>CM063513.1:2400000-3600000 GCA_032199755.1 Ambrosia artemisiifolia | reverse complement strand
ACCGAGTTTGACTCGGTCAACGTTACTCAAACAGCCAGACCTGAAGACTGAAGTGGAGGAGAGGTATAATTAGAACCCAAGCCATTTTAGTGTTTAGTATAAATATTTATTACGCGAGTGACACGTGTGGGAATTGGATAACATATCGGACCCAAACCAACTAGACTAGATAACGAATTGTTCTATATTATGAATCAATAATATTATGTGTTAAGACGACGATTGTATACGCATAGCTTGGTCGTATTGGCAAACAATAGATACGATATTAGCAATAAGATTAAGTCATTGAGCAAAAATGAACTTACGGTGTATTAGACCTTAGGAGAATCACTTGGACATAAACATGATGAGTAGATTGAATATTGAATATAACTAGACATGGGAACAATAGGTAACTTAGTCGTGGAATGTATTTGGGACTTCGGACAATAAATATGGCATGTATATGTATGAATTAATAAAAGTAAATAATTGCTCGAGACTTAAAGAATCCAGAAACATGAGTAGAACAAACAAGGCAACGGACCATACGATAGCTTTATGGATATAAAACATAAAGTGTAACTCGGACAATTTGATGAACCATTGAGACAAAGAAAGGACAACTAGGAAGATGGAACTATTACGACACTAAACAATAAGCACGACAAGTAACTTATAAGTAAGTAGGGATTCTTAGAGCAATGATGACTTGGGTAAAACGCTACATAAACGGACGTATGTTATAGTAACATCAAAACATGTAAATATGGGACTTTAGCCACGAAGTAGTATCAATATATGTTACACATCACTTGGATAAATAAAGGCTAAAAGTCAATAACAAGTGCGACTAAAATATAATTAAAAGGTCCTTGGCGTCCACACGTGTAACCACGAGATTGGTTACACGTACTAATGTTCATATATTTGAATAGGAACTTGTCTTGGAATAATACGTAGCGGTGAGACGTGATGAGAAACGCAACCAAAGGTGAGTTCGTGTACTTCCCCTTTTTGTTTTACTGTTTTGGGGTGAATACATGCTTGTGCGTCTAAACTATTTTGTGTATAAATTGTATGATGTGACAAGGGCTCCCAAAACCAGATGCACACTCATTAACCCAAGGGAGATGGGCCACTTAATGTATGGGTAGTACTACTTGGGGAATCCCCCACGCACAGTGGATCCGGAAGCCCGGAAAACCCTCCACTGAGGTCTGCGGACCGTTGCGGCATATGTTATGCCGTAGGGAATCCATAAAGGGAGTAGATGGATTCCGTGTTAGGATTGAGGTGTGACTTGTACATCACTTTATTTTGAACTGTGTAAACTATGTTTTGAGCTGTTAAACTGTTTTGGAATTACTTAACTATTTACACGGACTCACCAGCTTATTTGCTGACCCACAATTCTTTTAAGCATGTGTTCAGGTACTGCGTTCGGATGATTGTGAAGCATACGGATTATGTTCATATGATGCGGATTAGAGGTGATGATCGCTAGATGACTTTGGTAGAAGATTCGGGCTATAAGTGTTGCGGACTAGAGTTTTAGAGATAAACGTTGGTAGAAGTATGGAACGACTAGTGGATTACACTCCTCAACTGCTTCGACGACCGCCGCGTTTCGTCCCTGCATAGATATTAGTCTATTTAATTAAATTGTGTATTTTATACTTTTGGATTAGAAATTGTATTTGGCACTAAATATTAGTAATCATTGCTTCCGTTGTGCAAGTCTGTTACCAATCTGTCATTTCGACCAGCCCCCACCCGGTCGGGTTGTTACATATTTCGTACTACCCGGCCATACCCGAATCCGGGTACGTAACCGAACCCATGTATTCAAAAAACCCGGTTTTGTGCACCTCTAATCCCTACTGTTGTTGTTTTCTATGCTTTCGGGGTGAAACATGTTTATGCTTGAAACTTGAAACTTCCTATGACTAGTAGTATGCATTACAGACCTCAATTTCAACAACTAATCATCCACTCGTCTTAGTATCAAATTCTAAATATCCCGTAACTCCCCCAATTTTTCGTTTCTACACTCTACTTTGTACCCGAAACCCAACCGCAAGATGTTGGTGAACCGTTGGGTAAAAAAAGTCATAGGAAGAAATACGTTGAACGGGCTCCTAAAAAATGGGTTGATGCTGAAGAAACCGCTTTAGTGAAATCTTGGATATTTGTATATGAAAACCCGGTAATCGGTACCTTTTTTCCTATTGTTTTATTATAAATGTTACATATATTTTTATGACTACTTATTTTTTGTTAAATAGGTAAAAATTAAAACAAAACCGTGTTTTGGAATAAAATAAATACTATGTTTCACATAGAGATGAGACGAGAGAATTATTGGGAAAATGATAGTCTCTCTTCCAAGTGGCATGAAATAAATCAAGACATGACGTCCTATAACGGTGACTACAACAATTGCAAGAATTCACCAAAAAGTAGTGAAACCAAGGCCGACAACTTGCGAGAACACTTATATTGTTTCAAGGTAAAAACAACCCCACTTTCAAATTCATTAAAAACCTACTATTGGGTGTAAGTGAGTCGAACTGAACTTTTTGTAGGATCAAATTTCGAGCTAAAATATGTTTTTGATGAAGAACAAGATGAAAATTATGTTGAACACACACTAAATATTCAATAAAAACCCACTAGATGATTTGCATAGATGAATACAATAAAACCCCAAAATCTCTAGCATGTGTGTTGATCATAAAACCCTAATCTCTATCTATTTATAGCCCAAACATGCTTAGGCTAATTACACTTTAAGTCCCTAGGGTTAACAAAATACTAAAACACTCACTAAACAAGAAAACCATTTTTAAAGTAATAAATATATTTTGTCTAAACAAAATATATTTATTATCCATGGCGCCTTTCTTGATCATAACATGAGCTTCACTCGTCGATCTATTATCCGGATTTCTCGACTCGCCTTACGTATTGACTGCGACTCGTTCGACTTTGACTTTCGTTGACCGAACGTTGACTTGTTGACTTTGACTTTGTTGATAACATTAGACTACCAATCTAGACCCAACAATCTCCTCCTTAGTCTAATGTTATCAAACTCTTGTATCATCTTCAGAACCGTCAATCTCTACATACTGTGATTATCTAATTTGGCAAAGCTTTGGTCTCAAATTCAGTACCCAACAATACTCCCCCTAGACTGATGCTTTCCAAATTTCCTTTGCTGAAGGTGTTCTTGTCCCTTTGTTCCTTGAGTATTCTTATCTCACAATCTCCCCCTTTTTGCATGCATCATCTTTGACAATCAAGAACAAAGTTTTTCAACTCTCGGTAGCCTGAGTGGTCTTGAAGATGTAGGAAGAGGATTCCTAACACTGATCCTCTGCAAGCTTGAGGCAACAGGTGCTTGGTTTGGTATCTTGCTCAACTGATGATCGGCCATCATTGCAGCAAGTAGTCGAAGAAACCTAACCACAATCACAAACACAACTCCGAATTTTCTTTAGACAAATTCAATTTACAGACAAAACCGTATTTATCTGTGGTGTGTAATCAAGTACGTATCCCAGATGGCTTGAGACACAAATAATGTGACATGGAAGACTTAAAAATAACTGTGCACAAATAAAGTTTTTTTTTTTAATTTTTTTTTAAACAGCCATCAACCTCCGAGATATAGAAGGGATCAGATATGGGATCACACTAACTTGAAAAGCCTAGCCACGCTTCAACTTTCTTGAGGATAGCTACAACCCAAGAACGATTGTCGGTATGTTTGTCCTCTTAAGTCCATGCCTCTCGTCTTTCAACGTACATTTGGTGATGAGATTTTCATGTTTTTGGTAATATTGACGAAAATTTTGTGGACCCCACTTGTGCTAGGTATAAGCCTACCAATCCTCAAGGTTTATTGAGATATAATGATGAGAGCTTCAGGTCTATGTTTACACATAACAGAGAAGATGATCATTATGTCAATCAGATGATGAGAGCTTCAGGTCTATGTTTCCATAAGCAGAGAAGTTGATCATCTGATTGCTTGTTGAGCTATCTATATATGTTTGCACGTCACTAACATTGCGTGTCTTTTGCTGCTCAATTGATTGTTTGGCCCCGCATTGGTAGCCTGCACTCTTAGGTGTCTTTTGAATATATATGCACAAAATTTTCTGTGTCTTTTGATCTCTCAACCTGTGTATGATTGGACTCAGCTTGTGCAGACCTAAAACACTGTGGGAATCCAGCTTTTCGTGTAGATTTATTATTATTCACCTTATAGCAGTTTACTCAACTTAAAGGCTGAACCTACCTACACACCATTAACTTGTAGTTGTAACGTCCTTCAGATCCTATTCATGTGCAGTCATAAACAAGTTAGTTCCTATCATTTCCCATATAAGATCAGGATTATTTGCAATAATCACATCCCACAGTTGAGAAAGTATTTTAATACTCCCCCTAAACCTTTTTTCTGTTATATATATATATATATATATATTTTTATCTTCTTAAAAAAAAACTTAAAAAATATTTACGAAAAATAAAGTCTTCCACATCAGACACACAAAAACATATGTCAGCAAGAAAATGAGTGTGTGACAATGGTGTCGATTGTGAAATCAGGTTAGATACCAAAACCAAACCTGTGAGATTTCCGCTCCAAACCTATTCTTGGAACCACCACTGTTAGTAACTGTTGTTACTAACAATCCTCCATGGCAGTTCCTGCACTCTTGAATAAATTAGTTAGAGAGTGGAACCCAGGCTATCGTGGTCCTGGTTTGTCCATTTGCATCAATGTAAGTAACTTCTTGAAACACCATACCTTTTCCTTCGTTAGTTTCTTGCTCAACTTTTGGTTTGATTTGCCAAACTTGTTTTGGTTCAACAATTTTGTTTGTGAAAGATTTAATTTTTGAAACAATTTTTTGTTTAAAACCTGGATGAATATATTGTGATTTTGATGCTTTGGTCCTTTTCATCTTTGGATCATGAGAAACCGGCTTCACATGTGGAGATCTTGATGGAATTCGTGTCAATTTAATATTCAAAGATGTGTGCATTTTATCCTTTGATCCAGAGAAGCAATCTGCATTGCCTTTACCATCTGGATTGTGTCGTTCTAGACATTGCTTAAGCACATGACCTTCTTTACCACACCTAAAGCAAGCCTTGAATGGCTTTTGATGCTTTCTTGTCCCGTGTGAAGCAACTGGGGATGTAGATTGTTTTGAGCTTGATTCGGCTTGTTGAGAAGCTTTGGGTTTTACAACACTTTTTAACTCTCTGATCTTTGACCCCGTGTGATTTCCATTGATCACTGATTCATCATCTGAAGTTGAGCAATCTTCTATAAACAGATCTTCTTCCAGTGAATCTTGATGGACTTGATTTGTAGTGTCAACTCTATCATCAAGTTCTGACACTGAAGTTTCCGATTCATTTAAGCTTTCCCATTCTCTGGATGAACAAAACTCTGAATCACTGTGTGAATCATCTTTGCATGATGTTGACGGAGTAAACTCTGGAATTTCTTCAGTTAAGAACTTTCCAAACCTATTATTCTCAAGAGCGGGCACAAAAACAGGTGGAGCACAAACAATTTTATCATCACAAAATGCCGATTTTAAATCAGCACATTCATGCACAGTATCATCATGACAACCATCAGAACGTGAGATAGGTTTCTGCCTATCACAAACTTTTACCATACCATTCGAATCAACATTATCATCCAAATATAAAACAGTTTTAGTCTTTTCATTATTCCAAATAAACCAATTAACTGTTGAGTAACTGGCTCCTGGGTGACCCAACCCCAAAGTCTTTCCACCACAACTGTCATCATCTTCAACCTCTGACTTTTGTGTCACTTCTGCATTGCTTTTAATCATATTAGTACTAGACTCAGGTTTGACACATTCCTTTTCACACAGATCATTTTTAGGATGAGGTTTTGGAATTGGTATATACTCGCTTTTGCTCAGGGGTAAAAATAAAGATCTTTCGATCCCATTGTTATCCTTATATCCAATTCCATCTTTAACAAAAGATTGCCTTGAACACTCCACTAGATCAGCTTGAGCCTTCTTGCTTACATTCCATTTGTCCACAATAATTTGAAGATGATTTGTTTCGTTTCTTGATTTTTCTAACTTTTCTGTTAAATCATTTATTAAAAAATCTTTTCTAAGGACAAATTCTTTAAGAGTTTGCATTTCAGCGAGAGTTGCATTTAACTTTCGTTGATATGCCAACTCATTTTCTTTCATTTCATTGTTGATTTTTTGAATATCATCTCTTTCTCTTAAAACTTTTCGATTGTGGGACAAACAGTAAGCAACTGCTGTGACACACCTTGGTGTGCACAATTTTGTTTTAATTTCAAGAGGAATGCTTTTTACCAGATCCTTCTCCGCATGATCTTTGTTTGATTCCTCATTCACAGCCTTACATGTCATGTTGCCTTTTTCAGTCTTGCTGCTTTCAGTCTTTTCAGCAATCAATGTTTCTTCCACAGCTTCCTTCTTACCTTTTTCATCCACATCTTGCTCTTGGCTCACCATATCCTTGGTACAAATCTTTCCCATAAGATCTTTGTTGTTGTCGATTTTTGCAGTTGCAACTTCTTCACCCCAGTCACAGTCGTCCTCAGTCAATGCCTTTGGTGCTTGCATTTTAGCAGCCTCATTTTCGTCGGTTACTGCCACTAATCCTTTTGTAGGCTTGATCTCATTTCCAGAATTTGCTGAGAGATTATGAAGAGTCCCAACTGAAATAAAGGATGGATTGGAGCTTTTCATGCTTATAGGAGTAGTGAAAGCCATGTTTCTAGATATTGATGTTGGTGGACTTGATATTGGAACGTAACCGACTTGATTCATCTCTCCCTTTGTGACATCATTTTCAAATGACTTTAAGGAATTTATCACATCTGACAAAGTCATTGGACAAATCATAAAGTCCTCTCTGACCGTCATGAATTTCAAGCTCCATTCCTTTGGGAGTGAATTGAACAACTTCTTGATTGAATTGCGGTTGTTAACAGGAATCCCGACTTTCTTCATCTTTGTGAGCATATTCATGAAACGATCGATGTGACTGCTTAAACTTTCACCACGAATGCTTCCAAACATGTCATACTCCTTTTGAACCATGTCTTGCTTCTTCTGAATCATGTCCTGATTTCCTTCATAGTAGTCACACAAGGCATACCACAAAGACTGAGCAGTGGTATACTCTTCGAACATGTTAAAAACATCATTCGACAGAGCCTTGATAAGAGCATCGTAGGCTTTGTGATCACGTTGAATCAACTGCTTGTCAAGGTCTGTATAAGTAGTTGGATCAGTGTTGAACACCTCTCCTGCCTCTGTGGTCCTCATTGGGAGGTGTGGTCCGAGTTGAACTGAGGTCCATTGGGTAAAATCATTCACATAATAGAAGGCTTTCATACGGTTCTTCCAGGTTCCATAATCTTGTGCACCCATTAACTTAGGGATTCGAGTTATGATTCCAGTTTCCAGTTCAGCTTGGGTTATAGGATTCATGGTTAAGTTGTTATTGTTACCAGCCATTGATTAAGGTTGATTTTAAGTTTGATTTTCTGATTTTAAAGTTTAAAGTCCAATAATAAGTCCACGGTCCTTAAGTGCGCAGATTTAAGTATTCAGAATTTAAGTATGCAGAATTTAAGTATGCAGCTTTTTAAGTATGCAGAATTTAAGTATGCAGAATTTAAGTATGCAGAATTTAAGTATGCAGATTTTAAGTATGCAGATTTTAAGTATGCAGAATTTAAGTATGCAGATTTTAAGTATGCAGAATTTAAGTATGCAGAATTTAAGTATGCAGATTTAAGTATGCAGATTTTAAGTATGCAGAATTTAAGTATGCAGATTTAAGTATGCAGAATTTAAGTATGCAGACTTTAAGTATGCAGAATTTAAGTATGCAGATTTTAACGGTTTGTTGATCTGATGGCACAAGAAACTTCGGGCAGAATAACGACTAGAACACACGAATAAGTACACTGTGATAAAGCCACAGAAGGCTAAATCACTGTCTCCCAAAGTTTCCTTTGGTAAGTGCTCAAATAAGTATGCAACTTATGAGTTAAGTGCACACATCAAGAAATAAGTATGCAGCTTATGAGTTAAATGCACCCAACAAGAAATAAGTATGCAGCTTATGAGTTAAGTGCACACAGCAAGACTTGAGTTAAGTACACATAACAAGAAATAAGTATGCAGCTTATGAGTTAAGTGCACACAGCAAGAAATAAGTATGCAGCTTATGAGTTAAGTGCACACAACAAGAAATAAGTATGCAGTTTGATGAAATAAGTGCACAGTTTGAAGAAAAAAAAAACCCCAAAACTTTAAACAATATATAAAATCTTCAACAGAAATCAGATTAAACGACGAATTTGTAGATGGTTAAATCCCAAATTCGAGTACCAAGCTCTGATACCAAATTGTAGGATCAAATTTCGAGCTAAAATCTGTTTTTGATGAAGAACAAGATGAAAATTATGTTGAACACACACTAAATATTCAATAAAAACCCACTAGATGATTTGCATAGATGAATACAATAAAACCCCAAAATCTCTAGCATGTGTGTTGATCATAAAACCCTAATCTCTATCTATTTATAGCCCAAACATGCTTAGGCTAATTACACTTTAAGTCCCTAGGGTTAACAAAATACTAAAACACTCACTAAACAAGAAAACCATTTTTAAAGTAATAAATATATTTTGTCTAAACAAAATATATTTATTATCCATGGCGCCTTTCTTGATCATAACATGAGCTTCACTCGTCGATCTATTATCCGGATTTCTCGACTCGCCTTACGTATTGACTGCGACTCGTTCGACTTTGACTTTCGTTGACCGAACGTTGACTTGTTGACTTTGACTTTGTTGATAACATTAGACTACCAATCTAGACCCAACACTTTTTGATAGGCTACTTAAACTAACTCGTTAAAAGCTCACATTGATACATATTGTATCTTAGAATTTTCGATAATAATATAAAGAAACCATTCAAAAGATCACTACATCCCATTCTCTATCATAAAAAAGCAATTTAGAGAATACAAAAATAACTCTCTATGTTTAGAGGCTCAAATTCAAACCTCTTTATAATTTGTTTGAGTGTATAAAAATAAATAAGTGTTTGTGAGTAAGATAAAAATAAAAGTAGAGAGTGAGACGTGTGAGGTTTTTGTAAAATAAAATCTTATAAAACCCGTGTATTTTTAGTTGCATTATGTAGACTCAGAAGAAAAGTGGAATGTGAATGCCCTCATAGGCGGCCATCTAATTTGAAATATGAAGAAGCGGTAAATAACCAAAAGGGTTAAAAATTGGATCAAGACCATGTGATCCTGCCGATGAAGCCTAGCTCAATTGGTGAAAATTGGGGGAGCTAGAGTGGAGGTCATGTGGAGGTTGAGGGTTCGATTCCTGTCGGAGCCATATTTACCACATGTGGGGGTTTCACCTGGAGAGATCCCCAATCCAGATGGAATGAATAATCAGTACAGACTGATCCAGGGTGTTAGCCGGAGCTCCACCGGCTGCACCACTTGCCGTTGAAAAAAAAAAAGAAGAAGACCATGTGATCCTAAATCCCAACATAACAAAAAGAAATAATTAATCCGGACATTATTGGTGACCACATGGAGCTTCTCAATCATAAATCCACGTTTCTATTAATTGAAGTTTGCATCTTTTAATAGGGTTAATGGTCCAATGTTTTTAACAACGCCTATTTTGTCATGGGTGAGGCTAGCGTAAAAAGAAAGTTAACGTAAAAAGTATAAGAAACATTATTAGCCATAGATTAAATTTGATAATCAGGGCATGATGGTAATTTTTTAGCGTCATTAAAGTCTTACCTCCATTTTTAAAATGTCTATAACTTTTTCATATGACATTATTTAAAAAAAAAGTATACCATAAAAACAAGCTTTTCATTATCTTTCATCTCCATACCAAATTGCTATACTTTAAAAAAAATATTTTTTTTGCTGGGTTGATAACTTGCGTTTTATTGAGGGTATACTTGCGTTTTAGAAACGCAAGTTATACCTGATAAGACGACCTGATCAAACGCAAGTTATACATGCTAAAACGCAAGTTATACCTGATAAAAAAGACATGGAGCAGAGTTGCTTCTAATGTTCTTGAAGGAATCCAGGTAATTGTTATTTCATAAAATCAGGAAAGAATACATATTTTGAGTGAGTTGTATCTTTATGGTCATGACGTACAAGACAAGTTCACGCAATTATCCATGAGATTTGCAAATCTTTGGTTGCATATATGCTTGTTATCGCCTAAACGCCAAATATTTTATATATGAAAATAATAATAGATACATGTGTCTATAGGTGATATAGCGTCAAATATCACATTACCATTAACTAATTGGATTTTCATCGCTTAATGCAGATCTGACAGACCACCTCTACTAAAACGCAAGTTGTATCATGATAAAACGCAAGTTATCAACCCCAGCAAAAATAATAATTTAAAAAAATAGGGTATGCAAATGAAAGAGGATAAAAAGCTTGTTTTATGGTATATTTTTTTTAAAAAAATAATGTCGTATGAAAAAGTTATGGACGTTAAAAAAATGGGGTGGAACTCAACCATTATGGGTTATACCTATTTTGCTCTTCTCATCTTCTTTTAGAAACTCAACGTATACTTTTCCCCTTTTAAATACATCCATTGATTTATTTTGATCAAAAACCCAAAATACTTTGTCATTAATAGAATAATATTTATGGCTTAAATTACACAAGTTTGTCTTTGAAGGGGTTTGAACCTTTGATTTAAAGGGAGCACATTATGAGAGGCGTCCTAAGGATTTACTTGCCATATCCGAGTCATTCAGATATTATCCCTTAAATTTTAAAAAATAAAATAATTTAAACTAAATTTTATGCATGACGGTCAAAGCTATGACACTAAACATAACAATTAGCAAAATCATAGTGTTAGAATGGGTATTGGACTTATAAATGTGTTATGGCTTAACAACTTAACAAGATTTGAACTTTAAATGGATTTTTATTAAGCCCAATTTAAGTGCTAATTGAGTTTTCTATCTATGTTACCTTATTAAGAAGGAGAGATGGCTAAGATAGTCATTTTACCACCATTTTAAGATGGGAGTTGAAGAGTTCCTTAACAAATATCTAATCTTTAATCATTTTCTTCCCTTTATACCCCTCATGTATAACATGTAATGCCAATAGTACATGTGTAATACACACTTTATCTATACTATCTATAAAAGAATCTCTCCGGTGAAGCGTCATCGGTTACCAATTCATCATTGTTGATTCATGAAGCATGTTGGTTACAGATAATTGGTTTAAGTATGGTTTTGAAGCATATGTTGTTGCAATAATTTTTGTAACTACATTGAGAACAATTGGCTCAGAAAATGAGGTATTTTGTTTCGTCATTATGTTGGTGCTCTGGGTACCGATCCTCCGACCTCCGATGACCGACGTTGCTCCCTAATTGGAAATACTGATTAGTAAGAGAAAATGTATGTATGATTATTTGATTTATTACTGTGCTTTTGTAATTGGACCATTGAGTTGTTATGTTTAATGTTTGTTTATAATTTGGTGTTCTTTGATAATTCGAATGGTTTTATGATGTTTATGTTAGTGAATGCTAAGTTTGTATTTTGATTGTGCTACTATGCCCAAATGGATTTCAATCTCAGATACATAATCATCCTCATGAACTTTGGGAAGATGGAGTTACTGATCACCTAAAGCACACTTCAATTTGGTAGCATGTTTTTATATTAAAGTTATTAAATTGTATTTTATTAAACTTGTCGATATTTTTGCAAAAGCAAAAAATTAAAGTGATGTTGTCAACGGGCTTATATCCAATAGTGCTAGCTGTCCCGATGTTACATAGTCGCTTCGCGTTATGGTTTCTATTCGTGTTGTTTTGTTTCGTGTCTTGGGGTTATATGTATATATTTGCAGGTTTAACATGAGGATTAGATGTCATAAATCTTTGGTGGATGTTGCGGTAACAAAGTGCGAGGCATCAGGTTGGGCAGTATCTTAAGGAGACTGATACAGGCTAGGAAAGTTGAATACAAGATGCTGAAAGACAAAATTACAGAAAACGTCCTTTATGTTTATCCAAAGTTGCAGGTTTAGTCCTTTAACTTTAAAAGTTGCAGGATACCTCCTTTATCGAAGTTTTTGTTGCAGGAAACATCCTTTACACTAACGCCGTTTGAAATTGTCGTTAGATGCCCCTCATATGCAATGCATGTGAGGGTATTTTTGTCATTTCAAATGCTAATTAAAATTTAAAAAACAAAACACGAATATATAATAAAAACCCAACCGTCTTCTTCTTCTCTCATCCCCTGTACACAACTCAGAGAAGAAACACGATGAAGGAAGATGAAATCAGGGAGTATATGAAACCCAACCGTCTTCTTCTTCTCGACACTGTATATGGTAAGATTGTTTAATATAAAACCCTAATTTTTTGTAATTAACCTGTTAAAGTTAAAACCCTAATTTTTTTAAAATTTTTGAATGTAGAAACGTATGAATCGTTATTCAGTATTAATATGCATCATGGAGGGTTTTTCAGTTCATTTCCAGGTCGTGAACGATTTAGGGTTTTTCAGTTGATTTGATGGATACTGATAGATTTGGTATATATGAGTTAGGTTGGATTGTGAACGATTTAGGGTTTTTCAGTAGGATAAATTGTTGTTGTTGTTGATTAGGATAGATTGTTGTTGATTATTGTTGTTATTATTATTATCCGAATAATAATAATATTATTATTGTTATTGTTGTTAGGAATGGCGATTGAAATTGAAGATGATGATGATCCACCGGATCCAGCAACCGAAGATTTAAAGACTTTCTATTTTTAGCGGAAAACGGAGTGCAGGCAGGGGATCCTTTGTCCGTTGGGCTGTATCAACAGATGGACGCCATCAACACTGTTGCAGATGATGACGGTCGTCGGGGTGCAGGCCGGGGATCCTTTGTCTGTTGGAGATGAACCTGGATGGGGTGCTCTTGTTAGTTAAACCAACACTAACAAGAACTCCGGATCAGGTTCAAATTTTGCAAATATGTAGCGGCACTACAGATGAACCTGGATGGTAATTTTGTATGTAGAACCGCCTCCTATGTGTTATAAATAGGAGGTTGGTCTTAGTTATTAAGGTACACCGCTACGTCGGTAATTTTGTATGTAGAACCGCCTCCTATGTGTTATAAATAGGAGGTTGGTCTTAGTAGCAGCTTTGTTAATGTTGTTAATGGGTCAACAGGTATGTAATCATATTTTGGGTCTTGGTGAATTAGTTTGCAAATATGTTAATGTATTTTTATTGAACAGGTTGGGATACCAACCTGTAATGGTTGTTATGATTATTGTAAACTTTGTGTTAGTATGGTATATGATTATGGTTTGTTAATGTTGTTAATGGGTCAAAATGGGTCAGGTTTTTTTAACAGGTTTGTTATGGTAGCAGGTTATGTTAGCAGCTTTGTTAATGTTGTTAATGGGTCAAAATGGGTCAGGTTTTTTTAACAGCTTTGTTAATGGTGTAAGTGGGTCAAAATGGGTCATTCTTACACAAAAGGTTGGAAATGGTCAAAATGGTTGATGGGTCATCACCAACACAGTTTGTTAATATTGTTAAATGGGTCAAAATGGTTTATTATTACACAAAAGGTTATTCAATGCAATCAATAGCCAAAATGGGTCAAATGGGTCTTATGGTCATTATAGTCATTAGACAAAATGGTTATTTAATGCAATCATCATCTATATGGGTCAAAATGGTTTATTATTACACAAAAGGTTCCAAATGGGTCATTACATTAATAACTTAAAAACAACAACTATAACAATCATCCAAGTCACAAACAAGTATTTCTTCAACTTTCCAACTTTAGTTTCAAGCTTCTTGTTCAAATCATGAAGGTTCTTGTTTGCAGATCGTAGCTCATTGTTTGAAGCTATTAACTCAGTGTTTGAAGATCTTAGTTCATTGTTTGAAGCTATTAACTTAGTTTTTGAGGCTTGTATGTAATTGTTTGATTGATGAAAAACCTTAGCTTCAGCCCATCCAATGAAACCTTTACCACATTCAGATGCCTATGAACATTAAATTAAAACAAGTTAACTACCTTGTGCATAATACATATCAGATTTAGGGAAAAACTTACGTTAACAGGACATGAGTAGAACCTTCGACCAGGGTTTTTTGATGTTCCAGAGGTCCTGATTACTGCAGCCCTACCACAAACACAGTAGACCGACGAATTAGGGTTTGATGTGTTTGATGATGTCTGTGAAGCCATCTTTGATCGATGAATATAATTAGGGTTTTTTTTGATGAAACGAATTGGGGGGCGGGAAGGTTTTTTATTGTTATATTGTTGATGTTGTTTTAATTACAGAAAAGGTCCTTTAATATATGCATTGACGAAAATACCCTCACATGCTTGGCACATGAGGGTAACTTAACAGGATAATCAAACGGCGTTAGTGGTAAAGGTCGTTTTATGCAACCAAAAGTTCATTAAAGGATGTTTCCTACAACAAAAACTTCGATAAAGGAGGTATCCTGCAACTTTTAAAGTTAAAGGACTAAACCTGCAACTTTGGGTAAACATAAAGGACGTTTTCTGTAATTTTGTCATGCTGAAATGAATGGGTCTGAAACAATCAAGTGCAGAGTAATATGGATCTATAGACTACACTATGTTCGGTGGAATATTATTATCAAATGGGTTTTTTCGCTGCTTTGAACAGAAAGATTAAGCAGAGATCAACGAAAAAAAGAGAAAAAAAAGATAGAAAGACAGAAAGATAAAAAAAAGAGGTTCTCTATGAGAAGGGGTGTCGGAATAAAGATCGTCTTCGAATAATAGAGTGGGGGCAGGGATGAAATATTTACTTGGTGTGAGTGTGTTTTGGTGATGTATGCGTATCGGGAGGGTGGGGGTAGTTCCTTGTGTGTGTTTGGTGTGTGTTAAAATGAGTCAATTGGGTTAAAATATGGCGTGGTGCTAACTGTCCTAATGTTGCATAGTCATTTCACGTTATGAGTTCTATTTGTGTTGTTTTGTTTCTAGGGGTATATCGTATACGTATGATTTGCAGATCTAACATGATATTTGTTGCCATATTGGAGTTGAAGTATTGGAATTTATGTGAATCAGATAGGGTGTTCTTTGGGTATTCGTGGGGGTGTAACGCTATAGGGTGGCGAATATATTTTTCTTGTTGGTGGATTGTAAATAGGTGGCCAACGACCTGCTGGTCCTTTTCGGTTTTAATAAAATGGTTCGTTTAGCTGTTAAAAAAATGATTCGTCTCCCAAGTATTATATTTTTCCAAATAATTTACACACCGATGCTTCATATAATCAAATCTCACTTTCTTATGTGTTGTTCATGTACAGTCAACTGTGACTGATCAGAAGAATTGTTGAAAGAGCAAGGTTTCAATTAGGTTCTTTTCAAGTGCTTCCACGCTGAACACTAATACCCATGAAGATGTTTACTGCTGGATTGAATTGAAAACAAAACTCACAAGGGATGCAAAAGCCATATACTCTTTGGTTACCGTATGCATTTACTTTTTATTTAACAAATATATTTTATTATACTTTTTAATCGATAATAAAGTTTCTTAACGACTTTGTTTAATTTATTGCGCTAATGGGTCTTTTGGTTTATTTAGTTTAATTTTTTTTCTTCATTCAATACTGAACCCAGACGACAAAAATTGGTTTGGGTTATGGTAATGATTATGGTTATGGATCATAACTTAATCGAACCATCATGCGCACTTCATTAAAATCACTAACATTAACATAGCTATTGTGTCCCCGCCGCATCGCGCGGGCACCACACTAGTCTAAAAAACACACACATATATAACATAAAGAAAATTTATATGTGTGAAATAAATTATGCACCGACAATTACAGGCCCAAGCCCGGTAGGCGATGGTCTCCTCGGCCACCATAAGGGAAAATACTACTAACACATTAACTCTAATGACTTTGCCAATTCGACCCAACCCCCACCCAACTAACCATAATAGTATATTTACATAATTTAACAGTATTAGGGAAATACCAAATATTATTCTCTTTCTTTTTGCAAATTTATAACTCAGTAGCCCACATTGTGATGCCTAATGAAATGACAATTTTCTCCCTCTTGAGTAAAAAATGCCAAATCCACCCAAAAGAAATGAGCTTGCATGTTTCTTTGTACGTCGGCAAACACATGCCTCCATTATTACAAAATGACAATTTTCTTTCTACTTGCTATAGAATCAAACTTCCCAAAGAGGGCAATTAGGGAAATCCAACGATGATAGTTCAATAATATGGCACACATAAACTGATCAAAGAATCTTTTTGTCTATTGTTAAACCCCTTTTTAATATATTACAAAAGACAATTTTCCTTCCTACCTTAAGATTCAACTTCATATAATGAATATTTGTCTTTTGCTGACAAACACATGTCCAGATTCGCAATAATCTAATACCTAGTAATCTATTACCTTTATAATGATGTCTTTGTAGACAAGAAAAACATTAGAGGCTTGATGGGTGGAACACAAGAATTTGATGAAGACAAAAAGGTAGAAGAAGAAGAACAACAACATGAGGGATTAGATTCAAAGATATGGGATTGTGGTAGTCCTTTGTATGATTCATATGAGTTATTGTCTATAACAAATGTTTTAGATAGACATCTAATGAAGTTTCCATACGTGGCCAATCGATCAACGAGGTCAATTACTCACCCAACATCTTGCTCATCGAGGTTTCCAGTATCTGTGACACCAATGGCTATCCGTCCACCAAGAAAGATGAGCGAGTGTGTATTCATCCCCTCATTCAAGATATGGAAGACGAAGAAGCACGATATGGGTAAAGTCAAAGTTGGAATTCTGAAAATTAGTCAAAGGATTGTGTCATGGAGAAAATGATTGTTCATGCGGTCGAGAATCTTGATTGTTTTCCCATTTGCATTGTTTCTTCATTCAGGTATATGCAATGTTTTTAAAACCGGACCGGATGTTGAACCGGTCTTCTTACCGGTTCACTGGTCGGACCGGTCGGATCGGTCGGACCGGATTTAAGAACCGGATAACGTAATATTATTAATTTAATATACTCTTTAATAAATAGTATCTTTTAATTTTAGTAAACGTATAAAAAAACATCTAGAACATCTAGTGCACGTTTTATACAATTTTTATAAGGAATGTATAAAGGTTAAATCTTCATTTATATTATTTTTTAAAATAGTGAACTGACAACTCCATTGATTACATATATCTCCTTTTACAGACTTTTATTGGTATTGATGAATTTGACTTTAAAGTTTAAACCTCTCACTCCTTACATGCTCTTAACCAAAATATTATTACTTTCACATCTTCTCCAAAAAAACAATACTCCGACAAATATCAACCCTCGTAGTCAGAAAAAAAATATCACCCAACAAAAGTCTCTTTAGATCTCCAAACTTGGCTCTTGAACCACCAAAAGTAGGCTTAGATTATCAAGAAGGGAGCACACACGAAGAAGAAGAACGTCCCGTCGCTGGTTGGAAGGCCGGTCCGACCACTTCATTTTACCGGTTTTCCGGTCCAATCGCCGACCACTGGTCCAACCGGCCGGGTCAATGCAGAAGCGATCCAATACCTAGAACCGGACCGGCTTCGGGAGCGGACCCCGGTCCGACCGGCCGGTCCGCTCCGGTTTTCAAAACCATGGGTATATGTGTATGTATAGGCTATTAGGCTTGCCAACTACCGATCATGAATATAAGTGTTTCATAAATTAAACTATCAAGTTATTCATATCATCTCGTTGCTTTATAGTGTTTTTAATTTTTGTGATGGATGTAAGTAAGGGGTGTCAATCATGTCGGGTTGATGGGTTGGCGGGTTTATGGGTTACGGGTTGACGGGTTGAAATGTGCAACCCGAACCCGACCCATATTATTATTCGTGTCAAATATTTCAAACCTAACCCAACCCACATAAAATCCGGGTTAACCCGAAGATGACCCGTTTAACCCATATTTTAAATGAGTCATACATGTTCATGAGTTATAAGCGGGTTGTTCGGTTTATAAGCGGGCTATAAATAAAATGTTTAATGGTGAGTATATAAGTGTGACAAATAAATAATATAGTATGCCAAAAATAATACAATTATAACTAACCATGTAAATAAAAATGAAAAAAGAAAAACAAAATATAATAGTTTTTTTTTCTAAATACTTAAACGGGTTAACGGGTCAACCCATTTTATATATGTGTCAACCCTAACCCGACCCATTTTTAATACGGGTCGACCCGAACCCGACCCATTTTTAATAAGGGTCGACCTGAACCCGACCCGTTTTTAAACGGGTCGTGTTACTTGACCCAAATCTGTTTTTTTTTTCGTGTCGGGTTCGGGTCGGTTTTCGGGTCGGGTCAATAATTGCCGCCCCTAGATGTAACACTCTTATTTCCAAAGAAAAAAAAATTACTTGATAGTAAAAAGTTTTAAAGTAAATCATGTGTATTGAGTAGACTATTTTGGAGAATGCCTCTTCATCCAACTAACAGAATGAGCAAAACATAAATTCATTGTCGTCGTCTCATTGAAATCGGGAAGCAACAACTTCATGTGTGTGGCTTGGGTTGCATGCGTTTAAATATTGTATTGTCATATATAGTACCTTTGGAAGCAACAACTCATGGTGTGTACTAGCCCAACAAATTTTGGGGCCCAAAGAGAAACCAAGATCTGAGGACCTCTACTAAATTACATTGTACTGTTTTTCTTCATTTGGGTTTGGACCGGAACAACCACCAAATCAAATTCACACAAATATTAATTAACACACTCCAAATTTGGAGACCTATGTAAAAAACTAATCAAATTACACCTTATCAACAGAAACCAAACATAATTGCTAAACACTAAATTGGATAATCAATTTTTTAATCATATTTAAAGTTTAAAACATATTCTAATCATTCAAAAAAAATCAATTAACAAAATCGTATGTTTAACAAAACTATAATGTTCAACCAATGATTCAGACTATTCACACAAGTAAATTCATTTAATAAACTAAACAAGATAATCAATTCAAACTATCATAAATAAAAAAAATTAGTTTAGTCTACTGGGCTAAAATTTGGGGCCCTTAAATAGGTTGGGCCACCCAAGAAATTGCATTGTTTCTTAAGCCTAAGAGCCAGCCCCGATGTGTACAATAGTACAAGCAAGCGTACAAACGCCAAATCGTGGGATGGATCTATTTGGAGAGCTTACCAACTCACATACACGTTTCTTTTAATTTTCCATTAATCTATATATATCTATAATCTATAATCTATAATCTATAATACGTTATAAAGGAGGAGTGATGTACCATATTGGAATTTTGACATTGTACAATTTTTGAAGCACCAAGAAGGGCTGGCAATGGGTAACCTGTTAAGACACGATAAGACCTGTTTGACTGAAAAGTACACTATTTGATTTTTTGACTTTTTTTAATACTTAGAATTAAGAGGCAAAAATTTTTCATTTCCCTTTTTTGGTACATAAAACATAAAACTGTGTTATAAACATGAGATATAAATGAGTTAAACGAGTCGTGTTCATGTTTAGAACTTGATTTGTTCGCGCGCGTCAGAGACCTGTTAACCTGTTAGGACACGATTTGCCAGCCCTACACCAAGTATAAGAAAATAAAGCTTATTTGATAAGGGTATTATAGGGATGTTGATGACAATTAAGACACTTTGGAGGGTAATCTAGACATTTAATCAGATTTTCATTTACAATATAAAAAGGAATTTCCCTCCCTGCCCCACAAGCAGATGAAATGGCGGTTACCCCTGCTTGGACATACGAACAGGTTTTCAAATCAATGATTCATTGATGAAAATTTATTCCTTCAATTTGATGTCAGTGTATTACACATTTCCACCAGATTAATCAACCATTAAATTCCCCATTTTCATTTATAATCTTCACTTTTAACCCCTTCCTAAGAGAGTAGGCTTCTTCGTTTCTATGATCGTCTCACCACCGAAGGTTAGAACGGTTATGATTGTCCTTTGCTTATGCTTTCCTTCTAAATTTTTCGGTATATGTAGCGATTTCTTAGGTTTTTTGTCTCTTTGTTTTAGGTGTTGTTGGCGGGTTGTGGTGCTCCCGATTATCAGGTCCGGCAACTAACAATAACAACACATACCTGATTAGGGGTGATCGATGCGGCTCATTGTGAAGGATGTTCTTCTCAGTTCACTTTTATCAATCGCAAGGTAGGTTTAATCCGGTTTACGTTACCTAATTAATTACATCTATGTTCCAATTAGGCTTCAATCAATGAAGATTGATTATTGAAGTTTGATGGAACTTGATGGATTTCCAAACTATCTATTTGTAAACCCTTTTCTGACTTCTTAATGTTTAGGATAAACCTTTACTAATGTTTTCTTTCTATGGTAACATAGGTTTTTTTTTTTTTTTTTTGACTTGCTTGCAGATTCATTTGTAAGGGTTTGATGCTGCTATAGAATTCTAGCTTGGTCAACAATCCAACGTGTATTTGTTCCCAGGTGAGTATATAGGCCTTTTAATAACAAACTACATAAAAACATAAGGCTGTGTTCAATTTGCATGTTTAGGAATGGGGAATAGGATTGAGAGTTATATATGTTGTTTGTTTTAGAGTGGTGCGTTTTTTTCTTTCATTTCAGTATTTGGCGTAGCTTTCTCATTGTCTATTTCCTTTTTAATTTTTTCTATTTTGTAACTTCTTTTGGTGATAAAATAATTGTAGCCAAAGGGTTTATCAGTCTTTTAATTTATTTAACTGGTTTTGAAATTTGATTTTACAGAAGGATTGCTTTCAGGTGTATGCTTTGGTTCCCATGCTTTTGCGTGAAGAGGTAACAACGCCATCTTCCTTTTAATATACTTCCTCAGTCCCATTGTAAGTCCATATGGGTTTTTCATATTCTGTTGATGGAAGTAGGTGCGAGTACAATCTTATCCGGCTGGTCACTTGGTTATATCTGGTTGACCAGACCAACTCGACAATCCTTGAAGTGTTTCTCCTTTTAAAAAGGTATTATTGGTAACATATTTATAGTGATTTGAAGCTTAGATTATAAACGATGATTAAAAACATGGGTTTTTGTGCAGGTTGTGCTTTCCTTTTCAGATTGACCCTCATCAAACCTTAATTGTTGTTACCCTACATATGCATTCTCTATAACAGGTCAAGTGTTACTTATTTTTTTTTTAATTCTTTCATTTTTGTAACAGTTTCTTTTATGTTTAGAATTATAAATGTTTTTAGTTGTATAATCTTGGCTTAAATGTTGATAGTAGTAGAGTTCTAGCATTCATGTGAAATGTCAATTTGGGTTATGTCAAATGAGTGAAGGGTTAAATATATTGAAATTCATCCAAAGAGTATCTTTTATACATACTTCATTGTTAATCATTTGCATTCAAAGATTTGATTAGTATTACAGTTCCATTCTCGATCTGGCTTGGTTTAGAACCGCTCACTAGACAGTTTACCCTCTTCGCAAGTGTGATTATGTTTCATAAGATTGCTAACAATTAAGTTTTGTTACAAATTTTAGATCATTTTATTAATTAACATACCTATTTTTACCAACTTCTTAATTGGTAATCAAAGTGGTGTAGATGAGTTATTCAAATAACAGAACCTGCATATACGCCTTCTGATTTTTTTTTGCTTTGGAGGTTCCATTCATTATAGAAAATTGTTTATTGCATGGACTTGAGCACCGCAAACAACGAATCTCTGGCAAACTGGTGAGTGCTACCATTTTGCAACGTACATCAAATGTTGGCTGCAGAGCAACCAATAATCATGACAATCACATCACTTAAAGTGGGCACATTCTATGGTAAGACAACTACAATACTATTTGTTTGTTTTGTTACTGATTTTTTCCCTCTGATTGCAATACCTTTGACCACCATGTTCATATAGTGAGTAAGTTGTTAGGTTTTAGCATGGGTCAAATATTTAAAATCGTCTTGTTTATCACTCAATTTTACTTCAGCAGCTACTTCCCCTGTGATTTGTTGTTCCTTTTTTTGCTTCATAATGACTGATGATATTTCATTTAGTGTGACATTGAAGCTTGTTGTTTATAATTATACAAATACAATGAGCGTGCAGAGAACATTGCGTTTATTTAGAATATACGAAGTTGATCATCCGTAAGAGTCTAAATTTACTATTATGGCTACTGCCCAATGTTGTAAGATTGAGGAAGTAAGATATGTGTTACTCAAATACTGACTAACCCAACAGCTTTGTTTGTTCTGTGACTGTATAATGTTTACAGTAAATAAACATAAGTATTTTAAAGCATTCAATTTTAATGCTCTTCTTTCATTATAACACATGAGTTTTTTTTTAAATGATTCGCCTGTTTCGATTTGCCCTGTATGTAATGGCTGAAATAATATTGGCTCCAATGTAATAAATAACGTTGTTGGTAGCTTAAGTACTGTTGCAGTTTGGTTAAAACTCATGTTAAGGGCCGCTATTGTTCGATCATGCTAAGAAAGGGAAGGGGGGGGGTACTTCGTTGAGAGTAGTCGTCACCTCCCATTTGTGCAGCAGAGTGATGCTGCTCATTGGGCCATGGGGGAAAACTCACAATGTATACTTAGAAAGTGGGTGCCGTGCATTTGTTGCTAATAACGATACAAATTACCGTCGACGTTGAAAGTTATTTTTGCTACATAACAGGTTAAACTCTAGACCTAACAGTTCGCCCCAGGTTGGTTTCAAATAAGTTGAGTTGTACTTGGATGGTAAAATACAACAATTGATGAAAAAAAAGAGTGCATCTTCTTATGTTAAACTCGAACATAACAAGAACTAAGATATAATCTTTGGCTTTAACCTGAAAATTAATGATTTAAGTATGCTAACTGAAATTGAAAATTTACCTGAAATGGTTTCTAAGGAGTTTAGTTCTACATAGCTCTAATGTTTATTATGTATATAGAGTAGTAACTGCCTTTTTATTAGTCATGATATATTATTGCTGCGAGTAGTTAACTTATGGTCTGATTATATTTTGAAGTTTTAGTGTTGTTGATCAAATGGAGTTAAATGATTTAAGTATGCTAACTGAAATTGGAATGCTTAAATGGTTCAACATCATGAAGATTTCCATGTTCCTGTGACCAAACACGAATAAGCGGGTCAAAGAGTCAACTTAGCCAATAAGTAGGTCGGGTCAAAGGTGACCAAACACGAATTTATACCGAGTCACGAGTTATGCGTATTCATGTACGAGAGGTATAAACATAAACACAACAGGTTATAACTTAGGTTTCAGTTTCATTTCCTATTGTTTGATTGTACACTTCGCCTCTCATCTAAATTTGGATGTTGCTCAACTTATTATCGATTGGTAGTCATTGAATTTAATATTTCTATATGATGACAGGCGACCGAATCTAGATCCAACAGATAGTAGCATGCCAAGTAGACTTGCATCAACAAGAACTTTAAGAACTCTATCACAGATGGACTTATCAAAGACTTCTTTCTCTTTGGAGACATTGGATCGCATTAGTCGCTCAAAACAGCATAGAGTATTAGATAATTCTGCCGGTCTACCACCACCGCCAACGGAAGAGGCACTAAGAAGACCACTAATGAGGGCACTTAATGATTCCAGACCAGTGACATGCCAGCGGGGGTCTTCGTGAGATTTCAAGGCCCATGGCTACCACATCTTTATCAGCTATTTCTGATGGACCAACAAGAACCGTGGGACTGTTCGTAGCCCCCCAACTACCAATGGAGAGGATTGTGCCACAAACTCAATATCCAGTTAAGCTACTAATCTTTTTGCTTACAGTTTGCACTTTTAGTTTTTCAATTTAGTATGCCACTTGGTGTTATTACACATGTAGCTCTTATTCAGCTCTTGATACTCATATATCGCATGATTAAATTATTTATTGTTACTGAATTTAATTACCATTTGCATGACCAAAGGATGCATTAAACAAATTTGGCCAGAATTTAGCTTCAAAATGCTCTGAACCTGCGCCTGAGAGCAGCTTGATAATATTTGTGATATACATGTTATAAAATTTTCATACCCTATATTTATGAGTTTTAAATTTTAATAAACTACCCTACTACTACGTTTCTACTTCCTATTTAGCTCACGTCACTGCAACGAATCACCCACAAGCACTATACAAACATCACAACCCCCGAACGCATCTATGAGACAACAAAACATACGCACCCGCTGCAACGCGCGGGCTTCACCACTAGTATATAAAAGAAAGCATATATGCCCCTTGAGAGTGCCACGTGGCTTAATAATTGAGTGTTTTTGGTGTTTTTGAGTATTTTTCTAAATTTATCTCTCTATCTCTCAATTCTCAATTACTAAAATTAAATTGAGTTATTTTAGGAAAAAAGAATTTAAAAACAAATTTAAATTTTTCTCTCTTATCTTCCTCCCATAATTTTTAAACATAAATATCTTTTATATTCGAGATTTTTTAAATAAAAAAATTACACCAAATTAACGAGCGTTTTATTATCTTTCCAACGAGTACCATAGTGCCATATAAAAACGAAAAAAAAAACGACTATTTTTTGTGGGGTTATATTCATACAGAAAAAAAAACACAAAGTGTTCAAGTTATTCATTAATCATGTTTTTTCTTTTAAACCAGGTTCTTATCTACGATATTGAAATTCAGCCCAATCGCCATGTTATCATTGGAATTTTACTCTTCTAAAGATCGATAGGTATACTTCATCAAAAGAAGCTAGGAGAAAGATTCGCCCAACACTGCAACACATGGTGTCACCTTATAGCAAGGTTATTTTTTTATTTATTTAATTACAAGAGTAATAATTATTACTATTAGTATTAGTATTATTAGAATGGTTATATTTTTCAACCCCCATCATGAATTCTACATCTATATATATAAGTATAAGTCAAATTGTAACATATTTTAATTTACGTGAAGATGATTATATGTTGAAGGTTATCCTTTTAATACTTTATTATGTTTAATATGGTTTATGCTTTTTATTTTTTTTTAACTTTTTAAATAAATGTTTTTTAACTAAGATTGATTATGTTTAAGTTATTTACTCTTTTCGTGATTTGAGTTTTCTTTTTTTTTTTATCATTTTTTATTAAATCATATTAAAATTTTCAACCCCGGGACCTTCCCGGGGTAATCAGCTAGTAATGTATATAGGAAATGGTTATTTTGAAAACCCACTTGAGTGGTGAAGGCCCAATGTAAAAACCTTTTTTTAAGTTTTATGGAATGTATATTCACATTTCCAAGCGTTTTTAGCAAAAATAATATAAAATAATAAATAAATCAAGAAACCGCCTTCCTGCTGTCGGTATTGAAAAGGTGTTTAGTTCTTTGATCCATTGAACTAAGGGGATTATGTCACTAGGCTTAATGGAATTGGTTTCAAAGGCTATATAGAGTCGAGTAAGCCCTAAAGGACATCGCATAGCAAGCCTCCCTTGAATGTTACGATTCTATTTCTGAGAGAATGATTTTAGCACAAGAAAAAAAAGTTCATTATTAGGGTGTATTTAAAAAAAACAATTACATGTAAAATGTTATTGCCGTTTAAAAAAGACGAGGGAAATTACATGTGCAATGTATGTGGGTTTTTAAATTGGGAAATTAGATTTTAATAACCTAAATTATCACTTATTGACCGCTATCACTCCTAATTATCAAAGTGACTACCACCACTCTATACTTTAACCTTCTTTTCTTGTGGCACTTCAAACTAATCAAACACTAATATTAAGTATTTATTTAGGTGGTAATTCATGGTTTGATACCTATGTAAATGTAATATTGAAATTCTACTACGTATATCAAATGTGAATCATGTATTCAAGTGTACCACTTTTCTCTTCTTCTTTAAACGAATTACATGTTTTATATGTGGACATGGTTGTACGAATAACAAATGAGCATGTGCAAGATATTTCACATCATACCTAACTTCTATGTTGAACCATCAATTTATGGCTAGAAATGGATGATGTGCTTTCACAAGACTCTTATCTATCTATCTAATTAATTTGTATAAAAATTGAAATTATTTTTAAAGATTAAAATAGTTGAGAATGTGAGAAATATATAAAAGGCATAATGAATCAAAAAAATATAACATAATACCAAGGAAAAAAAGTTCCAACACCGCTAAAATGAGTCAATCGAAGCCTGTTTGATACGTTTTGCATGCCTTCATGTTCTTCATGTTTTCAAGAGACTATTATTTTTGTCGCTATGCTTTTAGCGTTTATTAATTTAATAAATCAAAACTGGTGCTACCGTGACCATTTTTAAAAAAAAGCAAAACCAATGCGAAGGCCGTTTACAATGGTTAAAAAAGAGTCACGGGTCTTCTCAATATATATAAAAGAATATTTTGCTTTACAGAAGTTAAAAAAAAAGCATGTGTTATGGCCTAAACCAACCTTATTTTGGTTGAATGTATCAAGTCTAAAATGGTATGTGCAAATCATGATTGTCAAAATGTCACATAAAATGTAAAAATCATAATGTAAATGATTATAATCATTACTTACTCTAAATTTCGTCATATTGAGAGCCAGTGGCGCAGCTTAGTTGGGGCGGGGAGGGGCGGCCGACCCCCCGGATTTTCACGCAGAAGTTCCGATTATATAGTATTCGTATAGAAAATTTTGAAAATATAGGGTTTCGACCCCCCGAAACTGGTTTTTGACCCCTCGAAACTAGTGACTTCCAACCCCCCGGTGACTTCCGAGCCCCCGAACTTTCAGGTCAAGCTTCGCCACTGTTGAGAGCATCATCTACGAAACAACTTTTAACTAGGTGCGAATGCTCATTCATTTGAAGTTGATTGTGTCCCTAAATTGATGACTATGAGGGTATGAGAATTATTGTTCCTTTTATATATTTATCTTTTCACATACTTTAAGCGGGTGTTTGATTTACATAATGATTTGAGTTAAACTGAAATCAGATTTTAAGGAATGAAATTAATTGCATAAAATTGGAGGGGTATGGTTTGTAAGTTTGCTTTATGCAATAGCAATTAAAATACAAAAAAAAAAGGATAAAAATGAAGCTGTTATAATATATCATGCCAATTCGTTGGCCGTTGCTAGAAAACTATTTGTCGCCAATTCTAGTTGGTCCCTAGATTGGTATGCGTTGGTAATGGTATGTCTTTGTTATTTAACTTCTCAATTGATCAACCATTCTAATCAGTCACCACACACTACCACTACCCACAAACAAGTAATCCTAAATGCCATTGGGGTTGGTGGCCCAATGGTAGAAGCAATACTTCTAGGAACACCTAAGGGAGAGGTCATGGGTTCAAATCCCACAATGAGTTGAAATTTGTCGTTCAAAAAAAAAAAAAGTAATCCTAAATATTTTCATTCATTGTGAGTGTGCCTTCACTAAGCCAATTCTAATTAGCCATCAAACACAACCAATAATCGTCTTTTCCTCTCAAAGGATTATCTGTTACTTGTTCTGACCAGTTGTTGGTTTTTGGTTGTTGATTGCTAGTATGTTCATATGGTCTAGGTTAAGGGAAAGAAATAAGTGCTTTCGGTAATTTAGAATGTTTAAAATTTCATCACATAGAAGTGTTGTATTCACATTGTGGAAAGAAATTTGATAGAATCAAATCCATTCATCTTCTATCATTTGATCAGCTAAACACGTTTTTCACTGGAATATTTTTCAGTTTCACTAGATACTATGAACTAAACATAATCTTAATAGTAGACCAGTATGGACTTATCACTAGAAAGGTTGGATCATTAGAAACAACCCCATAAAATATCTTAGCAATCACTTGCTATGCATTATCCTCAAGACATGACAACAAAAATTAAGTACATTATGTATAAAATGAAACATGCAATCTCGAAAGAGAAAAAAGGAGATTACGATATAATCACAAAATTCATCACGTATTGTCCCTGATTTAATATTTTAATACGAAAATAAACACAATGGCAATTTTATAAAATATTTACTATATAATATAAAAAAAATGGGGGGGGGGGGTGTTATTCACTGCAGCTCTTTTTTTTTTGTTTTCCCGCCTCTCCTTTCTACTTAATTATGAATAATTAGTATTGTTTTAAATAAATATAATTATTATATCATTATGTTTTATTTTAAAATTTTCTAATATGTTAATTAATATTTTTATGTTTATTTTTTCTTTATCTTTATATTTATTTACTATATAATAAATAATTCTTAATCACCTTATTTTCTCTTCTCCCTCCTATTAAATAATGCAAGTTGTTTGAAACACTCATTTTAGGCAAGGTAAAAAAAAGGATTAAGATTCTTTCTTATTCTAAATTCTAACGAGATATGTTCATTAGTTTAATAAATGAAACAAAGGAAAGGAAAAGAGAGTTCACTATAAATGAGAGAAAAAAGAAAGATATAATATGATGTTATGTTTTAAAGTTGGAAAGAAAGAAAGTTGGAAAATTTAATGTGTTTTCGAGTTGGAAGTAAGAAAAAGGAAATTACAATTTTACAATTATACCCTCTAAAGTTATTTATTTATTGGTAGGTTGTGTAATCAAATGACTGTGCATTATGCATTTAAGTGATTACTAGGTTAGAGTCCCGTGGGGACCCACGGTTCAACCGAAAGTAAAATGAAAAAAAGTAGGAAAATAAGAATTATATCATGCAAGTTGTTTTGGTTACTAAATGTTTGATAATGCAATATGTATGAATTTTAATGTTAAATGCAAAATGTCATCTAACAGTTTAATGTAACGTAATGATGGATATATCGACTAAGTAGAGTTTAATTTGACAAAAAAAATATATAAACAAAGAATTGAATAAAATGAATACTTTTGTATTTATTCAAATGATTTATTATCAACATGAACATTCAAAGTGACTAAATAGTTTTCATAACATGGAAAATAATAATAAAAAAATCCATTATTCGAACTTTTAAAACAACATTAATAAACCTAAAATAAAAAACAGACAAATCAAAATCTTATAAAGTTATTCATAAAGCTTCAAATATTTCTTTATACACAACGTTTGATGTTTTGTTCGTAAGGATGCCATCTTGATCTAGTATTAGTATCTTCAGTCCATCTCGACTTTTGACCCTTGATAGCGCAACATACAACGGCCCATGTGATGGATATATCAACTATGTAAAGTTTGATCTGACAAAAATTATAAACAAAGACTGGAATCAATTGTAGTATGTAAGTTGTTTTGCTTACTAAATGTTTGGTGGTTCAATTGGTATGGATTTCGTAGTTAAATGCAAAATATCATATAAGGCTTTTTATGTAACGTAATTAGTGATATATCAGCTAAGTAAAGTTTGATTTGACAAAACTTATAAACAAAGACTGAAATCAAATAAATAATACCGAATTTATTCTAATGGAAGCCAAATAAACATGAACATTCAATATTACTAAATATAGTTTTCCAGAACATACAACATAATAATAAAAACAAATTTCACCGTTAAAACTTTTGAAGCAACATTAAAAACCTTACATAAAAAACAGATAATTTAAAATCTTATAAGGTTATTCATAAAGCTCCAAATATCTATTTATACACAACATTAGTTGTTTTGTTCGTAAGGCTTTCATCTTCATCTAATATTAACATCTTCAGTCCGTCTCGACTCCACCACTGTTTTCCATATTTGTGTTCTACATAAAATATAGTTGTTGTAAAGATATGGATAAAGTGATAAGTAAATCAAGAAAAAATCGTTAACCCATTTACTTGAATGGGTCGCTTAAATTTTACATGTTATCTCTCCAATGGTTCAAACTGATTACATAGCTAAAAAACAACTAATAAGAAAATGGGTCCAATATCACATGCTGTAATATAAATTTCCTATATTTTATTAAAAAATAGACACCAAAAGGATCAACCCCCGACCCATTTCAACATGTAGCCAAAAGGACCTATTGTACACACACTTTAGGCAACTTTTGACATGTTACAAAACGCCGCCAATAAAATGTCACTATTTAAACTGTGTAAATATAGTACTTAACAATTAAAAACAGATAAGGTTTTTCTGTTAGGGTCAATGATTGGTTAGATTGTATTATGGTAATAATGTTATTTTTTTATTTATATAAAGATTGTATAAAGAAAATGTCTTAAATTTATTAAATATATTTAAATGAAAATAGTAACATTATTATTATTAATTATCTTTTAAATATCTTATATATTGTAGGAAACTGTTAATCAATAGTAAATTATATTTATTATTAATTTAAATATCAGTGTTTATCTTTGTAAATGGTTTACAAAACTTCCATTAAAATGTTTATACTTTTTTAATTTATTGACATTTGATTGATTGATTTCGTTATCATTTATGGCCAATTGAATGAGGGTCAATGCTAATAAATATATTAATATATTAAAATTACCATTATGCTTAATTAGTGCATTATTGAATTCGTAAGCATTTATGGACAATTGAATGATGGTCTATTTATTGTAAACATAATATGATAATGTTAATTTTAAAATGAAAACCATTTATGGTTATGATTGGTTTATAGTTCATATTGTTGCTTATAATAAACTGCAATAGTATATATTATAATATAATAAGGTATTAACATATAAATAAAAACACATAAAATGATATGTCATTACCAATATACACCAATCCACAAATAACATAAAAAAACATGTTTAGAATAATTAGGCCATGGGGTGTACCTTCATACCAAGGGTGTTAACAGTGACGTGGAATTTTAACTTTCATTGTACATCACTCCCTTCCCATGTTAAGGGGCATTAACGTGACACTAAGTTAACATGTTAACATGAATCAAAAGAGAGAAAGTTAAGGAGATGAGCTAGAGTTAAAAATTTTAATAAACAACATTAAACTCGGTCAATTATTATTAATGTCAATAAATAATATTAAACTTCTTAATAAATAACATTTAAACTTAATAAATCTTATTAATTGCAATCAAGACTAATCATAATTCGTAAACATGGTAAGATTATAAATCTTATTTATTGCAATAAGAATAATCATAATCTTATTAAGATTATAGATCTTAATAAATAACCTCAAAATCGTAATCAATAATTCAAATAAATTACATTAAAAACATAAAAGATCGTAATTTAAATTTTAAAATCAATAACTTCTTGTGGTGCAACCTTAGTAACAAATAGCATGTGCTGGATTGAACACTACAGTAAACCTTTACAAAAGCATTATGTATAGTAAATTTAGAATGTCTACCTAATTATAAAATAAGAATATTGTAAACATAATGTTTAATAACTGAATAACAAACCTAGCGACTTGAGCAGAAATTTCTACACACACTGGCACAGACCACGCGTACCCATCCGTAAATTTAATCTTGATCTTCATTGATTCATTTAAGTTTGCCAATTCATATTTTATTTTAAAACTTCGGCGCCAACCATTTAATAGTTATCACAGTCAATTTCATTCAAGATTTTCCTATTCAAACTCCACCAAAATATCCTCATTCAAACATACCAATCAGACCATTAATCACCTTCCAAACTTATTATGCACAAAATAAGGAAGACATTTAATCCATTAACTAAGATCCGATTTTTGAAGGATCAATCCAGATCCGAATGTCTACCAAATTATAAAATAAGAATATTGTAAACATAATGTTTAATAATTGAATAACAAACCTAGCGACTTGAGCAGAACTTTCTACACGCACTAGCACAGACCACGCGTACCCATCCGTAAATTTAATCTTGATCTTCATTGATTCATTTAAGTTTGCCAATTCAACAATCGTATTTTTAATTATCTGCATAGTGACAGAATTAAATAAGAAGAAAATAAAAATAATGAGAGTTATTATGGTAAACCATAAATTTGATCAATTATACGAAATCAATTTAATCAATTATAATTTAATCAATATTATCATTCGTATAATTTAATCAATTATACGAAATCAGAGATTAAAAATCTCGTATTAATTTAATCAATTCGTATAATTTAATCAATTTCGTATTAATAGTAATATTAATTAATGAGATTAAAAAATCGTAATAAAGAACATTAAATTTGGTAAATTATGGTAATCTTAAATTTCGGGAATGATTGATAATAAATCAATCATTCATATTTTAAAACTTCGGTGCCAACCATTTAATAATTATCACAATCAATTTCATTAAAGACCTTCCTATTCAAACTCCACCAAAATCTTCTCATTCAAACATACCAATCAGACCATTAATCACCTTCCAAACTTATTATGCATAAAATAAGGAAGGCATTTAATCCATTAACTAAGATCCGATTTTTGAAGGATCAATCCAGATCCGAATGTCTACCTAATTATAAAATAAGAATACTGTAAACATAATGTTTAATAATTGAAGAACAAACCTAGCGACTTGAGCAGAAATTTCTACAGGCACTGGCACAGACCACGAGTACCCATCCGTAAATTTAATCTTGATCTTCATTGATTCATTTAAGTTTTCCAATTCAACTATCGTATTTGAAATTATCTGCATAGTAATAGGAATTAAATAAGAAGAAAATAAAAATAATGAGTTATTATGGTAAACCATAATTTTGATCAATTATACGAAATCAATTTAATCAATTATAATTTAATCAATATTATCATTCGTATAATTTAATCAATTATACGAAATCAAAGATTAAAATCTCGTATTAATTTAATCAATTCGTATAATTTAATCAATTTCGTATTAATAGTAATATTAATTAATGAGATTAAAAAATCGTAATAAACAACATTAAATTTGGTCAAAAATGTTAATGCTAAATTTCGGGAATGATTGATAATAAATCAATCAGTCATATTTTAAAACTTCGGCGCCAACCATTTAATAATTATCACAATCAATTTCATTCAAGACCTTCCTATTCAAACTCCACCAAAATCTCCTCATTCAAACATACCAATCAGACCATTAATCACCTTCGAAACTTATTATGCATAAAATAAGGAAGGCATTTAATCCATTAACTAAGATCCGATTTTTGAAGGATCAATCCAGATCCGAATGTCTACCTAATTATAAAATAAGAATATTGTAAACATAATGTTTAATAATTGAATAACAAACCTAGCGACTTGAGCAGAAATTTCTAGACGCACTGACACAGACCACGCGTACCCATCCGTAAATTTAATCTTGATCTTCATTGATTCATTTAAGTTTGCCAATTCAACAATCGTATTTGGAATTTTCTGCGTAGTAATAGGAATTAAGTAAGAAGAAAATAAAAATAATGAGAGTTATTATGGTTAACCATAAATTTGATCAATTATACGAAATCGATTTAATCAATTATACGAAATCAGAGATTAAAAATCTCGTATTAATTTAATCAATTCGTATAATTTAATCAAGACAAAATTACACTTTGTGTCCTTAATGTATCACTGAAATTATGAAATATGCCCTTTTTTATTTTTTTTTTTGCATTTTATGTCCAAAATTTGCTTTTTTATTGCATTTTATGTCCTTTCTGACCAACTGGGTTAGATTTCTCAGTTAACCTAAAAACCATCAGGGGTATTATTGTCCATTCACCACATTAAGTACACAAAGTGTAATTTTATCTTTTTTTTTATTATACTTTTATTTGTAGGACCCAATCACCACCACTTCACCTTCAACCTCCACCACCACCACTTCATCTTTAACCTCCACCACCACCACTTCATCTTCAACCTCCACCACTTCATCTTCAGTTAATTTAACTTTTTTTTATTTTATTAGTATTTATTTTTTTAAGTTATGGATTTTACTATATCCACTTTCTACTTAAACCCCAATTCAAAATAACAATTCAAAATCCCAATGGTGAAAAACCTTAAACCCCAATTTAAAACCTCTTCAAACCCTCACCTCTGTGTATACGTTACAATCTCCAAATCACCTCAAAACATATTAATTTTAAAACCTCTTCAAATCCAATCCAAATTATATTCAACAAATCGGAGGTTAGGAATAATAATAATAATAATAATAATAATAATAATAATAATAATCAAAAAAATGAAGATACAACCGATCGATTGCTCGTCGGTTGAATGTTTGGAGTCGGTGAAGACGGTTCAGAAGATGAACTTGAGCCGTTTAATTGTTTTGGTAACTCTATTAGTCAACGGAAATTGGTTTGAAGAATGAAGAAATAAGCGTATTGAAACTGACTATTGAAGAGAAAGATAAAAGGTTAGAAAGTTTGGGTGAAGAAAATGAGGGTTTAAAACGTGAATTGAGTGAAGCTAATGTGAAGATAGATTCTGCTGTGGTCAAAGAAGAGAATTTGAATATAAAGTTGACTCAAGTTGACCAAGAGTTGAAAAAGAGTAAAAAAGATAGGATTCACTTGAAGGATAAGTTGAAAGAAGTGGAAGGAGCAAAAGAGGCATTAGAAACAGAAATGAAGAAGCTGAGAGTGCAAACTGAGCAGTGGCGGCGGATGCTGCGGCAACGATTTTAGCGGGAGGTGGGGTGGAGATGAGTGATGGGAGGAGGGTGTCGGATATGCTATTTGTATCTGTAAATCTCGTTGGTTGGCTGGTTTGTTGGTGGTGACGGCGGGTTTTAGGGTTTATAAAAAGAGGTGGTGGGTGGAGGTCGAAGATGAAGTGGTGGTGAGTGGAGGTTGAAGGTGAAGTGGTGGTGAGTGGGTCCCATAAATAAACTAAACTATGATAAAAAAAATAACACTTTGTGTCCTTAATGTGGTGAATTGACAAAAATACCCCTGATGCTTTTGAGGTTAACTGAGAAAACTAACCCAGTTAGTCATAAAGGACATAAAATGCAAGAAAAAAGTAAATTTTGGACATAAAATGCAAAAAAAAAAATTAAAGGACACGTTTCATTATTTTAGTGATACATTAAGGACACAAAGTGTAATTTTGTCTTTAATCAATTTAGTCAATTTTGTATTAATAGTAATATTAATTAATGAGATTAAAAAATCGTAATAAATAACATTAAATTTGGTCAATTATGGTAATCCTAAATTTCGAGAATGATTCATAATAAATCAATCATTCATATTTTAAAACTTCGGCGCCAACCATTTAATAATTATCACAATCAATTTCATTTAAGACCTTCCTATTCAAACTCCACCAAAATCTCCTTATTCAAACATACCAATTAGACCATTAATCACCTTCCAAACTTATTATGCACAAAATAAGGAAGGCATTTAATCCATTAACTAAGATCCGATTTTTAAAGGATCAATCCAGATCCGAATGTCTACCTAATTATAAAATAAGAATATTGTAAACATAATGTTTAATAATTGAATAACAAACCTAGCGACTTGAGCAGAAATTTCTACACGCACTGGCGCAGACCACGCGTACCCATCCGTAAATTTAATCTTGATCTTCATTGATTCATTTAAGTTTGCCAATTCAACAATCGTATTTGGAATTTTCTGCGTAGTAATAGGAATTAAGTAAGAAGAAAATAAAAATAATGAGAGTTATTATGGTTAACCATAAATTTGATCAATTATACGAAATCGATTTAATCAATTATACGAAATCAGAGATTAAAAATCTCGTATTAATTTAATCAATTCGTATAATTTAATCAAGACAAAATTACACTTTGTGTCCTTAATGTATCACTGAAATTATGAAATATGCCCTTTTTTATTTTTTTTTTTGCATTTTATGTCCAAAATTTGCTTTTTTATTGCATTTTATGTCCTTTCTGACCAACTGGGTTAGATTTCTCAGTTAACCTAAAAACCATCAGGGGTATTATTGTCCATTCACCACATTAAGTACACAAAGTGTAATTTTATCTTTTTTTTTATTATACTTTTATTTGTAGGACCCAATCACCACCACTTCACCTTCAACCTCCACCACCACCACTTCATCTTTAACCTCCACCACCACCACTTCATCTTCAACCTCCACCACTTCATCTTCAGTTAATTTAACTTTTTTTTATTTTATTAGTATTTATTTTTTTAAGTTATGGATTTTACTATATCCACTTTCTACTTAAACCCCAATTCAAAATAACAATTCAAAATCCCAATGGTGAAAAACCTTAAACCCCAATTTAAAACCTCTTCAAACCCTCACCTCTGTGTATACGTTACAATCTCCAAATCACCTCAAAACATATTAATTTTAAAACCTCTTCAAATCCAATCCAAATTATATTCAACAAATCGGAGGTTAGGAATAATAATAATAATAATAATAATAATAATAATAATAATCAAAAAAATGAAGATACAACCGATCGATTGCTCGTCGGTTGAATGTTTGGAGTCGGTGAAGACGGTTCAGAAGATGAACTTGAGCCGTTTAATTGTTTTGGTAACTCTATTAGTCAACGGAAATTGGTTTGAAGAATGAAGAAATAAGCGTATTGAAACTGACTATTGAAGAGAAAGATAAAAGGTTAGAAAGTTTGGGTGAAGAAAATGAGGGTTTAAAACGTGAATTGAGTGAAGCTAATGTGAAGATAGATTCTGCTGTGGTCAAAGAAGAGAATTTGAATATAAAGTTGACTCAAGTTGACCAAGAGTTGAAAAAGAGTAAAAAAGATAGGATTCACTTGAAGGATAAGTTGAAAGAAGTGGAAGGAGCAAAAGAGGCATTAGAAACAGAAATGAAGAAGCTGAGAGTGCAAACTGAGCAGTGGCGGCGGATGCTGCGGCAACGATTTTAGCGGGAGGTGGGGTGGAGATGAGTGATGGGAGGAGGGTGTCGGATATGCTATTTGTATCTGTAAATCTCGTTGGTTGGCTGGTTTGTTGGTGGTGACGGCGGGTTTTAGGGTTTATAAAAAGAGGTGGTGGGTGGAGGTCGAAGATGAAGTGGTGGTGAGTGGAGGTTGAAGGTGAAGTGGTGGTGAGTGGGTCCCATAAATAAACTAAACTATGATAAAAAAAAATAACACTTTGTGTCCTTAATGTGGTGAATTGACAAAAATACCCCTGATGCTTTTGAGGTTAACTGAGAAAACTAACCCAGTTAGTCATAAAGGACATAAAATGCAAGAAAAAAGTAAATTTTGGACATAAAATGCAAAAAAAAAAATTAAAGGACACGTTTCATTATTTTAGTGATACATTAAGGACACAAAGTGTAATTTTGTCTTTAATCAATTTAGTCAATTTTGTATTAATAGTAATATTAATTAATGAGATTAAAAAATCGTAATAAATAACATTAAATTTGGTCAATTATGGTAATCCTAAATTTCGAGAATGATTCATAATAAATCAATCATTCATATTTTAAAACTTCGGCGCCAACCATTTAATAATTATCACAATCAATTTCATTTAAGACCTTCCTATTCAAACTCCACCAAAATCTCCTTATTCAAACATACCAATTAGACCATTAATCACCTTCCAAACTTATTATGCACAAAATAAGGAAGGCATTTAATCCATTAACTAAGATCCGATTTTTAAAGGATCAATCCAGATCCGAATGTCTACCTAATTATAAAATAAGAATATTGTAAACATAATGTTTAATAATTGAATAACAAACCTAGCGACTTGAGCAGAAATTTCTACACGCACTGGCGCAGACCACGCGTACCCATCCGTAAATTTAATCTTGATCTTCATTGATTCATTTAAGTTTGCCAATTCAACAATCGTATTTGGAATTTTCTGCGTAGTAATAGGAATTAAGTAAGAAGAAAATAAAAATAATGAGAGTTATTATGGTTAACCATAAATTTGATCAATTATACGAAATCGATTTAATCAATTATACGAAATCAGAGATTAAAAATCTCGTATTAATTTAATCAATTCGTATAATTTAATCAAGACAAAATTACACTTTGTGTCCTTAATGTATCACTGAAATTATGAAATATGCCCTTTTTTATTTTTTTTTTTGCATTTTATGTCCAAAATTTGCTTTTTTATTGCATTTTATGTCCTTTCTGACCAACTGGGTTAGATTTCTCAGTTAACCTAAAAACCATCAGGGGTATTATTGTCCATTCACCACATTAAGTACACAAAGTGTAATTTTATCTTTTTTTTATTATACTTTTATTTGTAGGACCCAATCACCACCACTTCACCTTCAACCTCCACCACCACCACTTCATCTTTAACCTCCACCACCACCACTTCATCTTCAACCTCCACCACTTCATCTTCAGTTAATTTAACTTTTTTTTATTTTATTAGTATTTATTTTTTTAAGTTATGGATTTTACTATATCCACTTTCTACTTAAACCCCAATTCAAAATAACAATTCAAAATCCCAATGGTGAAAAACCTTAAACCCCAATTTAAAACCTCTTCAAACCCTCACCTCTGTGTATACGTTACAATCTCCAAATCACCTCAAAACATATTAATTTTAAAACCTCTTCAAATCCAATCCAAATTATATTCAACAAATCGGAGGTTAGGAATAATAATAATAATAATAATAATAATAATAATCAAAAAAATGAAGATACAACCGATCGATTGCTCGTCGGTTGAATGTTTGGAGTCGGTGAAGACGGTTCAGAAGATGAACTTGAGCCGTTTAATTGTTTTGGTAACTCTATTAGTCAACGGAAATTGGTTTGAAGAATGAAGAAATAAGCGTATTGAAACTGACTATTGAAGAGAAAGATAAAAGGTTAGAAAGTTTGGGTGAAGAAAATGAGGGTTTAAAACGTGAATTGAGTGAAGCTAATGTGAAGATAGATTCTGCTGTGGTCAAAGAAGAGAATTTGAATATAAAGTTGACTCAAGTTGACCAAGAGTTGAAAAAGAGTAAAAAAGATAGGATTCACTTGAAGGATAAGTTGAAAGAAGTGGAAGGAGCAAAAGAGGCATTAGAAACAGAAATGAAGAAGCTGAGAGTGCAAACTGAGCAGTGGCGGCGGATGCTGCGGCAACGATTTTAGCGGGAGGTGGGGTGGAGATGAGTGATGGGAGGAGGGTGTCGGATATGCTATTTGTATCTGTAAATCTCGTTGGTTGGCTGGTTTGTTGGTGGTGACGGCGGGTTTTAGGGTTTATAAAAAGAGGTGGTGGGTGGAGGTCGAAGATGAAGTGGTGGTGAGTGGAGGTTGAAGGTGAAGTGGTGGTGAGTGGGTCCCATAAATAAACTAAACTATGATAAAAAAAAATAACACTTTGTGTCCTTAATGTGGTGAATTGACAAAAATACCCCTGATGCTTTTGAGGTTAACTGAGAAAACTAACCCAGTTAGTCATAAAGGACATAAAATGCAAGAAAAAAGTAAATTTTGGACATAAAATGCAAAAAAAAAATTAAAGGACACGTTTCATTATTTTAGTGATACATTAAGGACACAAAGTGTAATTTTGTCTTTAATCAATTTAGTCAATTTTGTATTAATAGTAATATTAATTAATGAGATTAAAAAATCGTAATAAATAACATTAAATTTGGTCAATTATGGTAATCCTAAATTTCGAGAATGATTCATAATAAATCAATCATTCATATTTTAAAACTTCGGCGCCAACCATTTAATAATTATCACAATCAATTTCATTTAAGACCTTCCTATTCAAACTCCACCAAAATCTCCTTATTCAAACATACCAATTAGACCATTAATCACCTTCCAAACTTATTATGCACAAAATAAGGAAGGCATTTAATCCATTAACTAAGATCCGATTTTTAAAGGATCAATCCAGATCCGAATGTCTACCTAATTATAAAATAAGAATATTGTAAACATAATGTTTAATAATTGAATAACAAACCTAGCGACTTGAGCAGAAATTTCTACACGCACTGGCGCAGACCACGCGTACCCATCCGTAAATTTAATCTTGATCTTCATTGATTCATTTAAGTTTGCATATTCAACAATCGTATTAGGAATTATCTGCATAGTAATAAGAATTAAATAAGAAGAAAATAAAAATAATGAAAGTTATTATGGTAAACCATAAATTTGATCAATTATACGAAATCAATTTAATCAATTATAATTTAATCAATATTATCATGCGTATAATTTAATCAATTATACGAATCAGAGATTAAAAATCTCGTATTAATTTAATCAATTCGTATAATTTAATCAATTTAATCAATTTCGTATTAATAGTAATATTAATTAATGAGATTAAAAATCGTAATAAATAACATTAAATTTGGTCAATTATGGTAATCCTAAATTTCGGGAATGATTGATAATAAATCAATCATTCATATTTTAAAACTTCGGCGCCATCCATTTAATAATTATCACATTCAATTTTATTGAAGACCTTCCTATTCAAACTCCAACAAAATCTCCTCATTCAAACATACCAATCGGACCATTAATCACCTTCCAAACTTATTATGCACAATATAAGGAAGGTATTTAATCCATTAACTAAGATCCGATTTTTGAAGGATCAATCCAGATCCGAAAATCATGACCCATCCGCCATCCATTTGCAATTATGAATCAAACAACCAAAAAACAATACACCAACTTATGAAGGACCAATTTACTTGTAATCTCTATGAACTTATATGCTTACTCGGCCCCAACATAAACACCAAGAACATCAAACTCAGCCAAACAACATACGGTTCCTTATGTTGATTAACCACGAATGAATAAAAAATGACTAGTCATGGACTTTGATCCTTTGCCAATGTGACTAAATGATCTCCAAATCAAACATAATATAATACTCGGCATCAATAATAATAATCAACAAAGAGAATCCGTAAACACTTGTAACTCTTTCCAGACAACCAAGAATATGTCGAAAACCTGAGCATACCTTGGAGTTTGACATGATACCACGAAGGCTGATAGTCTTCAGTCGAGGATCAAAGAAACATGCTGAATTATCTTCGTTGAGCACTTGTTCCACATCCAAATCCATTCAAACTTTGTCAGCTCCCAGAATTAAAAGCATGGAGCATTTTAAAACCTTCGACTAACATTCATCTTTAAACAAACACACTAACACCATAAAATAAAAGTTAATAAATCAGAAAAGCTGATATGGATCCAGTTTATAAATCGAATACATATATAGGGATACGATTTAGCCAGAATACATATACGAATCTATTTATAACGGAAGATTGAATCCATATTTTAGATGCAGTTTATAAATCAGAGAAGATGATTGAGACCTCGAAGCAAGAATGCAAAAGAAGATTGAGGAATGTTGGTTGGAAGAATTGTTAGGGAAGATTGGAGAGTCATGGAAGAATAGTGAAAATAAAAAAAATACAAAAGCTTATTTATAGGAAAGAAGTTGGAGCTCCATATTCAATATGGATACCTCAAACCCTCTCTAAGGCCTTGATTCAACCCAAGTGACCTCAATTATTATATAGATAGATGAGCCTACGTGCTAGTAGTGTTTCGATACATATGCATGGGCTTGGTTGTGTAAATGAAGTTAGGGTGGGCGGGTGGTCATCATAACCCAATTTATCACACCAAATCACTTTGTGCCACCTTATTTTTTCACAATTTATCACATTCATCACTAAATACATGGGTGGTATATCACACCATTTCTAACATCACTAATTATAAATCCAAAACATAAAAAACCAACAAATCACAACATTACACCTTATCTCAAAAAATTCACCCAAGCCACATACCTTTTTTACGATCGCGATGTACATCACAACTGTGACAATTTTTTTCCATCACAAGATTAACGGGGCGGTGTTCACGACAGTCACGACCATCAACATACCGCCCTGTGTGGGCTTATACAAGTATTTTCATCTTAGCAAGGTTTTGATAAACCAAAAGGTAAAACTCATGGTAAATAGATATAGCTTGAATTAATATGTAGTTGTTGCATTCAATCTTATATTGCAGTTGTAATGTGCGTGGGATGTGATTGACATGTGAGATGGGTATCGGGGATGTGTGATATTTCTATTAAATGAATTTGAATAATTATAAATATTGAGTGTAATTGTAAGATGTTTTAAAGATTTTTATTATGAACTTACAAGCGTAAGTAGGCCCATTTTAGTACTTGTTAATTTCATGGTGAGTTAGATGATTGGTAAAGTGCCATCTCTGAGTCTCTGATTATTTGACAAGCACAGGGACATCATAGAACAACTAATGTGTTTAGAATGGTTTTGTTATGTTAAAGTTTATTGTAACATTGATAAGATGAAAAGAGAATGTTTTGATAAGTGATAACTCTTTCGATGTGTACCGAAAATGATACGCTAGAGTTTAAGGGTGTCACAATGGTTCATTTTATTCCTTATTTGATCGTATAGTAGTCACTCCACTAATAGTATTGTTTGCAAATATAAATGAATGTAAAAGTGTTATTATGATGTAACTTTTACATTCAGAAAGGGGTTTGCAATTCAGAAAGGGGCAAGGATTTGTCTTTAGTAGACTAGGGTTTGCAATTCAGAAAGGGGTGGCGGCGCAGCTTGTTGCTCGTCTACCTTCTATTATGATGTAACTTTCGTTTTTTGTTTTAATGGAAAATTTTCTTCTGTTTGAAAAAAAAAAAAAAAGTGTTATGATCCCACTATAAACTAGCAGAAGTAAAACAATAAATAAATAAATACGTAAAATACGAAAAACAATTGTTTACATATTTAGTTTAATGTCATAATCATGTACTAAACTAACACCTTACCTGTTCGACTTTTGAATATCATGATTGTAAATACTTTTCAACATTAAAAAAATTATCCCTTAAATTAAAAAATCTAACACAAAAGTATTCGTGATCATGATACACAAAAGATAGACTTTAATTGTTTAATTATGAATCATAATTCATAAGCGGGTAGTGGCCAACGCATTCACATTATTTGCTAATTGAATGTGGAGGAAAGGAGATCGAACCAATGATGCACAACTGGTTATGACATGATTTTGTCACTGTTTTTTAGGATATCTTTTGTTTGTTTTAATGTTAACTTGTGAAGTGGCAACTATATCTTGCCCCTTTCAAAAGAGTTGAGGAGTAAGTATGGGACCAAAGGATATTTTTCTATCAAATATACTATTTAAGTTTCACTTGGGTTGTAGATGGCAAATAACTTTCATGATTTATCCCATGAACCAAGTTCGTACGAACCAGTCACATTGCTTGATACTAATTAGTAACATTTTCTTATCTATTTATCATATTTAGAGCTAGGTGTGTAAAATTCTAACGAGATCCGAAATCCGAAAAAAAATAGTTTTAGATTAGCTAACATAAAACACAATGAATACCAATTAAATATGCAATGAACAATAGGGTATAAAACCCAATGAACAGTCTAATAAAACACAATGGACGACATACTAAAGACACAATAAACAGAAGACTAAAACACAATGAATAATAGACTTAAACACAATGAACAACATAATAAAACACAATGTACACCTAAATACAAAACTCATTTGCGTATACCACAATGAAAAGCATACTAAAAACACAATGGACAAAGTTAAATCATGCGTAGACTAAAAAAACATAAATAACATATTTATAAAGCACACTTGCATACTATAACGCAATGAACGAGCAGAAGACACAACGGAGAAGAAAACCCATTTAACACGATTTTTTTTTCAATTTTAATATAGCAATGTGGTACTCATATTAAAGATAAAAAAACGCTCGTTAATATGGTGAATTTTTTTTGAAAAAAAAAATATCGTATGAAAAAGTTATAGACGTTTTAAAATGATGGGGGGAATTGACATGTGCATTGCATGTGGTGAGAGAAAGTCAACAATGTGGTTTTCCTTTTATGTTCTTCCTCTAATTTATTATTTATGTTTTTCAAACAAACTAATCTAAACCCTTCAAATATATGATCAATGGATCACAATCCTTCTCACCTTTCCTAGAAAAAGTGTCTTGTGTATTTGATCTCAACCCTAAATTACGCAACTAATGTTAATATTTTTAATATTTAAGCAACATGGTTGTTAATTCTTCGTACGATTCGTACGTTAGCAGTCATTTTTATACTGATCCATTGTCATTTTCTACATAGGTGTGTTTATGTATATTTGTGGAGCTTGTGTTTTCCCTCGGTGTGATTTATTTGAGTTATCTTAATATTAAATTCTATCGGTAGATACCTTATATAATAAATTAATAATTAATAATTAACAATAATAAGGAGTAATAAAAAATCATGTACAAATTGTTTTGCACGAAGTACACATCATTCTAAAAGGGTGTCGTGTTGTTCACATGATCCATTATTGCAAAAATTAAAAATATCTTCGCCACCGTTCTGCATGACGCTAGCCTTACGTTTGAAACGACGTCATCAATTTTTTTTGAAAGGTATATAAATCAATTGGAAACCCACTAAAGCACTAATTACTTCAACCTTTTTAACGGGAGTAGCCACCCGAGTTCAAATGAGGGGAATTACGCATTGGCAGCTTTGCCTCTACCTCTGTAAGGGAGAATAAAATCTTGCTCACAACCAGGCTCGAACTCAGAACCTTATGACAGGAATTTTGAAGGGAAAACTTTCCCACCTCCCCACAAACCAATTGGTAGTAGATCATTGGCACGTCATCAATTATTGGCCTAGACAAAATCAAAACAAAATTCTTATTTTAAAATTAAGAATTGACTAGTGGGAAACCCGCGCGTTGCTGCGGGACGATTAAAATAAGTATATTTTTTTAAACAATGCACAAGCGTAGTCATGTTAGCCCACCAAGTTGTAGGAAAAGTGTACAGATATAGTGTCTTCCTTCCATTGTCTTTGAATGCAAAACGATATATATGAAATTGTCTTTGAATATAAAACGATTTATATGAAAGTAATCCATTTCTCTTCATTGTTTAAGCTTTGAAAAGAAACTATATTTTTTTTATCCAACCTTTAGAGTTTTTCTACATTCATAGCAAATGTGCATTTAACTATTTCATTCAATATCACAAAAAAGTATACAAGTTGCTTTTGCAAATAGGGGTAGTATTGGAAGAATTTTCATGATATCTTAGGTGTGAAGAAAGGAACTCTTCATATGTCATCTTAACTTTGGACATATTTGCCCATGTCTCCTCCTTTATAATGTAGTATAGATAACTCTTTTCTTAGTTCAATTAATTACATAATAAATAAAAAATATTTTACATTAAGGTTAATCATGAGTAATTTCATAATAATTAATCACTCTCGTAACTTATATGTGTCAACTTTAATAGAATTTAAGTTATATTACTAAATCATAATACATTGCATGATAATAACAAAATGGACTTTGGATAATACATTTCTATATCAAATTAATTATAATCTGTTGGATATCTATAAGATATATTATTTAGTTTTTCTTACCAAGTCTCATATTAGAATTTCTTACCCAACCTAACAAATAAGAACTGATAGAAATTGAGACTAAAGAGAAATTGAATTAATCATACCTTGATCTTTGTCCATGTAAGACCTTCGAACAAAACTTGTTAATGTGACATTGATGGATTCCAGGTTCCTTGAAAGTCGATTTAAAAAGAAACGGATCCAACAGTGATACTTAGACTTATGATAACATGATCCAACTTTAAAAGCATTCGTGCTGATAACGTGTTGTATAACAACAACCAATTAGCAACCAACAAAGTGTAACAAAAAAGGATTGTAGATTATAGAGAGAAAAGAGAATGTAGAATTCTTATTCATTGATCTCAACATCATATACAAATGTCACTATATATAGCCACTTACATTAATACATAAGTAAATAAAGAGATAAGAGTTATACATGTGGAAAGTCACAACATAATGAGATATTATTAGTGATTATGGTGCGTTATGGTATATTATTAGTGATTATGGTGATATTATTGATGTCAAAATTGTTAAAAGCACATGGTACAAGCATCTTAATGCATCACATGGTACAAGCATCTTAATGCATTGATAAGGGCATAAAAGGAAGAAAAGTGGTCAAGTTTAGAGAATTACACTTGTGACTTTTAAGTTGCCACCTTAACTTTGACATTTTAGACATTTTTACCCATTGCTCACTCTTTATAATGTAATATAGATATTGATACATCCTTTCTTTCTATATATGAAGAAAAATAGTTTTATTTGTTATATCAAACGCTATTTAAATTTACGGATTTTTATGAGGATAAAATTTGATAATTTCGAAATCCCTTTATTTTGTATGGTATAAAGTAATTTTGCCATGCATGACTCCGAATATTTAATGTCCGAATTATCACCTTTCATGTTAGCAGTTAACTACACACAGGTGCGAAGCTTAGTGAAAGCTAGGGGCGTCCCAGCCCTCACCGATTTATGGTTTAGTAGTGTAAATTTTCCCGGTTTATAAAAAAAATTGTATTTTTTAAGTCCGGCCCCACCGATTTGAAAAGAAAATTAAGTCTCGTAACTTTCCGCCCCCCACCACCCAAAAGTTCAAGCTTCGTCATTGACTACACACATCTTTATACGATTTTTGCCATTTCCATAGTGTGCTATTATCTCAACTCTCCAATTACCACTTAATTATTGTATGGTAAAAAATTTTGTTTAATCATTATATTATATCAAATTATTATAAAGGTATGTTAGTGGTTATAAGTGTCAAATATGATCAATAGTCAACTTTTAGTGGGAAAGTAACGTTAATGGATCAATTGAAGATGATTGAAACATACCACTAAAATAGCACAAATTGTTATATACATTGTAGAATAGGTTAAATAGTAATTCACAGAGTTTCAAGAAACAAGAGTTTATCTTTAGCTGAATAAGGTTTGTAATTCAAAATGGGATAGCGACGCAGTTTGTTTGCCCTATCATCTCATGTAATTATTATGTTATGTGAAATGAAAAATATTATATATTTTCCTAAATAGGTTAAATATTCAATTTCCATTTTTTTAAAGTAAAATAGCAACACATTTAGCTTAGAGTAGTTTATCATATCAAAATTTTTACTCGCCCTTTTTTTTATATTTATACATATTACACTTCAAGTTAAACCAGAGACGACCACCTTTTAATCGAGTTTCTGATTACGATGGTGTGGCGTTGTTGCTACTTGGCATAGTTTTACGTCCCCGCCGTAACAAGGGGTTAAGACTAGTTTATGTTAAGATACATTACCTAACGAAGAAATTTATCACAAATATATTAACATATATTTAAGTAAATAAAAATATTTATAGATTATAAATAATATTTGGTCTCACTTGCATCCCTCCTTCCTCATACAAACGTACAAAAAACCCTGATCAACTTTTGGCTATATATTTCACCACTGAATTTCATTCATCTCTCAACTTATCTCTCTCTCTCTCTATCTCTCTCTCCCTCTCTCTCTAGAATGGAAAAAACACCTCATATAGCCATTGTACCAAGCCCAGGAATGGGACACTTGATCCCTTTGGTTGAATTTGCCAAGAGGCTAAAAAACAACCACAACATCTCTTCAACTTTCATCATCCCAAATGATGGCCCTTTATCCATCTCTCAGAAAGCTTTTCTTGATTCACTCCCTATGGGCCTTAACCATATCATCCTTCCACCTGTAAACTTTGATGATTTACCCCAAGACACCCAAATGGAGACCCGAATCAGCCTCATGGTTACGCGGTCTCTCGATTCGCTTCGTGTGGCATTTAAGTCATTAGTTGTTGAAAAAAACATGGTGGCTTTGTTTATTGATCTCTTTGGCACAGATGCATTTGATGTTGCTATTGAATTTGGAGTTTCACCTTATGTTTTCTTTCCATCAACTGCTATGGCTTTGTCTTTGTTTCTTTATTTGCCTACACTTGATCAAATGACATCATGTGAGTATAGGGACTTGCCTGAACCGGTTCAGATCCCTGGCTGCCTGCCGGTTCACGGGAAAGACCTGCTTGACCCGGTTCAAGATAGAAATAATGATGCATACAAATGGGTGCTTCATAATGCAAAGAGGTATATGATGGCTGAGGGTATAGCGGTAAATAGCTTTAAGGAGTTGGAAGGTGGAGCTTTGAAAGCTTTACTAGAGGATGAACCGGGCAAGCCCAAGATTTATCCGGTTGGGCCGTTGATACAAACCGGTTCAAGTAGTGATGTAGATGGGTCAGGGTGTTTAAAGTGGTTGGATGGTCAACCATGTGGTTCTGTTTTGTACATATCTTTTGGGAGTGGTGGAACCCTATCTTCTAATCAGCTTAATGAGTTAGCCATGGGTTTGGAGTTGAGTGAACAAAGGTTCATATGGGTGGTTAGAAGCCCGAGTGATCAAGCGAACGCGACTTACTTTAATTCGCATGTTCACAAGGACCCTCTTGGTTTTTTACCAAAAGGGTTCTTGGAAAGAACTAAAGGTAATGGGTTTGTGGTGTCTTCATGGGCCCCACAAGCCCAAATTCTAAGTCACAGTTCAACTGGTGGGTTTTTGACCCATTGTGGTTGGAACTCAATTCTCGAGACAGTAGTTCATGGTGTGCCGGTGATTGCTTGGCCACTTTATGCCGAACAAAAGATGAATGCGGTATCCTTAACCGAGGGTATAAAGATGGCGTTAAGGCCCACCGTCGGTGAAAATGGCATCGTTAGTCGTGTAGAAATCGCAAGGGTTGTGAAGAGTTTATTGGAGGGAGAAGAAGGGAAAGCGATCAGGACTCGAATTCGAGATCTTAAAGATGCAGCTGCCAATGTTGTAAGTAAAGATGGTTGTTCTACGAAAACCTTAGATACATTGGCTTCTATGTTGAAAAACAAGGACAAGTTAAGCCTTTAGTTTATCAAGCATGTACACAATAATGTTGAATATATTTATCTACTGCAATAATTTATTTTGTGATGACAAGTTGAACGGTTCTATTACATAATCATTAATGGTGTGTATGTTTTTTTAATATGTCACAAAGCTCGGCCACCCCGCTCGCGATCGTAGACAACGGTGGTGACCTAACTCATCACCAATTTTAAAGAAAACCCATTGCTTGAAGGCGCATAGTGATAAAACGAATGGCTCATATGTGCATGACATTTTAAGAGATATAAACTTCTCGTTTAGGTCTCTGGTTTAAGTCATGTTAATGTCGGCCCACTTGATAGACAGGGGCGCAGCTTAGATGGGGCAGGGAGGGGCGGCCGACCCCCCAAATTTTCGAAGAGGAATTCCAATTATATAGTATTCGTATAGGAAATTTTGGAAATATAGGGTTTCGACCCCCCGAAACTAGTGACTTTCGACTTCCCAAACCTTCGGGTCAAGCTTCGCGACTGTTGATAGAATTAAGTGTCTCTTAAAAAGAGTTCTCATATTCAAATCACTATCTATTCTTCCACTTCTCTCATCCTCTCACTATTTCCAATTGTGGACGTTCCACATTTCTCCTCCATCTTTCTTTTCAATTGACCACAAATTTCTCAAAAATCTCACGATGAAGATTTAGCATTTAACATGCTTAAAATGTAACCTCGTTAAATATTATTAACCTATTTACAGATTAACACGCCAATTTTTATACATTTTTACGAGTATATTTGTGTGAACAAGTTTTAAGTTTTTAACATAACAAATTGAGGTGTGGGCTTTTTTTTTATTGGAACTAAGAAAATATAACAGTTTTTAATAAAAAAAAAAAGAAAACAAAATTGATATACACGTGTATTGAACTTATGTAAATGGACAAATTAGTCAAATACCCGTTCTTTTTTCCATCGCTATTCTTTTGTTTTCTTTTAAAAATAAAGCAATTATAAAACTATTATAATCAAAGAAATCAAATGCCATTAAACCACTAGGCAGATGATGCATTCCATGTTGTGTTCTCCCATAAAAATAAAGACCAACTACCTATAATAAAGAACAACGACTAGCGGTCAACTTTTTATTGCTTAGATAATACAGCACTTACTATACATAAGAAAAAAAAAAAGAACAGCTGCAGCTAGTACTGTAACTGTTTGATAGGATGGGTTTTTAATTTAATAACGTTCAAATCATGTGTACATTAAAGATTATGGTAGCATAAAGTTGGTTAATTCCTGTACTGTACATGTTAGCACAAAATTTGTTATCTAGTAGTATACACGCCCTATTCCGGATAGTAAGACGAAATTATTCAAAATAAATACATGTACACACTATATTTACTTAAAACGATCATGCTTTGCTTTGATAAAACCGCCTCTACATTAAATCGATCACTAATAGTTTTAGTCCTTCACATGCTTCTAATCGTTCATATAGGGTGCTTCTAAGAATCTAATTGGTCACACAAGTTGCTTTTGTTGCCTTCACCAGGTAATTATTAAATATTTTTCATCAATTTTCTTTTATCAGTTTGCTTCTAATCGATCACAATACTTGCTTTTGCTTCGATCCCCCTGTATCCAATCGATCAATACTTGCTTCCATTCGATCAAACATCAATATAATGTTTAAATTTATGATTGTGATCCTATGCATCATGTACCTGGCTTATAGGAGAAAATGCACGTCAAGCAGGATAGCGGTCGTCTATAAAGCCCAAAGTGTAAAAACCATATCTATTGTACGAATGCACCTTGTACTATGATTAACATAACAACAAATAAAACCTTACTTTCTGATTGCACCTTGTAATCAGACCATATTGTTGACTATGAACTCACACTATCTATTTCGTCTCCTTAAGCCATTCAATTCCCATGATTCCACTTCAGCTCACCATCAAATATTAGATTCAAACCATACTACAACAACATACCCAGTAAAATCCCACTTATAGTCAAGCTATTTGTGGAGTCTGGGAGGGTGAGATGTAGGCAGGATTTTTTCTCAGGGGGCTCCCTTTTCTATACTCCAATGCCATATGACCGAACATAAAAACTCTCGGGCCAGTTTGACGGTTCGGGTCGGGTAAAGTTCATCACATAATAAAAACACGATATAATAATGAAAAAAACATCGTCATTAGATATGTTTAACACGTAAAATAAATACGATAATCTAGACCGGATGCTACACACTCTTAATTCTCACTAGAAAAGATGCAGATTTGGCACTTCCTGATCCAACTCAAACCGATACAATATCAATATTTTTTAATACCACACATTTCATGTGTATCAATTGACAATAACTCTTATCTTTTGTGGTACCTTCTTCATCGAAATCCTTATTATATAACCTCACTGGAATAAAGAATATACATATGCTCTGCATAGCAACAAATCACAAACAAAAATTGCAACACTAGCTTACAATCTATCCCCTTCACTCTAAACAGTTTAACTGAGAGGAACAAAGGGGTTGGGGATGGGGTGTAGCTGGATAATCTGGATTGTGTGTGGATAACTAAAAGCCCTAACTTGGTTTTATAAATATACCAAACAGAACGAAAATAAAAACAATTTGGGGAGAGGATTCAAACCGGTGACCTCTAGACTATGAAGGGCGGGATAAACCATTGGAGCACCCACACATTTTGGTTTTGGGTTCCCCTATAAGACTATATGGTGTGCTCCCCCTTTCCCCCAACTCCCCCAAGTGCCACATCAGCGCCACATCATTTCCCCCGATTTCTCCCCCAAAGTTTGGAAATGCTTTCCCCAAATTCCCACATTCCCCCTTCCTTTTTTTATTCTTTTACATAATATTATCTATTTTTAGAAAATACAATAAAATTAAAAATATATATGTATAACACCTACACATACATCATCTTCTTCATTTTCATCACATCCACCCACCTCCACCATCATTCACAGCCACCTCTACCTCCACCATCGATCACAACCACAATCCCCTTGTTCCAGATCTGCAACCGCCACCGCCACCTCAGCAGCCATCCCCTTGTTTCTCCTTCATCTTCATATGTGTGTATATAATATATATATAAAGTTTGAATTAATAAAAAAAACAAAAAACCCAACGTGGCCCAATCAAGAAGCACGGGAAGAACGGGGTGAAATCCCCGAAGGCACCGAAACCGAATCGGGGGGGGGGGGGGGGGGGCGGTGTTCCCGATCGGGTACTTGTCCAGCTCACTTCCCCGATTGCCTTCCCCGAAGGCACACCGTCCAGCCTAGGATTATTATAGAAGGGTATAAACTATGGGTCATGGTTTTTTTTTTTTAGAAAAAGAGGCAAAGCCCCGGCAAACATTTATTATTTCAAAAAAGGAATAAACAAGACTAGCCTAGACCCGGGACATAAACCCAAGATCTAAGAATAGTCCAAAAAGAAAGGAAACCATAAAATAACCTAATGGGCACTCCTATACATAACAAACTAAGCCCAAGACTAGAAATATTATAAGTCCAACAAAGATCCAAAAGATAAAGCCGAAAAACAAAAATCTTGAAGCTATCCAATCCTCCAGCCCAAAAAGCAATCCACGCATAAGCCCACCTCCAACTCCCTACCCGATATGTGATTAGCCCACCATTCATACAATCCCCAAACCAACATATCAGCCCAAAAAATATAGCGTTTTTTCTATTTAACTTATATGCAAATTATATAATTCTCAACCAACACCTTGAATCAAAGCTACTTTGGTACATCTTTCAAGTTTCCTGAATGAAAGACGGTGGTACAGATTTCTCATGTCATCTAGAAATGAACAAATTACAACCCATTTAAAAAAATTTATCAACCAACTAAAACAAAACGCTTGCATCTGTTGTGGGTAGCTTAGTTTAGTAGAAAATGGATTAAGAAAAGAGAAAGGAACCAGAGAAAAGAGACTAAGGATCTGACAATTTTCAAGCATTATACTATGTATAATTAGAGAGTTAAGATGAGCAGTAACTAACTCAGGTTTCTTTTTGTTTAACTATAGTTGAGTTCCTTTTATCTTGATGCTTCTTTCTGGCTTCCACGATTAAGCAAGATTACAATAGTCATCAACACGTGTTACTTATTCTAGGTTTTAAACAACTACATGGCAATCACCATGACACGTGTAGCTCACTCACCTATTCCAGATTCCAAGTCTTCAACCCTATATATACTTTGCATCTCTCCACCAAACTAAATCAACAAGTTGTTTAATTTAATGTTTAATGTTTAACTTAATAATTTTCAGAGAGGGTAAAGAGGAAGACGATGAAGCAGATCCACCAAGTTGTCCGTCTAAAAGTTCTTTCTCCACGGTGGTGATGTTGGTGCCGAAGAAGTCACAGATGACGTGGAAGACATTAACTAATGTCTATTATTTGATCTTTTCGTCTTCGACGCTGCAGTAGAAGTCATCAATCTCGGTCGAAATAGACATATAGAAAAACCGATTGGATGGATCCTCAGCATCAAATGTTGTTGAAACCGTTGTGGCTGCCACCTTTGACAGCCAGACGCTTGCCGTATGTGGTGCACTATATAAAATGTAGAAACTAATAATGTAGCACATAAAAATAAACTCAACACTCGACAACGATAGCGCATCCAACCCCGCAATATCCCTTCTCTGTCCCATAACACATCGGTTATTATTTTTTTTAACTTCAGAGTCACAGATTTTTCATATTCCGATCACGAGCAAATAGAGGAGGCTAAACACAATATTAACCCTTTTAGTTGTGTTTTCCGTTGGGATTTGGTGTTGTTTGTTGGTAATTTCTCGGTTAAATGTTCGATCTTTGTTCCCCGCCAGTGGAAGACTGTCGAGTAGTAGTTTATGTTTGTTGTTTTAGGGTAGATGGATTTGGCGTTGAAGGGTGAGGTTTTATGTGGGGATGAATTTAAAAAGAATAATTTTTTTTTGACGGTTTACTATCAACCATTGTCTCATTCTTTCTTTATAATTTAAATAAAACAAAGTCTGAATACATCTATATCTATATATATATATAAAAGAAAGCCCTTTTGCTGACGTGTCGCTCAATGGTGCCTCCAACCTCCTCTCTATATTGCCACGTGGCATCCTTATTAAGTGTTTTTAGTGTTTTTTAATTAGTTTGGTTTAATTAAAACCTAAAAAAACCCTAATTCCCGTGTTCTCATCCCAATCCGCCTCCTTTTCTCATAAGCATCTCAAAATCTTCTCTCTCTCACCCCTCTCTCTCTCTCTCGATCATTCTTTCTCTCTCTCTAGAACTAACCGATTGCTCCGATCAAACACACACTGATATTGTGAGGGAGCCGAGACCACTTACCCACCCCTTCATCTTCTGAAAACACACATATTGTGAGGGAGCCGAGAATTTATAAAATCTGAAAACCTAATCGAGCAATCCTCTCCTCCTTCATCTCCGTCATCATGTTCTTCCTCATCTTATCACTCACGTATATTAATCCTTCAAATCCGACGGTTATTACAATCCGGTGATATCGATCCCGCCGTTGATCTGTTGCGTCTCCACGCTCCCTCTGTTCTAGACGATCACCGCCTCCTTTTTCGCCTCCATAAACAGGTTCACGATTTGTATTATTATTATTATTATTATTATTATTATTATTATTATTATTATTATTATTTTAATAGTAGTTTGAAAACTGATAAATTTGAACAATTTGCAGTTAACCACTTGATAAATATTCGTTTTTTTTTAATATTTGATGGTTTTGTATCATGACAATGATAAATATATATAGGTAGCTTCTGCTTCATTATTGTTCAGGATAGGCTATGCTTGGGTTTTTGTTTTTTGCTAGGGGGGTTGTGTTATGGTTCATGACGGGTCAACTCAGTCGGAGATTAGTTGATCAATAGCACTTGCAGCAGCTTGACCTGGTTGACCCGTCGGGATCCTATTCTGTTATTAGCATCAACAAACGCATCTAGAGGCTTTTTTGTACAGTCGGTGGAGTGTGAAGAAATGGAGTGATTCCCCGATGAAGGAAAGTTAAGGATTTTGCCTTTCCATGATTTTCACGGGTCACCTCATGGTTGCAGTCTTTGTCCTCCCAACATGTGCAAGGTACACTTTTTTCCATTATTACAATTTTATTATTTATTATTTTAGTTTTACTCCTATCGAATCTATACAATTGTTTTTTATTTTATTTCAGGAACGATGGATCAAGTGGGAAGATGGTGGATGACAACATGATTGGTCTCTCCAGTTTGGTTCGATTTATTTTTTTCCTAAATTTTGTAGTGCTTTTTAATTATTATTGTTGATTGTTTATATTGGTTTTTAATTATTATTTTGATTGTTTTTATGGTTTATTGCTTTTATCTGTTACGAATATATCTATTGAATGTCACTTGCTTTGTATAGTAATATATTTAGGTATAATTCTTTACTTAAAGGTGAGTTTAGGTACCTTGAGTTCAGTTGAATTTATGTGATTGTAGTGTAATTTGTTAACAAAATTGATAGGCTACATCTTCCAATTTTGTAGTGGTTATGTAAGTTTCATTATTTATTTCAAGGTGAGTTTTGTTAGGTTGAGTTAAGTTTAATTTATATCAGTTTAGTTTAATTTGTTAAGAGAACTGATACATGTATTGAAAGATTGTTTACATCTATTACTCATAGGTCTGTTCAATGTCAGTTGAGTTGTATAGTATAATAGATTTATGTTTCATTAGGTACTTAAAGCTGAGTTGAGTTACATGTTTCATTAGTTACTTTAAGTTGAGTTTACTTACATTCAGTTAAGCTTAATTTATGTCACTTAAGTTTACTCTTAACAGATTTGATAGAGGTATTGGTGGTTATGTAAGTTCCATTATTTATTTCAAGGTGAGTTTTGTTAGGTTGAGTTAAGTTTAATTTATATCAGTTTAGTTTAATTTGTTAAGAGAATTGATACATGTATTGAAAGATTGTTTACATTCTTGTCTGAATTTCCACCGTAGCCACCGTAGTTAGCTGCGCTAGCTGCAGTACCGTAGTATGTGGCGTAGGATTCCGCTGCTAAGGATGGAGGGATGGTGCTGGTGGCTATGATGGTGGCTGCAGCTAAAGTTATTGTTGTGGTGGTTAAGTTTGGTAATTGTAGCTTGGTGGTGGATTGGATTGGGAGGTGAGGTTTGTTCTTCTTTTATTATTTTTTATTAAGTCATATTAGGATTTTCAACCCCGGGACCTTCCCGGGGTAGATGGCTAGTATATAATAAAAGAAAGCCATTTAAATGACATGGCACTCAAAGAGGCATTCTCCCCCTTGAGTGTGCCATGTGGCATTCCATGTCATTAGGTGATTTTAAGAAAAAAAATTAAAAACAAAATTAAAGATTTCATCATTATATTTAAATATTTAAAGATTATATCTATCTATCTAAAACTAGTGGTGTTAACCCGCGCGTTGCAGCGGGAGAGCGGCCGAAATTGGTTAGGTCTTGCGTTGGTTCAAGGTACCGGTACATACTATAACAAACAAAAGAGTTCAAAACATAAAAACAAATCCAACTACAAACTAAAAATGCCTATTTTTAAGAACCATTAGCGCTCTCGGATTATTTGCTTATGTGATAGAAATGTTCCTGAACTAAATGCCAAAAAAATAAAAAAGATCACAAAACTATAAAAAGCACAAATTAACTAAACCTAGAACAAAATTTAAATTATATACAACCCATTTAACAAATTTAGATAAATGAGTAAAAGGGGTTGAGTTCCAGTTGCAGCACTTTAAGTGGATGCTCTCTTTAGCACGATTATAATAAAAGTATCAATCATAAATCTCATTGTTATAATACAATTCGATTATTAACCATTTCGAACAATTTTATTCCACTTTTGATTTCAAATTGACATGGAAATTACTTGAAACAAACTTATATAAGGTAAAAAGGATCTTATGATGTAAAGCACTTAATTAACCAAGTCTCAGTTTGCCTAATTAATCAAGTCTCACAAAGTCTTTGGATTATCAACTTAATTAAGTCATGTACCTAACTTACCAAGAAATTGGAATAGATTATAGAATGACTAAACATAAATTAAGAACTAATATCAACATTACCTTGAGCTGTGGAAGTTGGAACCTTTAAAGTCAAGAAAAGCCTTGAACTCTTCGAAGCTAGTAAGTTCACCATTGCTCGATGCATGTCATATGTTAACCAAACCAATATATGCAATCTGGTGAAGCTCATGCCACTACTTTTATGAAGTCATCATTGCCATAAGTTTGTTTGCGCATGAGAGAATTAAGAGGATCTGTGAAAAAAGGCACATTTGGCTATTGAGTCAACAATTTTAATTAGCCCTTGAAGTCCATAGTGGTTTCTATAATAATACAAGTGGGATTGAGCATAAAGTTAAAACAACAAAAATCAATGCAGAGAGTAAAAAAAAAATCCTTAAATTACATACCACTTAATGAGAAGAAAATACCCATACATGGGCTCATCAGTGGATTCACAGATTAGTGTGGAAATTTTTGTGTCAAATATGCTTATTTTGAACAACAAAAGTGTAAACTTGTAGGAATATGAGCTCGACCACCCACACTCACCACCAAACAATGTTGGATAGTTAAAAGACTTGTTTGATAGGGAAATGTCTCACAACTTATTTGTGCAATGAAGATAAGGATATGATTTGAAACATGAATTATGAAAACTAACATGTTAAGACCAACTTAAATAAAGATAAGAGGCTACTACAAAAGACATTGACATGTATATACCTAAATAGGGTGTTTGCCCGTTGTGGCGGGTGTATTTGCATCATTTTATTTTGACCCGCTAACTTCAAGCTGGCCTGTTTATTACAAACAATTACACAAAATGCAATACGTAAACCACAATTAATAGACATTCAAGTAAATAATAATACCCAAAAATAACAACTGTTAAGTACATTAAAGAATACCAACTGATTTATTAGAAGCATTACCTTAGTTTAGGCTATTTGAATTCCCCTAGTTTGAACAACCGTAAGCTGCATTATCTGCATATTTAAAGCACATATATGAAATGCTTCCTTATAAACCATACTGTTACTATACAATTTCGTTCAAAAGTAGACTACCTTCGCATCTACTTTGGATTATTCCTCATCAGTAAAGAACAAAAATTTATGATACGATCAATCATATAAGAATTTTGTTTCTTTGGCACTCAGTAGCTTCCAACAACACATGCATGATTTTGCTCAAAGGATTTAAGAATCCCCTGCTCCATGGGTTTGAACTATCAAGTATCAAGCATGTAGCCTCTTTAGAAACCATCCTAAAATATATTAAAATCCAACAAACCAAACTGGCACACTTGAAGGAAATATGATGAAACAAATCATTGACAAAATAGCTTACTATTATCCCTATTATTTTTTAATCATATTTATTGCATAAATAATTTACAAATTTCAAAAGTGGATACACACACAAAATAACCCACAATGGCCTTGTGTCTAGAAATCTTTTTACTCCTTATATGTTTTCCAAATTTCTTACGCTGATCAACTCCTTTTTATTGTTGCTTATTAATACCGTGTTCAATGGCTTTACCATTGTAGCGATGATTATCAAGTAAAAGTTACCTATTATTAATTTCAACAACATAATAGAGAATTAAATTGATATCCATGCAAATTATAAACTAAAATCGAATGTTTGCTGAAACTGATCAACACACCACACTCATAAGAGGCATTAACAGATCTGGCGTTCATAGGATGGCAACACATTAAAGTAGGTGATATAAATATAATAAACACGCTAATCAAACCTCAAAGTTATCGCATTTGGGTAGGAGGTGGCATAAATGAAATGTAAGAGAAATAATAATAATTTGCGTAAGATTTTCCATCTTCAACATAGGCTATTTCAACCTGTTACACGGAAGCAAAGCGATATTGTCAATGCAACAAATAAGAAAGAAGGTAGCTAATCCATAATCGAAAAAGAATGAGCAACATATAAAGTAATTAACGGCAGAAGCAAAGCGATGTTGTCATTCGGTCGAGCGTTCCTCGGGCGTCGATCAATCCTGAATCACAGGCCGCTATGAAGAGTTCCACGGAACAGTACCTGATCCATTTTCAACCCTGCAACATAAAGTTCCAAAACCTAACCACACATTACTCACTAATCAACTTTATCATAATAAACCATAATTGCCTTTTTACTCGGTTCTTTCAACCTGCAAATATGATTCATCAAACCAGCAAGCAAAGAGAACACCTTACCTGGGATTTTCTTGCGGGCAACTAAAATCGCCCCCAATCAAGATTCCGGCCAGCCGTTTTCAAGTAAACACTCAACAGACCATTCGGCTTTCTTCAGAAAAGCTACAAAATCCTCATATTCTGTGAATGAAAGTTTATTTATGTTAAAATTACTCACTAAATTAGGTTGATCTAAGAAACGAAATTAACCACTCACCTTACCGACTCACCTTTAGGTGGTTTCCTCTGTTGCCCAATTCTTGTTAATCCAAACTTTGGTACACCTGGAAGTGTGTACACAAAACCCAACTGGGGTTTAACAAATAACCAAAATAAACAATAAAACCCAAAAAGAGTACCTGAAACACTAAACAAACAGGTCTTGAGACTGAACTTCCAGAACCACCGTGCTCAACCACGACCATCATCGGCTACACACCGGAAACCCTTACGCCACCGCGAACCGCCACCTACCGCCATCCCTGTAACAACCGCCAGCCGCTGCATCAACGCCTTCTGTGGTCCGCAACCGGATGAAGGAGGAGGGCGGCCTGCTCCTCTCTCCATCGCTCTACTCTCTTTCTCTCTCATTGGTTTCTCTCTTGAAGATGGAAAGTGTGGGTTTTGTGTGTTGGTTAGGGTTTTTGTTGGTGTGGAATAATGATAAGCCGTGGAGTAGAAAAGGAGTAGAAAAGAGACGCGTGTGAATGACCGTCCACATGGCCAATGGAGAGCCTACACCAGAGGAACCATCATCAGTGTTTGCACAAAAGACTAAAATGCCACTCAAATATATGGAAATTACAATGATAAAAGTGGGGAAGAAAAAAAATTGCATTAACCAGGTTTCGAACCCGGGTGGCTTCTTTATAACACATATCATGTCACCACCACACCACTACAATAACATGTTAACATTAATGAAACCAAACATATTTATCCATATAAAAAATCGGGAAAAATAGAACTTACTGTTCAAATACCAAGCCTTATTATTATTATATAATTACATTATAAAAATCTCGCCTATTTTGATAGGCGAATTCCTAACCATAATAAAAATCTCAAAATCCACAAATCCTACAATTCAATTAAATTCCATCTAATCAAATCATTTAATATTATTCTAAAAGTTTCCTCTAAATCATCTTTTAGTTCAATTCATAGACTGATGTTATAAGATTTCGTATATTAATATTTAAATTAAGGGTTTGGTTGATAGCTTTTTTTTTTAAAAAAAAAATTGTTGAATTTTTTATGTTTTGCCGATATGGTTTTAGGACAATTACACCACAATCGTAGTTTTGTATATAGTTTTAGTATAGTGGTTGTATTGTGTTTTAGTTTATTTTTATTACTTTGTATATATTTTTTTATAGTGATTGTATTGTGTTTTAGTTTTTGAATGCATTATTATGTGAGTAATACATATGTTTTTGAGTGTGACAGGTTCCTTTTATTTTTAAACAAATCTTCATTTGCTGCTTTTGGTGGAAACCGTGGAAGAGGCGGAGGATATGGAGGTGGAGGCCGCGGCGGTCGAGGGGAGGGTACGGAACAAAACACTTTGTAAAGCATGTAATGACAACAACATACTGAATGAACACAACTCAAATGATCTTATTGATTTTCCTAATGTTAGTTTGCTGAATAAAATTGCATTATGCTACTGTGCAATTGATTTTCCTAAAATTATTCAGATTTTCTTCATGTTGTTTCAACAAAAATAAAGAATTCTACAATTGTGATTGTGTTGTTCAATTTAATAGTTGTTGCCTCAATGATATGCATCTTTCTCCATTTTCACCTGTTTATGTATTGTCTTATGTTATACATCCATGGGTTATGTATTAAAACTTAATATGAACTTATTACATGTAACTATTAACTTTGTAAATTTAGGCAATTCAACATGGGTTCATGCAATGGATTGGAGTGGTCAGAAAGAGTCCTTTTGAAGTTGATGATTCTGAAGCATGCTTACTCAAAACCAATGGTCCACTCACTTTCCTCAAGTTAGACCGCACATTATTTTTAGTTAACATACTACTTTCAACTTGCTCATGTCTTTGTACAGTTGCACTTGCTTAATCTAATTGAGGATTCATTAATCTTATATGATAAACTTTACACTTGAAAGCTATGTTGAAACTAAAAACTCACTCTCTCCTCACCCCCTGTCTCTCTTTCTCCCCCTCTTGTAATCACACACATGTAAGGTAATCCCAAATTCCACAAACCCTAATCATATACATATAACCATCCATAACGATTAAGCTATATAAGTAGTATGTGAAGATTGAGTTATTTAGGTTATAAATCTCTGTTTTTCAACAACCAACAAAAAGACGATTCTTTTACATCTCATGGATGAATAGAGGATTAGGTATTAAATATTAATATTAGAGTTATGCATTTCTTAGCTTTTTATAATATGTGTTAATATTAGTGTTATACATTATTTTAGGTTAGGTATTGAATATTGATATTAGAGTTATGTATTTTTTAGCATTTATGTTAAGTGTTAATATTAGAGCTACATTAAAGTTATACATTGTTTTAGGTTAGGTGTATTATATTTCTTATGTAAAATTGATGTGTCATATTAGATTTCTCAACCCGGGACACTCCCGGGGTATAATCTAGTAGTAGAATATAACAATAAACGTTTCGTAAATAAATTAATAAATGAAACAAAAATTATTATATTTTTAGTGCATCTATTCAATATAATAACACAATCCTATATCGAGATATATATCGAGATAGTTGAAACTACGTATCTTTGGATGTTAATTTCATATATAAGACATTTATGTAAATTTTATTATTTAATTCTTTTCAGAATTATACTATAATAATATAGCTTCCACTTTGAACAGTGATTTTTTATTTAGGCTATTTGATCATTGTATTTATATTATTAAGTCTGATTAACATAACAAAAACATTCCCAGTTCAGTTGGTTAGGGTGGTGTTCTCTTATGGAATTTGCCTGGGTTCGATTCCTGGCGTTTTTTTTCTTGCATTTTTTATGCCTGTTCGGTGACTAATGATCTCTCTACACGTTAACCCCTAGCTGTCCTCTTATCCTCAACCCAGCTTTTTGTATAAAATTCGCTTTGTTTGCATGGATTTTTATTATTAAATAAATATTGTAAAAGACATGTATAAATGTCTTGGATAAAACAATATAAGGAATGATGGCCGGTGCAGTGTTGGACACACCTCTCAATTGTTATAGAGAGCGTGCAATTGTTATAGATAGCGCGCCGGAAAGCAATTGTTATGCTAAGAGCGCTTGCAAAGCAATTGTTATGTCAAGAGGTGTCAAGAGCGCGCCGCGAAGCGTGCGAGAATGATCCTAGTGTTTATTAATGATAAAGGCATAGCCTTTTATAGGAAACAAATAACAAGAATTCCAAACTACCTCCTAACTAAGTGGAAATAAACGTTCACATGGAGAATGGGTATTCCACTACTCCTTTATTTAAGCAACAAACATTACTAATTCAAAATATATAAAAAGAGACGTTGGACTTTTTGAAAAGCATTCTCATTTAGCATGGAGAGTACGTGGCTGCATGTCTTCAATTATCTTGGGCTTAGGAACATAACAGCATCAACCATCAGCTTTGTTATTTTACTTGGATTAGATACTGTTTGGTAAATTAGTGACCAGGTGAATTATCAATCCATGATCAAATCATCCAAACCAATGTAGATGGAATTTCTCATTCCTGTCTACTAAAGTTTATAAATAATGCTATATCTATTGCATATTAAAAGGTAAAATAAACAATATATTCAACAGCTTCATTGTCACCTCTAAGTTCAAAATTCATCATACAAATAAAAGACATAATTTCACTTCCCACACATATATTTATCAAATTTTAAACTTATTCATATAGCCTTTCATTAAAACAAAATACGAAAGTTACATCACAATAGAAGGTAGACGGGGCAACAAGCTGCGCCGCAATCCCTTAAAAAAGCAAGGCTCCATACCCAGTTTAAAACAACCCAATTAATAAACAGCAAACGAAGCACATGACAGAGCTCTAACATGCCTCCAAGTACCATTAATTGTCAAAATTTCTAGATAATTCCTGATCTCTTTGCACATTCAAGACAATCATTTAGGATCATTTCGGTATTATTTTTATAAGCAAAACCTTTATCCTCCAGCAATTTGGATCCCCATTTAATCTCTCTCCCATGTTCTTCAAGAAACCTGAAATAAGAAATCCATGATAATTTAGCATAACAACATCCATGATGTCATATATTATTATGAAGTAAGTACATTGTTATTTCAAAACTTACTCTTTGTTTAATTGTGGACACATTTTATAATAATAATTTGCAATTTCTGCACTCGTTACATATGAGCTAGCACATAAGAACCTTCCATTAAGTGATGGTGTCTCTGCACAAAATATATGTGCTTGACAAACGTCGTCGATGTGCACAATTGGAATTTTCCCAATCAATTCTTCTAGGTACCTTAGTGATTGGTAATTTGTGGCATTGTTTACAATTTGTGATATGAACATCAACACAGTGATTGTAGGGTATGGTAGACATCCTCCACCACCTACAAGCCCACAACATAGTGTCACCACCTCCAAATCGCTTGTCGTTTCATCCAAAAATTTCAATATTTCTTGCTCTGATTTTGTTTTGGAGTTTGTATAGTCCTAGGGAAACATCACCAAATAATTTTGAAAATGTAAGTAAACGAAAATTAACTATACATAAATCTAATGACATTAGACAAAACCTTTAAGAAATCATTTTCATAAGGAACATTGAGATGAAGGGGTGTCCAACAACTTTCATCAATGGTGGTCTTATAACCACTCTCATCATCCTTTAAAGGCGAAGCTGCAACAACAGAAGCAGTGTATATGAGCCGCTTAACTGTCCCCGAGTCTATGCAAGCATTGATGATCTTTTTCACCGCATTAACAGCCGCCTCAACTATATTATTGCACTATAAATATGCACAATCATAACAATTTAATATCATCATCAACTTACCAAATCAGAAAAAATCATAAATTGAAGAAAGTAAAGTAAGACCTTATAGCCAGTAGTGTGTTGCAAGGGGGTTGCAACATGGAAAACATAAACACATCCATGTATTGCCTTTTTGAACTCTTCGGGCTTGTAAATATCAGCTTCAAACAAATGAAGTCTTTCTTTTGCAAATGGAAAGTTTTTCAAAAGTCCCACCTTTGATTCATCACCTGTGTTAAGAAAATAATATTCGTTGAATCGATTTAGCTATACGTATTCTCAAATGTGAAGAAGAAAAGGGGGGGGGGGGGGGGGGGGGGGGGGGGGGGGGTTACGTACCCAGGTTTCTTAGAGTAGCATGGACAGTGTAGCCATTTTGTAGGAGAGTGTAAACCAGGGCTGAACCAATGTAACCAGCACCTCCAGTTACACAAACCTTGCAACTGCCCATCTTCTTTTCTTTTTCTGTCGTTGTCTAAAGTACAGTTTGAGAATGATCATCTTAAATAGAACTAGTGGACATGCTGTGTAAATTTTATATTCAAGAATTAATTCATCTACTGCATGAGTATATCCATATATTAAATTAAAACTATTATGAAAATTGAAGAGGATATGCATGTTGCAGTCCTGTGGCATTTTCTTAAAGGAGGCCGAGTATATGCATGTTGCAGTCTTATCTCTTATGATTTAAGCTCCTATTGTTTTTCAATTTTTTTTTCTTTTTTCTCCATAACCAATCTATTTTAAACTTATATTCTTTTAATATTTTTTTTTTTTTGGAAAACGTCTACTTATATCATTCCCAGACAAAGAAAATTACATTAATATTTGGAGTTGATTATTTACATTCTATTAGATATAGTTTTTTATCACTTGTCTTCTGTAATAATTTATTTGTTAAATCATGCTAGTTGATAATAGAATACTCTAATCAATTAAATCAAGTGTCACCAGTAAAATTTTTATATTTACATTCTTTTATATATAATTATATATAGTTATCATTTGTCTTCTGTAATAATTTATTTGTTAGTAAATCATGTTAGTTGATAATAGAATACTCTAATCAATTAAATCAAGTGTCACCATTAATTTTTTTATATTTACATTCTATTATATATAGTTATTTATCACTTGTCTTCTGTAATATAATTTATTTGTTAAATCATGTTAGTTGATAATATATTTTTTAGTTCATGTTATTAGGACTTGGGTACCTCCAACGAATTGAACGTGTCCGGATGCTTTCAGACAGCCCACGTGGCAAAACAAACAAGGCACCCCTATTGTAAATGTCAACCATATTACTTTAGACGGCCATCCGAATTTCTGAACAATGCAAAATGGGGGGGGGGGGGGGGGGGGGGGGGGGGCGGCCACCACTTTACCATCTCTATGTTATTTAATTTATTTAGTGTAAAATACAAACTTGTTAACACTTAACACCAAATTTCAAAACTCGTACACTGTCTTTAAAATTGCCGAGACTGATATTTAGTGTCTGCAAATCTTACACATTACGTCCTTTGTCCCTAGTTGTGCAAAGCACATAGAATAGTTTTCTTTTTGTAGGTTCGTGTAACACGATGATCTATCAAGGAGGAAATCACTAGGAAACCTTCCGTGCTCAACAATAATCGAATAAACAGAAGATAAGATGAAAATGAACACACGAAATACTTCAAACACCATTTCGATTCATTCATTGAAAAAACCCCTATGGTCAAGAGTCAAGAACCTTAGCTAAAATGCTAAAGTATCAACAATATATAGTTAACATAGTTAGAAATTTGGACTCAAGGTGTTAGTTAATTTCAGTTTAGGGACGCAAGTAGTTAAAGTTTTCAACTTTGGATACAAGTAGTTAAAACCACTATAACACAGGGACACAAAAAGTAATTCTCTCGCTTATTTAACTCCAAAAGTGCTTTTAGTCAAAAATGTTTATTGACTTATGACTTTTAAAAATGAGTTTCTAAAAAAGTGTTTAGATTAGCTTTTGTGGTGAGAAAAATCAATAAGCCAATAAGTTGTTTTTTTTTAATAAGTGTTTGTTTTAGCTTATTAGTGTAAAATAGCCAAAAGCCAGGATTTCTGAATTCTTGAAAACAGTCTTTTCACCCTTATTGAAAGCCAAAACCAAAATTGTTTTTAGTTTACACAAACAGTTTAGTGACTTTTGAAAGAAGCCAATAAGTCAATAAGTTGTTTTGTAACTCAATCCCAAACACCCTCACTCCCCCTTGATATACTTCAAGTTCTCTTCTGGAATTGAGGTTCCACCATGAATTCCCTTCTTCACACATACCATCACGACCCTTAGAAACTTTAAACCAACTAGCATCAACATAATGGAAAAAGATCTTGTTCTTGTACAAAACTATCATGTCCTTCTCCGAAAAATTACTAAGATTCATTGGATCGTAGATACGTAATAACTCTCCAATTTGTTTATCTTGGAAAATGGCTTCCTTTGTAATACCGTCCACATGTCATATGAGAAAGGCCTCTACAATGTCTAGTTTGAGTTTTTGTAAATGAATCCTTTCCATAGTCTTCAGAGGTGGATAAACCAGTTTAACCCATGGCTTCTTTGTGATGGGGTTAATCTTGGATCGATCCATAACTGTTTCAACTACTCCTAATCTAAACGATGAAGTTAAATGATTAAATACATACCTGGTGATGATAAATACTACAAAAATGATAATCTACGGTAAAATATTCAAATACGGTCACGCGAGCACGAAAAACAAGAAAACATGTTGTTTCGGTATTTTGCTTAGGTTATTTTCATAGTTGGAACTGTTATTGACCAATAGTCAATAGTTGAGATTATTTATTTCCATTACTCCTTTAATAAAAGGTGAGCAAATTTCAAACCTTGCAACTAAATGAATATGGAAAATCTCCAAAATAAACATTTACCACCCTTTAATTACAAAAATAAACACATGAAAGGACGATGTAGCATGCTGACCTGCTTCGGTGATGTTTTCTTGTCTCCCCTGGGTGTTGTCAGGCTGGCTGGTGTCTGCCAGGGCAGCGCCAGTGCCTGAGTTGCCCCAGGGGAAGATAAGTGATGGTGATAGAGAACTCATAGTTGGGTTTTAGAAAGATAGAACTTTTTGAAAGATTGCTATTCTAAATGCTCGAAATACGGATGTCGCCAATGAAGAAACATCAATATAACAATTAGTATGGACGAGCACAATCAAGAGATATTTTATTACTAGTGGACTGGATGATTACAAATACTCGAACACAAATCGTTACAATGTTTCAACTATAATCTATCTTTCACAACTATCTAGAAATTCTCTGAGTCTGATTGCTTGAGAGAGTGAATGAATCCTTCTCCTCGGAGAGAAGGGGTATTTATAGGTCTTAGAGTTGTTCTGTGATTGGTTGGATTGGGAATGACAGTTGTCATGCGCGTGTCCCACGTGTTCGTCAACCGTTGGAGCTTGGGCGTTGTCCTCCCGTGATATGTCTACGTGTCTTGTGATCGTCCTTTATGTCCTTTTCTGTACCTCGTACCTACAGGTGATCATGGGGCAGGGAATAACGGCCTCTGATTGGCTGCACGTCCCTTTCCTTGTCGGGTCACAGCTGTCAAGTACTAGGTTTACGTGCGCAGGCTTCTAGAAGGTCTAGTCAGCGCTTCTGCTGACGTGTGTGGAGATGTGAGGTCATGTGCACGCGCAGGTACATATCTCTTCAGTTACGAAATTAACTAGATCCACCCAAAATATAATCTAATTATATAAACATAGTTATTGCTTAACATAATATTAGTAAGAATAATAAATAGCAATGTTTTCAGAACCAGATCGGACATCGAACCGGAGTCCTCGGCGGTTCACTGGTTCGACCGGTCCAACAAACCGGCCCAAAAAACAAACTAAAAACCCAAAAAATAAAAAATAAAAATTAAAAATGGTCCGACCGGCTGAGTCGCCGGGTCAAGGCCGGTTCAATGCAATGGCAGTCCAATGTATCAACCCGGACCGGCCCGGGGTCCGTTTCTCGGTCCGACTGCCGGGTTTCAAAACCTTTATAAATAGTGTCTAAAAAAGTAAGCTCACATCATAAACCTGACGTCTTCATTAATTATTTTTTATAATGTTTATACTAATTATTTATTTAGTTTGTTGATCTCATTTAGCTCATATACTCACCTCACATAAATTATTTATTTATTTGGGTAAAATAAATAAAAATTAAAAAAATATAAATAAATATACTAGTTTAAAATCCTATTACACTATTGAACACAGACGAACACAAACAAACGAACGCGGCCTTTGTTCATATTCGTTTGTTTAGTTAAATGAACAATTTTTTTTCTTCGTGTTCATTCGTTTATTAAACGAACGAACACAAACGAATTTCCCGCCGAACGGTTCATGAACTGTAAGTTCAGTTCGTTTGCAGCCCTAATTAATATATTGTGGTCCAGCCATATGTGACATTATTTTTTAAATACAGCCACAAGTTGAAATTTTTTTTCTTGAACTTACACCCAATCAATAATCAAGAATCTCAAAACCTAAAAAATTCAAATTTTGTTAGCGATTATGATAACATCTATATATATATATAAAACAAAGCCCTTTTACTGACGTGGCGTTCAATGGTGCCTCCAACCTCCCCTCTATAGTGCCACATGGCATCCTTAATGAATGTTTTTGGTTTTTTTAATTATTTCGTTTTTTTAATTAAAAAAAGAGAAAAAGACCCTTTTGCTGACGTGGCGTTCAATGGTGCCTCCAACCTCCCCTCTATAGTGCCACATGGCATCCTTAATGAATGTTTTTGGTTTTTTTAATTATTTCGTTTTTTTAATTAAAAAAAGAGAAAAAGATAAAACCCTAAAGTTATTAAATCCTAACCTCCTCATTCACTCTCCCAAACCCTAAAAACCTTACACCACCTCTCCTGCTCATCTGCCGCCAAAAAAAAAATTACAGTGATTTTAATAGCCGTGTTGATAATGATAAACAACAGATCTAGAGAGAGAGAGAAAGAGAAGATAAGCAATGAAATTAAGGAGATGACAGAAGTTATGCTTGCATGTCCAACACGTCTTCCTGATTCTTCTTTCAAGTATCGTCATCGCACCTCTAGCTAGCGATATATGTATTATTAATTCACAATGGTCAACTTGCATACAAAGAGAAAAAGGACTACCTATAAATACAGAGAACTAGCTAGAGTTATGGAATAAAATAAGGAGCTATACTAGGGAACTATTGACTAAGTAAATACAATGAAAAGAATGATACACAGCTTGACAGGAGGCGACAATTATGCCTTGGAATATGTGATCTGTTAATACCCCCCGTCAATGCAAGTTGGTGGTGGACCAAGACGAAGCATTGTTCGAAATTTTTCAAAAAGCGGTTTGGGCAAGCTCTTGGTGAAAATGTCAGCGACTTGTTTGTCAGTGGCTATAAATTTGGTGTGAAGCTTGCCGGCAGTTACCAATTCTCGAATGAAGTGATAGTCAATGTCGATGTGCTTGGCCCGTTTATGTGAGATTGGATTTTGACTTAAAAATAATGCACTCTTGTTGTCACATAATAGAGTCGGACGACCCGGTGGAAGGGCATGAAGTTCCCGTAGAAGGTGAGTTAACCAAATAATTTATGCCGCCGTATTCGCCATAGCACGGTATTCTGACTCACAGCTTGATCTTGACACCGTTGGTTGCTTTTTAGCGCTCCAAGAAACTAAGTTTCCTCCCAAGTAGATGCAATAGCCGTATGTGGATCTTCGTGTGTCAATGCATCGAGCCCAATCTGCATCTGAAAAACCTAGCAAAGTAGTGTTAGGTGGACGATCAAATGTTAGACCATGTGATAGGGTGCCTTTAACATAACGAAGAATCCTTTTTACTAGCTGAAAATGATTGGTTGTGGGGTTTTGAAGGAATTGGCTAGCTTGGTTAACGGCATAGGATAGATCAGGACGGGTGATGGTAAGATATTGAAGAGCACCAACGAGAGAACGGTAGAGAGTGGGATCATGGAAAGGAGTGCCTTGGGAGGTAAAGACATCTTTGGGAGTTAGGGGCGTAGCAACCGGTTTTGAGTCAAGGAGACCGGCTCGGGTGAGGATGTCATGGGCGTATTTAGATTGATTTAGGAACAAACCGGTTTTTGTGTGATGAACTTCGAGCCCAAGAAAAAAATTTAGAGTGCCAAGGTCCTTAATTTTGAATTCTTTATTTAAAGAAATTGTGAAGTCCTTGATGAATTGTTCATTGTTCCCCGTGAGAATAATGTCATCAACATAAACTAGGAGATAAATTAAGATACCTTGGTGGGTATAAACGAACAAAGAGGTATCGGCTCGACTGTTGTGGAAACCACGATTGATAAGAAAGGAACTCAATCGTTGAAACCAAGCACGTGGTGCTTGTTTTAAGCCATAAAGAGCACGGTTGAGTTTACAAACATGATTGGGCCGTTGTGCGTCTTCAAAGCCTGGTGGTTGTTCCATAAAAATGGTTTCAGTGAGATTACCATTGAGAAAGGCGTTGTTGACATCCAATTGTCGAAGGGACCATTTGTGGATAGTGGCGAGACTGAGAACAACGCGGATGGGGGAAGACTTAACTACCGGACTAAACGTGTGAGAGAAGTCGAGGCCCGGTATTTGAGTGAAGCCTTGGGCTACAAGACGTGCTTTGTAGCGATCAATGGAGCCATTTGATTTATATTTAATTCTATAAATCCATTTGGAACCAATGATGTTTGTGCTAGACGGCCGAGGAACAAGGGTCCAAGTTTGATTGGCATGAAGAGCTTTGAGTTCGTCATGCATAGCTTGAATCCATTTAGGATTTTTGAGAGCGGTTTTGATGCCTTTAGGAATGTGGGTAGAGAATAGAGAGTGGTGTAGAGGATGAGTAGTGGTTTGAGAGAGGTCGGCAAAGTGTTTGGGTTTGAAAATCCCGTCCTTTGCTCTTGTGGTCATGGGATGGTTGTTGAGAGGTTGAGTGGTTGTGTTGGTATTTGGAGAGGGTGATTGGGCAGTGGAGTTATCGGGTGATGGAGAGGTTGATATGTTCGAGTGAGATGAGGGAGAGTGGGCCGTAGGAGGGGAAGGTATTGGGCTGGAAGGAGGTGAGGGTGATGGGCTGGATTGTGGTGAAGCTGGTGGGCTGGAAAGGGGGGTGGTTGGTTGAGACTGAGATGGGCTCGGGGTGTGATTTGGGCTGGGTATGGTTTGTTGAATGGGTAAATCATCACAGAAGAGGTTATTGTTGGTTGGAGGGGTGGGCGAATTTTGTTCAGTGGGTGGATGAATTGGATTGGTCATGGGAGTGGGTATATGTTCCTCAAAGTTGGTGATGGGTAAGTTATGGGTATTTGTGGTTGTTGATGTTTGGTGAAAGGGGAAGATGTCTTCATCAAACTTTGCATGTCGAGTAGTGTAGACACGCCCGGATGTGGGTTCAAGACACCGAAAACCTTTATACTTGGGACTATATCCGATAAATATGCAAGGAGCACTTCTCGGTTGAAGCTTATTTTTTGTGTAGTCCCTAAGATATGGAAAAACAAGACAACCAAAAATACGCATGTTAGAGTAAGTGGGTGGTTGGTTAAATAAGACTTCAAAAGGAGACTTATTGTTGAGAAGTTTTGTGGGTAGGCGATTTATGATATAGGTGGCGGAGGTGAAGGCATCAAACCACAATGTGGGTGGAGCTTTGGCATTGAACATCATTGCGAGCCCAGTTTCGGTTATGTGACGGTGTTTTCGTTCGGCTCTCCCGTTTTGTTCGGGTGTGTGAGGGCACGATAGGCGATGATGTATGCCATTTTGTTGAAAACAAGTTTGAACTTGATGATTTGTGAACTCGGTGCCACCATCACTTTGAAAAACTTTAACATTGCATGAGAATTGATTTTGAACAAATGTTAAAAAAATATTAAGGATGGTGAAGAATTCGGACTTGGCTTTTAGTGGGTAAAACCAAGTGAAGCGGGAATAGTCATCTATGAAGATGACATAGTACCGATAGCCGTCTGTGGAGGGCACGGGTGCGGGTCCCCAAAGGTCACAATGGATGAGGTCCAAAACGTGTTTTGCGCGTTTTGAATTTTCAATAAATGGTAAGTGTTTTGCTTTTGATAGTTCACAAGACTCACATAATCCTGGTTTAGGTAATATAGATGTAACAAAAACATGACCAAGTTTATTTAGAGTAGAAATTGTATCAAAAGAAACATGACCAAGGCGACTATGCCATTTATTGAATGAAGCCCGAAGGTGTGATGCGGAAAGAGCAGCAACTATGGACTTGTGACCTTGGTGTAAAACGTAGAGACCATTTTCGCACGTGCCTTTAGCTAGAACCTCCGCTGTTTTTCGGTCCTGTATTTGGAAAAAATCATTAGAAAACAACACATCAACCGGGGAATCATTGGTTAACCTACTGATTGAGAGTAGGTTTTTTGTAAGATTTGGAACAACTAAAACATTATTTAGAGGTATGGCATTATTTATTTTAGTGTGTCCAATGTGAGAAACGGAAGATGAATTTCCATTCCCGAACGTAACATGAATGCTACCATTATGAGTTTTAACATTTTGTAAGCCATTTATTGAAGGTAACATGTGTGTTGTAGCACCTGAGTCGGCGGTCCAATCGGGAGAGTCGGAGGCTATATTGCATTGAGCAAGAAAAGCCTCGGCAAGATTGGCATCAAGGGGAACCGAGTTTTTGGCAAAAGATGCGAGTTGAGGGCAGGCGCTCGCATAATGACCTTTTTGGCGACACAATTGACAATGCGGGGGTCGTTTGGTGGAGTTGGAGTTTCGGCTTTTTGGGGCAGAAAAGCGACCTGTTCCTCGAGAGGAAGATGTGCCACGAGTGTGAGAGGATTTGTTAGGGTGAGCGTAGAAGGCCGCTTGGGATGTGGGAGGGCTGTGGAGTTGTTGAACAAACATCTCCTGGTTTTCGGCATTAGCCAAGAGTTGGCGGAAGGTGGGAGCAGGGTGAATGGTTCGCTGGGTAGTGGAAAAGTTTTCAAACGAGGCACCAAGTCCACATAGGAACCAATGGCGTTTGTCCTCATCACTGACGGGATGCCCGATAGCCGAGAGTTGGTCAGCAAGCGCCTTGAATTTTCGACCGAATTCAGAAACAGACGAGGCTCCTTTTTGAAGTGTTCGAAGGGAATCTTTAAGAATGTGAACACGTTCAATGGAGGAGTGACTGTATGCATCGGCTAAGGCTTTCCAGACCGCTTTGGCAGTAGTATGACCAATCGTTTCTGCCATTGCTTCTTCTGTTAAGGTAGAATTGATTAGAAGAAGCACTTTTTGGTCAGCGAGTTGCCATGAAATAAAATCGGGATTTGTGACAGCGTTACCATCGGTAACAATGGTTTCAGCGGGAGGTGGGTTATTTCCGGTTACATGATGAAGAAGATTGAGATAGGAGAGGACCGGAGTTATTTGTTTTTCCCATGTTAAGTAGTTTGTAGAGGTTAATTTGATGTTAATCAAATGGCTTAGTGAGTGAAGGGGAATAGAGGAGATTTCAGCAGCCATGGGAAGTAGCAGAGGGCTGTCGACAAAAAGCAAGGAAGAAGAAAGAGGAAAAGGGAAAAAGGAAAGGCTAGAGGAAGGATCTTGCAATGTTTAGGCTGATACCATATTAATTCACAATGGTCAACTTGCATACAAAGAGAAAAAGGACTACCTATAAATACAGAGAACTAGCTAGAGTTATGGAATAAAATAAGGAGCTATACTAGGGAACTATTGACTAAGTAAATACAATGAAAAGAATGATACACAGCTTGACAGGAGGCGACAATTATGCCTTGGAATATGTGATCTGTTAATATGTATTATGTTGTATATATTTTGGATTATATTGAAATTATAATTTGGGTGTAGCTGCGGTTGAGATGCAGGTGATGAAAGAGAGAGAGAGACGGGTAGGAAGAAAGAGAAGGGTAGGTGACGGAGATGATGCTGATTATGGTGGTGGTTTTCGACAGGCGATGGTAGGTTGCTGTGGCGTTAGTGGTTGTCGACAGTGCCCTAGCTATGGAACATGGGAATGTGGAAATTCAACAGGTATCTTTTTTTCATATAATATTAGTAGTTTGTTGACCTCTTTCCAACTTGGCTTTGCATATTTTGTACCAGAGACTCTTTTGCAGTAGTGGTAATTCAATGCTACAGCTGATTATATTTACAAAAGTTGTGATGGTACTGAATTTGAAAGTTATCAAAGAAGCTAGATTTGGGGTTATTATGGAAGTTAAACAACCTGCACTTGAAGAGGTACTATTATTTAATTTAATTATTCATTTTTTCATATTACATATTATTACTCTTCGTAGGTATTTATGTTGCTGTTCTTTCTTTGTCCTGGCTCCAGTAAATTATGAAGATATAGACTTTCAGACTCGAGCATTGCAACTCAGTAAAATTGATCTTACATGGGATGAAAATGAACCCAGTGTGTTAAGAAGTTTAAAAGGAAATTAACATTGACTAGGCATGTAAACATGTTTAATTCATTATTATTTGTAAAACTATCATATTTCATTATTAATCTGTTTTTTATTATTATTCATTGTCTCCTCCGTTGATCCTTCCAGATCCGATCCATTCATGGCAGCATTCACCTCTGTTGGTGTTTTTGTAAGGTGTTTTGATTGACATTTTTATCCCTGGATATTGAAGTATGATAAAGTATTGTAATTTATTATTGTTTGTTCTTCTCTTTTGTTTATGTACTAAAATTCTGCTTCCTCATAAGTCATACCGATTTCATATGTGCAGGTGCATGCTTTAGGCTTACGGATTGGTCAACTTTTGAGGTTATTCTTCTGTGCTTGATTTTGTTGTTTTTTGGATACATTCACAAACTTCTTTTCGGTTGTGTTTGTGGTGGTTCTGTGATTATGTTTTGGTTGCCTTCATGTTTCTTTGTATGCATGCCTGAGACACGTTTATTAGCTTTGTAGGTGCATGTCGGAGAGAAAAACGCATGCTCGCGCCTCGCCAGTGGCCATCTCCGGCCATCTTAGGTGACGTGTTTGTTGCGGTGTCGTCCCTGTCTCCGAATTTCATATTTGGAACTGTGCTTTACCGATAACTATTCAACCCGTTAGGGCTTTTGTTTTCGGTTTAACCGACTGCGATGTGGTTTCACTTTGACCCGTTAAGATTTGCTTGCGCGTCGCCGGTGGCCGTCTCCGACCACTTAAGGTGGCGTGTGAGGATTCTGATGTCAGCGATTGCTCTTTGACCCGTTAAGTTAAGCGCGATGACGATGTTTACTCATTAGAGCGATTATACTTTAAATTGTTATTATGCTTTCTATTAAAGAGAGTTTGGATATGTGGTTATCCGATGTAGTGTGTGGTTAATGTGGTGATTCCGTTGATGGAGTATAAGAGGAGGATTACAATAGTATCCACACTGCAGCTTAGTACGAGCTCTAAGAATGATAGAGAACATGTTACTCCTCATATCAGGTTATTTTTGTCATAAATTTCTGTGTAGGTTTAGTTTAATAAGTTTATGTTGCTTTAAATTTGTTAACATCTTAGGTCTAAGAATTTGATTGTTTTGAAATTGCTATAGGCTTGATGTAGTTACTGATAATAATTTTGAGATCTGTTCCTACAAGAGGCTGAAGATCATGAAAAGGTCTGATGCAGTTGGTTCAGGTATGCCTCAGATTTCACTGTTAGTACTGGATGGGTTATTCCTGATGATTTAATGAACTCTGTTCAGTTACAGAATCTTTCTTTGATGAGTTGTAATGTGGTTGGAAAAGTGCCTGATTTCCTTGGAGGTATGTCTTCTCTTCAGGTGTTGAAACTGTCTATGAACCGAATTTCGGGTGGGATACCGGGTAGTTTTAATGAATCTGTTGTTAGGATATTGTGGTTGAATGTGCAGGCTGGTGAAGGGATGAGTGGTGGGATAGATGTTATTGGGATTGAACTCTCTAATACTGTGTTTCGGTGAATTCTGCTGATCATCGTTAGGCTTTGGTTTAGCATGATCGGTTTTTCGTTAATGTTGATTGATTCAACCTTGATGTAATAACCGTCTTTCAACTGTTTGGTTTCGGTTTTTCTTTTAGTGGTTGCTGCATGATACGACAACAATGGTGTGTAGTAAAGATGTTCAGAGAAGTCTATTCCCGGGAAGAAATAGTATGTTTTTTCGAGGCCGAAAAACGCTACGCCAGGAGCTGAAGGCGAGCCAGAAGCATAGCGAAAAAACTGACGAGTTGGCGATAACCTGCGCGGGGAGTGAATAGTTAGAAAACCCTAAACCGGCTAGACCGGTTACCACTTTCTTAGCCCGGCCTTTTATTAACCGGGAAGATTCATCGGAACAAGTGAATACAAACTTGGGGAACGTAGTGAGTTGACCCGGGTTACGTCCATCAGTTGCTGGTAACGCGAGCGAGTCAACTAGGGCAAACGAGTGGTGATTCGACATTACACAACTGCCTGCAGTGTGACCAGCCGCGGCTTTTGTGTTGATATTGCATTTTTTAGTGATGAGTTGGTTGGATTGGAGGGAGTGGCAAAGAGAGGAGTTGCATGGGACGGGTCGGGAGGTGGTGGAAGTGTAGTTGTGATGGCAATTGACAGCGGTATAGGTGGCGCCTACGTGAAGAAGCAAATAAGTTGGCTCTAGAGGGGTTTTAAGTTGAAGTTAATGGCTATTCGATACAATTGAATAATAAACTCGGTTATAGTATACAATGTTTTGATGTGGGTAGCGGTAAGTACAATGCTAAAGTATTTTGTTTAGGTCTTGCCCGTTCGGGTTGATGTGGGTAGTGGCTAAATACAATGTTATGGTGTCCTGTTTATGACCCGCTCATAAGGAAACACAAGTTGTTTTTAGTAAGTTATGTGATATGTGATATATGAGTCTTCTACCTTACAATGAAAACTATTTAGTATTTGTGGTTATGGGTCAAAAATTTGAAATTAATGCAACCTGATGATGTCTATTGATGTTAGAATATTTTTCAAGTCCTTGCTCTTTGTTATGTTCAAATTAAATTTGACAGCTTTTTGTTGCTATAGCTTTAAATTAGGTCACCAACTGTTTGGTTATGCATGTGTTGTTTCATTGTGCTGCTGATGCTGTTTCTATACTCTAGGTGCTAGATAAAATGAAAAATATAGTTACAAAACCTATCAATTAATATCCGCATAGATATTTGCAAGTCTCCCAAATTGGTTTTGCTACGGTTTTGGTCTCGGTTGGAATTACAAAATTAATTAATGATATTCGTAACATTTATTATAATATAAAATATAAATTATTGTTACAATTTTTGTTTCTTGATTCATGTTGAATTAAAACATTGTTCTTCATCTCCAAAGTCTTATGCAACATCTTTTTTTTAGGCAGATGCAAGTCAAGGAAATCCAATCACTAGAATGCCGCTTAACGTCATACGTAACTTTTTTGTGAAGCATGGTTCTTTGTAATGTTGACCAGGACTTCTTTTATGTAGCGTGCTATTTTGAGAAGTTCATGGTTCTTCGTAACGCTGACCAAGACTTATTTTATGTAGGATGCTATTATAAGAGGTTCATCCGACCTCTTTTGTGAAGCATGGCCCTTTATAAGGCCTACCAAAATCTCTTTTGTCAAGTATGCTATATTAACAACTTACCTTTTATAAAGCTAGGCCATGATACATAATCCAACATGTTAATGTTAACCATCATAGTATGTGTATATTATCAACTTTGCTTTTGTAAAGCTAGGTCATTGTAAACCTATTTTAGTCATATAATATGTCATGTATCCTTTATCGATTCGGCTAGGTTTTTAGTGTTTCTTCATGTTGAAGTATTAGGTGTTAGCATTGGATTTATAGGCTGTTTTAGGTTAGGTATTGAATATTGACATTAGAGTTATGCATTTCTTTAGCCTTTTATGATAGGTGCTAATGCTAGAGTTATACATTGTTTTAGGTTAGGTATTGAATATTGATATTAGAGTTATGCATTTATTTACACTTTATGATAGGTGTAAGAGTTATACATTATTTTAGGTTGGTATTCGCATTACAGGTATAGATGGTAATGGGATTTAATGGTACCGTATTAGCTTAAGTAATTGCTAAAATACTTAATGGATGTGATACTGTAATGGTGATGGTTGAATGTCGAATAGTTACTTGATGATTGTTATTGTAGGTATGCCATTGTTATTGATGTAGGCTTTGGTGACCGATGGTTGGTGGTGCTGAGGAATTGTAACTTGCGCCACATTTGCTTCATGGTTCAGGTCAGTGAACGCAAATGAGAATTATTGATCCGTATTATTAAATCATATTAAATTTTTCAACCCCGGGACCTTCCCGGGGTGATCGGCTAGTTGATCATAAAATGACACGATTGAGGGAGCACATTGCAGTAAACAAGATTGCTTGATAGCATTTGTAACCAATAATGCAAGCACAAGTAGAAAAGTACCTAAGTAGTCTACTAAGGGGTTGTTTGGTAACTCTCTTAACGAGGCTCTGAACCATTCAGCGCTGAATGATTCAGCTTTCAGCGTGTTTGTTTTAGCTTCTGAATTGAATGGTTAAGGCTAAACCATTAAGACTTGGGATGTTGCTGAACCATTAAGCAATAAACTATTAATCACTAAACTAGGCTGAACCTTAAGAGGCTCTCGTACCAATGTGGGACAAGAAAACGAACCATTAAAAGGTCTAACTTGATGATTCAGCAACCATTCAAACCTCTTAATCATTTAGCACTTAATTAACCAAACAGCCTCTAAGTTCAAGAGGGGAGAGTGCGCTGAGTAAGATCATGTGGAGCGCGTTTTTGAGATGGGCGTAGCAGAAGCATAGCAAGTGAGGTGTTGTGTGCGTATGATATTGAGTTGGAGAAGAAAGCGATTGGGTAACGCTTTTCATTCACGGTAAACTCAATCCTCGTTCCCATTTTGATTATCTAGCACTATATATAGGTTGAGGGTATTGGATAGGTTGAATTTATTGAGTTCTAGACTGATATTCTAAAGCATGATTTACAGCAACGATAGATAGGTTTGGTCAGAAGACGAGTCTCTGGCAGGTTCTCGGCCCATTCCCTTAGAATCGCAATAGAGAAAGTACACTCTCTAACAGTGGAGAACCAGTTTAGACACAATATAATCTTCAATAACCAATATGACTAGAACCAAAACATATCTATATTATCTTATTAAGGAAGAGTGACGTCTAAGATAGTAATTTTCATTTCCGTACAAGTTAAGAAGCAACATGTACAACACATTTAAGCAACATATTTAAGGGTATTATAGGGATGTAGGTGGCAATTAAGACACTTATAAGGGTAATCTAGACATTTCACCCCTTTTTCCTTTGCAATATAAAAAAATGTTCCATCTCTGCCCTTGTCTGTGCTCGTATGTCACTGGTAATATTTGTGAGACCTTTGTTCTTCAGTGGAAGTTTGAAACTGTTGTTCTTTAATGGAAATCATTAACGTTCATTCATTCTAGCTTTTAATAACATTGTTGTCTCTTCCACATCCCCTAATTAATTCCCAGTTCGTTTCCATAACCCTGTTAAGAACTCACATACCAGGGAAGTGTAGCCATTGCTCCAGATCTTTTTGGATTCTTATGTTTCTCACCGAATTCTCCATTGAACTTGCAGGTATTTGCCTTCCATACTTGCTTCGCAATCCACAAATTAATCACGTATTTGCCTTTCAAACTTCTTTATTATGACAGAAATCTAGGTAGGTTTATTGTTTTGTGATATTTGTGCTCAAATGTGGTTAGTCTTTTTTCAATCACTTATGACTAATTATCTTCCTATTATTTTTTTAACAGAGAGTTTTAGGGTGCAATGTTAAACGTGGATGATTCTTTGATTGATGTTAAACCAACCAGGAGGTAAATCGTATTCCAGAGTTATAAGCTTCTTTGATTTTCGATTTTGCATACGTTCTGAGGTTTAGTTTCATGATTCTTCGTTCTTTTGTTGGGTTTTGTTTCAAATCTACTGGGTAAATACTTGCTGATGCAGATGGCTCTCGGCGTATGTCATGTTCGAACTTTACTTTAGGGTTTTGGGCAAGAACAAAACCTAAATGGTGAAATTTGTAGATTGTGTATGAAGTTCGGTTATGCAGCGCCGTTGATTGGGTGGATGAATGGATTGCCGCTGGTTAGGTATCTATTGGCGTGTGCTTCGAGCTCTGCTGGTGCTTCGTTTACTTCTGGTGTTGGTGGATGTGGCGGCTTTAGTGGTGGCCGTGGCGGTGGTTATGGAGGAGAGGTTAAAGTTAATCCAATTGTTGTTGGAGATAATGATATATTTGTTATGGAGGAGAGGTTAAAGTTAATCACTCTGCACAAATATGATGTTCGTCCATGTGTTTCCTGTTATGTTGAATAAAATCTAGATGTTTGGATTTTTGATTAATATATTGCAGGGCTGGATCTCATATGGCGGATGTCAATATGAACAAAGTGTGGTAGTCAGGAGAAGCCTCTAGCTTCCATTAACATAATGTAGTGGAGTTCTACACACCAGGTGTTTGATTTACTCCTCACATTAGTTTCATTTATAAATTTGATGTCAGTTTGGTTTTGTCCTCACAACTTAATAATTAACAACAATTTTCTAATATTAATACTTTTTGAGTTTAATGTGATTAATGTAATCAATGATAGATATTAAAACATATTCGAGCCTGTTTTAGCTGTTTTTTACTCTTTCCAGGCTGTTTTTGCTGTTTCGGGCCGGTTTAGGCGCATATGCGTGCCTTGTTGCACTCAAGGTGGGTTGGCTGAGCCTCACCTAGGCGCCTACGCACATGCCTTTGCTTAGAACTTCAATGTCTTTTATGCGAATATGTGACTTTATCAATTTGACTATGCAGATGACAACTTCCACTACTTACAAGCATGTCATTAACATAGGCTAAAACAACAATAACCTCCTAAGTCTTGTTTGGTTCTAAACTCTAAAGCACTTTCATTTTATGTACATTATAGGATGTGATTTATTTTAGCATATTTAGTGTGGATTTAGTCTTATAGGATGTGGCATTTTGTTTGGTTTTTACGGCTTATCGAATAAGTTTTAAACTAAGGGTGGTTTTGTCGATTCAATGATTTATGAACATTACTAAGTGTTGCGTTAAATTTGATTGTTAAGAAAGTATTGAGTTTGTATTGTTTGTTTTTGTTTTAAAGAACCGGTTGATGGAATCGGTTCTTTTTTTTGTTGTTATCATTTTATATCTTGTTTTTGTTTTTTGCTGTTAAAAAGGCTGCTTAACAAGATAATATTGTTTTTAATTCTGTAATTTGATTGTACATGTAATATATATAATTTATCAGGTTGAAGACAGCATCTGCAAGTTTGCAAAGAAGGGTCTCACGCCATCCCAGATTGGTGTTATTCTTCCTGATTCTCATGGTATTGCTCAGGTGAATAGCGTAACCGGGAGCAAGATTCTCAGAATTCTTAAGGCACATGGTATGCGTTATATCTATTTACATGTGCTCTTTGTTAGCAAGTGTTTTGAGTTTTTAATTGACTAATTTGTGTTGCGTTCACGTTTAACAGGGTTTGCTCCCAAATTCCCTGAAGATTTGTACCACTTGATCAAGAAGGCAGTTGCCATCAGAAAGCGCTTGGAAAGGAACAGGAAGGACAAAGACTCCAAATTTAGGTTGATTCTTGTTGAGAGCAGGATTCATCGAGTTGCTCGCTACTTCAAGAAGACCAAGAAGCTTCCACCCGTCTGGAAATAGTATGTTTCTTATCTTTTATCCATCGTCTTTACCTATAAAACACTAAAACCAACTGCTCAAACCATAGCTGGTCTGCCTGTTGTGCCGGTTTGTGATAAAAAGAACAATTAGAGTAAACGGGTTCGGGTTAGTTTGGATCACCCACAAACATGTTATGCTTAAACGGTTAAGTCTCGGGTCAGATTGAACCCATAAACATGTTTAGCTAAACGTGTCAGTCTCGGGCGAACCTTTCGGGTTGACCTGGTCTTTATTTATTTATTTTAATTATGGGATTTTTTTATGTCAAAACATAAAATTTAAAAGAGGAATGAGCACCAGGTTATAAAATTTTAGCACAGTTGTTTTGTAGATATTTTTGTTTCTAGATCTAAATTTATCACTTTTGAGTAGTATGCAAAACAAACTTTGGAATATATCCATTCAATAAAACAAAAACCAGATTGATAATGGGTAAGCGAGCAACAAGCTGCACCGCTATCCATTTTTGAATCGCAAAGCCTATTCTACTAAATACAAACCCTTGGTTCTGTGTGCATCTTGGTATGTTCTTATCTAGGTATATTTCAATTTATCCTTTGGCTCTGATGAAAGTTTCGATTTTTAATTAATTTGATGTTTAATTGTTGGCTGTGGAACTTGTTTGCAGTATATATGGAGAGAAGATGGTGGATGGTTATGCTGATTGCAATGTGTTTGTCTGTTGGTTCAACTGGTAGAGGTAATAATTTATGGACTTTATGTTTTGATTGCTTGATGTTCAAGGTGTTTTCAAAGTACAAGTAGTTGACGCTTGGGAAACGGAATCACCCGTGAAGCATACTTCAATTAGTGGCTGTACCCCCCATTGGCCGCTATCGAACGCGCTATCTCTCCTGACATGAATAACGTTTGAAGCGCGATGGCAGATTTTTCTCGACCAACCGAGCTACCAGACTCCAGCAGCCTTATGAGAGAAGGTAAACACCATCTGAAACAAGTAAACTATTATAAGTAGCCGATTCTCTAAAGGTGCAAATCAAGGTAACGGCCTTCTCTCGGATTATTGGAGATGTAGTTGTAAGGAGCTGTACCAAAGCCGATAAACTGCTTCTCCCCAAGAAGGGCAAAACATCTTTTCATCCTCCCTCATCAACTCAACAAGATTATTGAGAAATTTATGTTTAGCTTCCAAATGCCCAATTTGCCGCCAAGCTAAAAGCTCAGTAATGTTGCTGCTTCCTTGACTTATATTCTCAACTCCGGACAATGCAACCCTCCTAAAATCCATGTTTTGATTAAAAGGCCGCAGTCTCGTAGATTCAAATCGAGTTTAACAGATAATGCATCCAGATGGCTCTGCATTTGAAGCTTGCCTTGTTGTTTATGTTTAGAACACTTTTCTGCAATTTGAAGTGATTGATTTAAAGTTATTGAAATGGATTGAAGTTGTTCTTTGCATAGGGTGTTGTTTGTGAAGCATTGATGGGTTATACCTGATAGCCGGGTTGGGATTTGCTCCAATTTTGATATGATTGTTTTCCACCTCCCCTGAAACCCTTTAACTTGTCTGGCCTTCAAAATCAAAGACATCATTAATCTTTTCGGGATTTTGATGTCTAGAAGATATTTGGTCATAGGATACCTTATGGATTATAAATTTACAGTTAGAATTATTAATGCAAAGAGTGGAGATTTAGTAAAGGCATATGTCTGATTGTCATGAAAATGGTGCGGCAATCCAAGTACTGTGGCCATACAAGCTATTTTCCTTCAATTTTTGAACAAAGAACAAAAAATCATTCACTTATGCTTAAACTTGACACACTTTTTTTTTCTTCCGAATCTGGTTTGACGTTGCTCAATCGTGGAGGGCATCAACGATGGAACGTGAAAACATATAATGAGTTTGGATACAAAAAGTAGGTTTATTGATCTCATATAGTCATATATTTACTTCATATATATTATTTATTTATTTAATATTTATTTAAGTAAAATAAATAAAAATAAAAGAATATAACAAAAGTACAAAAATTAAAAACCTTAATAAGCTATCGAAAACAAACGAACATAAACGAACACGTTACCGAACGTTCAGGAACATAAACGAACGAATGCGACATCTGTTCATGTTCGTTCGTTTAACTAAACCAATAGAATTTTTTGTTCGTGTTTGTTCATTTATTAAATGAACGAACACAAACGAACTTCCCGCCGAACGGTTCATGAACTATTTGCTGAAAGTTCAGTTCGTTTGCAACCCTAATCATGCCCGTTTTGTCGGGGTAACATAAAGAGTGAAGTCACAATATTTATGGGTTGTATAATGCTTCTAGCATATGGTGGATATCTCTTTTTTCAGCTGAGTAACATTAATCCATTTTTCTTCTCGAAAAATATCCCTTAATGATACCAAACAATATACGATCCGAATGAACCCATCCTCATATTTATTGGTTGAAATATTTCCACCTATACTCGTGACCTACTCATAAAACCTGATGGAATTGTAAAAATTTCTACTCGTGTATAAAATGATACATTTGATAACCTACTTTTGATGATTTTGATAAAAAAAATTCTTATGGTTTAATAAACCTAGCTATTCATATGGAAATTATAAACTTTCTTTTCATGTTTGTGACTTTATTATAGGTTCTATGACTATTTTTTGTTTTATTTGAAAGGTGAATTTCATTAACACACGCGAACACCAACGACTCTCCAAGGCGGAGAGACGAAGGCCGCTAAAAACATTACAAAAGCATTACATTCGACCATCCTTTCCAATCCTTTACAAAATCTTTGTGTCTATTCGAAAACCAAAGGAAACCATACACTTAATATCCGCAACCATCTCCGCAATAGTGCATCGCTTTCGCTGGAAGATACAATCATTCCTAGCACGCTAAATCCGCCAACATATCATCACCATACCTTTAAAATATTATAAACCCGGAATGGGTGGTGGCTCGTAATAGACATCGTAATTGAATCTGATATCAGTCGAGACACCCGCTGCAACGCGCGGGCATTCCCACTAGTAAATTATTAAAGATAAGAACTTCACATAAAAATAAGTTATGTTAACTATATATGTAACTAATCACAAACCTATCACTATGTAACATACCAAATGGCAATAACCCAACATGCATAAATAAACAATAAGTCAAGAAGTCCTTCCCCTCAACCATGAAGCAGAGCTAGACTAGCAGTATAACTAATAGCACGAAAAGTACGAGGCAAACCTTGCGTCTCAAGATCTCGCATCTCATTCTTGATCGCGTCAAACAACATAAGCCTTCCATCATTCAACACAATCAAAACTTCATGATCATTCTTCATCAACAAAGGTGGAATCGACAACATAGGCTGCGAAACCACAAAAACCTTCTTCCAAGAGTCCACCAACCCATAATCCCCCATCACCCAAACGTCCCATTTTTCACCATTAAGCCCAACATAATGAGCACACAATGACAAAGACAAACACTCCTCCCCATACGAATCGATACTCACTTCATCATAATTAGGTACAATATTATCCGGTAATTGAAAAACCTGAAACCGTTCATCGTCTAAATCAAACGCCATGATAACACGAGACACGCCTATAACCCCTTCTTTAAAAGCTAACCAATTAACAAACCCATTCACAACCACATTACTAGACCAACCCCTAGTCAAATAACAAGGTGCACTCATACCTACCTTCTTCTCCCATGAGTTAGTACCAAGTGAATAAACTAACACAGAGTTATTAACTTTAAAATTATCCAAATCATAACCAATCTCAACAACCTTAAACTCTAAAGTCCTTAAAACAAAACCAAACCCCAACACAAAATGAGAAAACTTGTCATGAACATCATGAGGGTCATCAACAATCTTAAACTTTTGAATACTAGGATTCCAAAGAATTACCGTACCAACGTTTGAATAATAATTTGTATCGAACAAACAGATCAAACCTTTGCTGGACCCCACAATTCGGAGATACCCATGAAGTGTTTTGTACGGAACTTGAAGTTTTAAGGTTTCTTGGAAGGTGAGTGGAGATCGAAGGGAATAGAAGTGGTTGATGTAATCATTGGATTCATAGTAGATGATGACGTGGCGGTCATCGACGGTGGTGGTGGTGGAGAGGTGGAGGTGGGTGAAAGAAGGGTGGGAGATCAACGGTGGAGATGATTTGGAAACACATAGGAAGTGGATTAAGGATTTGGTTGGAAGATGAGAAAGGATGTGGAAGAGGATGTCTTGAGGGAGGTTGAAGATGGAGTGTTGAGGTTTGGACATTGGATGTGTGGGGTAGGGATTGTACTTTGGTTTTTTCATGTGTGTGTGTGGTTGACAGTTGGGGAGTTATGGTTCAAAGTATGTTGTGGTTGGGTACAATGTATGAGGGGTGTGATGATGATGTGAGAAAATAATTGACTTAATGACTTTGTGTGATGTTATTTTTGGTTATGGTTATGGTTGTGTAATAATTTATTTTGTGCGAAGATTGTGGCTTATGGTTATTTTGTATGAAGATTAGGGGTGAGCATAGGTCCAAACCCGACCCGACCCGACCCGAACCCGAAACATACATAAAATCAAAACCGATGTCAGACCCTATTTAACGGTTCGGTCTTCGGTTCGGTGTTACCCGGTTCCAGTCGGTCCAGATTTCAAGACCCGACCCGATAATCAAACTTCTTGTTCTTGATTTGTAAACTGTGAGTCTGTGAGATAATTAATCAACTGTTGATATTACTGCATAATGTCAAACTTGAACTTGGTTTTTGTGGATTTATGTATCATTACCGTTATTTTGTTAAGATGGAATGGTCAAGACCAAGTCAACAAGGAGAGATACCAACTTACCAAGTCCACGAGCTGGTGTAACTGTTGGAGAGAGTTTGGCTGCAGGTTAGTTTGTTATTTTTAAGTTTTTATCTTGATTTTGTGTGTTGTTTGCTAATTAGTTGGTTTGATTGTGTTTGTTTGTGTTTGATTGGTATGTAGAATATGTTTGCACACCAAGTGCTCGATAGAATGCCTAAGTGAAAAAACTAAAACATTTGTAAGAAATAAATTAGAAAACTTAATTCGGTTCTTCGGTTTTGTGTTGGCTTCACCCGGTTCTTGGACCGACCCGACCCGAGACCCGGAAAGATGTAATTCACAGGACCGAATACATACCCGGAACATCAGACCCGGTTCGGTTTTAGGTTATTTTCGGGTCGGGCTTCGGTTTTTTTTCGGTCCGGACCAAATCTGCTCACCCCTTGTTATAATATTTGAAGATTGGTATTATAACCAAATATGTCATCAAACTTAAGGTAAGAGCATCCACAATGTTAACCCTAACAAACCACTTATAACTGCTATATTATCACGTCACATTATTTCAAACCATTACTTCTAAAAACACGTTTGGTTGGTAAGAAAAAAATGGAATTGGAATTCATACTAATCAATTCCTTCAATCAATGGACTTTTAAATTCCTTTACTTAGTGATGGAATGTTTATTAGGTGTTAGGATTTGGGTTTTGACAAATGTGGAAGGTGAGTAATATGTGGATATGGTAGCTGGGTGGTGCGCTAGTGGTTAAAAGCGATGGTGGCAGAAAAGGGATTTACGGTTTTTGAGCTACAGTGTTTTCTTGAATTTTTTTATAAACGTTATGGGTGGTTGATGGTTGTGTGTACGGCAGAGGTCGACAGAGTGGTGGTGGAGATGGTGGATGAAGCATTGCTGTGGTGGACAATGGTTGGGGGTGAAGGCGACGACGGAGATGAAAGGAGTGAAATGGTGATGGTTAACGGTCGAGTTACGGTTTTCAGTGGTGGGGAAGAATGTGTACGATGGAAGTGGTGTGTATAGCGCCAAAGGGAGGGGGTTGATTCTGTGGAGTTGCAAGTGGGAGACGGTGGTGAAGGCGTTTGGTTGTGGTGAACGGGAAAAAGAAAGGGGGGAGTTTTTGGTGATGAAGGTGTCTGGTAGTGACATATATTAATTTATTTGTTTTTATTAATATTAATTTATTTTTTTATTATTTATGTTGTTAATATTAATTTATTAAGACACATAACCATGCCAGATCACTAGAAAAAAAACACATCAGCAAGAAAACTAAGTTAAGGTTGTGTTAGTTCGAGAGTGCCAAAAGAAAATAAGTTGAAAGTTGGGAATGATGGTGAACCTTTCATCAGTTAGGAGTGTTTCCGGCCAATAAGTGAAAGTTACAACTATTTAAATTTGGTAACTCTTTAGATTAAGTGTAGTTTTAGTTTCTAATAAAATATATAGCTGGCTAAATTTAACTTGCATGTTTTAAATTTTCTGTATGAAGAATAATGGATTGTTGTGGACTCTTTTAACACTGTTTATTTAGGTTGTGCTAAACGGATTCACTTAAGTTGTTGAAAAATTACAAACATCCGCAATAGAGGTTTAGGTTGTTGCCAACAAAACAACTTCGACAATGGCGGTTTTCTTCGTTGGAGTCCGCTGTCATGATATGACAGCACGAAGGCTTTACAGACCCCTACATCCAACCATCACGACTGCGCATATAAGAGGTATAAGATCAGGATGTTTGAGATTCTGCCCAACAAAAACAATTATGGGGTTGTAACATGTTTACTAAACAGAAAACTTTGCACCATCACAATGTTAGATATGGGACGAGTCTCAATATGTTAATATGTACATTATAAGTCTCAGAAACAGAAGTAAATACAGGTGTGGTAAGTTTCGGTTTGCTTCTTTAGTTTCGTTGTTTAAATAATTTGTTGTTGACCTTTAATTGTGAAATATCAAATAGGTGTCTAAACTTAAAATTATGATTCAAAATCGCATAACAATCTGTTTCGTGTAATAAAAATCAACAGAAACGACCAAACATGAACAACGTTCTGATTGTTACCAGAAACAAAGCTCTATTGTCATGTGACATATGTCAAGTGGCATAATTAATAGTGCAAGTATACAAGTCCCTAATAAGGCTTTCTTTAAAAAAAATGAAAAATAAAGACACTGAAAGAAAATATTCATAAATCTATAACCAAGAGCTCAAGAATGAAAATGAAAGATGAAGAAACATCAACCTTGATCTTTTAAACATCTAGATTTGTAAGAACTTCCCCACAGCAGAGATGGCAAAACACAAACATGCACCTTATGTTGTGTATGCCGTAAGTTGCTACAGAATGTGGTTAAACCGAATAGTCTAAACAAAAGCTTACTTTTGAGTTGCAATTTAAGGCTATGCAGATTGTAGGTTTTCAAGCAGGCTCGTAAAGACCCAACATGTGACCATCAATACACCGCACTGCAGCAACCTGCCAACAAAGCAAGAAAATTAACGCTGTTCTGCTATTTTTAGTGCTCATAAAGTACAAGTAGCAATCTCAACCCATTTACTGTCGATCACAGTAATGTTTTATCTCTAATTGGTTAAACGAAAAAATAAAGTAAAAGGGTAACATGTCAAATGGGTTGAAGGTCCCCCAAAGGGTATTCTTAATGCATACTCCACTAAAAAAAATAGAATGGTACCATAGTTGTTAAAAAGCCGTCGCCTCTTGTGCCTAGGCCCATTTTTTAGGCGAGGCGATGCATTTGCGCTTTGAGTCGAGGAAATAGCGCTTTAATTTTCCAGGTGATGGGTTAGGCGCAGATTTCATCTAGACTCCCGAATTCCGGAGAGTTTCCAGCCAAATTCGTTAAACTATGGCTACATTCCAGCCAGATTTCTACTTTTATCTAAGGAAAACTACTTCTATACACTAATACATTAATGTTTTAAAACTTTTGATACCAACTAGATGAAAAATAGTATTATTTTAATATATTTTTACTTTATTTTCTTCGTTCGCTTTTTTTATCTCAAGCCTTCGCCTTTTTGAGTCCCGCGCCTAGGCCCATGCGCCTTGAGTGCGCCTAGCACCTTTAATAACTATGAGTGATACTGTAATAATAATAACTATATAATCAAACTTTAATACGTTATCTATAACAAAAAAGTTTTCAGGTCAATTCGACCCAGCCGATGTCATTACATACAAAAAAAATACTTATATTGCCTGTACCAAACCCATCCATTTTGCCACCTACAGTGGAAAACAGATGGTTAGAACCTCTGTCTTCTACAAAACAAAGCAAACTTATGATATAGCTTATAAATCTCTCTTGGAAACTTTATAATTAAAAGGTTCAAAATTCAGAGGAGAAGAAAAATAATGATATGCATGCAGCGGAACTGAAGTTAAGCAAATAGGTCAAAGGTCATTAATATTACGATATTACCTTTCCATGGACCTCATATTTAATAGGTCCATCCATCTCTGCGCCTAAAGCCATGAGTTTAGTCACAGTATTGTTGATGTCAGTCACAGTGAATGATAACATTGATGAGTACCCCTTCTGGACTGCAATCTCACTGTAAATAGTGAATATTACAAACAGAAATTGCACATTAAAAATTACTGAGGGGGTAATAAAAATTAAAGATACGAGGAGGTCGATGTTATAAAGAAAAGGAAATGAAAATCCAATACAAACAAAACTAGAAGGTGGAGTCATTCGATGTGGGCATGATCATATTGTGGTTGCTAAACCATTCGATTGGCATTCAAAAGCTAAGCATGTTTAATAAAATATACAAACATTTAAGTTCCAAGATCAAAATCTCATTCCAAAAACAGACATAGTTTTAGAAAACAGTAGAGGCATGCGCCTCGAGGTGAGGCGCCAAAAAACGAATATGAGGTGGCGCCTCAGGTAGTTCTTTTGTATGTAGGTGCCTCTCACAAGGGCTGAGGCGCTAAGTAAACCTGTGCCTCAAGTGCGCCACGGGGAATTTGATGTTTGTCTTTTATGTTTTGGACTTTTTGTGTCAAATTTAAACATTTCATGTCTTTGTAATGTGAGTTTTTGATGTTTCTGATGAATTTCATGATGAAATTAGTCGGTATCTTATTTTTTATAAGATAATACAATTTTTATATATAGTTTTAATTCTGCCTTGGGCTTACGCCTCATGTGGCGAAGGGAAAACGCCTCAGACTGAATTCCGTGCGTTTAAACCTTGAAAAAGAGGAAGAAAAATGTTAAAGTGATCAAGACTAATAGCGAAACTATAATCAAACGGAGTCTTTAGAAGAGCCATCCCTGAAAATCCCTGAAAATTTACGTACCCTATCCGAGCGGTTAAAAAATAGACCCCTTAGGTCCAAGTTTAAGTGTAAAATGAGTTATATAAAAAAATTATATACATATATAGGAACTTTTTTTTTAAATATGCCCCCCAAGACTTATGGACCCTATCCGGTTGGCCTCCTCGGACCTCCCCAAAGACGCCCTAATTAGAAACCTAACGTAACGCTAATGCAAAACCTTAACAGTCTGCTCCATAAATTCATACAGTGTACTCAAATAAACAAGCATAAGTGTGTGTGTGAGGTAGATACATAAGATCAGGATTCACCTAGAAGAATGCATGAGAGCAAGCTTAAGAGGACCAGACTCGAGTTCAGCCCATCGAAGAGTACACACATTAATGCTAAAATCAAGTCCTTCTTTGTAGAACCTAGCAGCTTTTGGTACATCTTTGTGCAGTTGCAGTATCCATCTAAACGAAGCCGCCCCAGCCGCCACCATGTCCTATGTCTCGACCGATGGAACAGAATAATCAATTCAGGATTATATGCCCCTATTCACTGTCCAGTAGCTTCTCTGATCACTCAGGAGTTAGAAGACTGTACATATGAGCTGAATTAGTGAATAAGTACCGAATAATCAACGAAATGGAGGGATAAAAATAAACATAGTAGGTCATGATAAACCTAACCTAACCTAACCAAACTAGAGACGAAAAACATCATACATTATTCATTCATGACTCATATAATCAAATCCATGAGTAGTTTATCATCTTTATTATAACCTAACCTGGTGCAATACATTCCAAGAACAGAAAACAATTTCAAGATAAAATCAAAACTAAAAAAAGAACCTAAATTTCAGAAAGCGATTGAGATTTGAGGATCTAACAAGCTGAGTGAGTCGCAGGTGAAGAGGTGGGCAGAGAGGCGATGCTGATCAGACTCGAGAGGCGCTGTTTGTCTTCGAGTTCGATGAAAGTGCCCACTGCCAGTGGCGGATCCAGGAATTTTTTTCTATGGGTTCCTTTTTTCTGTGGTTAAATTTCTTACATCCAACGCTAGAATTTTTGGGTTGGGTTGGGTCAGGTCGAAAAACAAAGTATAATCATTCCATTAGCCCTAGAATTTTCATGTCGGGTTGATCAGACTTTTCTCGGATCCGATTCTTCTTCAATAGGCCATGTCTCCTTTGATTTATTGTTTCAATGCTTCTCGGTTTTTAAAACTTGTGACATAAATATTTGAGGTATGGTGCTTGTTTGCTTGCTGTATATATGTTTCTTTTTCCTCACAGGTTACCACAACCCAAATTTACATCCTTTCTTTGATTCTCTTCTTGTCCACGCGCATAACACAATAGCCACACGAATTGTTAGTGCAATAAACAATTTGCTTCTACGCCACATAAACATGAACAAGAGACGCCAAAAACGAGCACCGCTTGATCGATAAGCAATTATCTACAAGTCTACAACTTAAGTAGCACACAGTAAATATAATACCGATTGCCATCTAGATGAAGCTCACACATCTCACCAACATCAGAAATGGCCAGTAAATATCCAGAAGATGTTAACCCCTAACAGTAACTACAAGATAGATTAGCAGTGCAGTGGTAATGTTACACTTGGACAAGATGTCCTTTGAACGAATCTTTGAAAAATTCATAATCATACTACCTAATATCAAGCTTCAACACATTAAAAGACCAAAACACTAGAAATTAACCTCAATGATAGTTTAATTTATTAACACTAGAAAATAAACCTATAAATTAACACTAAAAATTAAAACAACACATCATTACCTGAGGTGGATGACTGGATACAGCCGGAGGGTGGAAGGAGGCCGACGACTATAGGGTAGAAGGAGATGGATTGGGGGGCTGAGGGGAGGCTGCAGTCGTGGAGGTCTAGAGAGGGTAAGGGAGAACAGAGGCCAGGAAGGAGTAGGAGGCTCATTTAGCTTGAATGTTATGTTTTAATGCGGCGCTCCTTGTTCTTGGTTCCGAAGTTGTTTCGTCGTCACTGTCGTTTACAAACTCCAACATATTTTTTGTCGTTTCAACCATCGCGCCCGCGAAAAAATTGACAACATTTGCCTCTTCTGACGACGAACTCATGATTGTATAAAATTATAGATGTGAAAAGGTTTGAAATTGTTATGTGGTTTTATAAAAATTAGAGTATAAAGTTTATAAAATATAAGGCGTGTTGTGTGGAAAAGGTTTGAGATTGGTTGTGGTGTGGTATGAAATTTGAAGTTTAATATATATAAGCGTTTTTCTTTTTTATTTTTTTTATTTTCCAACGTTCAAAATGCAACGGTCAAAAGGGGCAGCGGTCAAAAATGCATTGGAAAGTGGGACGGGGTGGACGGGGAGAATCCCCCGAGCACACCGAAGTAACAGCGGGGGGGGGGGGGGGTGTTCCCCTTTGGGGAAAGAGGCCAGGTCAGCTCCCCGAGCATCCTTCCCGAACCACACCCCTACGTCATCCCAAGTCAATTTGAGTCTTCCTTTACACATTTTTTCCTCTACAGTGAAGGTTTCCACTACTCTAACTGGTAGGGCTGTCATTTGCCTCATCTTCATATGCCCATATCATCTTAATCTTTGCTCATTTATATTGTCTAATATACTAGCTACCTCTAGCTTTTCCCTAATAACCTCATTTCTTATTCGGTCTACTCTAGTATGCCCCCACATCCACCTTAGCATCCTCATTTATGCTACATCCATCTTGCGAGCTTGTGTTTTTTTGATGTCCCAACAATCTGTCTCATATTAAGGTTGTTTAAATTGCTCAACGCTCGACCCTCGCTCGGAATTTGCTCGTTTATGTATGTAGGTGTGTGTGTGTGTATCAGGAAATCGTTTTTTTTTTCACAGGGAATTGTGATGTCTTTCTATGGGATCGCGGGTCTTTTTATTAACTCCTATTTGTGGTGCACAATGGCGTGGAATGTAGGTAGTCGCTATGATTGATTTAATATAAAAAAACGGAATAGTGTGTAACTTTCGTTGGGGATTTTCTGGAAAAAATCATCGGGTCTTCCTCCTAATGTGGGTCTTCCAAGATCCATTGAGATCATTTGAGTAACTCGAACTGAAGTCCAATACCACCATTCGATTGTCTAATACTCGAATGTCCATGTGAGTAATTGAGTTAAAATGTCAACTACTGAAATGTGAAGCGTCGATCGACACCCAACTCTCAACTTGCCGTTGGATTCAGAAGTATAAAGGCATAATCAAAACTCCCTATTAGCCATCATTATTCGATTTCTTCATCACCACTCGCCAGGTTTTGCTTTGGTTAATTCATTTTTGAAATTTCCGATAGAACAAGGGTTTGTTTCAATCGGTCAATGATTCATCTTCCCGCTCAGTTGATCTCAATATAACCAGTTGAGTATTTTTCTTATTTCTTGTTATTTGTTAAATTTGTACTTGTGTTCTAGTTGGACAAAATTTTAGTGAGGAAAATTGAACTTTACTCTAAAAATGACACTCCCATCATCACTTTTCTTTGCGACGCTCGATACTAGTTTGACGTTCGCTTGAAAAAAAGCCCGGTTCGAAAGACGCTAGTTTAACTGTGGCTCGATTGAAAAACGCTCGATTGGGTTCGATTTGTAAATGAACCGAGTATGAGCAAAGGTAAGTCCGATCGGTTCAGCTCAGCTCATGAACAACCCCTATCCATTATAAGCAATGTTTTCATAACTTAACTAGACGTCTTGCCCGTTCACTGGTCGGAACAGATTTAAGTACCAATACACGTCATAAATTATTTTAATAATATATATAAATAGCTATCAAATCAGTTACATACTAAGACTGGTTGTTGTAAGTTAACGTCCAAAGCTCAGTCGTTAACGTGACAACACACCGCCCCATGGGCGTTAAGCAAGGGGTGTGATGCCCTTTACGGGCGCGAGAGTGTAATATGGCGAGGTCCACCCCCATCTCAACCAATAATTTAAAAAAATAGTAACACCACAACGTGGTAGTTAAAGAGTTGGTTAGTTAAAGTCTTTTGTCTATATGGCAATGCGTTATGTTAAATCACAACACATAGCCTAAATAACTAATTATCATACAAAGGAAAGACAGAAAATAAAAAAAGAATCAAAAGAAAGTTGTGCATGATAATGTATAAGTCATCGAAGCACAAATGTTGCAGGCGTCAAAGATGCTTCAAGTTTGTTTTTTTATGTTTACTTTTTTTTTCCCACTTACAACCTATAATATATGATGCTTTATATAATTCAGGCTTACAAATTTTAACATAAGAAAAAATTGCCACGTTCATCAAAATCGAGTAGTACAAAATTTAACACACTCACTATAGCACAAAGACTTTAGCCCACTAGTTTTATATATTCATTTAAGTTACCATATTTATCCATTAAAGAAAAACCATTATATTAGATAAGAGGTGATTGTTCTAAATGTATCATTAACCCAAAAACTTTAGAAAGCCAACAAAACGTTGGCGTGTGTGTTTTAGTATAGAGGGAGTGGTATTTGTGTATGTCCAAGCATGCACACGTAACCTAGATGCACCACGTATACGGATTAAACACTTTGTATGTTGGAGAACGGGGACGTTCTAGCAAAATCAAAGACTATTAAAAAGACTGAAAAGATCTGGACAATTAGATGTACCGTTAAAATTGAGTTACATGCATTGTTATTACAAGTGTAAAAGCTTGTTGAAGGTGTATTGCATAAAAAGTTGTTGAACTCGTTGTTTTTAACATATAGCAATCCTATACTTGAATTAAAGAGGATAAATATAAAGACCAATTCAAGGGTTGTACGACAACCTACGTCTTTAATTGAGTCATGTCTATGAGTGGATTATGGAATTTTTTAATCTATATTTGGATAGATCAATTGATTAATTCATGTTATCAGCCCGACTCACCAAAAAAATACCAAAATTGGCCGATATAGCAGTAATATCATGCACTTCAGGATCAACAAATACGCACAAGGTACCGCAACACTAGTGTTATTTTAGGATGTGTTATCGTCCGCAAAATATACATTGTCACTTAACCATAATATACACAAAAAGTTACATAAACAAGGCCTATTTGCCCCTTGTCATGACGATGTGTAAGAAATAACGAAGGTCATAATTACGATACATCCAAATAAATAGATAACTGAACTAGTGAAGTAATAATGTTTTATTAAGACACGAACGTTAGGCAATGGTGCTAACACTTGGCTAGTGGAAAGAACCGAATTTTACACTTGGCTAGAGAACCTTGAGGGGCCACACCGCCACCTTTCATCCCCACCACTTGCTTTTTATTTAGTTTTATTTATTTATCCGACCTTTTTCTTTCTACAAAAAGGCAGGAAATGTGGATTGAATAGTTTCATTAAAAGTTGGCAGTGCACAAATGAATAATGATACAATAAAAGTGATTCTCATCAATTGCACGAGATGTGTTACTTTTTTTTAGTGTTATCGGCATTTTTTTCTTAAAATAATAATTACAAGTTTCCCTCGGGACATAATCAGTAAAAAATTAAAATAAACTTATAATAAACATTTAGGGGCTGTTTGGTAGCATCTTAATGAGGCTCTTAACCATTCAGTGCTGAATGATTCAGCATTCAGCGCGTTTCTTTCAGCCTCTAAATGGAATGGTTAAGGTTGAATCATTAAGACTTGGGATGTTGCTGAACCATTAAGCACTGAACTAGGCTGAACCTTAATGAAACTTTCAGACCAATGTGGGACAAGAAAACTAACCATTAAGATGTCCAACTTAATGATTCAGCACTTAACCATTCAGACCTCTTAATGATTCAGCACTTAATCAACCAAACAACCCCTTAGATGTGATGCAATGGTTACAAAATGCTTATCTCGATGACTGGTGATTAGTGTGGGTGAGGAGGGAGACTGAAGGTGTTTTCACTTCACTGATTTCTACCAATACTGTACTGCCACATCACTTCACTGATTCTCTTTACTGAAATCGTTTTTTAAAGGCAACACCCCACTGATTCTTTACCCAATAATAATAATAATAATAATAATAATAATAATAATAATAATAATTGTTATTAAATAAAAATAGAAAACAAAAATAAAATAATTGATATAAAGACGGTAACAAAAAAACAAAAAGTATATTAAATAATAAAATATTAATTTTTAATTCTTTTATTTCTTCTTCTTCTTCTTCTACACTCTGTATTCTTTTCTTTCATTCCTTCTTTATCTTTCTTGCTCTTTTCTTTCTTTCCTTTTTTTTTCTAATCCAACCATCTCATATAATAACAAGGATGAAGAGAAAAGTTTGATAATATATAGTTGATATATATTATTATTGAGGATGAAGAGAAAATATGAAAAAGAGAGAGAGAGAGAGAGAGATCACAATTACCAGCATGGTAACTAGAACCAGATTTTGGTTCACAGGACTACTACCAGCATGGGTGGCGGCGGTGTTACCGTGCTGGTAGTGGGGTACCCGTGACTAATTCTTGTAACGCCCCGTCCCCCCTTATGCATTGATATTAAAAATTAAAATATAATAACACAAAAAGTTAATTGATTTCAAAATTACATTTCATTATATATGCATTGATATTATTAATTTATTAAACTATAGGGAGTGGGGGAATTTGAAAAGGGGGTGTGAGTTGCCACGTGATACATGTGGGGTCAACAAATCAAGTGTTTAAAAGGTAGGGGAGTGTAGGGAGATTGAAAATGGGGCTAGGATTTTAAATATTTAAAGGTTATTTATTTAAAAAAACAACCCATCCACCCGCCCCATGCCCTTGAAGATCTCCCCGCCCTAGGGGCCACACCGGTTTTCAAGCCCAAGGGGGGGGGGGGGGGGGGGGAGGGGGGGCTTGAAGGTTACACATGTAACTTATAACTTCTTAATAAGTCACACGTGTAATGTAACTTATAACTTTTTAATAACCAATTATTTCATCTCACAATATTTTATTAAGAACCAAATAAATAATCTGTGTCATTGTATATGCTACTCACAATAGCCACCTTACATACGCCCAATTCCTTAGAATTTTTTTTTTTTTTTTTTTTTTTTACATCTTAACATATACGATTCCTAGAGCTATTTTATTGCTGAGATTCTCCAAGATGATTGCAAGAGATACAATATCGACAACAAAAAAGCAAAGTCTACCTTTATCGAATCTCCACTTTCGAATTACAATAATATTGCACGCGTGTATCTTTAACTATCCTCAGCTTGCTCATCAACAGGAATAGTGATCATCATAGGTAACTTGCTTCAACGTCAACTTGTCTTTAACATCATATGGGGATCCCATTTCAGATTTCCGCCTTTTTATAAATTAATAGTGAAATTAGAGAGTTTCATTTTATATATTTTATCAGGACGGATAATGGGATGAGTAACTAGGTATGAAATTAGTTTTAACATGCCAGATTTGGACGTGTGTAGAATCAGGTGAAACCAGGCTCGATTACCAAAAAAACATACCCAATTGATTATAAAATTTTGCCGCTGATATTCCCACTAGTCGTTATTGTTTATATTTGTAATCTAATTGGGTAATTGATTATAAAAAAACAATAAAATAGTAAAAAAACCTACGTGTGGGAAGCGGCAAAATTTTAGCAAACTAATAAGAATCTCAACGGAGAGTGTCTTCAGGTATCCACCATGTACGGGGTTGGATATTAGACACGACTTTACAATCCGGCATGAAACTAAATATTATCAATACTTGTCACATTGTCAACCTTAAACAGAAACTTGCTCAACAACTCGACAAGTTGCACTTTCGGTACTAATCCAAAAAAGGGGGCGGCGCAACTTATTGCACGTCTACCTGCTATCCTTATGTAATTTGCGCTTTATATATCAATGAATGAAAAAAAGAAAGTGAATTGTAAAAAAAAAACATTAAAACTACACCAATGTTAACTCTTAAGTAGCAACCAAATTGTCGGTAGTAACATGTTTCCGTCCGTAGAAAAATGCTCAGTCATCACCCATATGATCACCATCAATACTGACCACTTAATTTTTGTAATATTTGTTTTAAGAATCATATACCGAACAATAATTTAGAAATGTAAACATACTTGTTCTATATACATTTATATTTTTGTTGTAAATTTATTAATTTAAATTAGTAATAAACAAGTGTATTTGCCAATGGGTGAATAATCGTATCGTGCTAGGGTTCATGCATCTACCACGATTAGCTTCATGTTCGTGTTTGATCCGCCAACACATACATGACCCGTGTAAATTCTATCTTTTATGTTGTACTGTCTATCTTTTATACTTCAAATTCAGTTGTATTTTGTTTTGTATGAACAAAATTATTGTTATCTTTATTCAGTTCCAGTTGTTTATGTTTATGATATTTATTTACAATGTTTAGTAGTAACGCTTGATCAGGTATTAAATTACAACGTTATAAACCTAACAAATGTATAACAAATTTGGAAATATACCGAACCTGTAAACAAGAGATGTCAAATGTATTGAAATACAACGACCAATCGTAATATAATATAACCCACACTTTTAAACAAAAATCCATTAAAACACACAAACATATAACATTTTCAAACAAAAAAATTCATAAGGCTCTGATACGTCTTGTATTGATCTACACGAGACGTATTTGACTGACACATATAACTGATCATATGTGTTAGACCATGCGTAGTGGGGGGCTTTATATATAAAGCCCCCTTTCCTGATTGGTCCACGTGGCTGCTGAGTCAGCATGGAGAGATAAAGTGGAAAAGGGGTGTAGTGGTGGGGCTTTATATATAAAGCCCCTTTTAATATTTTATTATATCTTTTAAAATAAAAAAATAATAAAATAGAGAGAGGGGGTGATGTGGCAAAATCTGATTGGAGGGGGCATATAGCAAATGGCGCTATACCCATAGAGCCCAAACCAGATTTTTCACCATGGAGCCCCCCTGTAATGGTGTACAGGGGGCGCTATGTTTTTTTTACCCACTTATGGCGCCCCACTACACCCGGACTTAGTACAAGGTTACTCAATACGTATCATACAAACCAATACAAAACGTATTGGGGTCATCAAAAATCAAAATAGTTTTGGAGGTATTCAAATGAATTGATCCAAAATAAAATGGCATGAAAATAATAATCAAACAAGAAGCATGGGCGGTCCAAACTCTAAAAACCGTAAAACGACAACGTTGTGGAATGGTGAGTAATATACTTCGTGTCAAGGTTACGAATGCACAATGCAATATGCATGACAGCTGGGAACTTATCCCCTGCTTCACGCGCCTATCTGTATCCAAGATATTTTCCAAGATCAATTCAATGTCAGCCGTTGATCACTCGTTCCTTTATTGCTCCTCATGTAGTTTCTATATATATATTTTTTTTAATAAAAATAATATATATATATATATTGCCGTTGCGCTGTTAGGGTTCAAACTACCAGAAACAGATTCGTATCTTTTTCCCTCTCCACATTGCACATTGTGTTTTTCACCGTACCTCTTCTCTTATCTTTATATTAATATTATTATTATTATTATTATTATTAATATTAATAATAATAATCGTCGTTGAAAGCACATTCATCTGATGTGTGAAGATTCAACGATGGTTTCTCCTTCCGTTGTTTCCGTCGAAGGTAATTTGTTCTTATTTTTAATTCACATTATACAATTTTTTTCTCTTTTTTGTTGATTTGTTTTGATTCTGTGGTGTTTATTCGTGTATGAGACGATTTGAGTTAAATCCGTTTGTTAATACGTTGATTTTCATCGCTTGAATCGTTTAATTGCATATATAATTACGGTTGAATGATTTGATGTGTTTGTTTTGTGAAAAGTTTCACGATCTTTGTTATTACAATGCTGTTGACTTTACAGAGGTTTATCGTTGGATTTATGAGTATTTTATATGCATATGTGTTCTATGTTGTGATTTTTTGCTGATTTTTTGGTTTGGATTCGGATTCTAGTGTGTTTGTTTGGATCTGATCTGGAATCAGATCTGAACAGTTGAAGTTTGTGATTGTAAAATATTAATTTCATTTTCTGTCCACATCTGATCTAGTTTTCCAGGAATGGTAACCCTGATCTATGGCTTAAAGGTTTGATTATTATTTTTTTAATTAAAAAGGAAAGACTTTTACATTATTATTTTATTGGAGTATTATGGTTTAATGATTTTTTTAATACTCTTTGGTAGACTAGGGTTCGCAATTCCGAAAGGGGTGGCGGCGCAGCTTGTTGCCCGTCTACCTTCTATTGTGATCTAACTTTCATATTTTGTTTTAATGGAATTATGATTAAGAGGGTGTTTGGGATTGCGTTTTAAATCTGATTTTTAGATTATTGCGTTTTGAAAACGTAGATAATCAGTTTTTAGTGTTTGGGATTGCGTTTTGAAAACACAGATAATCAGTTTTTTAGGCTACCAAAACGCAATAATCTATAAGCAGCTCCACCACTGCTTTTTCAAAACGCATAATCTATTTTGAATAATCAATCCCAAACACCCTCTAATTTACTTTTTTTTAATAAAGAGGAAAGACTCTAAGCTTAATTTCCTGTTGGTTTTAATGAATTTTTTTTAAAACGTCAAACTAACTTACTTCTAAGTGCTCACCATGTCCTTTCAGGACTGGTTTAATGAACCTAACCTTGGTGAAGCATATGTATGTTTCATTTATTTATTGGTTATTAAATGGACATTTATGGTTGACATGCAAATTGCAATATTTGGGCAAGTTTTTAATGCAGTGAGTTGGTTTGGGGAAGGGTTAAGGTGTAAACACGTCAGATGGTCCCAACTTTGCAACCTCTAAGGGGTGACGTAGTGGTAACCGACTAACCACCGCCTGATTGCTCTCTAGCAGAGATTTTACCTACCTGGTGTAAGCTGTGTTTTACGTGGTCCTACTAGTTAACACGGTATTGATGGGTCCGGTGAGTTTTTCTAACGGGTTCTCACAGGCAACAAAACAACTCGTAACTAATATGGTATAGTTTTAACTGGTATTCTAGGTTTTACCTAACATGTGTATTTGTACCAAATTTGTAATATTGTTTGGGTTTCGTAAATGAACGAACGGTATATTCTTAAATCACTAGCAGATCCTAGAAAGCAAGCATATTAACTTTGACCCTAGCATATCTTTTTGTTGCCTACATAATTAATACCTGGTAGCAATTATTTAATGGTTCTTTATCAGCCACTAGTCTTTGTAGTATTTGACCTCTACCTGTAGTTGTAACATGACTAACGTTATTTGTTCAAGTTATGTCAAAAATTGTCTTAATTCTCAAGGGCCCCTTTCATTAAATTGGCTTTTAATTACCCTTTTTAAGTATTTTTTATGTAGACTGTCATGCCTGTTAAGTTATTGACACTTTCATTAAATGTAACATGCCCGTAAGGCCCTACAATTGCTTGTCAAGATGGCTGTCCTTTTCGAATGCAATATCTATGTTCAGTTTCTGGTCCACTTAGTGTTAATGCTGTCTTGCTTTGATTAGTTGATAAGTCAAAGGGGCCCCTTGATGCTTGGATAATTTTTTTAAAGGTTTAGTTCAGTGGAAATCCTTGTACAACCCTAACCTAGCGGTCCCAAGTTCGAATCCCTACCCACACACTGGTGTCCTCTTTGCCTAAGCTCAAATCGTCACGGGGAATTTTTTTGTGGTGTGCATGGATCGAACCTATGACCTACCCCCAGGATGGGAACCCCCAAGGGAAAACCCACCCTACCTCAAACCAGCTGGGCTGGAGATCATTGGCTGATGCTTGGATATTAACTTCGTTTGCATTTCTTTTAGCTGTATAGTTAAGGGTTATATACAATAAATAATTATTTCATGTGTGTTGCAGGTAACTTTTTTATGCTAATACTTGTATTCTGTCTGAAAAGAATTTTAAAACTTCAATCTCTAGGGCTTTAGGTTTAAAGTATAGAATTTTCTGTTTTTTTATGTCTTTTTTTTTGTGTCATGCCGAAGATCATTTCTTTATTGGATAAAGAGCAGAGGATGATGTGAAGGAGATCGGTAGAGATGGTGCCATAAATCCATTGCAGGACTATGGCTTTGAGGCGATACCAGAGGGCCTCGGCTTGGGCAGCGGTGGCCTTGGTAGCCACGGCTGCATCTGAAGAGCCCCCTGGAAGCGGGTTCGGTTCTTGGTTCCAAGTGATCAAAGACTTGGTAGGCCCGGCAGTGAACCTCAAAGCGAGCGGTCCAGGTGGTATAGTGAGAGGTTTCCACTTCTAGGGTTATGGGAGTCATGTTTTTGATGTTACTGACGGTCATAGCCAGATGAATTTTGGTATCCGTGAGATGGGATTAGGATGTGAGGGATTGAAAGAAAAGAAAGAGGGTGGCAGAGGAGAAGTCGACGGCGGCTGTAGGGAAGAAAGGAGCCGACGGCGCCGGTAGGGAAGGGAGGTAGTATCGAATTAGGTTTGATACCATATAGGAATGTAATTGATTGTTTGATTAATTCTAGTAACAAAGGTTACAATATATAATATAATGCAATCCTATAATTATGGAAACCGGATCAATCTAAGCTAAGAATATTCGTACGAATATTACGAATAGGCTATACACTGTATATACGCTATTAGTTACCATTGATTTTGACATGTAACTTTTGTTATGCAGTTATGATTTCGAAATCGGATGGAAAGAAGTACATAACATCTGAGGAGTTACAGAAGCACAACAAGGCTAATGACTTGTGGATCTCAATCCAGGGAAAAGTTTACAATGTTACAGAGTGGGCTAAAATACACCCAGGTGGCGATATCCCGCTTATGAATCTTGCCGGTCAAGACGTAACCGATGCATTTATCGCTTTCCATCCTGGCTCTGCATGGGAACACCTTAACAAACTCTTCACTGGTTATCATTTAAAAGATTACCAAGTTTCAGCAGTGTCGAAAGATTATAGAAGACTCGCTTCTGAGTTTGCAAAAGCTGGCATGTTTGAAAAGAAAGGGCATGGTGTGATTTACTCGCTTTGTTTCGTGTCTCTGCTTCTTTCCGCTTGTGTGTATGGGGTGTTGTATTCTAGTAGTTTCTGGGTACATATGTTGGCCGGAGCGTTATTGGGTTTAGCCTGGATGCAAATCGCATATTTGGGTCATGACGCGGGTCATTATCAAATGATGTCCACACGTGGGTGGAACAAATTCGCAGGGATTTTTATCGGGAATTGTATAACTGGAATAAGCATCGCGTGGTGGAAATGGACACATAACGCGCATCACATCGCGTGTAACAGCCTCGATTATGATCCTGATCTTCAACACCTGCCTATGTTAGCCGTTTCTTCTAGATTGTTTAACTCCTTGACATCCGTTTTCTACGGGAGACAATTGACCTTCGACCCATTGGCTCGTTTTTTCGTAAGCTACCAACACTACTCATACTACCCGATCATGTGCGTCGCGAGGGTCAACCTTTACCTACAAACGGTACTATTGCTACTCTCGAAGAGAAAGGTTCCCGACAAGGGGTTAAACATTATCGGGACCATTATTTTCTGGACGTGGTTTCCGCTTCTCGTGTCTTGCCTACCAAACTGGCCCGAACGAGTTGCATTTGTCTTGGTTAGCTTCTGTGTTACCGGGATTCAACATGTTCAGTTTACATTAAACCACTTTGCGGCTAATGTTTACGTGGGTCCACCAACTGGGAACGATTGGTTCGAGAAGCAAACCAACGGGACGATTGACATTGCCTGCTCGTCTTACATGGATTGGTTCTTTGGTGGTCTACAGTTCCAGCTGGAGCACCATCTGTTTCCCAGGTTGCCTCGGTGCCATTTGAGGTCCATATCTCCTATCGTTAGAGAACTTTGCAAGAAACATAATCTGCCGTACACAAGCGTGTCATTCTTCGATGCCAATATAATGACGCTTAAAACGCTTAGAACCGCAGCTCTACAGGCTCGTGATCTGACGAATCCAGCTCCCCAGAACTTGCTATGGGAAGCTTTCAACACTCATGGTTGAAGCTTCTGCCATCCATCTATGTCGGTACTCTCGGCTACTTTATGTAAAAGGCTTTGAGCTTTTTTTTGGGCTTTTTATTATTATGTATCTTAAAACCAAAAAATGGATCCTGATTATTTATAATTTTCGGATTCTATTATAATCTATGGTTAAATTTTCTTTTCTTTTACTGTTACAAAGGTAGCAAGATCAACTCATTCCTAAATGGTTTTAAATTTAATACAAGTCGAGTCAGGTGAGTCGGTCTAAAAACACTTTTTTTTAGATAAAGAACTATTTTGTTAATGTTAATTGTGTACACTTACGAATGAGAAGGTTTTAATTTTTTAATATACTTTTTTTAGTAGATTAAGGTTTTTCATTCAGAAAGGGGTGGTGACGCAACTTGTTGGCCGCCTACCCGCTATCTTGGTGTAATTTTCTCAGTCATGAAATTAATTTTCTTTGTCTGGGAATGATTATTATTATTATTATTTAAAAGAAAAAATTTATTAATCCAGGTAAAAATTAAAAAAATATATATACTTTTTAAGTGTATGTTTTTATTTGATCTGTCTTTGTTCTCACCTCCTTTTTGAAAATAAAAGATGCGGTTTGCTCGGTTAACATTTAGCTGCTTTGGTACTTTTTATCAAGTGTTCCAATTCGAATAGGCAAGAATTTTATGACTTTGCATAAATGGTTACTGAAAACGACCGCTGACCAACTTTATTTTAAAGATGAATCTTATAGACCATAATAAATATTTCTGAATACAACTACTTAACAATAACAAATCTTATGTTTACAGAAAACTACAAGAATCATACAAGTCTCACTTTTACATCGTGTACAACAAATTTAGAGGAAGAGTGAGTTAGACGGTTACACAATCGCCCTATGTATCATTGTTAAGACTTAAGACTATGTATAGTTTTCTATCCGGTTCTCAAATTAAAACTGATCAAATAAATGTGTATGTTTGGATGTGTCGTATCAGTTAACAAAGATAAGTTTTAGCTCTAGTTTCATATTTTATTTTTTGAAGTAGAAAACCTGAAATGACATACTTGGGGAATGATTTATTACAATAAATCCAATTTTCAGGGTATATACAAAATTGGCTTAGACCATGTATTACGAAATAACTAGTTGTAGTGGTTTAATTATACACCAACTAAAAATAAGACAAGTAAAAAAAAAAAGATTTGATTGATTTAGATTGGGATGGGTCCCATCATCATCGCCTTTTTCTTTCTTTAACGTTGCCATTGGAATAACTATTGCTCAAATAACTATGGTGAATAATGGAGGGACGCGGAGTTTCAACCGTTAACGGTTGATGTGGCACCCTCTCGTCATTCCACAACGCATAGATGTTGACAACATTCTTTAAATGAAAAACTATTCAGAAAAAACTAGCATGAGGAAATAACTTATGAGTAAATAACTAAATATAAAGACGACCGAATAATTTATCATGAATCTAGTATTTAAAAAGTTTATGAGATGTATTTTGTATAAAACATGCTGATTAAATTTGCATTGAGATATTTACTACATAATTAACACTTTCAACATTACTATATTTTTTTTAATGCCCATCAAATCAAACCCGAGCATTTTTGGGGTACTCATCTGACAAATCGAGTACTCCAAGAGTAACTCGAGTAGTCAAACCTCGATTCTGAGGAAAACCTGGTAACCTACCCGCCCACAAGCATGATGGTGAAAATACCGATAAAACCCGTTTGGCTAAAAAATAAAACCCATGATTCCTGGAGTCTTCTATTATTGTCCACCAATAACTCTACTACTATAGTGCAATGGTACTGGCCAACATTATTTTTTTTTTTGAACGACAAGGAACGACGTGCCAACCATTGTGACACCGGGCGTTGTGGCCAAGGTCGACTAGTCGACCACCGCCAACCCCTTGGCTCTCTCAGATGCTTGAAAACCTTACCTCCACCAGTCCGAAGGCACGACAGTGTATAATAATTGTTAAAACCTCACCTCCCATCCGAGTCGAACCGCCGCCACCTCACCTGGATGCCGCATAAAATAACGAGGAGAGTGATAATTAAGCTTGAGAGTTGGGTCATAAGAAACACTACATCTTTCCTCAACCACTCCACCAGTTCCTCATTACAAAACTAGTATTTCTAACATGAGAGACAGAAAGATATGTTAAATCAACTTACCATTAAAGAAATCTGTTTGAAGTTTGAAGTAACATGATGATCCAAAGGAAAGTTTAAAGAGTTTAATAAATTAAGCAGCATTTAATTTAATAATAATAAAGTCCAAAAATAAAATAAAAGAGTCATTGTCACTTGCATCCAACTCCTTCTTCAGCCTTTGCTTCTGCAGCAGATCAATCAACCTTTCTCTCTTGCCCTCTTCTTCTTTCTCCATATTATTCTTTCCTCACCCAACCCTATATTAATAATTACTTCTAATCTAATCTTACTCCAATTCAAATGCTTAATTAATTCTTAAAAAAAAAAAACACAATATTTTGTTGTTGTATGTTTTAAAGGAGGTATGGAAGTGGAGCAATCTAATCAAGCAATGACCTTTAACGAGCCCTCAATGGAGCCCAGCATCAGCTTCGTTAAAGCCCTCCAGGTTAGATCTGGGTATTGTTGTTTGCTTGTTATCGTTGACTTTTGTTTAACTGTTTGATTTATTTTATGTCAGTTTATTATTGCATGTTGAAATAGCTCAAGTGTTTTGACTTTTTTAGTCAAATTAGTCAGTTCTAGATTCAAGATTTGGATAGCAGATGTTAGTTTTGAATTATGATTGTAAACCATATTAATATGTATGGCAAGAAGTACAATTAGAATAATATTGGGTGTTAATTCACTGAAAATCTGTAATAGTTTTGTATTAGGGACATATGTTTAGTCAAGAAATGTTAGTTAGACTAATGGATTGGTTGATTGTTTTTATCCGGATTTCGATATTGTTGTAGATTTGTAGATCTAATTCACATGCTATTGTTCTTGAAATTCGATCATTGTTGGAATCAACATAATTAGGGTGTGTTTGGATTTGCGTTTTGAAAGTGATTATCGAGACTTGTAGAATCAGAATCAGGATCGTTTTGTTTGCCAAACGCTAACTAGTTACACCCTTTGTTGCAATAGAATTGTAACATTTTCTTGAAATCGCCTTCTGCTCGTTATCATTATTAGATTAATTATAGTTCATAAGATGCATAATGCATTAGAATCTGATGTCTACTGTCTAGTCAAACATTGCAGTTTTTCATGAGAGAAATTATTAAAATAGTTTGGTAATTTTGGATTCGTTAAGTCCGTCCTATTAGTAATTTAGTATTATATAATCAAGATTCAAGATGGATGCTTTGACATGTCATCCTTATCCCTTGTTTGCATTGCTAAATTACAAAATTATTTTTGCTTTGGTGACATATTTGTTTGTTTCTGTGTTTTTAAATGTTAATCATATCTAATTGTCGCTTTGCTAATCATGTTCGGTGCTTGTTTTAGGAACTAAAAAATTTAAGGCCTCAACTTTATTCAGCAGCCGAATATTGTGAAAAATCTTATCTTCATAGTGAACAAAAGCAAGTGTAGGTATCATTTAATGATTTGAACACACCAACACACACACACAGAGACTAGTTCTTATGGAATTTTATACGCATTTTCTTGTAGGGTCCTTGATAACCTGAAAGATTATGCTGTACGCGCCCTTGTAAATGCGGTTGACCATCTTGGCACTGTTGCTTACAAATTTACTGACCTTATAGACCAACAAACTTTAGAAATTTCAACAACGGGATTACACATTTCATGCTTACAACAGGTGAGATATATTGCGGTTTTCTTTTGATACAATCTTTAATTTTGACAATATTGATGATTGATATATTTTTGTTTTCTTTTTTAAGCAACTTCTTACGTGCCAAACATATACGGATAGAGAAGCTCTCAGGCAACAACAGCTGCTAGCTGTTGTACCACGGCATCACAAGCATTACAGTTTGCCTAGTAAGAATATTTATTTATTATTGAAACTATTATATTAATAAGTTCTGCCCTTTATGTTCGTAAATAATGATTTTTAACGACTTTACCCTTGCACTTAACCTAGATTCCGTGAGCAAAAAGGTCCATTTTAGCCCTCAGGTTCAAACCGGTGCAAAGCAGAGTCATTATCAGTCACGGCCTCGACAATATGTTTCAGGTATCAAATACATTTCATGTCAAAATCATCATTTTTCATCATTCATAAAGAAGTAAAAATGTGGGGATGAATCAGTCATTGTTTTACATCTTGGTTTCTAATTTAGGTACCCCGGCCGCAAATACTCTTAGTTGGCATCTAGCATCAGAAACCAAATCCACATTGAAAAGGCATTCAAGCTCTATGAGGTTTGCATAAACATCTTCTTTTCTTGTTTCATACGAGTGATTAACATTCTGAACTATTGTTTTTGGGAATATGCAAGAAGAAACATCAGGACTTATTGACTTGTAGAGTTGTAGTAAAGGTGGGTTAGTGGTCAAAAGTCAAAGGCTTTTATAAATACAGATCGAAAAGAGTCGGGTCAGGTTGACACACCAAGAATTTTTTGTCACATTGTGTAGCTTTATAAATAATCGATTTATCAAATATGATTACAAAACCATACTACTAGAATAACGGTCTTTCTTTTAATTTATTTTTTATTATTATTTTTTTTTTTTAGGTGGGTGTGACTTCCAAGCTTCTGAATGCATTTTGTTGTTTGACTTTCAACCCGTTCTTTTTTAGCTGAATTTTAAAAATTTAACCCGTCTTAAATAAGTTATAACCCGAATTGACCATTTTGGTAAATGGGTTGAACTCACCACCTCTATTTGTAAGAATAGGGTATTTGGAGCAAAGATGGCTTTAAGCAAATACATTTTCACAATTTGCCCAAGTTTTCTCATTTGTACATATTTAGTGCATTCTTTTGACAAGCATACGAACGGTATATAAAGTTTGGATATTAATTCACTGTTTTCCAAGTTTTCTCATTTGTACATATTTAGTGCATTCTTTTGACAAGAATACGAACGGTAATAAAGTTTGGATATTAAGTCACTGTTCTCAGTTATAATAATGTCTAAAATTCCTGAAAAAAGACTTTCAAGTGTTAAAAGAATTCTTCATATTTTACAGCATTGATGATCCCAAAACTCCGGGTCGTGCTACTACGTCTTCTCATACATCCAGTATGTTCTCTCTTTATTATGCTCATTATTCAGTTGCATACTTGCATCGAAATTGTGTTTTTAATACTTGTACGTGCAGATGGAAATAACAGGGTACAAACAAAATCATCTGAATCTCATCTTCGAGTGCATAAAATGGGCCCTGCTTCAAGCACTGCTATTCAGACACTTGGCATCTCACGACAGGTAATCTCAAATGTTGAATTCGATTTTAACTGCGACAAACTATTATGCCTGTCGAACTGGGTATGGTTGATCTACTCCTTAAAAAATGATATACATAATAGTCAAAAAATTGATTTGAAAAGGAACTTTATAATTACAATATTACCTTAATAAACTATTTATAATGAAAACTTCTTGGAATTTTTATGCATTAAAATGCACTTTGGTGATTTCGACTTGTTTCCATTTTTAGTTGTTTTTTGCTTGGACGCTTACAGTAAACATATCCCGAATCAACCCATTCATAATTAAAAGAAATTACCACTTGTAAAAGTTACAATAATCAAATAAGAATCACTGCACATTAGAAAACAAGAACGATGAACATCTAAAAAATGAGCGAAATCAGCATACAATGTAAAAGACAAATGAACCGAACCCTTTATTTCCCATTTTTTTTTTAGTTTTATGTATAATTCATTTGTTAGATATGATTATATTTTCTCAATAAGAACCTAATTACTTTTACTAAAATGATTTAGGAGACTGTATGCATATAAATTCACCTTTTGCTACTTTGGACTTGCTCTGACTGTTTCCTTGTTAGCCCATTTGAGATAGAATGTAACCTAGATTGACCAATTAATAGGAAAACAGGTCAGAATTGCCACATTTGATCTTTGTTTTATTGATCCCATATAAAAGATGTAATAGACTAGACTTATTGAGTTATTGACCAAGTATTTTTATCTGATTTTTTTATAAATATTTTGACAGGATCCTGTGGAGGGTCCGAGGACAGTAATGTCATTTCGGTCGTTTGATAATCCTAAACAAGAGATTGCCCAGGCTCCTATTCGTAGCAAGAGTGTTTTATCGTCTTTTTTTGTCAAACAAAAGACGCCAAAACTAAGAACCGGTATGGTTTCATGAACCAAGGAACCCTGAACCACGAACCTGTGTGATTGATCTCGACCCGGATGCCCCTTATAACAAGAAGGTGTTTATATCCTTGTGCCTTTTCATTTTGTTTGTGAAATTTGTGTATGTAATGTGGTCTCAAAATTTAATAAAATTCTAGTAAAATGTATCGATTTAATCATTCTCTTTTAATAAATTTGTTTAGGCTTTAAAGTTTGTTTGCTTTTGAGATCTATGTTCCAACTTGTAACATTTTTTTCTATTTAGATGTTTGAGATACCACACACTTCAAAGAGATCTAATGTGATATCAGACTAATGTTTACTGCCTAAGGTTTTATGATGTGTACTAAAAACTAATTTTATGTTATTATTATGAGTGTTAATTACACACATAGCCGAGGCGGCTCGGTTTAAAACCAAGCCGAGCTCGAGCTTTGATTTTCAGCTCGGTTTCAAATCTAAAGCATATGCAATATTGGAACCTAACTCAAAAAATCTGGAATATAAAACTTTAGAGCATTCACAATAGATGTTCTATAATAGTGTAAGGGGGCCCTCTATATTATATAGAGTGGGTATAAAAGGTTGTGAGTAGAGGAGAGAGAAAATATATAGATTAGACACTGTTCATCAGTAAATTTGGAGGAGACACTGTTCACCCTTCATAATTTTTTAATATTTTTAAAAGTGCTTGTGAGTAGATGAGAGAGAAAAGATAATGATAAAAGTATAGAATAAGTATTATTAAATAGAAAAGGATTGAGAAAGGTAGTGATTTTTAGTGTAATTATAGAGATGGAGATGGAGGATTTAAAGCATTCACAATAGATGCTCTATAATAGTGTGAGAGGGGCCTCTATATTATATAGAGTGTGTATAACTAGTTGTGAGTAGAGGAGAGAGAACATATATAGATGAGACAGTGTTCATCAGTAAATTTGGAGGAGATACTGTTCACCCTCTATAATTTTTTAATATTTTTAAAAGTGGTTATGAGTAGATGAGAGAGAAAAGGTAATGATAAAAGTATAGAATAAGTATTATTAAATAGAAAAGAAGAGAGAAAGGTAGTGATTTTTAGTGTAATTATAGAGATGGAGATGAATGATTTCACAATAGATGCTCCATAATAGTGTGAGGGGACCCTTTATATTATATAGAGTGGGTATAAGTGGTTGTGAGTGGAGGAGAGAAAAAATATATAGATGAGACATTGTTCATCAGTAAATTTGGAGGAGACACTGTTCACCCTATATAATTTTTTAATATTTTTAAAAGTGGTTGTGAGTAGATGAGAGAGAAAAGATAATGATAAAAGTATAGAATAAGTATTATTAAATAGAAAATGAGAGAGAAAGGTAGTGATTTTTAGTGTAATTATAGAGATGAAGATGAAGAATTTACTGTGAATGCTCTTAAACATCCTAAATTCACCTCTAAAAATGTTTTTCGGCTAAAACATATATATCAAGTTTGTGTTCAGTGGTACCTTTCCCCTTCCATGTTAATAGTGAAAATAAAGCAAGAAAATAAATTAAAAAAAACAAGAAAAAAGGTATCAGATTGATGTTGGCATGGGGTTACTATTAAGTCTTTCTTCCATTAATGAAATTACCAACAACTACCGATACAGATATCTGACTTGAGGAAGCAGAGTGAGTTACCATTCTCTCTCCCTCTTTCTATAGATAAGCGGGTTCTCGATGATTCTAATGAAGTAGGTTCGTTAAAGCCAACTGATCGAATTCAATGGGTAAGCACAGCATTAAAAAACGTTCAGTTCGTTTCTACTCGTGAGCAGCCTTAGTGAGGATGATGATGGTTGGATATTTGACAACTACAAACATGGCATGAGATACGCCGATGGCACTTGAAAATGCAGACGATTACGGTTAGGGTAGGTCACTGATGAGTCAAGTAGTCAACCATGATGGTGTGTAGTGAAATTGGAGAAAACGAAGAGAGAGAGGGACATAGTTTGTGTTTTCCATTCTTACCAAAATGATATATTCAGAATTTTATAAAAAAAATAACAAAAAATTTATATTTGAAAAACCGGACGTGTTTGCTTGTTCCGGTCTAAATTTTGTGATTTAACGCACTACAACGAACATGTATGGTTCAACATTTTTACGTCTCTTTTTTCCCGTCAAATAACACAATCATAACACAGACGTCTTAAGTCAACTTAGTTATTCTATCGATCAAGTTTCTATATCGTCTAATATGATCACATCTACTTTTTTCATCTACAACACTGTCACCGTAAAAGCACGGGTTTTAAATACCGGTTAAAAAAGCCACCGTTGCCCGCAACATAAATCATAAAACTTTTATCGCCGACGCGGCATCTGTTTCTTTTCTAGATCCAATCCATATCTCACACAGTCAAGCTCTGCACACTGTCTTCATCAACTACACACACAAACACACACTAAACCTATCTACTCATCATTCAATCAATCGAATCAATCGAACCAATGTCACCAACATCATCATCACTCCATCAAAGAACCCTTCACAAACCCTACACTTCCTTATTCAACAACCCATCACCAGACAACCCTTCAAAACCCTACTACATCTCCATCCTTCTTAACCGAACAACCTTCTTACTCCTCCTTACTCTCTTAATATTCCTCGGTGTCTTCTCTCCATGGATCGGTAACCATTCAACGTTTTTCACACCTTCTACTCTTTCATTAGAAGCCAAATGGAGAGGATACACTTTACCTGAAGCGGTGTCGTTTGTGGCGAAGAACGGGAGCACGGTTATTGTGTGTGCTGTGAGCCAGCCGTACCTTCCGTTTTTGAATAACTGGTTGATTAGTATTAAGAGACAGAAGCATCATGAGAAGGTGCTTGTTATTGCTGAGGATTATGCTACGTTGTATACTGTTAATGGTAGGTGGCCTGGTCATGCTGTGTTAATTCCTCCTGCTCCTGATGCTCAGGTTGCTCATAAGTTTGGATCTCAGGTCAGTTTGTTGTTAATTTGTTTGAATTGGCTGATTTGTCATTAGTCTAATGGAATTTTTATGAATTATATGATGGCGGTGTTATTAGGTTAGATTAGATCTGTTTGATTTGGAACTGTTTAAGTGAGTGTATGAATTATGATTCTAATTTATTGATCATTTGTGAAGTTGATATAGATACTTGATTCGGTTTACAAATCGGTGATTATATTCGGTATAAGCATATTGATCATTCTGCTGTTTCTAATTTATAATGGTTCAGATTTTACGCAATGTGTGCCATTGATAGCAACCTGCAAGTCTGCAACTCCTCTTGTACAAGCATTTGAGTTCCATTGTTATTATTATAGAACTCACTCACAGTTGTCTAAGATCCCACATCGGTTGGGAAGGGGAACAAACACTTCCTTATAAGGGGTGGGATACCTTCTCTGTCGCACGCGTTTTGGCTAGTCCTTCGGGGGTGAGACCAATGCGAAACCGTGAGCTTGGTCACAGTCTAATACGGCTGGGCGGGCAAAGCGGATAATATACGATACGAGTTACCTTGGGCTGTTACAAGTTGGTAAACTTGAAACTTGCAAGTTGGCAAGTTGCAACAGCTTGTTATGTGCTGCAATTTTAGATGTCAAATTTAGCTTCTTATTATTATTACTATATGCTGGCACACTTATTAGCTTAGATCTACCTGATTTAGAACTTTTTAACTGAGTGTATGATTAATTTCATTGCTATAGCCTATAGCTACTCAACTCAATTTACAAATTGACAGTTATATTCTAATTTATAATGGTTCAGATTCTACACGATGTGTATCATTGATAGTAGCTCCTATTGTACAAGTATTTGAGTTCTATGTTATTATGATTAATTAAAGGTTGTATAATTTAGGTTGTGTAGAACATGAATAACATAAGTTAATGATTTTGGTTCTGTTTGTAGGGATTTTTCAACTTTACTTCAAGAAGGCCGCGCCATTTACTTCAGATACTAGAGCTTGGTTATAATGTGATGTACAATGATGTTGATATGGTCTGGTTAGCGGATCCGTTTCCTTACCTTAAAGGAAATCATGATGTGTACTTCATGGATGACATGTCTGCTGTAAGAATCATCTTTGCTTCTTAGTTTCATGTGCTATGTTCAGTCTGAAAACACAGGTCAAGATGGGTTGACTTGCAAATGCTTTTTTGTCTGTTTTTAATTAGTAACTAACGTGTAGATTGTGACCAGGTGAAACCACTGGACCATCCTAATGTCCTGCCACCACCGGGGAAAAAGGGGAGGACTTATATTTGCAGTTGTATGATATACATGCACCCAACAGCAGGTGCAAAGTTAGTGATGAAAAAGTGGATTGAAGAGCTTCAAGTTCAACCATGGTCGAAAGCAAAGAAAGCTAATGATCAGCCTGCTTTCAACTGGGCATTGAACAAAACAGCAGGACAGGTATGTAAATCATTCGTGTCTCATTTGCACAAAACGGTTGAATAGACATAAAAAGTTTAAGAATTAGTGAAAAACAATCCCTTGCAGGTTGATTTGTACCTGTTACCTCAGGCAGCATTTCCAACCGGTGGATTATACTTCAAGAACCAGACATGGGTAGATGAAACCAAGGGGAAACATGTTATTATCCATAACAATTACATTCTTGGTTTTGAAAAGAAGATAAAGCGGTTTAAAGACTACAACCTTTGGTTGGTTGATGATCATGCATCAGAATCACCACTTGGCAAATTAGAATGAACCGAAGAATCCCTTGTCTATAGGTAATTAATTTTTCTTTTTTGTCTATAGGTAATTAATTTGTCGTTCTGTGGCACTCAGACACATCTTTATGTCATCTATCTATTGAACCTACTAAATGATCAAAACAAATAGAATTATAATATTATGGTTTCTCATTTCAATAGAGCCGAACAAATTTTAATCAGATAGCCATGGAGTTCATGAACGATTTAGCGAGTTATCCATTGATCAAGGTTTCCCACAGGCAGAAAGCACTAAAGCATCATGTTGATTTCTGGGTTAATCGTCATAGAGCATGACATCTCACAGGAAATCAAGCCATTTATGTTATCTTTTGTAGAAATTATTATTATTATTTTTTTTGAAGTGCATGATTTTCAGTTTTTGATACACTTCTCTCCCTGTTTGAATCACTGAAATCAGTATGGGTCACATTGGAATTTGGACTTGCATCAGTTTGTAGAAAAAAATGCCAAAATAGGTTTGAACACTATTTGTTTGTATTTTAAGTTATTTTTAGATTTATAGTAAATATAGTTGATGAGATTACAATTACTTTACTGTTAAATTACAATATTGGTACGCAAAATATTGGTCATTTTTTTACCTGCATACCGTTGGGGTTGATTTTTATTGAACTTTGGAACCTAAGTAGTTAAGCCACCGTTGTTCAGTTAGGAGGTTGAAAGGACACATTTGATTCCGGTGGTGTTTGTATCTGTATGATATTACTTTTAGGATTGTCAAATTACCATAACAAGGGTGACGAGGTTGTTTACTCAGCGCAGCTGAGTAATTCCCGAGGTGATCGAGTACCAAGGGGTACATCGTCCCCTTGGTCAAGTAGGGAAATTGGGGTGTGGAGTTCTGGCAAAAAGGAAGGAGTCGGGTGTGGGAATTGGTGCACGTGGATGTAGTTGGGTGTGGGTGTTGATGGCGGAGTAGTGGGTACATCACTCCCTCCTGTTTGAGCACTTGGTGGATTGTTTTGGCTTTATACAAGTAAGTGAAGTAACAAATGTTTATTGGTTATTGGTTTGTGTAGTAGTGTGTTTTGAGTAAACCATCCCTTCCACCCTAAGTCATCCAGCTCAAAACCATTTTGTTTTTCTCAATTAACTTTGAAGACTTGCATCTCTCAACTTCTAAGAAACAAGCCCATCATAAGCACGAAGCAGTCAATTGTTACTCTGTTAGTAAACCATATATACCATGCATTATTGATTGTCTTTGAAGTTAGTTTAGCATCATTTATTACATCAAAAACTTACTTTCTCCATTTTATGCTGTTTGGTTAATACATTTATACTCTTATCATCCATATAGCTTCTCATTTTCAACATAAAATGATAAAACTCTACCCTACCATGATAAGAGACCTTTTTTTAACAGCCAAGGAAAATGATTTTTATTAAACCACCAAGCTACCATATACACCAATCCACAGTTTCCTCATCGCCAACATTATGATGCAAATGATGGCTTTCTTCCGATTCTTTGGTACCTGAACCTCATATACCTTATAGCTAGGAGGTCATCATCATCATCATACTCAGTTAATCCCACCAATAGCAAAAGCTAAGGTAGGGTCTGAGGAGGGTAAGATGTAGACAGCCTTACCTCTACCCCATGGGAATAGAGAGGCTGCTTCTGGTGAGACCCCCGGCTCAATGGTGGTTTTGTATCAAGCCTTAGACACAAGGCACATAAGACTTAGCAATCGGGACAAACCCGATTGGTGCATGTACCCCCCATGTCATTTGGCTATCAACGTCACCACTTGATGCATGATTAACCGTGCGTCATTTTTAACGTTATTTTCACGAAATTAGTAAGATAACGTTAAAATTAGTGCATCTTTACTTTTGCCCCCCGAATGCCACACATATATACATTATATGCGCACAGCCGTAAGCGGGGCTCAACCTTATAGCTAGGAGGTCCTTGACAGAATTACACGCTGTAAACGACGTCACTTTTAGCCACACCCCACCACAACGCCTTTGCCATTAAACATGAAACAAGGGTGTGGTCCACAAACTCCTGTGAGTAGTCACATTTCGGACACCATGAGATCTCATGATTAAACCATCATGCTCCGTGTTTGTCGCCACCATTAGCACCTCTCGAACCTTTTTAACTAAAAACTCAGAAGACGTACCCTATTTCCACCCCCCATAAGTCTTCCCTGTCGATGATATTAAGTGCTTGCAGCCAAGAAAGTAGAGACTATTATATGGTACATTTTACTCCATCGATCTCGGAACAAGTATCCAACACTTTTGGACATGTGCAATGAACACATTTTTATATGGCTAAATAACCAATTTTAGATTTTACTTTTAACATGAGTTAAATTAGCATAATATATGAATTCATTTTGAGAAGAAAAACACGAGCTTGTAACGCATTATTTCACATCTTTTTATCTATACAACCCACCAAAGCATCTAAACTCTTGAAACAAACACAACCACTAGAATATCTCGATGAAGTTTAAACAACAACCAACTAGTCTTGAATGAAACAAGAACTTACTTTTCTCAATCTTTCTTCTTTTGTTTTAGGGGCCCTCTGGGAATCTTACTCACAACCTTATCATTGAACACTGCATATTGCTTCTTCAACTCGATCATCGCTTTCTCTGCAAATGCATCCACCTCATCCTCGTACTTCTCGTACAGAACAGGGACTGTGTGTAGAACCACAAAACCTGTTTTCCCATGTCATGGAAAAAAAAATCACAATTTTGACAAACTGTTGTATAAAGTTGGTACATAAAGCAAGTCACACAATCAAGAAACCAAAAGATCTTACTCGTGTAAAACAATGTCAAGAAATTGCACCAGCTACCAACAATAGAGAGAATCCACAATCCAGCAACAACCTGCAAATAATATGTAACTTGTGTCAAAGTTTCCCCTTTTTTACAGTAACAAAAAAAATTTCTGAGATCATATAGCATACAGCTAGGAACTTCTTCAGATCTCTCCCGGACGCAATATCCCGTAACATTTGAAGAAAATGATTAATTTCATTCCTCAATGCAGAAGCAAACTGAAGAACAGTGTCTTCTGGAATTCTAACTTCTGGGATGCGTGGAGGAGACCTGTAGATAGATCAGTTAAGACTTGAACCAAATATGGAAAATCAAGATCGACTTTGTAAAGCTTACTTGTTTATGATTTTAGTGGCACTAGACCACAGAAAGAGAACTGCAAACACAAGAATCATAATGTGGCAAACCAAAGTGACAAGATGGTACTCGAGCAATTCAAATAACACCCATAATGCAGTTGCTCCACCGAGTACACCAGCAGATATCTTCTTGTTTCTCCATAAGAATACATCAGCAGCTACATGATAAATCAAAACGGATATTAATTTTGCACATGTAGTCATCTACGTAATACTTATTAATAAGAAGATATAGCAACACAGTAAAACAGTCATTCACCGATCAAATAAGACAAAATACAGTCCTTGTATTGAAGTAGATGACTGAACATATAGTCATATATGAACATACGTGTGCAAAACCGACCTCTCGTACCCCATCAATAGTGTTTGCTTTTTGCTAACTAGGAGCCCAATGCTTTGCATTTTATTACTCAAGTGGATACTTTACAGTTGGCCAACCATCCTTGTTCTACTCCCACTCGAGTATGCTGAATTGTGAAGTTTTCCTCTCATCCACGGCCCGTGAGTGAGTCTACGTTTGTTGTGGATGAGAGGACTCCGTACTTAAGCGTGCTTGAGTGGAAGTGGTACTAGGAAGGGTGACCTCCTAGGAAGTCTTCACTCAAGAGACCCAAAACAATTCCATGAGCTTGTAGCGAAAATGGAATCGATCCTCGAGGCATTTTCCCTTCACCTCACGAGGTGTAAACCTCAAGGCGAACCGAGGTGTATCTAAAAAATAAATATAAAAACTATATATCTTATAAAAGATAAAATACTAACTAATTTCATCATCAAATAATTAGATTCATAAAACACACGTTAAAAGGACAGGGAACGTTTGATATTGACACCAAAATTCTAAAACATAAAAGAAACACATCAAAACCCCCTGAGGCCAAGCATAGTGGAGATAAGAGTTAGCGCCCCTCCCCTTCATTTGATTGGCTGAAACAGTCAACTCTCTCAATCCAAGAAAAAATGGCGTTAAAAATTTAATGCTTGAGAGTTGTTTTGGGATTTTAAGGCCCAGGGGGGCGGTGTTGAGGGCCTTAAGGAACGCTAAAATGGGATTTAAGGCCCCATTAACGCCCCACTACACATGGTCTGGGGAGCCTCTTTTCCTACTGCCCCGGTCCTTTGAAGCGTACATATGAAATAATCCCATGGGGCGCCACCTCATACTCGTTTCTTAGCGCCTCGACCGTTTTTTTAAACAATGCAATATTGGTTGGTATGACTTATGAGAGACCGGATATTAAAGTAATGCTAAGAACTTCATCAGACTGAAGTGACTATTTCTCTCTGCTTTGATTTGCAACATACAAATCCACAATCCAAAAGCCAAAGGTATCTTTATTCATTCATGGATCCCTACAATCACTTGTGAACTAACTAATAGGATCTAAATTAAAAACATAGCTAAATATCTTCCAGAATAATCAAAGATCTAACCGCTATTTTAAGTATTAAATCTAGGTGTTCACTCGAGTCTACTTCATACCACTTCAAAGGACATACTAAGCAATCATTCAATACAAATCACATAATCAAAATTTCAGCCTTCTAATCATCTCTAATAATAAAAGCAATATCAAATTATCAACAGCTAAACCAGACCAGAGTTCTCTCAAAGCCCTAACTACTAAACAAATAATAACACAAAACGATCGATCAGCTAAATAAAAGCACCACGAAGCAATCAACAAAGCGGATATATCAAAACTAAACAAAAACAGTTCAAATCAAGAGATACAACAGTTATTCCTTACGTTTACCACCGCCAAAAACCTGATGAACCGGTTTCTCTCTACCAAACAACCGGTTACTCTTTGGTTTCAACGACGAAACTGTAGACGGAGCATCATGATGCTTCTTAACATCATTATCGTCATCATACTTGGTCTTCTTCTCCGATTCAGAATCTGATGACGACGACGATGAAGAGTCATGACGGTGAATCTTGTCGGTGATCTTATGAACAAGCGATTCGTCAGTAGTCTCTATCTCGTTAACGTGTTCAGCCATAATCTCACAAAATTTGAACTGCAAACCCTAACACTAACACACAGTAATCTGTTTATTGAGGGAGGTGAGGTGAGGTGCGTGTTAAAGAGTATAAATACGTGTCCAAATATTGTGAATAAAAGGATCTAGTGTGGGGACACAATCACCGCCTCATAGATTCAAAACATCCAGAATATTCATTACTTTCACGCCATTTCATTTCACACTTCAATTTTCACCATTTAAATTTTATTATTTACTATTATTTCTCTCTTCTTTTTGGAGGACATATTTCATTTGTACCTAAAAAAAAGAAATTTTATTACTCCCTCCGTCCCATTAAAAGTGTCTTGGTTTGAAAAACACAAAGTTTTAGGCATATTAAATGATTGCCTTTTTTGTTTGTCATATGACAATAATACCCTTGTCATAGGTGGGTCCATCATATTCTTTGTTTATTTTAGTTGTGTTTTTAAGGGGTAATTTGGAAATTGGCTATTAATTTTTGAAAGTGGACACATGAAATGGGACAAATAGAAAAGGGAATATGGACACTTCTAATGGGACGGATGGAGTATTATTATTAGGGGTATTAGATTTTAATAATCTAAAATTTAAGCTATTGGTCAATAATAATCTGAACTTTAATGTTGGACCAGGATAATCCCAAATGAACATGTGGGTGTCAAAAATGAACCTTCGTTAAGTCTGGACTAACTGGGTTAGTTAAAGATGATGTGGCTGTTGATGTGGCATGTTGATGTGTACACCGTTAATGATGTGGCAGCTGACTTGTTTTTTTTTAATTCCAAATCAGATGGGCCCATTCATTTACAACCCATCATCATCTCCATCTATCAACATTCCACAAACAGAGCAGCAGCCTTCTTCATCTATCAACATTCCTACAACATCATCATTTTCATCGATCAATATTTCACCACCACCATCTCCATCTCCACAGCCACCCCACAACACAACCTTAAACCACCATCAGAATCAACAAATCCTCCTCCTCTCCGATCAATAAATCCAACCCTCTCATCCTCACTCCCACCCGCATGAATGAACCCCCAACTCCAACACCATTTACCTCCTTTCAACACTACCTGCTCACCGCCGATCCTCCACTAGTTCCACCGTCAAAAACCCTAAATTGAGAGACATGTTCATCACGACCGCCACCATTTTCTTTTTAGATAGAAGCCCAGAGAATCAAATTGTTTAGATAGAAGCCCAGAGTATCAAATCGGAGAATCACTAGAGTGGTGTTCGTATGGGAACATACCTCCCACGAAAAAATGACCGCTAGGAGAGGTGGTGGGTGGCGTTTTTTATCAGGTATGGACCGATTGGTGGTGGGAAAAGGGGGTTTCAACGATGATGGAGAGATGGTGTACAGTGGTGTTAGTGGCTGGACAAGGTTTTCGAGTCACAGGTTGCAGATTCAGGTGGTGGATCTGATGTATGAAGGTGGTGTGGTAGTTGGAGGCTAGGGTTTTTTCATTGGTAATCAATTTTTGAGTGTATGTTTATGTTTTTGGTAAGGATTAAGAATGAGCCCACAAAAGGTGACGTGGATTATAAAAATTACGTGGAATAAACAAATACACGTCAGCATGCCACATCAGCAGCTAAACTAACTCAGTAGTCCAGACTTAACGGGGGTCCATTTTTGACACCCACATGTTCACATCGGATTATCCTGGTCCAACGTTAAAGTTTGGATTATTATTGGCCAATGGCCCAAACTTTGGATTATTAAAATCTAATACCCCTTATTATTATTTCTAACCTCCATTGTGATTACCGATGTAAACGAACCGGTTCGTTTGTTAAGGTTAACGGAGTTGATACAGTTTGTGCGATATGTTTGTGTGAAACCAGAACATTGGTTGGCTTAATTGGACTTTTTAGTCCGCCTAAGCCTCCAAAAACATTGGGTCGGCCTAGTATGGTTTTGATGTCACTAACATAAAAATGTGCATAAGGGGTTATAATATCAGTCCATCACCCGGACACAATTAATATTTAGTGTGTGTTCCTGAGTTTTTCTTGTGAAGGAAATGAAAGGAAAAGAAGGGAATGTTGTGTTTCAGAGTTCATTTTAGGAGAGAAAGGAAAGGAAAAGGTGAGAAAACTAACAAAATTTTATCCTTCCAAATTAGGAGGAAATAGAAGGAAAGAAAAGAGGAAGAACAAAGAGGAAAAGAAAAGAAAAGAAAGGAGATCTCATCCTTTATTTTCTTTTCCCCCGTTAAATAAACTCGGGAACATAGCTTTAATACACCGTATGGTTAGTAAATCATCCAAAGATACTCGTAAGGTTGTCAAGGCTAATTCTTTTCATTTTTCTTTTAATAAAAACTTAATACTATTTAGAGAAAGTATACGGTATAAAGTCCATTAACGTAAGAAGCGTAAGAAGGAACCAGGTGATGCCATGTGTCAATTTAACCAAACCCCAGTTAACCTAATCAAACTATAATTAATCTTAATCTCAGTTAAACCCAAGGGCAAATCAGACTTATTTCTCTGTAACTGATTACTACAATCACGTTTTTTTTCGTAAATGATTTCATAACATACTTGAACGATTTCAAATTCGAATTCGAATTCGAATTATACAACATCAGTCGATTTTGAAATCAAGTTCACCAAATAAAAAAACGATCACGGAACGTAAATGAAGAACAGTGCAAAAAAAAACGATTATAGAACCGGATGTTTAAAGTTGATTTTGTTTTTAATCGAAATTATATGTTTGTTTATTATATGGTTTTTATTGTTTTTGATCGTTGATTATAAGTTTTCATAGTTTGATATAAAAAATCAAGGTTTTGAGGGTTTTTCAGAGGTTGAAAATGATCAGAGGTTGAAGATGATCTCAAGGAGTGCGTCTGAAATATCACATGAGTGCGTTTGTTTAAATGATTTACTGGTTTTTGTTTTCTTAGTGAGTGCGTCTTACAGCTACATGAGTGCGTTTGTTTAAATGGTATAGTTTGTTTTTACTTTGCTAGTTTATGAGTGCGTCTGATATATAAAATGAGTGCGTTTGTTAAATCAGTTTTAAACGCACCCTATGCTTCTTATCCAAAACATGGTGCGTTTAATTAAAAAAAATTGAAAGAAAAGCAAAAGAGAATAAGTCTTGTGCTTCTTATCCAAACATGGTGAGTTTAATTGAAACAAAGTGAAATAAGAGCAAAAGAGAATAATAAAGTACCTTATCCTTATCCGATGCTCTGTTCTACCGGTTCTTGATTTTAATGTTCATAAATATCAAAAAGGTGAAGTTTAAAACACACGCAATTCTATTCAAACCATCTCCCAACTTAAACAAAGGTACGTCGGTGTTTGGTTGCTGTTGTAGGAGGAGGTGAGAGGAGGGAGAAGGAAGACCGGTTAACCATGGGTGACGATCAGAAACCAGTTAAAATTCTGATTCCAAGCAAACGTGACATCCTAATCATCTATTGAGCTTAATTTGTTGCTGATTATTGTTAGTTTTGAACTCAATTTGTTGCTGATTATGAAACTCCGGTGACGAAGACGGTGACGGGCAACAACAGAGATGGTTGGGATGATGATGATGATAAAATAAAGCGTGCGTTTATTTTTTTCAAAGAGTGCGTTTATCTTTTCACAAACAACTGAATCAGAGTTTCAATTTGTGGTTGTTTCTTCGTCGTCGTTAGAGGTTAATGTGCTTGTCTATCAGAAACATCATCGAAGATTCAGAAGTGGATTTGAAGGATGTTTCAAAAGCAAAGAAACTGTTGTTATATAGTGAGTGCGTCTGAATTTACAAGAGTGCGTCCAAACATACAGTGAGTGCGTCTGTTTATGTCTTTGATAAGTATTTAATGTTTTTTTAAACGCACCTTATAATACAGTGAGTGCGTCTGTTCTGTCTTTGAGTGTTCTTAATCTGAATCTTTTTCAAATCCATTTTTTTTCTTTAATTGTAATTATATTTATTAAAATCGTATGTTTTGTGAATATTATATGCGTTTGATTGTGTTTTTTGAATAGGATTAATGTGATTTTAAAAAATCTATTGCAATGCTCTGTTTTTTTTTTGAAATTTCTGCGAATATGATGATCTGTTGATTCAATTGAATGTTTTTTTGTTGTTGTGATGATTCGGAACATTTAATCGGTTTCAAACATTTGATTAATCGTTGAAATAATTATGTTTTGATGTTACGTTTCGATCGATTTGTTTAATCTCTATTGTTAGGATTTCCTAATTTACCCCTGGTTAGCTTAACTGAAGTATGATTAGGGTTGTTAATTACCATCTTGCCACCGCCTAAATCCAATGGCTCAGAAAGCTTCTTACGCTTCTTACGTTAAGGGGGCTTTATACGTTATCTCTCCCCATACTATTTGACGAGGTAGGGCCCAGTTTAACTAGGCTGGCCCATACCTACAACACGTCATGTGGCCCAATGGGTAAGGCCCAACGGCCACATGTAATCCGGCAGTGATTAGCAACGAACACCTTCTAGAAGGAAGTGGAGGGTAAAGCATAACTGCCAGCCCGATAAATATGAATATAAGCGATATGGCTTATCTCCAAGAAAAGTGGAACAACCAAAGAGAAGAGGCGGTCAAACATCGTAAGAGGAAGAGGACTCTTCTATTATAAATAGGGACGCAGGTAAAACTTATTATTCATTCACAAATACTCCATACTTTTACGATCGCTTAAAAGCCATACTTATTCTCACGCCGGAGGGTGGTCACAGGATAACCCCCCATCCTGTGACGAGTCCTAACGGTGTTCTGTTTTGTAGCTAAGCAGGTTCCGTTCAATCGGGTCAGAAGAAGTCCTTTGTTCTACCCAGAAGACCAGTTCCCCTCAGGTACTTGTTTCTTCATTGGCGCCATCCGTGGGACGGAAACTAGGCAAAGGATCATTCTTTTCACCTGACGGGATGGCATCTCAGTCGAATCCCCAGTTCACAGCACAAACCAACATATTCCAAAATCCACCAGTAACTACTGAAGAAGAAGATCACACCTCTGAAGAATCGGTGGACGAACAGATAGAGATGGAGCCTCCGGGTTTCCCTCCCAGAGAGCAACCTAATGGAAATACAGCCGTCCAAGAAAGACCTACGGGGGACCTGACGGCAAGGTTAAATCCCACCGCGCCACCTTTCCCGTCACCAATCCCCACGGCAACTTATACTAGCCCCATCGTGCACACCACGATGAGCGGGAGGTCACGTCCTCCCACGTCCTCCATGCCTTGGATGACAGCCGCGGCTACACTCCCGTTGTTCTCGGCAGCCATGACAGCATCAATGATGTCGTCACCAATGGCGACTATCATGAATCCAGCATATGCACCCTACACTCCCGTGACGCCGGGAAACCAGCCGTATATGCCATATTACCCCATGCACCCCTACGGCTACATGTACCAACCAACAGGCGCTAGTCCATACTCCTACCCTTATCCGTATATGTACCCACCAGTGGCGTCCATGACGGGATGGGGAGGATCGGCCCCGTCAGCCACTCAGGCCCCGGGGGGCCGCCTGGATGAGGTCCGAACCCGGCTCACTTATGATGCAACGCCTGCAAACCTGTTGGCATTCCCGGCAGAAGTCGGTCAGACCCGGCAGCCCGCGATCAGCCAACACCCGGTACGACCCGTTCAGTTGGAAAGACGGGAGGAAAGGCATGACAGAGAAAATCCCGGTGATGAAGAGGAAGACGATCTCACCAAACCATACCGTCCACCGGCTATGGTCACTTATTCTAAGCTGGCACCAAGAATCGCCAATGCACCACTCCCGAAGAATCTGAAGCTGTCCTCTACAGTGGGAAAATACGATGGGACAGGGGATCCGGACGACCACTTGAGTATCTTTGAAGCGGCCGGACGTTCTAAGGATTGGCCTATGCAAGCGTTTTGTCATATGTTTATACAAACCTTGGTCGGGGAGGCCAGAGTTTGGTGGGACAGTCTGCCGCCCGGATCCATTGCGAATTGGAGAGAAATCGTGCAGGGATTCTCCCAACAATTCAGTCAGCAGAAGAGGCATACGAAATACAGGGATGAAGTCATGCACATCCGGCAACGTGATAGTGAAACGGTGGAAAGCTTCATCGTAAGGTTCAACAGAGAAAGATTACAGATTCCGGGCCTCACCGAAGAATTGGCCTGCACGGCATTCACCATGGGAGTAAACGACGACGGCCTGTTAAGAAAATTACACGGCCCGAAAGGGTACCCCCAGACTATGGATGAGATGATGACCATAGCAAAGGCGTATGTAAAACAAGAAAAATCCATAGCCATGAACCATGCAGTACGAAAGAAGCAAGAAGCCGCTAAAGTTTCTGATTCTCATGACAACAAGGATCACCGGGGTGGTCGAAATAGAGGAAGAACCGAGTAATCTAGCCAGCCTTACTCCCGGAATGACAGGAAAGACGATAGGCGGGATGATCGTCGGAGATCCGACAGGCCCCGCGACACCTTCACAGGTAAAGGGGAAGGCCAATCACGGTCTAGGCAGGAATACCCGGATTTGACAAAAACGCCGTCCCAAATTCTGGAGTCTGAAGATCTGAGGCTCAATGCCCCGAAACCAATCAAAGACTCACCGTCGCAAGACAAGTCCAAATACTGCGCCTATCATAAGGGTGCCGGGCACGATACAGACGAGTGTTTCCAGCTGAAAAGGCAGATTGAGTACTTCGTCAAATCTGGGAAGCTAGCTCACCTACTTAAGGATGTTAAGCCAGGACCCTCATCCGGAGGTGGCGACAAGGCCTCAGGAAAGAAGCCATGGGAAATCAATATGGTCCGAGTAGAATCCAGGTTCAGCAAGAAACGGACGTTTGAACGCTTCGAGCCGTGGATGGAAGCGGTCATGACAGTACCACCGCATTACAAGGTATTAAGCATGGAAGCCCTGGTAATTTGCGCCGCCGTCGGCGACTACAGCATGAGAAGAATACTCGTAGATACGGGAAGCTCCGAAGATTTAATCTACGAGCCCTGTTTTCGAAGAATGCGGCCCGAGGACCAGAAAATGTTAGAGCCAGCTCGAGGTCCGGTAAGAGGGTTCACAGGTGAAAGCGTGGAGCCCCTGGGACAGCTCACGTTCCCGGTTACCATAGGGGACGGCCGCAGAGAAAGAACTATACTGGTTACCTTCCTGGTGATTCCGGCAAACTCGCAATACAACATGATCATCGGCCGCTACACATTGGGCCGAATCGACGCTTTGGTCTCAACGGCCAGAGGATTTCTAATGTTCCCGACCCCCCAAGGGGTAGCAACCGTTTGGGGCGACAAAGTTTGCTCAGCAGTCGAGCAGAAGCCGTGCCATCAAGCCCCCTCGGGGCTCAGGGGTCCAGAAAGATGGGTCCTGAACGCTGAACACCCGGAACAGACAGTGTTGATTGGTGACACTTTGTCACCATCGGCCGCAGAGAGATTGAAGCAAGTGTTAAGGAAAAACCTGGACGTTTTCGCATTCAAACACGCGGACATGACAGGAATCTCCAGATCAAAGGCAGAACACAAGCTGTCCACTTTCCCGTCAGTTAAGCCAATAGCACAGAAAAGAAGAAGCATGGCCCCGGACAGAAGAGCCGCGGTGGTCCAAGAGGTAAAAAAGTTAGAAGAGGCAGGCATTCTGCGGAAAACCAAATATCACACCTGGGTGGCAAACCCAGTGATGGTGCGGAAACATGATGGAACATGGCGCATGTGCGTCGATTACAAAGACCTCAATAAGGCTTGCCCGAAGGATGCATATCCGCTGCCCGAGATCGACCTCAAGGTCGACTCCCTCTCGCCATTTAAATTCAAATGCTTCCTGGACGCGTATAAAGGTTACCACCAAATCAAGATGGCCAGGGAAGACGAGGACAAAACAGCTTTTCATACGGATGCGGGCATCTACTGTTACACTAAGATGCCCTTCGGGTTGAAAAATGCCGGCGCAACGTACCAGAGGTTGATGGACCAAGCGTTTGAAAGCCAAATCGGAAGGAATCTGGAAGTTTATGTTGACGACTTAGTCATCAAGAGTAGCAACGAGAGTAATATGATCGCAGACATCGAAGAAACTTTCAAAAAGCTCCGTGAGTACAACATTAAACTGAATCCAGGAAAGTGTTCGTTTGGGGTTGAAGAGGGAAAGTTCCTGGGAGTAGTAGTCACCAAGGATGGCTTCCGGGTTAACCCGGAAAAGGTGTCAGCGATTGTCAACATGCCATCACCCAAAACACTGAAAGAAGCACAGACCCTGAACGGACGACTGGCAGCCATCAATCGCTTCTTAGCGCGGCACGCAGAGCGATCTTTACCGTTCATATCTACATTGAAAGACTGCCTCAACAAGAACAAGTTCAAGTGGACGGCCGAGGCAGAGAAAGCATTCAAAGAGATGAAGACATTCGTGAGCAACCTGCCCACACTCACGGCTCCCAAGGAAGGTGAGTTGCTGAAAATGTATCTGGCCGCAGGCATCCAAGCGGTTAGCGCCGTGCTCCTGGTAGAAAGAAACGGGATCCAAACCCCCATTTATTACATCAGTCGGGTACTCGCGGATCCGGAAACCAGGTACTCAATGTTGGAAAAATTGGTCCTGGCCCTGGTTCACGCGTCCCGCCGGCTACGCCGCTACTTCCAGGCACACAAAGTCGAAGTGTTAACCAATTTTCAAATAGCACAAGTGATAAACAGACCGGAAGTATCAGGAAGACTCGCCAAATGGGCAATTGAAATGGGGGCGCTGGATATAGTCTTTAAGAAGCGAACCGCAGTGAAGGGGCAAGTTATCGCCGACTTCATGACAGAAATCCCTGTTGGAGAAGAGATACCGGAAATAAGCAACAAACCGTCCCAGGAATCGGATGAGCCAGCATGGCAACTGTATACGGATGGCTCATCAAACAGCAAGGGAGCAGGAGCCGGCCTTTTACTGGTCAGTCCAGACGGGGCCAGATTCCTATATGCCCTCCGATTCGAGTTCGAGTGTTCCAACAACCAGTCCGAATACGAAGCACTCCTTGCAGGGATGAGGGTGGCTCTATCACTCGGGGCAAAGAAGGTGGACGCCCACGTTGACTCTCTCTTGGTGAACAACCAAGTTAATGAATCATACGAGGTCCGGGACGACACATTGTCCAAATACTTAGAGAAGACAAAAGCTCTGATGTCAAAGTTCCAGAAGATAACATTAATACACGTCCGACGGCATCGGAACGACGTAGCGGACGCCCTCAGCAAGTTGGCATCCTCAGGTACTAAGGAAGACGTCCACATCGAAACACTCAAGCACCCATCAACCCAGGAGGCAACAGTGCACAGTGTACACGCAGCGGAAGTCTGTTGGATGACACCGATACAGCAATATCTGGAACACGGCATACTGCCTGATAGCAAGGGGGAAGCCCTTAAAATCCGCACCAAAGCCGTACAGTATGAAATGCAAAACGGTGTCTTATACAGGAAGTCCTACTTGGGCCCATCTTTGCGGTGTGTGTCCCCATCAGAAGCAAAGTTCCTGGTCGAGGAGATCCACGCGGGCATCTGCGGCATACACGCCGGACCAAGGGGAGTGGTAGCCAAGATAACAAATGCAGGATACTACTGGCCGGGTATGCATAACATGGCAGTGGAAGTACTACAGAAGTGTATCAGTTGTCAGAGGTACGCCCCACATACTTTCCGGCCTAAAAATGATTTGATTCCAGTGACAGCGGCCTGGCCGTTTCAAAGGTGGGGGATAGACTTAGTGGGACCATTCCCACCGGCTCCGGGAAAGCTAAGGTACTTGGTGGTTGCTATCGATTACTTTACAAAATGGGTCGAAGCAAAGCCATTATTCAAGATCGAAGCAGTAAACATCAAGAAGTTCCTATGGGAGCACATCGTGTGCAGGTTTGGGGTCCCACTATACTTAGTCAGCGACAACGGGACCCAATTCGCGGATAGATCACTGCAAGAATGGTGCAAAGAGCTCCAGATCCAGCAAGTTTTCACATCCGTTGCCCACCCGCAAGGAAACGGGCAGGTAGAGAGGGCGAATAGAAGTATACTTGATGGGATCAAGAGGAGACTTGACGCCGAGGGCAAGTCCTGGGTTGATCAGTTGCCACACGTCCTGTGGGCCCACCGGACCATGCCGAAAACAAGCACTGGTGAAACGCCGTTTAGTTTAACATACGGATCAGAAGCAATGATACCGGTAGAAGCCATGGTCCCGTCACAACGAAGGAGCAACGGCGGCGAAGACAACGACCAGCTACTACGTGAGAACCTCGAACGGCTCGAAGAACGCCGCGATACGGCCTGCATCAATGAAGCCAGATACAAGAGGTTGTTGGAAAAATACTACAACAAGCGGGTGCTCGAAAAATCCTTCAAGGTTGGAGAACTGGTCATGCGAGACAACGAAGCAAGCAGATCCCAACCCCAGGGCAAGTTGGGTCCAAACTGGGAGGGGCCGTACGAAATAGCAGAGGTGCTGGGAAAAGGAGCCTACTCTTTAAAGCAACTCACAGGGGAGCCCATCCCGCGCACTTGGAACGCAGCCCAGCTCAAAAAATGTTACGTTTAGCTTAAACTAAAGACATTTGTTCTCCAATGCATTTAGTGTCAACTGTGTCATAGTCGGCCTGTTGGTCCTCACAGCCTATTTGTATTTTTCGTTTTTTAGCACATTTAGTATTAACTGTGTAATAGTCGACCTATTGGTCCTCACAGCCTATTTTTATTTAATAAGACGCCTATCACGGCCATTTTTTCATTAGCAAACAGTTGCATTCATTAACATATTACGGGGACTGACACTACAAAAAAAGAAACTCCCCTACGGTAGGTGGCCGGACTAAAATCCTTGGCCATGATACAAACAACCTACCACCAAAAGCGCTATACAAAAAACAAAGCAAACAAAACGCCACATACGGCTAAATTGCTATCATCTAGACCGGCCCATTTCACATACGGCCGTCCAGCATAGCTACTACCTCTGCAGGGGTATGTAGCAGATCACCGTCTGGAGCATAATCAGGAAGTATTAAATACTGATTAAAATGCAAGACAACACCTTCCTCATCAGGGTTCTCCGGGAACGCTTCCGCCACCAAAGGCGCTTCACCAACATCTGGCACGTTTGGAACAGGGTGCCCAACATCCATAGCTTCCAATTCGTGATTGGGGCCTGGTGAAAGCTCAGGGGAGTTCACTAAGGGAATCGGAGCGTTGAACAAACTCCTTGGGCCTCTGGAGTAAGTCAATCCATACTTGTTCGGAGGAACGAAATCAGCAGTTCTAGCATTGTACTCCTCCATAGCTGCACGTTTCTCATCCATCTCGTCGGCCCACCTTCTGAGCATGTTAAGACCTTCAGCAGCATCTAGCTCACGAAGGAGCTCAGTCAAGGAAGCTTGGTTGACAGCCATAAATAGATACATTAAGGTATACCTTTTTTGGAAAAAATTTTTCGAATGCAACATTTGATAAGAAACCTGACTTATATACATGAGTCCAGAAGGCCAAAGGTCAGCGTCAGTAAATGTCGTTATTAATTCTCTGCCACACGCCGTCAAATCTATGACATATGGCAGACGTAGCGTCATTATGACGTCACGCAATGATGACTACTAATTAGTAGACGTCTAATGATGGCTGTCTAATCAGCATTTATGAGGAACACAGACCAGCTGGAGCACACCAAAGGAAACCAAAGGTTTTTTCATTAATACGACGATTACATAATTTTAATCATAATCAAACACAAATTACAGTTGCACTAATTAAGAGGTGACATCATCCCCATCAGAAGAATCGCTCAAGTATGGCTCCAACTCCGCCCGGAGGGCTGACACTCCCTCGTCACCAACCTTGTTGCTAAGACGACCCAGGGCCTCCAACGAATCTGAACTCAGAGCTTGTAGACTATCAGCAACTCGAGTGGGCAAAGCTTTTTCCTGAGCAGTAGGGGGGGAAGTTTCTTTCCAGCCAGACCAACTTGATTGCCATAAGCCAACCCGTCATGATAGCCGGCTTCCATGGCCACGTCATAAAAGGCGTTCAATCTGTCCTGATACTCAGTGCTGCCCCGGACATATCGCCATGAAGCAGGAATACCGCGGCTTACCAACCAATCCCTATCTTGACTCACCGCATTCAGTTTCGATTGAAGGTCATTTACCTGGGACCGCAGCGAGTCAACAGCATTCACAGCTTGATCTGCACGATCATTGGCGGCAGTCAACTGTTTGTGGCAGTCAGCTAAACTGTTAAGGGTCTCATCCCTCTGCTCCTCAGCACGACGAATTCGGGACTCGTAGGTCTCAACCTCAGCAGCCATCAAATTATACCTTTCCAGATTGGCCTGGTTACTGGCTATGGTGCTCTTAGCAGCTTCCAATTCTTTTTCCAGCGTCTTAATGTTGGCTTCGTAACGAAACAAGTGCTGATTCAGTTTGTCCTCCCGCCGACGCCAGTCAACTTTCTCCTCCGTATGGTTCGTCACCATCCGCTCACGGTCACCCTCTACCTTTTCAATGGCTATCTGCTGGGCGACCACTTCCACCTCTTTGTCAGCAATAAGTTTCAGCAGTCGTTCGTTCTCCAGTACCAACAACCTTTGTTTCTCCCGAAGGTCGACAAGATATACCAAATCTGAACGCCATCGGCGAAGCACTTCATATACTGATGACGTTGTACTGACACCAGACACCATGGCGTTTTCAGCAAGCTGAGCATTGTCTAACCCTTGCAGATAGTATCTCTCGGCTGGGGGGAAAGCAAACTCGGCCCAATGCCTTACCACATCCGGATGTATGAGCCGGGTGGTGTCAGCGACATTCCACCCGGGCGTATACTTAACCGGCTTCAAGGACGGTCGCCAGTTTATGCCCGGCAAATAGGTGCTTGGCGGTACGGGCCTGGAATAAGATGAGGATTCTTCACCCTGTTGGATGCCTGTCCGAAAGCCCCCGGGAAACTTGATAGGATGCTGTTGAACATCCTTCAGAAGCTGGGAGAAACTTTGAAGAGAAAGACCACTGGGTGCCGCAAAAGTACTCGCCACAGGCTTTGTGGACGGCGGAATCGACACAGTGGACGTAGTAGCAATAAGCCTCACAGGTATGGTGGGGGGAGGACTTGTAGCTGTAACAACAGACGAAACAGTCGGTAAAACAGCAGAAGTGGGAGTCGTCATCATAGATGTAGACACAATGACGTCACTATCGTCCCTGACGAGCACCTGACTGGCAGAAACAGGACTTGTTTCAACAGACACATTTTCCTCTACCTGGGCGTCACCGGACTCAAGCCTCTCACCTACACATAAACAAATAGACGTGAATGTCTGCAAGAATGCACAAGGACAGATAGACAGAAACACTTACCCAAGGTCTTCTCTTTAGCTTCCTTTAGCTGCTGCCTTTTGGCCAACAACCCCTCAGCATCCAGACCGGCGGTGGCTTTCCGCTTCTTATGCTTTTTGCTGGACACATCTGGCAACGGCGGGGCAACGTTCACTGGATCGGGGTCTATGGGAGCCTCCTTGTCAACACCCAGCCCGGAGGCCCCTACGACATCGGTTGACGCAGCTGCCGCTGGGACATAGAATTTGGCCACAGTTTGGCTCAAAACGTCTAACTCTTGTGCACCGAGGGGGCGGTCATATTCTGTAAGTAACGGAGCAGCGGCAGGATCAAGCACGTCGAAATACTGCCAACTTTCCTGATCCTCACGGCGATACTCAGGAAATACTGTATCATCCAACCATAATCGGCTCATGCCCACAGCCACCATGGCCCGTTCGGGTATGTGGGTACACTCGGTGGGATTATTAATCAAGGCAACATATAAAGGATCTTTCTCATATACTGCCGGGGACGGGCACAAATCTGCAAGCTTGTTTTTGCCCTCCGGATACCTAATCGGGGCATTCTCCGGAAACACACAGGCATCAATATAGAAAAATTTCTTTCTCCATTCCTTATCCCTAACACTCTGCGGGAAATTCTCTATACAGGATAAAACCCCGGGTCGGCGGTCAAAGGTAAAGTATTCTCCTTTGAACTTCAACACGTACAACGCCCGGAAAATTTCCAATTTGGGCGGCATACCCAGCCCTAGAGCACAAAACTCAAAGTGGCGAATCTTAATCATCCCCAGCGGATGAAGTTGAGAAACGTTGACTTCATAATATGACAGCAGTTCACAGAGAAACTTCGTGGCAGGAAGGCGAAAATGGGAAAAGGTGAAAAACTCAGCATACAGAGTTAGTTTCCCTTCCTTCAGAGGGAAAGCAATATCGTCTTTCTCTGGCAATACAGGATTCCACTCCGATGGAATCTTGTAATCATTTAAAAAGGATTCTAGTACCGTTAACGACCACATGCAGTGAATCTCGGCAACACTCGTGACTGTGCGCGTAGAACCAGTCTTGGGGGCCATTTCGGAAGTAATAGTATGTCGAAGGGAAAGCAAGAATTTGCTAAGTGTTGTGGATGGCTCACCTTGAAATGGCAAATTTATAGACAATATTACTAACGGTTGAAATTCAAAATTGAACCGCCAAACGTCATTTCCTCTGGCACCCAGACTGTTCATAGACGGCTGATAGGACGTGTGATATGACACGATGGCACGTGCACAAGTCATGCGGTACTAATCCCAATGTAGATTTTTTAAGTCACATTTTACTTTATACATATGCTTGTTGAATTTTCTTTATTTTTTATAAGTCTAGTAACGTTCACACGTTCACCTTACTAGACTGGGGGGACATGACGAGGTAGGGCCCAGTTTAACTAGGCTGGCCCATACCTACAACACGTCATGTGGCCCAATGGGTAAGGCCCAACGGCCACATGTAATCCGGCAGTGATTAGCAACGAACACCTTCTAGAAGGAAGTGGAGGGTAAAGCATAACTGCCAGCCCGATAAATATGAATATAAGCGATATGGCTTATCTCCAAGAAAAGTGGAACAACCAAAGAGAAGAGGCGGTCAAACATCGTAAGAGGAAGAGGACTCTTCTATTATAAATAGGGACGCAGGTAAAACTTATTATTCATTCACAAATACTCCATACTTTTACGATCGCTTAAAAGCCATACTTATTCTCACGCCGGAGGGTGGTCACAGGATAACCCCCCATCCTGTGACGAGTCCTAACGGTGTTCTGTTTTGTAGCTAAGCAGGTTCCGTTCAATCGGGTCAGAAGAAGTCCTTTGTTCTACCCAGAAGACCAGTTCCCCTCAGGTACTTGTTTCTTCACTATTTATATGTTAAAAGCTGTTATTTAACAATAGACTCAGAGAATATTTGGAAATGTTTTGTGTTTAAGATAAAAATAAAAATGAAAATAGAATTAATAAACTTGGGCAAATAATAGTATTTTATAAAAGGTGACATGTGAATTACCGGGTTTGAACGTCATTACTCATTAGCATGCAATTATTCATAGTTGTCAGCCTTCTAGAAGCTTGGGCATAAATCTCCCTTTCGGTTCTATAGCCCGTTAAATAATCATGGTTTTTGAAGAGAATGACTTCATTGACCGGTCTGATCACCAATTTAGTTTGCATCTATTGACTTTTTTGAGGTTAAACAGGTTTTAAACCAGTGACGGATCCAAAAATTATTTTCAAGGGTGTGATCGGAGGGTTTAACCGAACTTTTAAGGGGTGCGGTCGGGATTTTTGCGTACAAATTATACTAATTTTTTTTTTCAAAGGGGCCGCCCGCTCCCCTAGGTCCGCCCATGTTTTAAACAAGGTAATCTTTAAACCAGTCAACCAGAGGAGAGAAGTAGCACAACATCGACAACTAAACTCTAAACATGAGCGGTTTCTATATCTATTGACAAGCTACAACAACATGATTTCTAAAAGGCACACAAGTAAACACCAAAAAGAGTATAAACAAGCCCAGCTAAGTCCGAATGCATCTAAGCTATAGCTCAGTTGTATCTTGTTATAGTTCTTATTTCGTAATTTAATTTTATTGTATTTCTAAATATTTAAAATTTGAAAAAAAAATATTACAATTCATCATCAAACCTTTAAAACATTACAAATAACTATATAACATCCAAAAATCAGATAATCATAATGGTGCCTGAAAAGCAATTATACATTGAAATGTTGATATTTCAAACTAACACACTAATATTACATACTGCATCGCTACTTATACATTATGCATCAAGACTTGTACATTTTAACTAGAAGGGCCTAGGAGGCTTTTCCAAAACAGCAGAAAAGAACACCTCTCTATCATCATCTTTATCAACCTTTGGTACAACCACCCATTTGTGCTTTTTGTACCTTAACATTTTAAATCCCTCCAAATAGCCTTCCAAATCCTCCTTTAAACAGAAAAAACTGTCAATCCATAACAACCCTCCTGGCCTAAGTACTCTATCCCAATCATAAAGTATAAAATCCAACAGCACATAATCTATCCAGCCGTCGAGAAACCGTGTCGTGTGGATCAAATCCAACGTGTTATCGAAAAATGGTAGTCGTTGATTTATCGTCATGTAAATAGGTACAAGCCCCCGAAGCGCGATCATTTCACTAAACGGGGCCCCAAGATTAATAGTAGCGGATACAATCGTCACGTTATGTTCCCTCATCCTAGCAGCAAATGTACCTGTCCCGACACTAAAATCCAGCCCGATACGTATCTCACCGGGCTTCAAGTCAAGAATGTCAGTGATTCGGAAATCAGGAGTCGAGTTTGATAATGGGTCTGGGTAAATGGGTACAACCCATCTTGGCTTTTCATGATGAGTCAGATTGAAACAATCTGAACATTTGAAAAAACCTTTGCCTGTCTTGTTTGCAGCAAGACAGGCAAAGTTCTTGCACTTGTATTGACTCCACCGCACGGTTTTATTATCTGGAAGGCTCCAGATTGACTCGGGGAATGGCAACGGTTTCGTGTAAAACTGTGGAGCCCGTGCAAGGCATCTTCTTCTTGGTAACGGGTCACACCCATGAACCATTAACCGTTGAGCCAGTTTCCAGTCATCATTGCATATATCGCCCACATCATAATTCATATACTCTTCGAGTTCTTGTTTCATTGAAAAACAAGCGTGTCCTATGCTTGTAAACGTCCCGTTTGCTCCCATGAAGTTTTGCTTCCCTAATCTATTCGGTTTTATCCGAATATATTTCTTGATTTCTTCAGTTAAAAAGAAATCCGGTGAGATATGAACTGGATGTGCCTGGTTTAAGCCAGTTACAACCTCGGATTCTGGACCGCCAGACTTTGCAGACTCGATTAGACCCAAAATGTCTGCAAGAAACGAACCATATCTCAATGCGTCGTGTGAATCTTTCTGGGAATCTCTAATATCAGTTAATTCATGTTCTATCTTCTTAATAACCATTTCTAATATATCGATTTGAACACCATTTTTAACATGAGGATTAGCAGCATACACGCATTTTATATCCGAAATAAGAAAAGGCTTCAAAGAGTAAAACTTGAAATAAACGAGACCAAGAAGCGAAAGAACACCCAATATAGATACAAACCTGGGAATTCCTCTTGATATACTTAGCTTCATCTTCCTCATCCGTCTATCATTCAAACAAACGCAGTAATCATATGATTCCCATGCTTGCCTATTTGCCAGTAATCATGAAAACTAAAGTTCCATTACTCGAGTTGAGGTTAAATGATTAGCAAGTGAACGAGTAGCTTCGTTGTTAGATAAAGTTTACGAATTTAATAAAAATATAAAGTTTTCGTATATTTTCAGATAAGAATCTTTGATTCTTGAACTTGGGGCATATGTTCAAGATCTGATTTTGATTATTTTAAGTAATAGTTTAAGAACAAATGGGAATCAGATTCAAGGTTCTATACCTCTATTGGAGTATTCAAATTCAAATCTAAACAATAAACAACTGGGTTGACAGATGGATCAAAAACAATTAAATATGTGTTATAATAACGTGTACCTACATTGTGAAGCACGAAGCATAGAATGCAGCACAAGTTATGCAGAATTTACGACGAAAATAGCAATGGAGTAATGCTTAAATAAAGGAAATTCTCACCTGCCATATGAAAAATGTGACCGGTTGCACCAAAATTGCTCGGTTTTCCAGGTGTTGACATTCGACAGGCAGCCCGGAACTATGGGGCTCAAGGAGATCATTGACCCTTATCGTATTCGGTTCGAGTTTTTTCAAACATGAGTTTGACCCTTGGCTAGTTACAGTCCATAGAGAACCAAACCACATTATGTTCTGGTTCTGCCACTACACGAGCTTATTTGTTCTACTGGCAAATTGCTGAATCCGTCTTTCGCCATAGCTCTTCGCTTCTCATTTCACAAACTGCAAGATCAAGATCTAAACAATCTAAAAGAAGAACACCAAAACAAGTTTAAAAAAAAAAATCAATCACACAAATTCATTGGTGGTTGAAAAAGAACACTTTGAATGAAACAGTAGTAACAGAAAGATTCATATTATTATTCTTCACTAGGCCACAAAATGAAAAAAAGGTTGGTCAACCATCATAATTTATTCATGAACATAAAGCCTCACATTTTCCAAAATTCATAAAACCCCACAAAAAAAATAACAATAATAATATGAACAACTTCTCTTCCAAACTGTTAAATCTAGGGATGAGCTCGGGACGGTATCGATACCAACCAATACCGATCCCGAAAATACCAATTTCGAAAATACCAATCCCGAAAACTCCCAAAACCCAATACCTTTAAATGTGGATACAGATACAGATACAGATACCGAACACCCTCGGTTCGGTCTCGGTTCGGTATCGGTTTGGTACCCGGCGCTATGTGCTCATGCCTAGTTCAATCATACAACAAATTTCAACAAAAAATATAATCTCAAGATTTATTATTAATCAAAAAGCATAAACTCAAAATCTCATAATAAAACTACATATAACTGATCAATAATCACCGGTTCATCACCGGTTCACTAAACAATCAACAAACCCTAGTAACAAACCAAAACAAAACACAAGATCCAATAACAATCATCTCCGGCGAATCATCTCCGGCGACGGCCGTCGGAGTACTGCGACAACGGAACAACCTCAGCTAACGGAGTAGACAACGGCGTAGGAAGAGGAGAGCTACGGCAAACAGGACAAGTAGCATTAAGCTTCAACCAAGCATCAACACAAGTCAAATGAAAACAATGCTTACAATCAGGCAACATCCTCATCATCTCAGCTTCTTTATACTCACACAAACATATAGCACAAACTGTATCAACAACTCCTTTAGTGTACGGAAACTTAGGGTAGGAATTAATCACGGCTTGATCAAGTCCAACGACAGCGTTTTGCTCATCCTCTGTTTCGTTCGTCTCGTCGACGAATATTATGCTTGGGAGAATGACACCGCCGTCGTTAGTGGTTTGTTGACGGCGTTGACGGTTATGGTGATTGTAACGGTAACGGTAACGGTGACGGAAGCAGATGTAGGAGGCGAGGAAGAGGGAGGATAAGAGGACGAGGAAACCGAAGGCGATGGCGATAGCGTAACCGAGACCGATGTTGGTTAGGTAGTAATGGGTAGGGGTAGGGTTAGGGTTTGGTGGTGGTGGTGGTGGTTGAAGGGTGGACATTGGGGTGGTTTGTGGTGGTGGTGAAGTCCATTGGGTGGGAGAAGGTGGTGGAGTTAGGGAAGGATGGGGGTGGGTGGGTTGATGAAAGGGTGCATTAAATGAGTGAAACAGAGAAAGGTGATGGTAATTAATGGTGATAAAGATGAAAGAGGAATCAAAGCATCGCCATTGAAGAGGTTTGAAAAAACCTCAACGCTCCCTGTCTTATTGTTATTTATATTTTTTATTATATTGTTTTGTTTATGTGATGTTAGTTAGATGGACGCATCACTTATGATTTGGAAATTGGAAAATATGTTTTTTTATTTATATATGTAGGTGATCTACTTGGCTACTTCGTTGGCTATAAATATCCGCAATGAGCGTGGATGGACTTGATAACGCTTTTAACATTATGTCTCTAGGTGTTAGGGGCATGAAGAGGGAGTCATGCAGGGGTGAAGCTTGGTTCTCTAATCGGAGGGGGCCGGACTCAATTCTTTTTGATCGGTTGTGGCAAATTGGTGGGGACCAGACTTAACCCGGACTCAATTTACCTACAAAAATCGTAAATTTCCGCTATTGCGCCAAAAAACCGGGAGGACAGGGCCACCCTTGGCCCTTATATATCCTTCGCCCTTGGAGTCATGGTTCTAGCATAACGCTTAATGAGGATAAATAAAATTGGAAAATAATGATTGAAATGACATTAAGAGGTCTTAACAATTATAAATTTTTTTAGAGCGTTATGATGTTGATGCAGTGAAATGTCCCTTACGGACATTAACCATTATGAATGATCTTACATTTAGAAGTATTATGCAATGTGTAAGTATTAATTATTTAGGGAAATAGATTAAAAGCAGTTTAAAGAAAAGCTATAAATTTTATGGTGTTATTAAAATATATTCTTTAGAAAGGTGTGAGAGACCCGTTGGTATAATTTTTTTTTTTTGAAAGATGAACTTCAATAAACCACGAAAAACCCGACAACTATCTCCAAGACAGAGAAAGAAGCCGAAAACCGAAGAAATCCAAACAATACAAACACACTACGTTACATCAAAAGAACACCAACGTGACCAATCTACTACCCCACCCTTAAATCTGTTTTTATACCAAAGAAATCCCCACGACTTTATGTCCGCTACCAATTTCACCACATTCGTGTCCGAACCGTTGAAGATCTTCTCATTTCTAGCTCTCCAAATTCTCCAACACGTAATGATAACGATGCCATGTAAAACCTCCTTCTTGACACCCGAAACACCACAATGATCATGAAGCAAGACAACATCCTTCACGTGGAACATGAACGGTCTCGGAATCCTTCACGTGGACCCGTTGGTATAATGGGCGAAGGATTTGGGTGCTTAATAGTTAATATCAAATAGTAAATCTTTGCAGCTACAAGGATTAAGATTTGTAATAAAGTTTATTATCTTTTACTAGGGTCCATTTGTGAGTATTTATGAAATATTGAACCGTAGTGTGTTATAAAACTCTAGTCCATACTGAAGTCGAGAGACTCGATTAAATAGATGAATAAATCAGGTGCTACCTTCTAATGCTATCAACATACGAGTCACAAACAACCATTTTAATCAAATTGCTAGCCAAAATCATCGAATAAACCGAGCTTGGTAAAAAAGTAACGTTTTGTTCTTTTCTCTTCAGGGTACATACATGAATACGGGTATTAGCTTTGTGAATTTCAAAATTCCCATCACAATTAGGTATCTTTAGAAATTGCCTACATGTGTGAATTAAGAGCATTCACACTAGGTATCCCATGCTACATCAAACATATTGAACAGTAACCTCATTAATGAGGTTTGTCTTTTTCGTTTTTTTTTTCAACACTTATTTATTTATAAATAGATATGATTCCATAATAAGTAACAAAATAGCTTAGTAGTGGAGTGGTTTGTGGTGCATTTGTGTGCTTTGAGGTCTCAGATTCAAAACCGGTTTGAAACATGAGATTTTCGTTTTTTTTTTTCAAGCACTTATTATTTATAAATAGATATGATTCCATAATAAGCAACAAAATGGCTTGGTGGTGGAGTGGTTTGTGGTGCATTTGTGTGCATTGAGGTCTCATGTTCGAAACTGGTTTGAAACATGGGATTTTTGTTTTTTTACAAACACTTATTTATTAATTAATATATATGATTTCATAATAAGTCACAACATGGCTTGGTAGTGGAGTGGTTTGTGGTACATTTGTATGATTTGAGGTCTCAGGTTCAAAACAAAGGAATTGTGAGTTTTTTTTTTAAAATATCCAAACACTTTTTTAGTAATAATTATATATGATTTCATAATAAATAACAACATGGCTTACATGGGAAGGGCAAGTGGCGACTTCTTTTTTTTCCCATTCACAACATGTTATTAAGTAATAAGTACAAATATACCCATGTTTGTGTGAGATGTCGTTTTTAAATTATGGTATGAAAATTTGTAGTTACTTTGTTGATAATAGCTTCTTAGTGTTTTGGATACGACAACATTGTAAGGCGTGCAACGCGCACCTTTAAACACATTAGTTACATTAAAAGTTAGTGTATTTTATCTCTCTCTATTATTATTGAATTAAATAATATTTTTTATACATTTGTTATTACTTTCTCTCTCTCTTCAATCACAATCATTTATATCCCAAAATTTCCCTAAGGGAGACGGGGCGCTACCCGTTTTTTGAACGGGCACCCCACTACCAGCACGGCAATAGTGCCGCCACCAGTACTGGTAGTGGTTCCGTGATATGTTTTCGTTAGGTAGTTAACAGATTCATTTCCTCACGGACACACTCACCTTTGTTAATACCTTGAACCTTCCAAGGTTTTGAAAAGTTGGATGATGAAGTTTAGTTCGAGGTTTTTGAGGATGAAGATGAAGATGATGAAGTTCAGTTGGAAGGTAGATGATGATGGAGAATGATTGTTTTTTTTTTTTTTAGATCTGGGTCTTTTTATGGTTTAAATGAAAATGAGGCAAGTTTTAAAAACATAAAGGGTAAAGAAACAATAGGAATAATTAAATTAAATGAATCATAGAAGAAATCGTTTTATGTGTTTATTTTGGTTTAAATAAGTGAAAAATAAATAAAAAATCAGTGGAGTGCTGCCTCCAAAACTGTGTTTCAGTGAAGTGAAATAGTGAAGTGATGTGGCAGTGCGAGATTGATAGAAATCAGTGAAGTAAAAAAACATACGGGTAGCAGCCCTTCCTCTCTAAGTATACGATAAACAGTAGGTTCCCATTTTCACAACCACTCACAACCTTATCCTAAAATAAGGCGGATTCACTAAAAAAATATAGATAAGCTAGTGTGAATAATGGGCTGTTTTTGGCATCACTCAAGTGATTAAAATCTGTTTTTATTCTCTTAAAATTAAAATCATGGTTAATACTTTATACATTGTGTTGCTAATAATAAGCTAGTGTGAATGCTCTAAATGAGCTTTTTTTTTGGCATCACTCAAGTGATTACAATTTGTTTTTATTCTCTTAAAATTAAAATCATGGTTAATACTTTATACATTGTGTTGCTAATAATAACCATCAATGTGGAAGAAAACTAGCGACCCTGCTAAAGAGTTGTTTTATGTTAAGTTCATAAATATTTTATGTTAAGGTATGTCCATTGTGGAGATTTTCATATCATATTAGATAATTGAAATACATTAAGTTCTTTTGTATCATAAATGGGTAAACGTTACATACTTATTTGGAGACATACGATGTGTGAGGTGAAACATATACAATACATTACATACGATACGGTAAATACATAGCATATAAGTATGTGATAAAATGAAGATACACGAATGTATAAACATACATCCTAAAATGAATTCAATTACTCAAATGAGACTATGGGTTAAAACATATTTGAAATTACATGTGATCATCACGACCTTATTATTCATTCATTAAATCGATTTAAGCAAAGAAGTCACTGAGCGAAGGAAGTTTGATCTCACCCTTGCTAGATACAGGTATGCTAATGTCACCAATGAGTGGAAGGTCAACAACTAGGTTGACTTGAAGCTCGTAATCAATATCCCAATCTACAGCAATGTCCTTCACAAGGCTGACTAACACACTGTGTGGCACCTTAATCTCCACATCGAGCATTGTGTCACCACTCGCCTTAAGTGAACCCGGATCAGGTATTGTTCCTGTCGCTATCTCGCTAGTTCAAAACAACACAAACTCAATAACCAAGCATGACCTTAAAAATATATACATACGCATGTACATACGTATAATATGTATGTATAGTTATGTAACATATATATATCTTCCTTTTATAGCGCTAAAATACATGAAGAAAGTACTTTTTTAATGATGTTTTGATTGGTTTAATTAAACATTTAACCTCGTGGAGAGATTAAAATGCATATTTGTAGTAGATTAAATTCGTAAGCCCTTAGAAAAATTAAAATTAGTTTTACAACTGATATAACCACTATTAAAGGTTTTTCGATTTTATTTCATTTGTCACTCACCATTCTATATATACTTAAAATTTCTACGGTTAATAAATAAAAAAAAGATCATCACTAAGGAAGGCTTTATTTGTTCCATAAAAATTACTAGTTTTATATGATCACCAAAGCATAAAATACAATGACTTAGAATGTTATAAAAAGTAATATATACATCGTTACATTTATTGCATGTAATAATCTATAATCTATAATCTATAACTTATAATAAAAGAATTGAACTTTAATGATGCGGCATTCAATGGAGGCCTCAACCCCTCCTTGAATGTGCCACATGGCATCATATAGGATTTTTCAATTTTTGAGTTTTTTTAATAAATTCTATATATATTATAATTATTTTAGGAAAAGATAAGAATTTAAAAACAAAATTAAATTTTCTCTCTAATGTTTCCTCCCATAACTTTTAAACGTTAATATCTTTTATATACGAGATTTTTAACAGAAAAAAATTACACCAAATTAACGAGCGTTTTATTATCTTTCCAATGAGTACCATAGTGCTATATAAAAAACGGAGGAAAAAAACTATTTTTGTGAGGTTTTGTTTTCAAATATATTTTACTCTACTAATAAATCACAAACGATAAACATAACTTCATAGGCAGAGATTATTTTTTTATATATTTGAGTATGATAACTTATGGCAGAAATTTGTTTAAAATAAATAATAATAATAATATTATTATTCATTAATTATGTATTGACAAATCATTAATTATGTTGTCATATTAGATATTTTATTATGTTATATTAGATATTTTAACCCCGGGACACTCCCGGGATAAAAGCTAGTATCTATTATGACCAAATATTCATAGACAAAAGACTAATTAAGTTGCATGTAATAATATCTATTATGACCAAATATTCATAGACAAATGAAACTAATTAAGTTGCATGTAATAATATCTATTATGACCAAATATTCATAGACAAATGAAACTAATTAAGGAACCAAATCAAAATTTTAATTTGTAAAATGATCGAGTTAGTTAATGCATTAAAAAAATAAAATATGATTAAAGAATATAATAGTTTTTTTTTTTTTTGAACGAATATATAATAGTTTTTATTAGAGAACCAAAGTTGAAAAGTCTCTCCACTTCTAAGTTCTAAACAAACATTATGACCAATTAGAAACCAGAAAAACTTGATAATCATGATCCATTAAGTTTTACCATGTCAACAAACGTTTCCATTCGCTTATTGTGAACGCAAACGGTGACATTTCAATGGGAGCATGCTATATTATTATTATTATTATTATTATTATTATTATTATTATTATTATTATTATTATTATTATTATTATTAAATTACATGATCAATTGAATAACACAAAGAATAGTTTAACGTTAACATTGAACTTTTCAAAGTTAACGAATGATCAAAACCTTAAGTTCATCCAAACTTCCGTTACAGATAAAACGTTATATAAATATAAATGCATGGAAGATTAATATATAGATAATATTAAGATAAACCAAAGGAAGATATATATCAACAAAACGTTAGCAAACGAACCTGCCAGAACTTTTGAGAACGTAACGGATCTCTCCAATAGGAATAGGAGTGCTGTAAGGATTCGAAACCTTGACCTTAGCGAGGTAGGTGACGGATCCAAGGGCGACTGCTTTGAGATCAACGTCCGTCACAGTCGCCTCTGGCTTGGCCATGCTCGCCACCGAATCCGAAACGAATTGCTTTGCTTGTTCTAGTAAACCGGCCATATCTCCGGTTACGTTACCAACAATAATAATATTAATATTAAGAAAGTTATAAAGAGTTGATTGGTTTGCAAAAAGAATTAAGAATATGCGTTTACTACAAACTTGATGAAAATGTCATAACGTTTTATAGTGGTGGACTACTCGAGGAGTCGAGGGTGGGGAGCAATGATCCGTGGGCTGGGCCTTAAAGAATGGGTCACACATGGGCTATATTTAATATCCGATCAAAACCTTAATAAAAATATCGATAGTTTTATTATTTTAGTTCACATCATATAAGTGCATGTGTTTAGTTTGTAGCATTTGTAATTAGTTTATATAATTTTAAGATGATCTGATCAAAGAATCTTTGGTGTAATGGTGTTTAGGTGAGTAATAAAATAAGGTTTTTTTTATAAGATTAAGGGTTACGGTCTCATGGTGGACAACGATAAAGTTAGAGTATATTAAATTGTTGGAAAAAAATATAAGATGGTTTTTGGAAGCAAGTATTCTAAACATTTTGGAAAACTTTTTGACTCATCTGACTTTTTTAAGTAGGTTGAGATAGAAATGACTAAAAAAAAGTTAATAAAGGTTTTAGATAATAATACTTTGTTAGTGACGTTTTTGGGATTAAATGACTATAAAAGTAGTTTAAATGTCATTAAATACGTTAGTTTTTATCTTTAAAAAGGTACCAAAACTAGTTGTTATAACATGTATTTATACGGTGAGGCTGTTTATTTAGTCATACGACATACGAGTTTGTAAGCAAGATTTATTTAATCCAGTATATATTCCATTTTACGTTGTTAATCTCGTTTGAATAACATCTTATGACAAAAGAAACTTGCCCATTATTTTGACAATGCTCGATATCTAGTTATGCTTTTACGATCAAAGAATCTTTGGTGTAATGGTTTTAGGTGAGTAATAAAATAAGTTTTTTATAAGAGATCAAGGGTTAGAGTCTCATGGTGGACAACGACAAAGTTAGAGTATATTAAGTTGTTGTCGGAAAAAAATGATAAAGATGGTTTTCGGAAGCAAGTATTCTAATCATTTTGGAGAACTTTTGACTCATCTCACTTTTTTAAGTAGGTTGAGATAGAAATAACTAGAAAGAAAATTAATAAAGGTTTTAGATAACAATACTTTGTATGTGATGTTTTTAGGATTAAATGAGTATAAAAGTGGTTTAAATGTCATTAAATACGTTAGTTATTTATCTTTAAAAGGTACCAAAACTAGTTGTTGTAACATGTATTTATACGAGTTAGGCTGTTTTTAGTCATACGAGTTTATAAGTAAGATTTATTTAATCCTGTATATTCGATTTTACTTTGTTAATCTCGTTTGAATATGTGTTATAAATTCTAAAGTGGTCAAACACTTAAAATTAGAGACTTATTTTAAACTAGCATTAGCTTTTTAAGTAAAAGTTTAAAACTTTTGAATATCTAAAGTACTTATTTAATTTCTGGTTATAATCCCGTCATTTCGATAGTATAAACATTTACAAGAGGAAAAGGAAAATATTATTTCAAACATCACAATACAAATTTGATTGAAAATGAATTTGTATTCAAATTAAAGAAATTTTAGTTATAATGTTTACGAGTACTATAACAAATCAAATCAATACCGATTGAACATCGGTGTCTAATAGCTGCAAATGGCCTATTAAAAAACTACTTGTAATATTAGATTTAATTACCCATATAGCGCCCTCCCCATATGTAACAAAAAATATAACTTAAAAAATAAAGTCGTTAATTACGCAAGACCAAATACCGTACTATTTAAGTTCAGTTGGTATCAGTATGGTACGGTACCGTTAAAAGCCCTAAACCGGTACAGTACCACACACTACCGATACAAAAACAGAGCTAATTTAAAACCCAAATAATGTATCGTATATGTTTGGTCAGATTTCGGTATCATACTGTACGGAATTTCTCATCCCTACTTTACCTACAACTGCATTAACAGGAAATGATCTTACCACTCCGATACACATCCATTTTGGAATACTCTTATTACAAAACCTACCGACACTATTCATCTTTCGGGATATGCCAAAAAACTTCGTAAAAGCATAACTAGATTCCGAACTTAAATCCAAACAATCGTATATTAATACTTAAAAAACAACGAAATTTAAAATGAGGAGCTTACTTGAGATCGAAAAGAGGGACACAAAATTAAACATCTTGTGACAAAAGAAACTTGCCCATTTTTTTGACAATGCTCGAGATCTATGTTTGAAGATATTCACTTAATTGCATAAAGGATGTGCGTCAATGTAGTGGGGATTAATGGATTACCCCTGCCTATTTTTATGCAAATTTAGTACATAATGGCTAGGCTATGCGATATATTGTTATTCATAATGACGATCAAAGTAATTTAGGATCTTAAGCGCTTCGTGCCTAAAAGTTAGCCGATAGTAACAATTATACGCTCACAAGAGAAGGTTCAAGTGTTGACATCTAGTTAGCAAATACCAAATAGACTATAAAACTTGGTTAAATTTTATCACATCTTTGAACTCATTAATCAATTTCCTTCATACAAAATATTGTCAAAACATGGTCAACTTAGTTTTGTATGATGACTAGTGAACATCCAAATTGTACTAATGATTGGTCAAAGTAAACGACCGATTTAGCTTCATACAAACGAAGCCTTAGTTCTTTAATTATCCTCGCCATTTTTCTCTTTCATTTTTTAGAAAAATTGACTACCATTCTTTTACTGCGTAGATACAATAAACCTATCTTAGGGTTTGACAATCTAAACTCATTATACTATATTAATAGGGCTTGGTATTTAAACAGTGATTATATTAATTTTTTATTTTAGTCTACTGCCATTTTATCATGTTATATATGTATAGTTGTGTTTATAATTCAATCTTGTAAGCTAGCTCAGTGGTATGTGCATGTGTTTTCAGTTTAGTTGTGCTGGGTTCGAGTCTTGCTGAGCCCATTTCTCCCCTTTTTTGTTTTATTAGTTGTGCCTTCCGTCTAAAATGAGCCGCCCTCTCTTTAAAAAAAAAAAATGAGCCGCCCTCTAATTCTCTATATCACAATCCTAAAATAGTTGTCGGTGGCACACCATGCCAAGTTAATTGTAAAAAGCCTAACATTTTAGTTTCTTCATAATCAAGAATTAAACCAATTAACTTCTAGAAATCATAGTCACAACCTCTAATTTAAAAAAAAAAATCTTTATAAAATGACATTTTAACCTTTCTATGTTTATAAAGTTTCAAGTTTTACTTTATTTGTATGTGTCAGTATAAATTTAAGTCAGTTATGAGTCAAGTCAGATATAATACGTTTTTATTCTTATTTTTATGTACCTTTTCAATTACACCATCGAGATTATAAAATGTGAAGTTTTATTTTTTCTTTATGTATGCGTTGGTATAATTTAGGTTGGTTTTCGTTTTGACGTAAATATTTTTTTGGGAAATAGGTAAGTTAGATATAACGTTCTTATTTTTATGTATGTTTTTAGTTGTGTTTATATTTGATATAAGTTTTCTTATCATCTTGGTTGCACTACCGTTGTATTTTTTGTTTTCTCTTTCGGTTACTAACAGTACCGTATTTAGGTATCATCTTCCGGTTACTGTGCCGATGTACATATATATTATCAAACCAAAAAAAAATCGGTTTAGCGCGCCGCAACGCACGCAGGGTTAAATCCTAGTTATCTTATTATTTTGCTTGGATTAATATTATAAAAAAACCACATGTATATTGTTTTCAATATCCATGAAAAAAGGCTCTTAACACAAAGCCTCTAAATATATAAAAAAGAAAGTACAAAAAGTTCCTTTAACCCAAGTATTAATTCATTATGGCCATCATTAGTCTTTATGGTGGTGATGTGATATTCCTATTGGGCGTTACCGCCGCCGAAGAGGCCATCCTCCTCTCTTCGTGCGCTCTCTCTAAGTGTACGATATAGGTCCAAGGCAATGCTGTAATTTTGCTGTTTTGAAGGAGGACATAATCGTAATTTTGTTGGTGCACTATAGTACCAACCTTTGTAAACAAATGACTCATTAATATAACTAGTATTATATCCGCGCGCGTTGCCGCACGCCAAACTGAATCATTCTCAATTTAATAACACGCTACGATCCGGGTAAAAAAAATTGTATCACAACATATGGTGTTGTTTCTTTGATGCCAATTGCATACGGCATGAACATGCCGGTATTGGTGGGGTAATGAAAAAATGATGCATTGTTGATGTACCTTATGATGGTAAGCAAACTGTTAACGAATTGTTCCACTTAGCAATGAAATAAGCGATGAAGTTGTTCTTTGTTGGCACAAAGCAATTATACCCAAAAATACAATATAATGGCTCCTCATTTATACTCGCATTAAGGAAATGGGAATCAAAAGTAAATAAGATAAATTGACTAAATGAATTGGCACTAAGAATTGTCTAAAATTGTTCAATTCTTGGGTATAAAAAAAAAAAGACATGCTATACTTCACTACTGTAATAATTGTCTAAAACTTTCACTTCTTCAAAAATTGTACATTTTTTACCTCCATGTTTCCAAGTTAGGTGCTCTGCAGTTAAATACTTGTGGAGCCCACACAGAACGATCATGGATTCACAAATGTATCCATCGATATTCAAGCTTGTATCCTCGTGGATAATGTCATCTAAGAGATGAATGACTTGGAGCAACCTCCCAAAATGTGATTCACCTTGTTACCTCCTGTTAAGAGGATGAGCAATACCAAAACACAAATTCAAATCTATAGTCTGCCAAAAAAAAAAGATAAAATTACTACAATTACTTTCAAAGTACATGTGTATTGCAATATAACTTCAATAACTATCTACCACCCGCATAAGAAAGGCTAAATATGAAATTTCATGTTCAAAGTTCGTTTAGATAATTTAGATGGTCATGTTCAAGTCAAAGCTTTGACACATTTGTTGCAATTCCTAAAAATGTTTAATAGCAATTATGTGCAGTCAATGATTAGTTATGGTCGAATATAACACCAGATTAAAATACAAGTTGAAAAAAAGAAACTTAGTTAGTTCACTAAAGTTTACGGATGGCCTCAAGTTGGATACGGTAACAGATTTCGGGTGGGATTGTTTTGGCTTTGTTTCGGTAATATCCTAAATAACTCAAATAATTCTGTTTTTTAACCTTTTAAAATCATGGAGTTCCAAGTAGCTCATCAAAAGCCTGACCTGATAACAAATGCACGAACCATAAAGCGAGATTTAAATAATAAAATCTTAAATTAATTTATTAAAGCAAATTATAAAATATAGAAGTATGTATAAATATTCAAAAACATGTATGAGAAGAAATAAATGTACTTGTATTTTGTTTTTGTTAATTGCCTACATGTTGTTTATTTGGCAAGTAAGTATAAAACTTTTTGACCTCCGAGAAATGTAGATGCTTTAAATTCTTCAACTGAACACCTATCCGATCGAAGATATCTGAAATAGGTTACATTTACATGAACAATAATACAAAGTATAATAAGGTGGGATTCAAACAACACAAATATTCAAATTCAGTAACAACATCAAATACAAAGATAAATGAAACCATTATAAACCAATACTAAAAGATAACTCAAATTTTGTGAACTGAAATCAACATTAAGCAAAAAGTAAAACATTATCCCATAAACTCCATTCATTTCTCATATAGTCAACAGTCAATGCCATGGTATGTTTTAACCCAAATAAGTATTTATTGAAAATGATCGGATATTGATAAAAGTAATTAGTTGTAGGATTCAAATCACAACATCTTAAATTTTGAAGATTAGTACGATACGGTAATAAAAATGAAGCCCTAATCATATAAAGCCCAAAATTTCATAAAATCAATGACTCCTGAATTCACACAAACTACTTTTCATCAATCGTTTTGAGGCACATCACATTACTTGGCTATACATTGATAAGGTTGTAACTAATCTTACGAATATGATGTTGCAATAAATCTGCAAAAGCCAGTAATTACGAATCTGATGTTGTAACAAATCTGCAAAAGCCAGTAAAGTCTAAAGAAACAAAATCAGAACACGCATAATCGAGAGTAATAACCTAGAGTTTCTTCTTACAAAATACGAAGACTTTGGTGTTTGCGGCAACGACTATGAAACCGTGAAAAAAGACCTAGGAAGCTGCAAAAGCCAATTAATAGTTATCAACACCAGATTAAGAACAAAGAGGATACACGGTTACCAAATTTGGTGTTGGCGCCGATGAAATGTCAGGCAAAAGGATGAGAGAGTGAAGGATCAAGAGGAAAATGTCTTGGTGGGAGATGAGAACACGGTGGAAGAAAGTAATTGGGGAAATAGTCATTACGTGGGAGTATATGTCAGATGCATAGAGACGTGGCTAGAGCTTGGAAAAGGTGGCTTAAAATTGTGAAACGTGTATACCCACCGCCAATCTCACCCAATAAACATGTTAATGTACCTAGCGGCCCAATGGCCTGATGCACTGTCTCTTTCACCGTTCATCTTACTTTCAAATTAATACAATAATAATAAAACTCAAAACAGTAATAAGGCAAATAACAAAAAGCTCTTGCAAGTATCGAACCCCGGTAGGGTGTCAAACAAAGCAACAACCTAACCAACTGAACCAGCAAAATTTTCGTTATTATATCCGTAAGTTACAATATATATAGAATAAAGGCTTAATAAAAAAATAATTTAATTACTGTTCAAAGTCTAAGGCTTATTAATATATTATAATGCATATTACATGAATATATACTTAAAAAAACAAATGTGGCATGTTTAAAATTGAAACTTTCAAGAAAGATAATCTATTTACACTTTCATGCTATCTTTAACTCGAATAATATAATTGTCTACCATTTTAAAGTTGCTCAACCATTGTACTATGAATTGACCTCGTTGTTTTTCCTCTCCTACAAACTTTCGGTTGCTATACGAAGTGTCAATACTTTAACAAACTAAACTGATACCGGCCGAATTTTATTACATCGTACCTTAAAAATTACAAAAGAAAATAATCTATAATTATATACTATTAATAGTTAAACTATATATTATTTTATTCATATATATTATATACTCTTAAATGAACAGTAACTATATATTATTTTATTCATATATATTATTTTATTTTAAATGAATAGTAACTATATATTATTTTATTTACAAATTTCATGTGTTACCTTATGTGTAGATAACCAAAATGGAATCTCGATTGTATAATTCATTGATTAATCAACACCTCATCTAAATCTCGATTGTAAAACGCGCAACGCGCGTGCTTTTATACAACTAGTTTAACTAAAAAACAATTTACAAAAGATTAAAAAAACAGTAAATCACAAAAACCGTTGATGTACTATGCTTGCACCTTTCATCATCCCCTGGTCGGTTCATCATTCAATACACCGTCACCCCTCTGTTACTTACTCCCTATACTTAATTCACATTTTCCGTCAGTTAATCGTCAACTACGTTCTTTCACACTCTGTGTAAACAAGCAACTGAAGAAGAAGAAGAAGACCTTTCAATGGCAACGGCAGCTGCTGTGGCGGTGGCGGTTGCTTGTCTGAGACGGCGAGTGGCGTCCACAAAAGAAACGGCGTTAAAGCGTATGGAATCCAGCATAGACCAAGCTTCTCTTTCTATTCACAACGGAGATATCCATAATCCTACTGTTTACTCCCAAACTTGCATCAAGCTTGGAAGGTTATTATTATTATTATTATTATTATTATTATTATTATTATTATTATTATTATTATTATTAAACTAGTTTATTCAATTTTTTAGGTTACGATACTCTTAATTGTTGGTTAGACTAACGTATACTTGACTAGCTGTCTGTGTATTAAGTATTTTGTATATCTAGACGTACATGCTTCTCAAACATCTCATGTGAACTGATCATGGTGTTTATTGATAATGTAAGTCGGTCCAGATTAAACACGTGCAAAATTATTAGCAAACAAGAGGTATTGGCTCTGTTAGTGCAGATTTAGGGTTTTGTGTTTGCTTATAGTGTTTAATGTAACCCTAGGTTTCTATATGCCTATTTATGTATCTGTTTGTGCGTGTTTTCTAGCATATATGTTTATTTAGTTGGAACTAGGGCCTTGATAGCTTAATATTGAAATAATGATGTGTCTTGGGTATTATGTTTATCTTTTCTTGGAAAATTGGAACGGTTTCAACAGAAATGTTTATAATGGCCATACAGTAGCTGGCAAATCGTGTCTTAACAGGTTTAGCATGTATCTGACGACGCGAACAAATCAAGTTCTAAACATGAACACGACTAGTTTAACTACTTTATATCTCATGTTTATAACACAGTTTTATGTTTTATGTACCAAAAAGGGGAAATGAAGGATCTTTGCCTCTTAATTCTAATTATTTAAAAAAAAGTAAAAAATCACAGTGTAATTTTCAATTAACATGTCTTATCGTGTCTTATACAGGTTACAAAAACGTAATAAATGATTATGTATTATGTTTACCACTTGCAGTGGTTCCTTGAGCAAATAGACCATGCAGTCTGATATATGCTGTCTTTGTGCTGTTACTAAGTTTCACTAATGTTAACCTGTTTTAAGGTTTCAAGGCATTGAGTTTAGTACAATGATAAATTTACATGATCAGTACCAATTTAACATACTTAAAAGTTGTGCTATTGTCAAATGCAGTAGCATCGATCTAGCTATTGCGATGAATGCATCTCCATCGTCATTTCATATGCCCCAGCTAGTTTTAATTGTTAAAGAGGTTAGTTGTTGATGCCATGTTTTGATTCCAGATTATTAGTTAAAGTGCTTATTCCAAATTTTTGAATATCAACAATACTTTATGTTTAAAGATATGAGAAGATTTTTTTAAGGAAATATAGTTGGATACATGTGTTTAAGAATTATGCAGTTCATTCCCTTATACTAATTCAGTACAAATAGCCATATACCCCCCCCTCCCTCCCTCCTCACACACACCACCTAAACTCATACAAATGCTCCTGGCAAATGATGTTATGCAAATAAAAATACCGTAGTTCGGAAGCAAGTCAGCACTCAGCAACTAATATAGTGAGGGGCGAGTAATGAAAACCAAAAGATATAGTCAGACTTGATCATGGTTATAATGAATGGACAAAAAAGAGTAAAGACTTCTGTTAAATTGGCAATGATGTCAAGGTTATTTTGTAACCTTCTTAATTGCGGTAATTGTAGGTTTACAGGCTTAAAACTGAATTGCTGCAACCGTCATTGATGTTGCTCTTGCTACCTATCAAGGTACAGTGGTACACATTTTCTTCAATTCACACGCTTCGAATTTTCTGAATGTGGACGATTATCAAGCATGCTTCTGTACATAATCATGGTATCATAGTGCATCATTGAGAAACCTTTAACAATGCACCAAATTAGATTTCCTATTATCATCCTTTGAAGTTGATAGAAGTGGGCATCAGTACGTTTGTTTGTTTTTTCTTTTCTTTTTGTGATGGCCATTGGGCAGTATCTCAGTCCTGTGTGTGGGTTTATCTTTTTTCGGCTATACATCTTAATGGAGCTTGTTGGTAAAGCGGTCACGATGTTAAGGTCTGCTGGTTTGACCAGGCCAAATAATTATTTTTATGCCATCATAAATCCAATGGAAATTCAAGTTGTACTTAAACAGCATCTGTCTTATTTTTTTCAAAATGATTCATGTTTGCCTTTTCTTAGTTCACCTACTGAGATGATGCTGTTTTTCATTACAGTTCTCAAAATGAAGCATCTTTTGCATTGAATTATGTTTGTATATTTTCTCTTTGCTAATTTTGTGTGCCTTACTTTATTCATAATCACATTCTTTAGAATCTTTACCAAATCGTTTTCTTTTGATGTATGTGTCTGACTACATCATTTATTATATCTATATTCCTTTATGCATACTTGCTGCTTGCGACAGGCTGCTTGTAAAATTGGCTGGTTTCCGGATGGGGATAAAGATTGCCTTCTTATAATAGCAAAGGAGGTTGGTTGAAGTTCTTTGGCCTGTTTAGGTTATTGACTGTATTTCTATTTATGGATTTGTATTTGTGAAGTGTTATCCCCACATTTAACAATGTCTAGGTAAGCTATGGGTTCTGCAGTACAGACAAAATGAATATAGAACCAAGCAATGCACATTCAAGTGTGTCAAATATAGTCTCAAGGTAATAGTTCATCCTTGATCATACATTCATACCCTAGATTTCCCCCTTTTGGTTCTTTATATATGATATTTTCACAATTCATATAGATTAGGAATAGAACCAAGCAATGCACATTCAAGTGTGTCAAATATAGGATTATAGTCTCAACTCTCAAGTTAATAGTTCATCCTTGATCATACATAATACATTCATACACTCGATTTCCCCCTTTTGGTTCTTATATAAGATATTTTCACAATTCATAACATTTAGATTAGGAGTTTCTTTACATATTCATTTGATAATGATAGAACTAAGCACGTTTTATGGAACAAAATAACTACTCACAAAATGCAATAGTTGGCTGACCTTCAACAGGTTGATCGTCTCTCCCTGACCCCAGACAACTAGTAATATACTATTATACTTAACAAATAAAATTTTTGCCTCCCTAATGACACAGCTAGTATCTATGGACACTGAATAAATTGTTTTAAGTTAATAAACGGTCCGAGGTCCATTCACAAGTCTAAGTGACCTTACTGTTTTGGGACATTTTGCTTTTACGTACGCGGTCTCCTTTTTTTTAATGATGTCTTTTTGTAGTCCATGTTGGTTCTTTGGTTGAAATTACCCAAAAATATGTGATTATTGCAGTTTTTTACTTGCTTTGATTTATATCACTATTGTTTGTCTTGCGGATGATGTAGGCCTCGAACCACATGGGTTTGGCCGAAAATTAGGAGGGATTTAGGTTAGGGTTTGTTTGGCCCGAACCAGTTAGGCCCAATAGTTAATGCCTTGTTTGGCAAGGGATTGACCCTAATTACGTAGTCTATATATACATTATCTTGTATTTGTAACTATTATCATTCTGATGGCATCTTGAATATTCAACCCCCCTTCCCATGTTAAATGAGCAAACAACATAAATAAAGGAAGCTCATTTTATTCAATCCTGCTTCTGCTCCTGTTCTTGAAACAATATTCTTTGATGTTCGGTTATTCCTAAAGTTCATTTACATGAAATTATTTTTCACATACAGATTCTATCCAATGATGAAAGTTGAACACCTACTTACTTCGTTTGATGTCAAGGTAAAGATATATCTACCGCGATGGGTATTCTTTTGTACATAAGGATTAACTATCATGTTACATTATGTTTATACACTGTCAATTTTAACTGTTTCACAGGCTGGATATGGAACTTTTGCAGTTGATTTTCACATCTCTCTGGGTGCTACACCTCGTCATTGTCGAAATTTGGTGAGCAATTAATATGCACTAGTGAATAGTAATATATGTAGCCTGAAAAGCAAAATTGAAGTTAAGCTATTTCCCTTGGGTCCTAAAACATAATGACAGAAATGTACATGCATATTGCATTTTTTGATTTATTTGAAAATATCTGCATGTTGATCTTATCTGTCTTCTCAGCCATTAGACTTGGAACCATTCACAACTTCTTTTAAGCAAGCTGCTTTCTTTTCTCCTTTTTTTTTTCTGTCTTGTCCTTGCTGCAAAATTTTCAGCTCACCGATTTCATATAATATAGTTTGATTAATAAGGGTAAATTGCATAAAAACTAAAAAGGTAACACCTTCTGGCCTGATATCTGTTTAGGCTAACATACTTTTAACTTGCTATCAAAGAAGGCTAAACTCTAAAAATCATTAGTACCCTAACTTGTTTTCAGGTGCTTTTTTAGGAAAATTAAAAAGGTTAATATGGTCAAACTTACCTACACGTTAATTGTCACGTCATCAGTTTGACCAGGTCACAGGTCTGATGACCTAAGTCAGTTATTTATTATTTATTTTTTTACTTATGTTTTGAGGTTTATTATCAATTTCTTTTTGAAATTTGGTTACTTTTCTATGCATGTAAACAAAGATGGTTTCCCGAAACAAGAATCTGACCAAACTTGGTTACTTTGTATGCAATTTGCGCAATCTTTAATTATTATTTGCTATGTGACAGTGATATGGTGATATCTCTTCCTTTTATTTCAGTGATGTTCGCTCATGATTTTTAGTAAAAGTTCCTAAGGGGATTGTCTATAAACACTACCTGCATATGTTCAGAATGATATCTAAACTTGTCCTACATCTTATAGATATACCATTGTCTTTTGCAAATTTGAATTTAATTGATTATAATTGTAAATCCTGTAGAAAGCAAACCTGAAATTGATTATATGTTTACAGTGGCTCTTAGTAGCTCAACTGGACAATATGGAGACTGCTGCCTGTATTACCAACCCACTGAAAGTGGAGTTAAGATTTTTTTTTTATTTAATTTTTTTTTTGTAAATATTTTATTTTTATCAGTTTGATGTTGATGTTGTTATCTAATCTTGTACCTTTTTTTTCACAGCTTTCTCATAAATGGTTGCGAAGTACCTAACAGAACCAGAAACAACATGGTTTGTCAAGTTCTCCACTGAAATGTTTGCCCAAAAGAAAACTTTAAGTTTGCGTTACTCGGTTATCATGATCATCCATGACCTTGTCACATGTGTATCAGGGAAACGGACCACAACTCCCATCAAACATTACTAAAATGGTCAAGCATGGAGTAAATCTAATACAAGCTTTTGGGAACTTTGATGGTATGCTTACATTTATTTTGCTTCTTATCTGTAACATATATTATTGGCTTTCTTTAAAGCTTATGCGGTTTCTATTTCCTCTGAGTCCACATCAGGACGATATATTATTGCCTTAGTTTTTATGAATTCGATATCCTCTCCTGATCCTTCTCAATTGCAAGATTATCTCCGCCCGATGTCAGGTAAGTCAAGGAAACTGCAAAATCTTTCATACATTAATTGGACAAAATGGGCTGGTGGGTAAGGAGTCAAAACATGCTCGGGTTAAAAGGGGTTGCCTTTGTGCGCGATGGGTTGGGTAGGTCCAAATTGCTTTATTGTCTAAACTTGTATTAATAGTTAATTGTTATGTTGATGTAGTTTTATACATTTTTTATTTTTTCATAAAACAGTTTAGACTTTGGACATTTTGGACCCATTGACCCTGTCTTTCTAGTTATATGTATTTTTTAATTTTTATTTCATTTTATTTTGCTCATTTGACTTGAAACATAACCCAAATTGACCCATTCATGCCACCTCTAAAAAGTGATACTTTTTGTGCCTTTTCTTTCCCTTTTTTAGATTGTGCTATTATTGAGATGTCATCACGGGTTTCGCTTTACTGCCCCATTAGGTAATTCTTTATTGCTAACTAGATTCCCTCTCTGTTAATTTAGTTGCTATTTTTCTACTTTCTCAGTTAATTAGAAAAAAAGAAATTAAAAACAAAAGAACGTGGGTACTCCTACCCCACCTTGAAAATATCAATGTTTGACACTTTAACCTGACATATAGTTTAAGTAGAGGTTTTGATCAACAGAGACAAGACAAAAGATTCTTGTTGACACAGAGCCAATATCATGAGTCTATTTGAAACGATGATAATTAACAACTATTTAATTTTAACTTATACGGTTCCACCAAATGGTAATGATGCAATCTTAATGGATAAAAAATCTTTCCAAGTGAAATAACATCTTGTTAAATTCATCCAGTTTGATGGATCTATTTTCATTTCTTTAATTGACAGTCGGCATCGTATAAAAACTCCTGTGAAAGGCTATCTTTGCAAGCATTCTCAGGTAAAGTATTGGTGTTTCAGATATATAACTGTTGCAGTTTTGATGTGAACAAGGGAGTAGATTAGTTTGATGTTATTTCATCATTTTAACAATAAAGTTTTTCGCAAACTGTGCTTATTGTAGTGCTTTGATTACAATTGCTTTATTGAAGTCAACTCCACTAAACCTACATGGGAATGTCCTCTCTGCAACAACCCTGTCTGCAATCAAGATTTACGCATCGATCAAGATTTTTTAAAGGCAAGCAACACACACACATACGCGCACTCACGTCTCTTATGTTGTGAAAAATACCAACAGCCTGAAGTATCAGCAAGTGATAATGTTTTGATTGATTCTGTTTAGATCTTGAATGATGTGGCAGAGGATGTTCATGATGTAATTATATCAGAAGACGGGTCATGGATGGTTGCTGAAACAAACGGGGATACAATGAGCCACACAACTGAAACAACACCTGCAGTCTCTCTCGGTCACACTCGAGTAAACTTAGGTACAAACAAGCAGGCTCAGAATACAACCGTGTTCACGCCTACTGCAGGCTCTCTTGGTCAAGCTCAAGGCAACACCTGCACAACAAACCAAGGACAGAGTGTAACCATGTTCACACCACCTGCAGCTGAAACAAAGCTGGAAGTCCCTCCCGGTCAAACTCAAGTTGACGGCTGCACAACCATGCAAGTTAAAAGTACGATGATGCTGACACCACCTGAAGGATCTAATCAAATTCGAGTCAACGTCTGTACATCAAACCAAGGTCAAAATACAACATTTACACCACCAGCAACTGTAAAAGCTGAAGTCTCTCCTGGTGAAGCTCAAGCCGACATTTGTACAACCACGCAAGCTAAAAGTACAACGATGTTGACACCACCTGAAGGATCTCCTGCTCAAATTCAATTCGACGTCTGTAAATCAAACCAGGGCCAAAGTACAGCGTTCACACAACCCGCAACTAGAGAGACTGAAACTGAAGTCAACGTCTGTTCCCCCATGTTCACACCACCTGCATTTACTACTCCACGTTCCTTTGCTCCAGCTTCTAATGAACTCAGAAAAGGAGGGAAGCTAGGCAGCCACACCACACCAGGCGAATCTCAACCAGCCCCAAACATAAGCCAGGTGTCGCCAACTCAGATTCTAGAAGCAAGTGGTGATGCAATGCCATCTGGAAGAATGAGGGGGAGTTTAAGAGGTGAGCAACTGCAGGCTGCTCGACTCCAATACCTTGCACCACCACAACAACCGGCTCGAGCCAACGAGCCATGGTCAAGACCACCAGTACCAAGTCTTCCCCTGCCCTTTATAATGCCAAAAAACCCCACCAGTTCTGATCATGTGTGAAACTGATCTCAAGTGCATCTTGTAGCCTTATTGAGTATAGATATAACTGGTTCTAAGGTAGTAGTTTTAAGAATACTAGAAACTGACAAGTGTTAGAAGTTGGTCTTTATCATGGTATATAATTGGTTGGAATCCACGAGTAAAATTAGATGAGGACTTTTTATCAGTTTGATGGTAGTTATACCATACCTAGTGTCTATCAACAAGTCTTGTCCTAGAAAACTCATGTATATAAGTTTTATGTATTGAATTATAGTCTTTTATCATTAATCATTATATAATTAAATTAAATTTAGCCTAAAAATGTTTTATCATTTTATAACTGAATTAAACTTACTTGATCTGTTATCATTAAATAACAGTTTAATTTTCCAAATTAAAATTTTATAAAAATTCCACGTGTTTATGAATTGGGCTATTTTTTGTCTGCCAATCCAAATAAATCAGTTGGTACATTTCCCCTGTATGTATGCAAGCGAATACATATTAATAAATCAATCTCAGGACAGAGACAACTAACGAATTTTCATTGTCTGCGCCTTTTGTTGATGACCAAAACCCTCCATTTTGTACGAGATAAGCTTTTGCACGATCTTTGCATAGCTTTTTAGTTTACCTATCTAAGGATATAATATTTTTAATTAAATAAAATCTTGGATACGATCACAGATCGATTAATTGTTTGAACAATGGAGGAGCAAGTTCGTTCACTGTGTGTGTTAATCGGAGAATTTGTCGAAGAAGATGAGTATCCAAGGTTTTAAAAATTGGGCCTCATATTTGGGCCAAAAGTTCAGCCCATAGATAAATAGATGCAATTTTTATAGGGTTGTTATAATAAAACCCCCATTGGTTCTAATTCACCCACTTGAAGCGCCTTGCTTTGGCTAAAGTGAGACGAGGCGCTTCGGTTACTTTTTAACGAAGTCAGTATGAGGTCTGAAAAGTTGAAATTTTTTAATTCGAAGCGCCTCACTTTGGCCAAAGCGAGGTGCTTCGGGTCAATGATTTATTTTATGTTTTTTTTGGTGTTTTGAAGTGGTTTTTTTTTATTTTTTTAAATATAATTATTGTAAAAAATTTAAAAAACAAAATAATAACCACCAACTTGCATCGACTTGAGATATGAGTTTTATTAACATAAATCTCTCTAATCCATGATATCCACTAACCTTAGCGACAACGAGATCTATAATTCGAACAAGGAGTGAAACATTCTTCCATTACTGTTTTCATAAAAATGGAAAAAACAACCCATACAGAGTTCATTGTACTGGTTGCGGAAAGAAATTAACAGTCGGATCGGCTCTAACAAACGGATGAACATTAGACGATTTTGTTTACCTTCCCATTGATTTCAAGTATATGTTCTTTTGATAAACGTCTGGCTGACCTTCATCGTTGACAGATATCTCTCCGTGAACAACTTCCTCTGTACCCGATCACAATGTCCAACAACTGAATTTTACTTGTTTGCATGAACAGTTGTTTTATTAATTTTCGATTCTTGATAGTTTGATCATACTCGTGTTCAGCCTTTAAATCAACAGTCAGGTTTTATATGTTGTTTCAGGTTGCCTTCATCGTTGACAGATATCTCTCCGACAACAACTTCCTCCGTACCAGATCACAATGTCCAACAACTGAATTTTACTTGCTTGCATGAACAATTGTTTTACTAATTTCTATTTCTTGATAGTTTGCTTATACTCGTGTTCAGCCTTTCAATCAACAGTCGGATCGGCGCTAACAAACGGATGAAAATTAAACGATTTTGTTGACCTTCCCATTGATTTCAAGTATGTTCTTTTGACAAACGTCTGGCTAACCTGAAGTTCCTTTGCAACCTAGTTCCTTGATCCAACATCATTTGCATTCTCCCCATCTATGAACATGGGATCTCCCCAAAGTTTCTTACAAACTTCGAATAAGTCATTGTCAAGAACATCTTCTTCATCACCTGGGTGATTTTTCTCAAGATTCTTCACGATGAACCTTGATTTTAAATTAGCAACTGTTTCCTTAACCGATTTTAAATTATTGAAAGTCGTATCTTTTCCTTTCCATTCATTGTAGAAAGTTTCAAGATTTTCATTGTGTTTCCACTCGCCCGTTCTGTAAAGTATGCTTCAATGTCTAATAGGAGGGATAATTCTTCATGCTTGGAGATTGGGATGTCAGATATGTCTTGGTTGTTGGAATCAACAGAGCTTGAACCACGTTCCATGATATTAGTTTAGGGTTTACAAAGAAAGATTGAGAAGAACGCGTTTGTGAACTCAAAGAAAAGGCTTTGAGTACTTATAGTACTACATAGTTATACAAAAATAAGCATACGGTGTTGTAGGAAATTTGTAAAGATTTTCATAGGATATTTAGCTTTCTTATTTGCGGGTCCGTTGATTGTTTTAATAGGAATTTTTTTGTAAATAAATTACTCCTTGAATCAACGGACCCGCAAACAAGAAATCTAAATATGCTATGAAAATATTTACGGATTTCCTACAACACCGTATGCTTATATTTGTACAACTATATAGTACTATAAGTACTCAAAGCCTTTTCTTTGAGTTCACAAACACGTTCTTCTCAATCTCTGTTTGTAAACCCTAAACTAATATCACGGAAGGTGGTTCAAGCTCTGTTGATTCCAACCACCCAGACATATCTGACATCCCAATCTCCAAGCATGAAAACTTATCCATCCTACTAGACATTGAAGCATATCTTTACAGAATGGGTGGGTGGAAACATAAGGAAAATCTTGAAACTTTCTACAATAAAATGGCAAGGAAAAGGTACGACTTTCAATAATTTAAAATCGGTTAAAGAACAATTGCCAATTTAAAATAAATAAATAATACAACGTGCTAATGTTACAAGTCTAATTTCTTTTTAAATATATTTTGGTGTTTGGCAGAGTAGTTGGAGCTTTTAATAAAATGTATAAAATGACCAAAATTGGCATAATTAAAAGCTTGTAAAGAATGTTTTTATTTTATTTTTAAAATATAATGGGTATTTATGTCATTACTAATTAAAAGCTTGTAACTAGTAGAGTTTTTTCTTAAAAGCTAGTACTAGTAACTTTTCACTATAGAATTTTTTCTCCAACCTAAAAGCTTCCAGCTCTTTCAACCAAACAGGTTTTTTATTGAGTATAAGTTTTTTCTTAAAAGCTTAAAGCTCATTGCCAAACATACCCTTTATTGGAAAGGAATAATTAAAAAGTATTAGTTTATGAAGCAAAAACGACGAACTTTAAAATCAGTGGCCATAATTTAATTTATGTTTATCTTTGACATGTGTTTCACTTCAATGGGTTAAGTTGTATTCAAGTAACTTAAAAGTTAAAAACACATCGAAGTTTACCTTTCGTTTTGAGATCAAGCGCATGTAAAAAAACCTTCCCTTGATTGAAAGTAGAGTGGAATGGTATCGGCTTTTACAGTGCTTCGAACGTTGAAGGTCCTCAAGAGGAGGACATTCTAGTGGTTAAGTGGTGCAAGGCACAACCAAAAGACTTTGCAAGAAGCATGTTACGTTACGGTGCATTTATCTTAGAAAATCCATGTTGACAAAAAAGTCCTCGGTCTGGACAAACGAGTGTTTTAGGTGAGTTCGGAATTGAGCATCCGATTGGTAGTCATGGATCTATATTTATAGCATCCAACACTTGGAATTTTGGCCGGTCAAATATAGCATTCTCCCTTTTTGACTTCTTTTATGAATACTAAATGGTTTTAAATTAATTTAATTGTTTCTTTTCATTTATTTTTACTTCGTAACTTCCATAGCTATTATTGTTTTAAGTTTCAGAAAGATCCAAGCCGTCAACTTGACCAAAACACTAAAAGTTTAGTTTAGGTTGTTTAGCTAAACGTGTTTGTGGCTTGGAATTTTTAACCTTATTTTTTTTTTCTCTAGATACTTTAAAGTTACAAATTTAAAAATAATATATAGAAACTAGTTTATTTTCGAAAACATCCCGGAATAGACAAATCTAATATGAAGTGACAAAATGTGTGCATCATATAAGTAATTGGCCGTTTTTTTTGTAAAATATCAACACTCGATAACTCATAAAATATACTTCTAATTCTACGTGTACACCTCTTAGTCGAGTGAAATCTCTGTACAACCTTGTCATTTCCTCAAGACACTCTAAAGCTGCTATGTGAAAATGGAAAAAAACAACAAAGTTGATATCAAATGATATGTCATGATAATGATAGACGATTCTAATTTGTAAAGTAAGCATACGATAAAAAATGACATACATGCTCAATCTTTATTATTGATACACAGTTGATCACCTTTGGTGACACCGAATAAAATAATCAATAAGTTAGCAGTGAATATCTATTCTGAAGATAAATAAAAATGATTTAACTGCTATCGACTAAAAAGATTGTAGGATAGTAACTTTTCATGTCTCCCGACTATTTGCTCTACTCATACATAACGTAAGTATCTATTTCAATAATAACCAAACAAAAAGTTTTTTTTTTCATTTTTTGTATAACACTATGATACTCGTCGGAAAGATAATAAAATGCTCGTTAATTTGGTATATTTTTTTAACAAAAAAATGTTGTATAAAAAGTTATTAGCGTTTAAAAATTGAAGGGGTAAGTGCATGTGTCATACACATGTTAGAAAAAAATTTTTAATAGTTTTGGAGGGAAATTAATGGGTCGAATCGCCTTACCAAGTGTTATGTGTTCCACCCCTTTTCTTTTTTATATATATACTAGGTGAAATCCCGTGTGAAAACACGGGAAGTCTATATCATTTTTTAATACAATTAGTTCCCAGTTACAGAGAAAATAAACACGCTTTACTAAGGTCTGTTTACTAAACACCAAGTCAAGAAGTCAATCATCTGTTGTAAGCAAAGTCTGTTTACTAAGGTCTGTTCCGTTGAAGAGAGACAGCTGATAAATACGGATCAGTTTTTGAAAACACTGAAGGATGTTGAAACCACGGTCGAATAAATCAACAAATGCCACTTTACAGGCCAGGTAAATGGATCCATTGAAAGGTCTATTGGATAGACTAGACATCGGAAAGAAACAGACAATGATAATTCATCATCTGTTGGAAGCACTGAAACATATTGAAACAAAACGACATGTATAAAAAGTTATTATCAAAGTCCATTCGTTATGTTTCATAATTTATCCCATTGCACTTTATGTATTTATTTCCATATTTCACACTTAAATTCATTAAACAACATAAACAATTTAACTTACAAACCCATAAAAAAATATACCAAAGATAATGATATGTAAACATGTTATCTATATCTATACATATAATAAACCAAAGCCATTTTAATGAAATGACACTCAAAGAGACATTCTCCTCCTTGAGTGTGCCATGTGTAATCCCATGTGGCATTGAGATATTTTAGGAAAAAAAGAATTTAAAAACAAAATTAGATTTTTCCCTCTTATGTTTCCTCCAATAATTTTTAAACGTTAATATCTTTTATATATGAGATTTTTTAAAGAAAAAAATTGCACCAAATTAACGAGCGTTTTATTATCTTTCCAACGAGTACCATAGTGCTATATAAAAAACGGAGAAAAAACGACTATTTTTTGTGTGGTTTCGTTCATACAAGAAAAAAAACACAAAGTGTTCAGGTAAATCGTTAATCATGTATAGGCAAGTCACTAATTATGTTCAAATCAGTAAATATGAATTTTATTTTCAACATGCGTAGCATTCGAGTTATACATTGTTTTATGTTAGATATTAATATTAGAGTTATACATTGTTTAAGGTTAGGCGTTAACATTGGAGATACATTTTTAATTGTTTTAGGTTAGGTGCTATCCGAAACTTTCCTACATGTAACTGTAAAATGCATAATTCTATTTCATATGTAAATTTAATATGTCATATTAGATTTCTCAACCCCGGGACATTCCCGGGGTATAATCTAGTAAAAAAATATACCAAAGATAATGATATGTAAACATGTTATAAACAAAACGAAATGGCAAAGTTATTCAAAGATTTTAGTTGAATAAGCCCACATGAATGAATATGAAGTGGGCTTATTATTAAACCCATCCTTGAGCCAATACGAACACCTTAGCCCATCAGAGATGATCTACATTATCAGCAATTGTCCATCCAGTCAGCATCCAATCAGCAACACTTTATGTCCAAATCAGCAATCCAGTCAGCAACTTTCCTTGTCAGAATTCCTTACCAGAACTTGTCAGAATTATTTACCATGCTGCAAACATACTTATGCAAGATGTTCAAACACAAATTAAAGAAATAACACTAATGATCTAACACCCTTTTGGTTATAAACTGACATGAGACATGAGCATCATTTTAACATTATCCATATTGGTTGTTGGTGTGTTATGTTGTAAATATGTGGTTAAATAGATTTGAATAGTGGTAAAACACAAATGCCATCAAGTATTTAATTAGGCTGAAAATCAAGACAAACTCTCGTTCACGCATCACGCCCATGACAATATTGATAATCATGGAAAACAATTCTGAAATCATGGACCAAAAAGGTTTAATTCTACATTCTTCTAAAAGAGATGGTAAGAATAGTAAAGAAAAACAAAAGGATAAAGATCCCATTTAGAGGTGCACATACTGGTTTTTTAACCTGAACCGGTTTGGGCCTTTACCGGTTCCTTCCCGAATTGGTTTTGGGTTGGGACCGGTTCGTTTTTATACCGGTTTTGTCGGTTTGAAAAATGAGTTTCAGTTCGTGAACCAATTATTGTGCGTGCTTTTTTTAGTAACACAATAATTTTTTTACGTTAAGTTCCACTTCTATTAATTTTTACAATTTTTAAAGGTGTATATATTTGTACTAGATTATATCCCGAAAGCTTTCCGGGATAGATAAATCTAATATGATGTTATAAAATATGCGTTATGATGTAAAATATAAATTAATGTACTATAATATGAAGAAAAAAAACAACAATTTTAATCATGTGAATAAGAATAAAAATATATATTAAAAAGAAGATGTATGTTTGGATGAGGAGCAGAGCTAGAATTAACAATTGCAGAGCGTGATTGAGGCGGTAGTCTTGAAGGTGTGACTTTGGAAATTAGTGGTTTTAACCTATCCTGCTCTTGATGAAAATAGATTCCTAGTTTGAACATGATTAGTGACTTGCCTAAACATGATTAATGAATTACCTGGACACATTGTGTTTTTTTCCTGTATGAACAAGAACTGACAAAAAAGATTGTTTTTTGTTTTTTTTTGTATAGAACTATGGTACTCATTGGGAAGATAATAAAACATTCGTTAATTTGGTGTAATTTTTTTTAAAAAAATCTCGTATATAAAAGTTATGAACGTTTTAAAATTGTGGGGAAACAAGAGAGAAAAAAAGACTTTTGGATGGAAATAAGGAGAATGTCACATGACACACTTAAAGGGGGAATGATGGTGTCTTTGAGTGCCATGTAGGATTTCGTGCTTTGGAATATTAATATATATAGATATATAGACGCGTAGAAACATTTTTGTATAATTTTGTTATATATTATTTTTATATAAAATTTCAGTTTACTTAATAAAATACCGGTTTTGATCCAAACCGGTTTGGGACCGGTTCTTCCATAAACCAGTTCGGGTAGGGTTTAAGTTTGGAGATTGGGAATCGACTAGGACCTTCGGTTCGAAATAGAAAGTGAAACCGTCCTAGATCGGTGCTCGTCGGTTCCTTATACAATAACGCTGTGTTCTCGAGTTAACTTAACGAGAGAAAGGAAAATAAATGAAAGAAAAGAAAATTTTGATTGTGTTCCGGAGTTTCATTTAAGGAAAGAAAAGAAAGGAAAGGAAAACAAAACATTGTGTGTTCCCGAGTTTCACTTAAGAAAGGAAATGGGAGGAAAAGTAGGCAAAAAATTTTAGTTTAGTTTTTCTTCCGGTTTGGAAGGAAATGGAAGAAAAAGATACTTATCCTTTCTTTTCCTTCGATTCTTTTTCTTTTGAGAAAATTACACAGATTGTCCTTTAGTTATACCTAAAATTGCATCCTGTGTCCTTTTTTCGAATTTTTGACTCCTTATGTCCTTTGTTTTATACAGTTGTTACATCCTATGTCCTTTAGACCAAACCCAGTTAAATAACTCAGTTAAGTTAGTCATGTGCCCCTCATGTGAGGGGCAATCCTGTCTTTTCACCCTCAAAAGGACAATCTGTGTAATAATAATAATAATAAGGACAATCTGTGTAATAATAATAATGACAATATGTGTAATAATAATAATAATAAGGACAATCTGACCACCATCGTCACCATCATCGGACCACCTCAAAAACCCATCAGAAAACCCACCTTCACCATCGAACCTCCCCCCCTCCTCCCCCTGTCACCATCATCGGACCACCATCACCATCACCACCATCATCACCACCCACCACCACCTGCGTCCTACCCTCTGCAAAACCCACCACCACCTACGTCCTACCCTCTGCAAAACCCACCACCACCGTGAACCACCATCGTCCTCCCCCCCCTCTGTTCTTCAGATCTGAAACACAATCAGATTCAGATCCACCCCCTCGTCGAACCACCACCATCACCGGACCCCCTCCGAACCTCTGCAAACCCCCGTCTTCATCATCACCACCGTCCTCACCCCTCAAAATATATGGTTTCTGTGTGGTTTTAGAGAGAGAGTGTGAGAGGGTCGGTTAGAGAGAGAATGAGAGAGAGAGCTGTGTGATAGAGAGAGAGGAGAGAGAGAGTTATGATTATTATTATTATTATTATTATTATTATTATTATTACACAGATTGTCATTATTATTACACAGATTGTCCTTATTATTATTATTATTACACAGATTGTCCTCAAAATATATGGTTTCTGTGTGGTTTTAGAGATAGAGTGTGAGAGGGTCGGTTAGAGAGAGAGAGAATGAGAGAGAGAGCTGTGTGATAGATAGAGAGAGGAGAGAGAGAGAGTTATGATTATTATTATTATTATTATTATTATTACACAGATTGTCATTATTATTATTACACAGATTGTCCTTATTATTATTATTACACAGATTGTCCTTTTGAGGGTGAAAAGACAGGATTGCCCCTTACATGAGGGGCACATGACCAACTTAACTGAGTTATTTAACTAGGTTTGGTCTAAAAGACATAGGATGTAACAACTGTATAAAACAAAGGACATAAGGAGTCAAAAATTCGAAAAAAGGACATAGGATGCAATTTTAGATATAACTAAAGGACAATCTGTATAATTTTCTCTTTTCTTTTTTTATCTCCTTTAAGACTATGGGGTATGGATCGGGAAGGAGCTCGGGAAGGCTGACGTGGAGCTTTCCCCGAAGGGGAACACCGCCCCCCCCGCTCCAGCTTCGGTGAACTCGGGGAATTCTTCCCGTTCTCCCCGTCCCATTTCCCAACGTTTTTTTAACGTTAAATAGAGAGAGAGAGGGGTTTAAAGAGAGAGAGAGAGAGAGAGAGAGAGAGAGGTGTTTAAAGAGAGAGAGGTGCAGACGACGACGGTGGAGGTGCAGACGACGGCGGTGGAGGTTGTTGCAGGGGGTGCAGACGACGGCGGTGGAGGTTGTTGCAGGGGGTGCAGGGGACGGAGGTGCAGACGACGACGGCGGTTGGTGCAGGGGGCGGTGGTTGTTGGTGAGGGTGAGGGTGAGGGTGAAGGATGATGAAGATGATGAGAGAGGAATGGGTTTTGTTTGTTTGTGTGGGTTTATAACCGTTCAAAGTTTTACTCTTTTGTTTTTTTTTTTTTTTTCATTTAAATAATAAAAAGGGGAAGGGGGAAGAAGGGGAACCATTTCCCCTAAAAGGGGGAGGAGAAGGGGAAAATGATGTGGCGCTGATGTGGACAAGGGGAAGGAAGGGGGAAGGGGAACCACACCCCATAGTCTAAGTTAACTCAGAAACACAGCGTAAGCATAGCGGCCAACTAGCCCCTTTGTTTCAGCAACCCAACAATGTTCACGGATCAAACAAAGCTACAAATTACAAATCTTTGATCCTTTTGCATACTCTCACTTCACTCAACCATGAAGAAGACACCAATCTCTGCATCCAAACAATACCTCCATTCTCTTCTTAAACCCTATAAACCCTCTACAACCACCCATCTCCGTCGTCTCTCCGTCGCACCTGACTCACCACCACCACCACCACCGTCTTCACAAGAACCAACCCAATCCATCATCACCCATCTCAACACCACAGATGATTGGACAACCAACACCAATATTATTCAACAACTCCCCTCATTAACCCCTCAATCCCTCCTTAATATCGCTACTAACTTTCAAACATCAACCAAAGCTCTTAAATTCTTCCATTTTATTCGTGACAACCCCTCTTTAATCCCACACCCACCTCCCTTAGATTCTGTCTTCCAAACGGTTGTTGAGTTAGCAATACGTGAAGGAAATTATGATTCTGTTGTGGGTTTGTTTAATCTTTCCAAAGAACTAAAGGTTTCCCTCACGCCCAACTTAGCAATCAGGTTAATAACTTACTTTTTTCTTGTTAAAAAGGTTCAATATTCGATTTTAGTGTATGATGAATTAGACCCAGATGAGAAAAACACTAATGTGAGAAATCTATTACTTGATTTGTTGTTGAAAGCTGAAAGATTCGACGATGCACGCCAACTGCTCGATGAAATGCTTGAACCGGATGCGAAGTTTTCGGTTAATGAAATAACATTAAGTATTGTTTTTAATGTATTGTTGAGACGGGATTGGGGGAATAGGACTGATGAGTTCATTGGTTTGGTTCCGAAATTTGGGGTACATGGTGTGTTTGCTAATAAGGTTTTGTTGAGTAAATTGATTAGTAAGCTTTGTAGGAGTTGTAGAAGTGAGAAGGCTTGGGAATTGTTGCGTGAGTTGATGAAGGTTGGGAAGGTTGAAGCTGCGCCGTGTAATGCACTTGTATCAGGGTTGGCGAAAGAGCGAGACTACAAGAAGATAAACTTGTTTTTAAAAGAGATGAAAGCAAATGAGATTAAGCCTAATATTGTGACGTATGGGATGGTAGTGAATCACCTGTGCAAGTCTCGTAGAGTGGATGAGGCGTTAGGTACGTTTAAAATGATGAAGGAAGGAAAGGACGGGATGTTGATTAAACCTGATGTGATTCTTTATAATACTTTGATTGATGGTTTCTGCAAAGTGGGAAGGCAAGAAGAAGGTTTAGCGCTGATGAAACAAATGCAATCAGAAGATAATTGTATCCCGAATGTTATAACTTACAACTGTTTGATTGACGGTTTTTGTAAATCTGGTGAAGTTGAACGGTCTCAAGAACTGTTTGATGAGATGAGCAACGAGGGCGTGGATCCAAATGTGATTACAGTGAACACTTTGGTGGATGGAATGTGTAAGCATGGAAGAATCAGTAATGCGATGGAATTCTTTAGGAAAATGCAAGAAGAAAAGGGCATTAAAGGGAATGTAGTAACTTACTCTACTTTAATCTCCGCCTTTTGCAGTGTCAATAATATTGAAAAAGCGATGACATTGTTTGAGGAGATGGAATCCGTTGGCTCTCCTGATGCAGTTGCTTACTATAGCTTAATTTCTGGTCTGACTTTAGCCGGAAGACCAGATGATGCTAGTGTTATTGCTTCAAAAATGAAAAAGGCCGGATTCGGAATGGATCTTGTAACCTACAACACTTTAATTGGAGGCTTTTGTAGGAAAAATAAACTCGATAAAGCAGTTGAAATCCTTCAAGACATGGAAGAAAATGGAGTGAAAGCAGACGGCGTTACTTACAATACTCTAATTTCATATTTTAGTCAACACGGGGATTTTGAAACTGCTCGTAAGTTTTTAAAACAAATGATAATTGATGGAAATGTTCCTACAGTAGTCACATATGGTACTCTGATTCACGCCTATTGTTTAGCCGGAGATCTGGATGAGGCTTTGGATATTTTTGACGAAATGCAAATATCATCAAAGGTTCCTCCAAATACTGTTATATATAATACATTAATCGAGTGTCTTTGTAAGCGTGGGAAAATAGATCACGCTCTTTCGTTAATGGATGGGATGTTCCAAAAGGGCGTTAGACCAAATACTACCACATATAACGCAATGCTTAAAGGGCTTTCAAGTAATAATAGGTTGCAAGAAGCACTTAGACTTATGGACCAGATGACTAATCAGGCTTGTAATCCTGATTATGTCACAATGGAGATTTTAAATGATTGGCTTGATGCAGTTGGTGAGATTGAGAAGTTGAAGATGTTTGTGCAAGGATATCAAGTTTCCTCTGTTGTATCAACTACATAGAAATAGAGGTACGTATTGTAGCTTTGTTCGACTTACTTTTTGCTAAACTGATTAATCGTTATGTTTTCTTGAAATTACATGATTTTGGTTATTATGTTATTACAAGATTGTATTACTTTACTAGAACAAGGGTGCATCCTCAACGTACGTTTTTTATTCATGGGAATTTGGAAGTATAATTGGACTATGCTTTATAGTTCTAATTGTTTACGCTCATTTGACGGTGTTTGGATATGTATGTATTGATTATTGAGTCATTATTGCGACTTTAAGAACGAGAACACGAGATGTAGAATAAAATAGTGAGATTCTTAATATTTGTTAGCTGATAGTCAGGGACATGTCTATAATCTTACATGTATCCCAAAATTTAGTTTTTATGTCAAGGGCAACATCTTAACTACTTATCCGATTCAAGTTTTTTGGCACGTTTTTTCTAATTATAAACCCCTCTTTGGGAGGTGATAATGATACTTCTGCACGACCATGTTATAAGATTGTGATTGTTGGTTAAAACAAAAGTAGTTTGCTAAATGTGGACAAACCTTCTTGCTGTTATTGGAACATACTTATTGCTACTTGAAGTTGTAATAATCAGTTTAGAGTGTGTAGCAAAAACGTGTACTACTTTCTACTTAATTTTTTAGGGTCAAACTAGTTAGATTATGATTATAAACCCGCACACGCGTATGTAGTCTATTTCTCGTCATTGGAAGAATATGATTATGTTTATACACAAACATTTTATTCTGGATTTATGGAAGACCTTTACTGTAAGATTTAACCAGAAGACTTCAACAGAGATTATCCTTCCTAAAATTCCCTTGACTATTTTTGAGGTTTAGATTGATCCCTTTATATTATTGATTGACCTTTTAAAACTTACATCAATGTTTATTTGTGGCACAAAATTCTCTATATGTAGTTAGTGCTGCAAATGAATGTATATCTTTATAGAATCTTAAATTATTCTTTGCACTTTCAGTGAATACTTTAAAAAATTCATAAAAGTGCCATGAGCATCAAGATTTTTTAGTTTTAGAAGGCAGAAAAGTTGAGTTCTCATAAAGAGGATGCTTTCATGATTCTGTTTTACATCAACGTAAACAAGCTGAGTCAATTCGTTAACTTAGGAGAGCTTGAGCATGTCTTCTTTCTAGCTTTATTGGCTAAATCGTGATGGAAGCTCAAGGAAAATCCTACGACAAGGAGTTTTTGGTTAAAAATTTGAATCTTAGAGAAAACATTATTAGGGTGATCAGGAGTGGGATCAAGATTCGTTTGTGGACAAACAATGGACCGCTCCCCTCAACAAGATCATATTCCAGTGGACCTCTCCCCATCAACAAGATCATGTTCTTGTGTGATCAAAAACAAATTTATACGATATGTAACTGGACCTCCCATTTGGTGGTATAACCCTTGAATTCTTGTTGGAGGTTTAGTCATAGATTCTAAATTCATGGAGGCAGTGGCGAAGCTTGACCCGAAACTTCAGGGGGTCAGTCACTTGTTTCGGGCGGTCGAAACCTTATATACTAAAAAATTTCTATAGGAATACTATATAATCGGCCCCCGCCCCGCCCCTTAAGAACTACGCCACTACAGGGAGGCATTCCTTAGTTAATTGAAACAGTGATTGCATGTTAAAATAGGGTATAGACAAGAAGCTGAGTTTTCTATCAGTTTGGTTGAAAGTTCTTTGTAAACAAATTCCATAGAGAGAAACATAGTAGTTTGAAAAATGGATGTTCCATTAATTCCGATAAAAAAAAAATACCAGTTTAGATAGGCTAATCACTTGAAAACGCATTCAATCGTCAACTGGCTCTGACACCAATTGTTGGGTATATCTGTCTAAGGTGAGAAACAACTCGGCGTTAATTGATTTAAACAACTAAAACATTTTTTTGAAAGTGCATGAAGAGAAATAGAAAACAGCTAAACAATAATTTATTTGAGAAAATACTCAAATAGTTTTTCAATATAAATCAGTGTCGAATGATCAAATTCAAGAAAGAAACATGTCATTCATCCAAAGGCTTGATTACATAAGGAAACATGCACTCTATATATAAATATTTCTAAACTATTCTCACTTTCACTCTAAAAGGCTTGATTACACAAGGAAACATACACTCTATTTGTGAAAAGCAGTTAGGCCCAGCCTTCACCTGAATATGAACTTTTTGAATAACACTTTTAAATTGGTTTAAGGGTCAACCTTTTTATAAAAAAAAAAATAAAAAAAATAAATAAATAAATAAAAAACTCGTGTTCGGGTTAGCCGTTTATTTAATTTGTCATAGTTAACCTGCAAGTTACATTACCCAACCCAGGACCCGGCTATTTTCGTATCCTGCCCTACTCACAAGTAATTAAGCAGTGAAAATGACTATGAGTTGATTCAATTTGTTTCTGCATATATTGCTATTAGCAAAAACTATTATTCACCGAGCCGTCGGGATAATGCATGTGAAGGTCAATCACCCTTAGCATATTGTTGTCATGCAGAGACAAAAAAAAAAACCATAAAGATTTAAGGAAAGAAAAAACCCAAAGCACTGCAACTTCTTTCAGAACAAGAAACTTACAGTGTGAAATCCAGACACCGTTTTATCTTATACTACAACCCCAGCATCTCACACACAAGCGACTTAAACTCCCCACAAATATAGATAGCTGATCTTGACTTCAAAGGTGAGAAATGTGTACCGTTCAGTAAACAGGTAAAGGAGGGTGACTTCAGGGCAGCTTAATCTCAAAACTGTGTCTCGTTTCTTGTACCACAAGCCAACCAAGAATGCTCCTCTGTTAAATGGAAATACAGCAGCAATCAGTTTACTGAGTACATGGGTTTGTTAGGTTGGTTTCTATCGGAATGAAATGTTCATTCAATTATATTTTTTGGCATGCGTAAGAATTGAAATTACTTGGTGTGGCAAAGTCAAATATAGAAATGCTTGTTAAGGTAAATTGATTATATGTAAAACCTGAATTACAATTTATGTATATTTGACAAATCATCATCATAATCATACTCGGTTAATCCCACCAATAGCAAAGCTAAGGTAGGGTCTGAGGAGGGTAAGATGTAGACAGTCTTACCTCTACCCCATGGGAATAGAGAGGTTACTTCCAGTGAGACCCCCGGCTTGATAGTGGTTTTGTATCAAGCCTTGGACATAAGGCACATAACACTTAGCAATCGGGAATTCGGGACAAGCCCGACTGGTGCATGTGCCCCTTGTCTTTTGGCTATCAACGCCACCACATGATGCATGATTAACCGTCCGTCGTTTTTAACATTATTTTCGAAATTAGTAAAATAACGTTAAAATTAGTGTAACTTTACTAGTGTAAAAAAAAAGAAGAAGAAGAAACTAGCAAGTATGATAAAAAGTACAAAAATGAAAGTCTGTTAGTTAGAATTGTAAATATAAAAAATAATTCAATTACGGTACTAAAAGGGTTTTTAGATATATAGGATTATTGTGAGTTTTAATTTCATTCCATGAGGTATAGAGGAAATGCCCATGGGATGGACTATGGAGGTACCCAAAACTCTAAACAAACAGCAGCAGAAAAGAAAAGGAAAGTGAAGATGGTTACAGTTATCAACATGTTGACTTGGCTGTCCAGTTTCAATCAAACTCAGCTCCATATCATGATTGGCTGACCAACCAGGTTCATATGTTTCAAGAAATCCAATTTTTGCTTTGTTAGGTAGGTCATGTGGATGAACAAACGGAACTCCCGGGGGCCACCCAATCTCCAGCCGTATGTTCCCACATGGACTGTCAAGTGTATGAATGTGGCTCTCACACTCCTTCAATGAGCAGAATCTGAGCTTGATGCCTTTCTTATCAGCTATGTCCTGAACTCTCTCTTTAAGAACTCTTTGAGCTTCAAGTCGTAACCTTTTGGAAGGAGGCAATGGTTTTAACCTGGAATTGTTCTTCTTTCTCTTCATTAGGGGTTTCATAGATCCTGTATTAGTATAGCATCGGCTAAGGACCTGTTGTTAACAAACTTCTTTCTAAGAACTACTACTACAGAATAAAAAAAATTATAATTCGATTTTACGGATGATAGATGAACATAGCACATATATTTATGATTTATCATCGCTGGATGTCTAGTGACATAATAAAATTATGGTGTATTAAAAACTTCCAAAGAACATGACTCGATTCCCATATTGAAGAAGCAGCAAGCCAGCAATTTCAAATCATTTACTTACTAAGGTCGAGCATTCACATTAGCTGCTCCATCTCTTTAATAACACTAAAAATCACTACCTTTCTCTCTCCTTCTCTATTTAATAATACTTATTCTAAAATATTAAAAAATTATGGAGGATGAACAGTGAACAACGTCTCCTCCAAATATTTTCTCTCTCCTCTACTCACAACCACTTATACCCACTCTATATAATATAGAGATCACATTCACACATTTACGGAGGAGCTAATGTGAATGCTCTAAGGGGTTGATAACAATTATGCATTATCTCTAAGTCCCTAACGGGTTGAACATGTATGATAGAGCTTTAAAAAAAACAAACATGCGGTTTCAAAGTGAATTAGTCAAATGACTTGAAATCCAACTATTTCATTCGATAGGTTTACAATATATAGAGATAAATTAGGCCCGTGGGCTCGATACTAAACCCTAAATACTATATTCCAATACTTTTATTATATTTGATAAACAGTTTAGTTATTAAAAAAAAATCGGGGAAAAAATCATAATAAATGCTCTGACCTTCTTGGGCTGTAGGAAAACTGAAACTTGGGAAAGTATTTCTGTTAAAGAGTTGATCCAACGAATGAGATCTCTGCATAAAGTCATCAACTGATACCGGCATCTGGAACTGAGCTTCAATGCCATGACCAGCAGCTCTCATCTCTGAACAATTAAGACTAGTCATGGATTTAGGCATGAGTTTAAAAGAAAGAGAACACCGCCCATACATGTTACCATGTATATTACTAATATCCGTTCTATGCAATGCAGGGGTAACATAGCCAGCAGTCGCATGGTACAAAGCAAGTCCAGGGTACACAACCGCTTCTTGAGGACCAAGATCGCCATCCACAAGCACCCAACGACCATTAAAATCTCTAATATGAAACCCAGCCTTGTCTGATTTCATAATAGATATTACACTTTTGTCAACTTGATGATCATGGTCCGAGAACATAACCAACTGCCCGTCTTCTTGTGTTGTTAAGTTATGGTGCTGAGCTCCTTGAAACGAGGGCCTTGCATGACAATTAACGGATAACACGGAAGATGATATCTCTCGGTTTCTTAAGGGAACACTATCAAGTATCTCGGTGAACGCACAGCTACGTAGGTTCAAATAGAAACTAACTGCATCAAGTATACCACGCGTCGCTTTCCCAAGTAGGACAAATATATCCGCCAATCCAGCAGGGGGGAATTCAACGTCATTGTTCGGTTCAGTAGGAGTCATTCCCGGTCTGTAATCATAACTTTCTTGCCACATTTGAGGATCTGCGGAATACCCCGACGTTTTGCACCATTCACGGGAATCATTAATGTGAATGACATCAGCAGACGGGTAAGACGGTTTTTGATTAAAGTACGGTCGAGCAGATTCGAGGCAACATCTTAAAAGAGCAGCATCATTTGGCGGAAATTGGACGATGGCAGCGGAATATTGAGCGAGTGATTGCGACAACGTTGAAACGGATAGCTTATATGTATCGGACGGAAGGCCTTCGGAAGAGATTAGATCTGTAAGCTTCACACGACCTAGGTTAGGGTTAGAGAGGCCATTACCAGCCATGAATTGGTTTCTCAAACAGTTGTATGTCTGTCTCTACAACATGAGTTTGGTAGATATATGCTTTGCTGCATTATGGAAGAGTTTGATTATTAACATCATTTGAAGAAGTAAATATACATAAATAGCTGCAGTAGTTAAAGACTAATAATATTAATGTATAATAATTAAGTGATTTTTCAATTGGAGCCCTAAATCATCAATAATTATATAGACTCGAGATCTAAAACAACAACAACAGGATATTTGAATCGACAGATCAGATTCGGTACTAAATTAATTAATTAATTAATAATGGTTCTACGCACCTTGTTCTTAGATACACTCAGGCCTTTGTTGAACGATTGAACGCTGGAGGGTGACGACTAACGGTATAGCAGATTCAAGTATCCAACAGTCCAAGGAGCAGATGCTTGCTTTTAAACGATGATGATGATGATGATGATGATGATTACAGCCTTGATTTAGAATTTAGATGTGCGTTGCCTGGTCTTATCACCAAACCCAATTAAGCAGCACAACTTATGAGGCCCAACTACTTGAACAAAAAAACCGGTTCCGGTCTTATCACCAAACCCAATTAAGCAGCACAACTTATGAGTCCCAACTACTTGAACAAAAAAACCGGTTCTTGAACCAGAACCGGAGAAACCTACCCAAACCGGTAAAACAAGAAACGATCCTAGTTTCATTTACAACCCGGCGGTTCTCAATCGATTCCCCATCCCGGCTACACGAACCGGTTTTTTTTTTTCACATTGATCCGAACCAGTTTGGGAGAAAAAAGAAACGGTTTCAAATAGGCAGGAAAAACCGGTTTATGTTATAAAAAATGCAATTTTATATAAAAAATGTATACCTATATCTTAATAAAATTATAAAAAACAATAAAAGTTGAATTTTATGTAAAAAAAAAACATTTTTGTCTTGTTTTTTCTTTATAGTGCACACAATAATTGATTCAGAAACCGAACCTTTTTTTTTTGTTATTTGAATATATTTATTGCTACTTGAACCTGTATAATCAGTTTGGAATGTGTAGTCAAAACGTGTTGTACTTACCTACCTGATTTTTTTTTAGTTAAATTTGTTAGATTTGGATATATGCGATTTTACCTGACTATCACTAACTTTAAACTTGATTATTTAACATATTTGAAACTGCACATCATAACATGCCCACTGCCCAACATCAAATTCACGTATTTATTATTGATATTTTTGTAAATATAACCTAAAAACTAAACTTTATAAACCTCACCTGCACACGTTTAAGTGGTCTGTATCTAGAGTATTATTATGTTTTTACACGAGCATGTTTTAAGAAATTTTATTTTTGAATTAATGGAAGACCTTTACTCAGACTTTAGCCATAACACCTCAACAGAGACCAATTCCTAAAACGCCCTTGAATATTTTTGAGGTTTAGATTGATCCCTTTGTATTATTGATGATTAACCTTTTATAATTTACATCATTGTTTATTTGTGGCACAAAGTTAATCTTCAATAATCCTTTGCACTTTCAGTGAATACTATAAAAAAATTCATAAAAGTGCCATGAGCATCAAGATTTCTTAGTTTTAGACCCCCGTAGTGGGGCGTGTTTTTTCCAAAAATTAAAAAAATCGCGCCATGAACACAACCACATACGGGCGCTATGTGTGAAATTGTAGTTTGGGCGTTGTTTGTAAAGCGCCAGACCAACATTATGTTAACAAACAAAAAGATGCCACGTGGATAACTTGTAAGAAACTTTGAAAGTTGACTTTCATATCCATCAAATTGTATGCACGTGTAACAAACATCTGCCTTTTTTTTAATATAGCGCCTAAAATTTTCCCCACCTCACTACACCCCTATTTTGAATTAAACCCTCATGCTGACTCAGCTGTCACGTGGACCAATCAGAAAGAGAGGCTTTATAAATAAAGCCCCTCACTACTCATGGTCTTAGAAGGCAGAAAAGATAAGTTCTCATAAAGAGTATGCTCTCATAGTTTCATGATACTTGCTTACATCAACGTAACAAGTCAGAGTGAATTCGTTAAATTAGGAGAGCTTGAGCATGTCTTGTTTCGAGCTTTGTATCTAAAGCTTTGTCTCGGCGCTTGAGTAGTTTGTCAATCCCAATTCTCAAGCTCGGCCATTTAATATCTAATTATTTATTTTATTATTTTATCTATACACATGTATAATTAAATATTATATATATTTATGATTATAATTTTATATATAACATAATATATTATCTTATTATCTTTATCATAGTTATATTTAATAATATTTTTTATGTAAATAATAAAACTCATTGGTTCGTGAGCCTAGGGAAGCTTGGTATCTGAAGCTCATACTCAATCCTGTTTATTAATGAGTTCCAGCTTTGACTTGAGATTGAGCTCGAGTTAGCTTAAGTTTGGTTTTGATTTGAGCTTCTCGTTTCGAACTTTCTACAAACCAATATTGAATAGCAGGTGAGCGGGTCTACTCCTTTATACACCTAGTCCATCAACAATTATATGGTAACTTTTTCATTTGATCATAAACAACTATTTAACTATTTGCACACCCATATTTAAAATAGTTTAACAAAATAGTATGCATTTTAATGCCTAATTGGCTCAGTTTGATGGGTTTGGGACATCTGGCTTTTTAAACAAAGTTTATATTATATGGTTCCGTTTTTAATTTGCTTTGATAAATAATCCCTTTAGCATATTTCTCTATCTTTTTGCTACCAACTGCTCAATGTGCGTCATGGGCATGAAGAATAAGTAAAAAGAAGAACCTAAATACACATTTCTCCAACCATTAGGAATATGTTATTTTTATCCAGTTATATAAATATAAATAAGCATATGGATACCTTGGAGTACTTGTAGCACCAAGGTTCACAGTACCTCCTTGTCCCCCATTAATAAGGGATGGGATGCAATTCTTTGTCCCACCGTGGCCGTATAGAGTCATTTAATTTTTTTAGAAAGAAAGGTCACAAGAATAATTGTGTTAGTGTCAAATAAACTTATACTTTTCATAGTAATGAAAATGAATTTACACGCAGGAATTTCTCATACGACACAAAAATAATCATGTTTTGAGTTAGCTAATATAGTTTGTTTATCGCCAATGTGGGGCTAGCCCACTTGGTAGAGGCTTATGCCTCTTAGAGAGTTAGAGGGGAGGTCCTAGGTTCAAATCTAGGCAATGGTGTATTTGATGTAAATATAATAGGAGTGCAACATTAGCAATTAAAAAATATATAGTTTGTCACCTTCCTACCTCTGTGATCCTTGCAGAATGTCTTTATACTTGCCCCTCAGTTTGGCTTATTACGACCTTAATAACATACTTAAGAGTTGAGACGATTTAAATAGTTACTTTGTGTAATTATATCGACATTATAATGAATCTGAATTCTATATGAATATTTAAATTCTGTTTTACCAAACATGTTTATTAAAATCACATACTTTTATTTATGATCAAGTGAAAAAGTTTATTAGATGATAGCATTTTTTTGCCCCACCATGAGGTTAGTTTAAACGTCATTCATATTCAAAATAAATAGAAAATAATTTTGCGTGTGCTTTCATCTGGAATCATTCAACAAATAATATACAGTTAACATATTAAGAGTGTTATATAATTTCAAGTTATTATAACCTTTGAGTTGGTCTGCACAATCTGATTTGATCGGTTTCGAAGAATATTTTGTTGTCGAACTGCTGACTACTAATTAGTTTTTTGAAGCGAGAAACCAAATCGATCATGTTACGTAACCGGTGATTTTACCAGTTTGACGGCTTAACAGTTTGGTTTTGACAGTTTAAACTGCGGATTTTGTATATCAATAGCTTGTATCCAATGCAGACAATGGTGTGTGTGTATATATTCTAAACTAGATTATACCCCGGGAACGTCCCGGGGTTGAAAAATCTAATATGACATATTAATTTTACATATGAAATAGAATGATGCGCTTTACAGTTACATGCATGAAAGCTTCGGGTAGCAGGTAACCTAAAACAATTAAAAATATATCTTCAATGTTAACGCCTAACCTTAATCAATGTATAACTCTAATATTAATATCTAACCTAAAACAATGTATAACTCCAATGCTAACGTATGTTGAAAATAGAATTCATATTTACTGATTTGAACATAATTAGTGACTTGCCTATACATGATTAATGATTTACCTGAACACTTTGTGTTTTTTTTTTTCCTGTTTGAACATAACCCAACAAAAAATAGTCGGTTTTTTTCTCAATTTTTTGTATAGCACTATGGTACTCGTTGGAAAGATAATAAAACGCTCGTTAATTTGGTGTAATTTTTTTCTTTAAAAAATCTCGTATATAAAAGATATTAACGTTTAAAAATTATGGGAAGAAACATAATAGAGAAAAATCTAATTTTGTTTTTAAATTATTTTGTTCCTAAAATATCTCAATGCCACATGGCACACTCAAGGAGGAGAATGCCTCTTTGAGTGTCATGTCATTAAAATGGCTTTGGTTTATTATATGTATATATAGATTTATTATATATTTTACATGACTAAATATTTCAGAATTGATATATATAAGAACTTTAATAGAAATTTAACAAAATATTTTTTTTTAACGATCAACTAAAGTATTGCCGGGTACTTTGTACGCGGCCCCCAATGGCCGAAAGGGGCCCAGACGGCCTCTAGTCCGTACGGACAGAGCCCTTCAGCCCACCCGTCTCCTGTTCCAGGGAAAACCCAGCCCACAAACCTGCCCGAAGGCACGACGGTAGAGAACCGGTAAAACCTGGAGGGATCAGGAGTCGAACCCATGACCACAAGGGTCAAGGGTCTCTCCATCACTTCCCAACCACCTACCCCACCACAAGGGTGGGGGTATCCATCACATGCCTCCCGTGGAAATCGAACCCGGCTCCCTCAAAGAGAGAACCGGCCCTTTTACCACTAGGCCACATGATCAGGATTTTAACAAAATATTAGTTGGAAACATCGAACACGGGTGAGCTTGAAAAACCAATAAAGCAAGATTTTGCATTTCGATGTCAATTATAAGCAATTATGTTCATATACTACAGCTAGCTAGAAAACATGGTTTATATATTTTGGGAATAATACAAGATGGTAATTGCTTTCATTTTTTATATGATTTAGTTTTTATTGAATATTAAAGCGTAATCATGGGTAAATATTTTCCGGTCAAAAAACTTCAATGACAAATGGCCAAACCGATATCGAATGGAACCCATCTTATACTAGAAAAACAAAAATAAAAAAATAAAAAAAAAAAAAAAAACCGGAATTTTAGTATTTGGTTTCTTTTAAGCCTGAAACCGACTCATACACATCTCTAGTCAAAAATGAAACTAACCAATGATTATATATCGATATTTAACATATTCGAATCAATTTCTAAATTATAAAGGTCATAATGAAACTTTTTTTTATCAACCACAAACACCTATATCAACCGATACACATGCAAACACTTGAGAGGCAATCATAACATTCATCTACCTAGCTATCATCACTTCTATTTCTATATTAAAATAGTATAAAAGTGTATGATATTAACCCTTAAACTTACTTTATAGCATTTTAACGTGATAAATTATGGTAGACAATTTGCAGGTAATTTAATTGGTTAAATTACATAATTGGTAGTTGTGGTAAGTTCGTTTTACGATTTGCTTCTTTTTAAAATATCAGTGGCTGATCTAGAATAAAAGTTTACGGGTAGCGTAAAAAAACCTTTGTGAACCTAGGGGTATCCTATTTTTTGCTCATTCGCATCCCGATACATAAAACGGAGATGAAAAAATTTACACTGATTACACTTCGCTGACAAAGTAATGCTTTCAATTATTTTACGAACTACTGTTAAAAGTTTTGGCTTTTGAGTTTCACCGAAAGAGGTGTAAGAATTAGCAGTGCACCAGTCTTAGTAAGAACACAAACATATACTTTTCTAGATATTTGAATGTACAAGTTGGTTTCTTTTTCTCAAATGGCGATGGAGGCTATGGTCTTGTTGTTGATGTACCACAAAAAAAAACACACCCTAATTTCTTGAATCTCTTGCGATGTACCACAAGATGATGTGGGGATTTTGAGGGTGGTTAGATGTGGGCGCAAAAGAGAAAAATAAGTACGTAGAGGTGTTGGGTAATTTTTATATTGAACAATTCTGATATTTTAACATTACATATGTGAACATTGATCTATCATAGATTGAAGCATGAAGATATTACAAATTATGTGTTTTTTAGACATGAACGTCACAAATATCAAGTTGTAGGAAAATTGTCGGAAATTTTTGTAGCAAAAAATACAATGTTCTAGTAGTACTCTTAGTTAATGTAGACTTTTGTTAGTTCATCATCATCATCATCATCATACTCAGTTAATCCCACCTATAGCAAAGCTAAGGTAGGGTCTGAGGAGGGTAAGATGTAGACAGCCTTACCTCTATCCCCTGAGAATAGAGAGGCTGCTTCCAGTGAGACCCCCAGCTCGATGTGGTTTTGTGTCAAGCCTTGGACATAAGGCACATAACACTTAGCAATCGGGACAAACTCGATTGGTGCATGTACCCCCTTGTCTTTTGGCTATCAACGCCACCACATGATGCATGATTAACCGTCCGTCGTTTTTAACATTATTTTCACGAAATTAGTAAAATAACGTTAAAACTAGTGCAACTTTACTTTTGCCCCCCAAGGGCCATACATATATACATTATATGCGCACACCGTAAGTGGGGCGTAAAGTGGTGAAAACACGTAAAATGCATCTTACAACTACTAAGAAGTACTTGTAGCATTTTGGCATTGCAAATCGATAGTATCAATTGCATTGCAAATAAGTTGAATATAAAATAGCTAACAATAATTAAATAGATTTGAATCGTATTCTAAATCTTTTATATTCGTCACCATTCACTCAAACATGAGAATGTATCTAAGAGATGTCGACCTTTCATGCACGTTAATCCCAAATCTTCACAAAAGCAACCATATGGCGGTCCTTCATATCACGGTTATCACCATTGTCTGCTTTCCATTTTGTATCGCACTACGTGGAACATAGTCGTCCTACTTTTTATGTAATAATGTATCAAAATTGGTATATTATAGTATACAATATTATCTTTATTTTAATGTAAATTCAATCCTCATGTCTAAAAATGATTAGCAATTTATTTATTTCTTGTTTGAAAATACGTCTTCATTTCACTTTAACTAATAACATTTTCATCATTGTATGTGCAAGCTAGATAGGTAGGGACACATTTGGACGTGCTTAAACCCTTAAATCCTTAATTGTTACGAATTTAAGTCCGTTTATAGTTTTAATAAATAGTAATATGGTTTTGATTTTATTTTTTTGGGTTCAAAATAGTCAAAGTTAACAAGTACTGTACATTATACCAAAATTGATTTTTGAAGATGATAAATCTAAAGTTACCACCCTAATTTTTTTTATTTTTTTTTACTTTAACCTTTTCTTGCATCAAAGTATGTAACGAATTTAGTTTTCGTATTTTCATTTTGTGTTATTTGCTAAAACTTATGTTGAACATTTAAATTCGTTAACAAAAAAATTTGGGCTTTCAAAAGCTCAAGTAAAAAAGAAAGGAGTTGCTGCTAAAAAGAGAGAGATACAAAAGGAGCCGTATGATAATGTTCACACTTCAAAAGATGATTTGCTTCAAACATTCTTTTTTGAACCGTTATTCTCACTACGAAAGAAAGAGTCTTCAAAACCTGATGCTGCCGTGAGAATCAGTGTTTATAGTTTGAGGGAATACGAGAATTGTTCATGCTAAGCAATAATTGAGTCTTAGAATTCCATTTCTCTTCAAGGAGATACGTATATATACTATATATATTATTAATTATGTTTAGATAAAATTGTTTAAAAGTAACTTTTTTTTTTCATGAAACACAACAGTCTTAAATAACTTAGCTATCCACAACTAAAGCTCAAAATGAAATCCAAACAGATAAAACTTATAATACTGAATATAGAATGTGAAAATGTGCTAGCTAATTTTTCTTTAAGATTCATTTACTTAGAAGTTAATCATTTAATTTTAGTTATGACAATAAATAATATGAAATATAAAAATATTAATAAAATAAAGAGAGAATTACACAGATTGTCCTTTAGTTTTACCCAAAATTGCATGTTCTGTCCTTTTTTTGAATTTTTAACTCCCTGTGTCCTTTGTTTTGTGCACTTGTTACACCCTATGTCCTTTAGGGTAACGTCCGTTAAAAACAAACGGTTTCTTAGACATGTGCCCCTCACGTGAGGGGCAAACATGTCATTTCACCATAAAGCATAATAAAGCTTAATAAAAAAACTATTATTCTTCAACAACCAGGAATCATCTTCTTCATCTTTTTTCCCCAATTCTTCATCAACACAAACAATAAACCACCTCCATACAAACAATAAACAACCCCAGTTTCTTCTATCTCTCTGTCATTTGTTTGTATTCCTATGTTTCATATGATATTCAACGGATGAAAATTCCATCATGCGTTAACAGGTTTTAACTTAAACCCATACTTAATCATCTTTCAAGAATCAAGTAAAACAACATAATAATCACCGAATATGGAACAAAAGATAGCTGAAATAAGAGAGTTACATGGTTTTATAATAATTTATTATAGGAGAGAAAAAGAAAAAGACTAATTATTAAGATTGGAAGGGGCAGGGTACTTGATGGCATTAAGACGAAGCTTACGGAGAGCAGCTTGGCCCAAATCAACACCACAGATGTCAGAGAGACGAACAAGATAGAGCAAGACGTCAGAGAGCTCCTCACCCAAGTGCACTTTCTCCTCTTCTTTCCAGTCGCCCAGTCCCTTCGCCACCTCTCCTTTCCATTGAAATATCTCTGACAATTCTCCTACTTCTGTAATCGAAGTGTAGGAGAGGAGATAAGGTTTTTACCTTGGTTGACGATGACCGAGTAATAGCGTTGAACCACCACTCTGTTCCTTCTCTTCCTTCCCTCTCTCTCTCTCTCTCTCCTCTGCTCTCTCTCTCTCTCCATAATAATAATCAGTTAAATCAAAGGTGTGGGGATGAGGGTGTGGTTGTGGGGATCGGCGCCGGAGCACCGCCGTCTGCGGTGGCAAGAGCCCCTCCGGCTCCTCATTGCTTCCTCTCAACTTCTCTGTTTCTCTCTCAACATATGTGTGTGTGTGTTGTGAAGATGTTGAATGAAGAACACACATACAGATGTGTGAGTGTTGTGTTTTATAATATTAAGAAAGGTGGGTGTCATCATCAAAAGGGGAGGATTAGAGAGAGAAGGAGAATAGAGAGAAAGAGTAGAAGAAGAGAGAGAGAAGAGATATTCTGTGTTGTTATTATTATTATTATTATTATTATTACACATATTGTCCTTTTGAGGGTGAATTGACAGATTTGCCCCTCACGTGAGGGGCACATGACTGAGTTAACGGAGTTTTTAACAGAAGTTACCCTAAAGGACATAGGGTGTAACAAATTGATAAAACAAAGGACATAGGGAGTTAAAAATTCAAAAAAAGGACAGAACATGCAATTTTGGGTAAAACTAAAGGACAATCTGTGTAATTCTCTCTAAAATAAAAATATACGGTCCGGTCCGGTTTTATACGGTTGGTTTTCATTATGAACCGTAAACCAAACCGTTTGATACGGTTTAAAAATACTGAAACCAACCGACCGAAAGTTAAGTAAAAAAACCAACCGTGAAACCAAACCGATGACCGGTTTGGGCGGTTTCACGGTTTGAAACCGAACCGTGAACACCCCTAATATATAGGATAAGCTTTATAATTGATTGTTGGAATAAAAATAGTTAAAAAAAAACTATAGTATGAATGCATATCAGAAGGCCCCAATAATCCTGTTTTTTACTCCTAATTATTATTATTTTTGATGCACAACGAATACTATACAAGTCCGGTTATTTGGTTAAACTCTTTGGTGAAAGATCGTCCACGCCCTACGAACACACAAAGCTGAAGACCCGGTCCGCTCACTATTTCTAGGGAAACTATCTGCCCAAATGGCCACTATATATGATAAAACCTCTGGCCCACTCAGAGCAAATTACATTAAGTTGGACTCGAACGCATGATCTCCACATTGAAAGATAATGATATTGCCTCCTCCCAAATCAATTGATCCGAAACTCATTTACACAATAAAGCTCTGAAAATATTGTGGTATATAAATAACTAGGTTAAGATCTTGTGGATTTAGTGAATGTAATCTCATATACTTAATTACTTAGTAATAAGAAAAGATATATCTTTAAAACCTCATGTATTACACAAACTAAATGATATTTAACACAATCTTATAACACGTATAATTGTCATACATGTTTTGAAATATATGTATATAGGGTCCGGTTCGGTTAACAACTAATTCCAGTTATGAGAATCGTGAGAACTGCGCCGTAAAAACGGGAATTTTTAATTTCTTTTACCCAATGATGTAAAAATGGCTAACTAAGAAATATACAAAAAATGAAGAAAAAAATTACGTCGTCCTTACACCAGTGTAACAAAAGTGACATAAATGCCTACACCAGTGTAATATTTTATTATGATTTAGTCACAATCACAATTCCATTACATAATAAATTAAATGTGTGGCTAATAAGTGAGTTCATAACTTCATATGGCATTACAACTCAACCTAGTTCTCATTTCAACCATCCATATATGTGTGTGTGTGTATATATTGATGTGACAGTCGTATATTATGTTAAACTAATTTTGTTGAACATATTTTTAAACTTAATGACAATTTGACACTTGGATAGAAGCTTTTAGGTAGAAAAAATAAGTTTATTTGGAAATTCATAATTAATGTTATATTAATGTGTTTTGTCAATGATATATTATGGTAATTATTAATAATTAAAAAAATAAATATATAAATATAACCAAATTAGAAAAAAGGCGGGAAAACAAAAAATAATATCATATGTTGACGTATGTCTCTTATGATTTTCTTTTATAATATAATTAGTACTAGGTTCCAATCATGTGTATTATACGGCCTGATAAATGTAATTTTATATAGTTAGTAATAAAATTATGTTTAAAAAATATGAATTGCACGATTAAATACCCGTATATTGTATTAATAGAATAAAATAAAATATAGTGTAATTTGTTAACATATATACAACCTCAAGATATGTACTTTTTTACTGACCAGTTTTTTTCTCCAATTCTATTACTCTACATGTCTCACGTACAGAAAATAGAACCAAACACCTTTTAGATAAAGGGTTATCAACTTTGCCACTAGACCAAGCTAGTGTTTGCAAGATACATATTTAATAAAATGAACATTTTAGCGAAAGTTATACGCTTTGTTACATTAATTTTTAAAATATTATTTTTTTCAACTGTGTATTAATTTTGATTTTTAATACCATTTATTTTTTTGTTATTTAACATATCGTTTGTCATATTTCTTGTAATTCAACCTGATTAAATATTTGAAATTTTTTTAAAATCATTGATAAACCAATTATCATCATCATTATTTGTTTTTTTATATATTAACCAACATACTTTTGAACTTGGTAAAAAAATATAAGTTTATTAAAAAAAACTAATAAATAATTTCATATTAAGTGCATTTAATCATATAATAGTTATCATTGGAAAAATCGTTTCTTATTTTTATCAAAGCTATTTATAAAGCATAAACTAAAACATGTAAAATCAGAGGGCGTTACTTGAATGCTACTATGGGTAATTGCGAAAAAAGGAATAAATGGGCTGCAATAATTATAAAATAAATTACGTAATTTTTTTTAAAATCACTCATAAAAACAATTATTATCATTATTTTTCGTTTTCTAATATTTTTACCAACATACTTTTGATCTTGGTAGACTTTTAAGTAAAAATAGTATAAGTTTATTAAAATAACTAATAATTAATAATTATCCTTAATTAAGAAAATAGATATCCATAATTAAGTAGAAGGGGAAGATGTCACTTGGGTCATAGCCCAGTGGTAACACCTAATGGTGTTTGGTGAAAGAACCCAGGTTCAAACCTGGTGGGTGGAAAAAGGGGTGTAATAAAAATGGTGTAAAATATAGGGGAGGAAATTAGCCGTTCAAAAAAAAAAGTAGAAGGGAAAGATGAGAAAATTAAAAGTAGATGGTTTCAATGAATGACACGTGTAACCCATGATTTTTTTTATTATAGATATCGATAGATATAGATAGATAAGTATAAATATAAGAGTGGATGGTGAGATGGTCGAGTATCTCCTCGGATACCTAGTACTCGATCGGGTACACCTTTCTGTCTCTATGGGGGAGGTTCACAAGTGGTTGGGTGTGCGGGCAGTTGAAATCGAACCCCGGGTTACGCGGCTTATGTGGTCGGGTGGTTAACGTGACGGAGTACTGTTGGCCTCTTCCATTGAATCCAGACCGCCCGCTCTAAGTATAGATATAGACTATAATGTAAAAAAATAACTACAAAACCCCCAATAATATATATATATATATATATATAGGTAGAGGATCTTGTAGGAAAATTGTTTTGTGTAGGAAGTGTAGGAAAGAGTTATGACCCTTGGATCAAATATTGAGATTAAGGGCATTTTAGACTTTTATACCATTTTTTAAATCTCTCAAATCCCATTAATTTAGCAAAATTGATTAAATAATCAAAACATTCACCTAGGATATTTTGAAGATCACCATCCTAAAATAACTTTCTGAATCCATAAACCCACTATTATCATATCAATTTCTTTCGGTTCTTCAATCATTACATGAAGAGTGTTTTATTAACATAAGTAGTGTTTTATTAACATTATTAAACATGTTATTATAAACATCGACTAAACATTTTATAACAAACAAAACACTGTTAAAATGTTTTAATACACAAGAACAACTACACCTAATATACATAAAAATTTTATAAAACACCTCGTTTAATCCATATCAAACAATGAACTACCAAATCCTTATATAAAACACTTCTGATTTTACAATCTTATTGTTTTTTGGGATTATGTTTTTTAAGAGGTCCTGTTGAAGCAGTTTATTATAACAGGGGTACTACTTTAGAACACTAATGTTTTATCATAAGGAGTGTTTTATAATAGCATTTATAATACATTATGTATACTAAGGAGTGTTTTCTTAACATGAAGTGTTATAAAACAGTTCTCAATCATCGACTAAACATGTGTCCAACATAGCTTTTTTAGCATTACCCAAAACATATAGTTTAAAAATAAATAAACACCTACCAAATTCAGATACATGCACAGTCTAGTAACGGCACATATAGTTTTCCAAATCACAAACTTAAAGCATTTTTGTTCCAAGACACAAACCGAAAGCAAGCATTAGATAGAAAAAAGTTGCGCTATAATAAATGACCATTCACTTTGTCGGACCAATCTGTTGTTGATTCAATCAAACGCCGTCTTTTTCCAATAGTTTCTTAAATTTGGCTGACATCAAGGAATATTTATCCACACCTAATTGAACATCCGTATTGCATAAATTGACATCACTGCGTGGGATCTTCGCAACACACTTTCTCCTCAATTCATTTAGCTCCCATTTGCTGCCTCCCCCAACAGATTACCATTCTCGTCGCACTCTTTTTGACAGAATGCAATTCCAGTCCTTTATTGGCAATCCCTTATAGGTCTCATGTGCATCATAATCGTTTGGGCTTTGCCCATACATTTATCAATAACAAGCATTATTCAGATGCAAAGTTTATGATTTCATAAAAAAATAACATCAAGGAGTGTTTTTTAGCAGATCTATAGGTGAACAATTTATAACATTGAAACATCAGAAGTGTGTTTTAGCAGATCTGTAGGTGAACAATTCCAACAACACATAGTGTTTTACATGATGCGATTAAGACGTATAAAAACCCACTTTCAGCCGAAATCATAACCAAAAAACAAAACACTATAAGCCATTATCAAACACTATCAGCCATTAAATACGTGTGTATTTGAAGTTTATAAACGTGTATAAAAACCCATTTTCAGCCGAAATCATAATAAAAAACACTATCAGTCGAAATTTTCAGAAAACATAAAAACCAACAAAAATTTAACTTAACAACACACAATAATAAAAAAAATTGAGACTGTTTTAGCCACAATACCTGTGAGGGTAGTTGTAGGTAGGGGTGTGCATGGGTCGGTTTGGGTCGGTTTTTATCATTAACCATAACCATAACCGCTATTTCGGTTATGGGATTTTTGTAACCATAACCATAACCAAACTTCGGTTATGGTTAATCGGTTATGAATTCGGTTATGGTTCGGTTATGGTTATTTCGGTTATTAACCAAAAAAATCAACCAAAGCTAACTTTCGGCTAAATTATAAAATTAAAAGCCCATGGGTCTTAAAAACTCAGAACCTACAATGATAGACTTAGCTTGGGTTATTATTTATAAGTTAATCAAGACTACACTTTCTAGTTAAAGTACCAATGTGGGATCCCTTTTAATAACATATTAACAAAAAAAAAACATATTTAAACCCTTGGTTACAACTTACAAGTTTAATTCATCATAAAAAAAAAAAGAATACTACATCAATATCATGTTGTTAATAACATACTTTTTTTATAGTAAAAAAAACCTCTATATAGTTAATATAGAACATAATTCTATTACATAAACTTAACGATACAAGTTCGGTTCGGTTCGGTTATATCGGTTAACCAAAGCTTCATAACCATAACCATAACCGCTCAGTTGGTTATAGAAATTTCATAACCATAACCATTGGTTATGTTGGTTATCGGTTAAAATCGGTCCGGTTATGTCGGTTATGGTTCGGTTATGTCGGTTATGGTTAATTTTGCTCACCCCTAGTTGTAGGATACGATGGTGTCTGATCCGCCTGCATGTTTAAATGGTGGTTGTCGGGTCCGCAGGAGGAGGTTTAAAAACACTGATTGTTTTTTTTCGGTAGAGGAAGTGTAAGAGGTTTAAAACACCAGCGACAAGAAGGTTTAGAACACGGCGGTTGAGATGTGGTAAAACACGGGCTGCAGGTGGGTCGTCGGCGACAACTTTGGGTTTTTCCAGTTGGGGTTTTTTGTAGTTTTTGAAGATGAACAAGATGAATGTTTCTGGATATTATTATCAATGAGAAGAGAGAGAGAGAGAGGAACGAGAATCAAGGAAGCATTAAAATGGTTTCTAAAAAACTTGATAGAAAATGACCTTCATACCCTCATGTAAAATACATATTGACGATCCTGCCCTCAATTTCTATAATATATTAATTAGATTTAAACACATCCAAAACTTTTAATCTCCACCATTTATTTTTAAATCTAATGGTTGAAAACACTTCCTACACAAAACTATTTTCCTACAAGAACCCTTATATTTGTAAATAATATATAGTTCTAAAGAAAAAACAAATCAATCAAAATCTTTTTTCTTCAAGACTCTTCATAATGAAAGAATCATACTCTTCTACCATGTACAAAAGTTCTTTGTAAGTAGACAATATTCTTCAACCCAACAAAAAGCGTTTGATACCCATTTGCCTAAAGAAACAAGACACCTTTGCCAACCCAATCTGTTCAACAAAATTTACCAACCCAATGTACACTTCTCGATGCATAGCGTACAACCTATTTTATGCTTCCAAGATTATCTTTACAAAAGCCTATTTTTACTCCCTCTCTCTAAAAAAGTAAAAGAAAACAAAAAGAAACGCCATCAACAATTAAAAAGTCGGCAAGAAGAAACGCGTAACATTCCATCATGCTCACGTCACCACGTTTTATAAAATAAAAAAAAAGTCAACTTCCTCCAGCTGCGGTGGTGCTTGTGGTGGCGATATTGTTAGTCAACCACGGTGATATCGCCGGAATAACACCGGAGTTAACTCCGGTGACCGGACCAACAAGCTCATCTAATCCTTCGAAAAAGTCGTCGTCCATTACCATATCCAAGTTGTCTTCATCTGTATCATTATCATTATCGTTATCGTTATCGTCTGTCTTTTCTGTCGCCGGAGAGTGGCTGGTCGGCGGCGATGAAATGGGTTTGTCGGCGGAGGTGGTGGGTTTGTTTCTTGTGCTTCCGGCTAATGAGTTCCGGTGAGTGGGAACAGGGTGACTGTGTTCACCGGTGTAGGTGACGATGAACATATCCGGGTCGGATCTATTTCGCTCCACTTGTTTTCTGGCTAAACAACCCTTTGAAGTGCTGCATCTGTAGTATCCTCTGTTGATTGATATTATGGGAAACAAAGTCAATTTTTAATAATTAAATAACGAAAGAAATATAAATTCAAGATATTGATTAGAAAGATTGTAAAGTTTTTGGACTTTTTGTTCGTCTTTTTCTGTATTGATAAAGATAATGGAGTATTAAAAATTAAATGGAGAAATAAACAAAAAATACTAGCTTTTTATCAAATCAAATTAATATTCAAAATAAGAAAAATTTAGTAAATCATTTTTCTTAACCCAATATGTCAAGAAAGGGTGGCCGGGCAGCTTGTTGATCGCATGCCCACTATCTTGATGTAATTTTTCGCGATTATGTGTTAATAAAAAAATAAAGTAAAAAAAAATGCAAATATAAATTTAGAAAATTATATTGCATAAAAACTTTTTCAGCATTTTTAATCAAATTTAGAGTAAAAAATAGAGAATATATGATTCACGTCTCTATGCTCTAAAAAAATAAAAAAGAGAAATTACAAACCTTGGATATGGAGAACCTTTAATGGGTTTTTGACCATATTTTCTCCAAGACCACACATCAGAAGATAATCCCTCAGCAGGCACTTGACAAACCCTTTTCATCTGATTTTTCCTGTAAAAATATAAATCAAACTTAATTAATATAACAATAATAATTTTATTTTATTATAAATACAAAATCAATCTAGGGGAGTAAAAGCAACCCAAAACTAGCATGGAAGATTTGTTTTTTAATATCAAAATAAATGCATAAACAAGTTTACTGCATGTGGGTATACCCTAAAATCTTGTAGACATATTTCTGTCAGATATCATATATAAAAATAAATGTTTGTAATTATCACAACAAAAATTGAAAATAAATTATTTTAGAATTATAGACATTCTCTTGAGAAGTAGTTAGTTACTAAAGTCCAGATTTAACAAACAACCCATAAAGAAGCTAGATGTCAGAAAATATGTTTATTACCTTTTTTTGGACCTTGTACTCTGTGCATTAGAAGTTGTACATCTAGATAAACCAAAAGGTTGTTGCTTTCCTTGAAGTTGTTGTTTCTGCTCCTGCTGGTGGTAAGCATGGTGGTTAATGGGTGGATCTTGTAATCCTCCAATAACAGAGAGGGGTGAGATTGGCAAACTTTGAGGAGATTGAGGTGGTTTCTGTAACTTTTGAAACTCTAGGGGGGTGTTAATATTATTTAGAAACTGTTCAATACTGTTGTCATTTGTCGTTTGAAATGGATCTGGAAAAAAACTTATTAAATTATTATTATTATTATTATCATAAAAGTTTATGTTTTGTTGGTTGTAATAAGTATTTGTAGGCCATGCAGGTGGTGTAACGGTGGTGGTGGCGGTGGTTGCCGTCGTTGAGGCGGTGGAGCAAAAGGCTCTGACCACCGCATGCAGGTCCCAATCAACCTCCATTGTTTGACTTGTTGCAGGTTTTTAGAGAGAGAGAGAAACCAAGGCGCTGACTTTTTTTAGAGAGAGAGAGAGGTAAGTAGAGAGAGAAGGTGTGGAGGAGGTATTGGGGGTTGAAATGGAAAAGGGTTGAATTTATAAATATTTTTTAGAGCGAGAGGAAAAAAACGGGCAGGAGAGAGAAACAGGGATACGGTCAGGAGAGAGGGAGAAATGGGCAGGAGAGGGAAAAGGGTAGCTGGCTTTCACAAGAATTTAGAGGGAGGAAAACAGGGTGATTTTGCAACATATCAAGGCCTTAGGCTATAAGGTGGGCAGACATGAAAAACCTCATGTCTCAGTGCCACGTAGGCTGTCACATCACTTAGGTGGTGTCTGAGACATGGGTGTGGTGTGCAGACATGAACAACCCCATGTCTCAAGCATTTAATATATTTTTTTTTTGTTTTCTAATATTTTTTTTATTAGTTTTATAAAAGTAATAAGTAAATAAAATAATGTTCAAACAAATACTAAATTATAAAAATAAAAATTACAAAAGCATCCTAAAATTAAAAAAAACAAACATACTTAAAAATAACATACGATTTATTAAAAACAAATAAAACTACTTCCATTTTGCAAGAAACTTTTCTTGCAACTTCTTCAACGGGCCGCGTCGTTCTTCGGGATACTTTGAGAGATCCGCCTCCATAATTTTCCACTCTTCCACCGCCTTCGATTCATCAATCAACCGAATCTTTTCCTTCTTGAGCTTTATTTTTTCTTCGTTAGCTCTGTTGAAAACTTCCATAGCTTCGGTAAATTTATCAAGCTTTGAAGCGCTCCCGCTCGTGCTACTCGACCCCACCGCTTTCTTTCCTGCCGCCACTTCCTTTCGAGCTTTATCCCGACCTACATAAAAAACGCAAACATTTTATAGTATAAAAAATAAACGAACAAATTATATAAAAAAAAACTATAAATTTATAAACCTGGGGGGCGTTCCTCTTCCACATAAATTGGTTCTTCATAATCGGGCTCGTCGTTCATATCAATGTTGATTGGAACGGTCGGGCCTGCTTTCTTAGCTTTGGTTTTTCGTTTGGCCCGTTCAACCTCGTTTCGAACCCCCGCCCATTTTTGTTCATCCTTCAAAACCTGCCAAGCCCGTATCATCGAGAAATTTCTTTTCGATTCGGTTTTATAGTCCGCCATCGCTTTTTCAAAAATCATTTGCTCATTCCATCCACTAGGCGGTTTGGCCTTAATACGGTTGTAAATTCCATTGAATTTACCACAATCCGCATTCAACTTTCTCCATTTCGAGCTAAGAGCGTCGTTTTGTCGATACGGCTTTGCTTGCATATACTTATGAAAAAAATCGTTGGCCGTCTCCCATAAGGCCTCAACACTTTGGGCGGTACCTATGAACATATATATTTTTCGGAAAAAATAAATACACACATATATATATATAATCGGCTTTTTAAAAAAAAATAAATAAACATATATATTTTTTTGTAAAAAATAAATACACAAATATATATTTTGCACAAGTTTTAAAATTTTACCAACTGTCGGGCGTTTTGAAGCCGCGAGCCAAGCCTTAGCCAAGGCTTCCTCTTCAACATCGGACCATGGTTGCGCGACTCCTTGAACCGGTTTACCACGTCCCGGTCCTGGATCTCGTTGTTTTCCTTTGCGCTTCCCTTTTCCTTTTTGGGTCGATGGGGTCTCTTGGGTTTCGGCAACTATCTCCTCATCGGTTTCGTTCTCATCGTCAACGGGGTGTGATGTTTCCATAGGTGTAGTGGGTTGTGATGTGCCGATAGGTGTAGTTGGTTGTGATGTGCCGATAGGTGTAGTTGCTTGTGATTGTGGAGAAAATTGTGGTGAAAATTGTGGTGAAAAGTGTGATGTAAAACCCGCTTGGCTTGCTAGGTTCATATAATGTTGCATTTGCATGTAGTTTACCAGGTGTAATTGGGCATAAGCCGCCGGGTTTTGAAGCATTTGAGCCGCATGCGGCAATATTGGAACGGTTTGCGATATGGGTGGATCAATGACGGGTGTGTAACCGGGTGTGGTGAAAGGGTTATTCGGGTTAGGTTGATTCGGGTCTTGGTTAAATTGGTGGAAAGGATCCATGAGTTTTTTTATAAAAAAGCTAGGAACTTTATATAAAATAAAGGTTTAGAATGAGATGGAGTGGATATGGGTGGATAAATGGTATAATATTTATAGATGGAATTGAAAAAAAAAAAAATAAAAAAAAAGAGCCGTTAGTTAACTAGCCGTTGGGATTTTGAAAAAAAAAAAAATTAATTATCTTCAACCTGATTGGTCCGTCCGTGGCGTCCTGGGGGAGACGGGGGGACGGGGCTGGGTGAGGACGGGGGAGGCGGTGGGGTGTGCAGGTGGGGGACGGGGGAAAATGGGTGGGACGGGGGTGGGAGGCGTTTGTTCACCGCATAGCCTTATCTTTTTGCTTTAGTATTTATTTGTTTGTTGTAAAATTATATTTTGGTACACTACTTTCAATCTTAATCCAAAGTCAGAACAATATATTTTATACATTATATCTAGTCTAACCAATCCGAGCCAAGTCAAGTCAGGCTAAACTCGAGCACGAACCTAAATGAGTTAGCTTGGCTAAGCTCGTTTACTTTATAGAGCTGAAAATTGAAGCTCGAGCTTGGCTAGTAAAATGTTTGAGCCAGCTCTTTAATTTAATTTAATTTTTTATTATTTAATTTACAAAAAAAGATAACATAGAAAAACAAAAATAACAATAAGCTCTGCTCGTTTACAATCGAGCTTTATTCGTGTTGAGCTTTTCTCGAGCTTTTTCCAAGCAAGCCACGAGCAGCTAGCATTTGAACAGCGTTAATTTGTTTTAGCAATTTTAACTTATGAAGTTATTGATATCCATTACTACGTGAAAACAACTCTTAATCCAATGAGATTTTTTAATTATTTTGGTTAACTATATTTTTTTTATAAATCTCTTTTCATTTAAACATTAATAAAAACATTCAATTACAAGTGACATGCATTTTAGTTAATCCATGTGATTAAGACTTTTAATTGCAGTTTAGTTATTCTCTCTTTAACTATAAATTAATCATTTGGAGGTGTATGATTATATGTTTCTATGTATATTCAGTTTCTTACAAATGATTGTGCAATAGTAAATACATAGTTTTATGTGAATGATTCAAAAATATAAACCTCATCATAGTTGTTAAATTATTGGTCTTAATCTTGTAACTCAGTTTATTAATTTGTTTTGCAAAAACAAGTCTATACTATATAAGATATCTACTAGTATCAGGTATGAGATCTTACATACTATGTTGGTCTTAACAACATTATAAATTTATAAGTGATATCTTGATTTACTGATACGAACCAAATTGTAAATCAAGTGACCAAAGAAAATAGAGGAATCAGGTAAGCATGTGAGAAAATTAATTAAAGGGAACAAAGATTTTCACTAATTCATTTCTTGATATCTTCTTCAATGATTAAACTCGTCTTGTTACATGCTTACATAGTTACATAATACTATAGAAGATAAACTTGACTAAAACCAACTAACCCACTATCCTAATCCTAATTCATAGCAACTAACCGTAAAGTAGAACGGGAATTCAATAAGACAAAAATAATAGTTAGGAGAGATTATAATAGACTCGATCCATTTTCATTCATATCCTTCAAGGAAAGGTTATACACTTTTATATAGCCTTACATTGGCTAAGACCCACTATTTGTTATTAAAAGGAAAACTACCCACTAATAAGGACATGATACCCAACAACTTGAAAGACAATACTAAATTAGCATGAAGGAAAAGTATGCATGACAACGTGGATGTGGACAAGGAGAAGAACATACAAAAGTTATCCACATTTAAAAATGGACTGAGTTTTAAGATGGTAGAAGACAACGAGAGCATACAATTATAAAGTTATTAGGAATTAAGATCACTGATAATCATGAAGAATATTAGGGGTGAAAACGAGCCGAGCCCGAGTTCGTAGGGAATTTCTTATGCTCGAGCTTGGATCATTTAGTATCTGTTAGTTAATATATAAAATACAAATAATATAAATCATACGCTCGCGAGCTCAATAAATGAAGCTTGACTCGGGCTTGTTTAGTAAACAAGCTTAAATGAAGGGTAAATATTAACAAAACTAATATTACACTAAGGCTCGATGAGCATAATGAGCATCAGATGTCAGGCTCGAGCTCGATTAATAAACGAGCCTTGTTTTAGGCTCAAGCTCGGCTTCGGATCGATAAGGCTCGGCTCATTTCGCACTTTTTTACCGAGGCGAGCTCAAGTAGCTCACGAGCTGCTTGGCTCGTTTGCACCGCTAAAGAATATAATCATTGCTTTTCCTTACAATTTATCACCATTCATGGAAAATTTTCAAACCAAATGCAAGAGTTTGAATTCAGTAAAAATAATAAGGGTGCGTTTGGTTCGCATAAATTGAATGAAATTCAATGGAATTGAAATTTGAATTCCAATTCTTTAGGTGTTTGGTTCATTGAATTTGTTGGAATTGGAATTTCAATTCCAATCTTGTGTGTTTGGTTGACAAAGGAATTGGAATTGCAATTTGATATGAATTCCTTCAAATTCCTTTAACTAAGGGAATTCAAAATCCTTCCAATATTAGAAGGAATTCAAGTCAATTTATTGGAATCTTCGAATGGTTGACGTCATTTTGACCCGAACCAATTTGAACTGTACCATTTCAACGCGAACCGCTTAGATCCGAACCAATTCGGACCGTACCAGTTTTGACCGGTACCGTTCGACCCAAACCGTTTTGTACTGTACCAGTTTCGACCGGTACCGTTTCGCCCGTAACGTTTTGGACCGTTCCAGTTTCGACCGGTACCATTTCGCCCCGTACCAGTTTTGACCGGTACCGTTTCGACCCGAAACGTTCCGATCCGTACCATTTTTAACCCAAACCAGTACGGGTCGAAACGGTGCACGTCGAAACGGTACAGGTCGAAACGATAGAGGTATCAACAGTTCGGGTCGAAACGGTACTGGTCGAAACGGTACGGGCCGGTACAGGTCGAAACGGTTCGGGCCGGTACGGGTCACAACGATACGGGTCGTGGGGGCAAGGGTGAATGGGTGATAGATTCCAATTTATTAACCCGCCAAACACAATAATATAGGATTTGAGATTCCAATTCCAATAATTTCCAATTCCTTTTGGAATGTTTGAATTCCAAATTCAATTCATTCCAATTCCAAAACATTCGGTGAACCAAACGCACCCTAAGTTTCTAGTTTTTTTTTAATTTCTTATCCATGAATATGAAATCTCACCACAAGGGTAATATCTGTAATTTTGCAATTCAAAGAGATTGCATATTTTATGAGAAAAGTTAGGCCGATTTCAGATTCCTAAAAATATCATATACTAAAATGTAAAATGGGGGAAACATAGGGTCCTTAAATGTAATATACTAAGATTTCTCTCTCCAAAAGGCGAGCATTGAAATAGTGTGTTTTTTTGCATTGACTTGTAAAAATGTCAAAGGGGTGTTGGGGTTTAAATGTCTTAACTAAAATCAAACTGAGAAGAAGTCAACACGTTATCTATGACATAATTTTTACAACTTATTTCAGTAACTACACGCTCCGTCATATAAAAGGCGTACTAGTTATACACGTTTTGTACACATTATATGCGAATGTAGATAGCAAGTTCACAAACCACTAGCTTATAGCTCAGTGGTTGGGGGATATGATGGAAGACTTCTGGCCGTTTGGTCAGGAGTTCGATTCCTGATCCAACTAGTTTTACCGACTCTTTACCGTCGTGCTCTCGGGCAGGTGAAGGGTCGGGTTTTCTCTGGAATTGGTGGCTTGGTGTATGTTAGCTACCCGGCGCATTCTAGGGCGGGCACCTAAGACTTGTCTTCACCTAGGAGCGTATGGGCGCTATCACAATTGTTGAGTGCCCGGGTAGCTGGCACGTCAATTTGTTAGCCATTCCAAAAAAAAAGATAGCAAGTTCACAATATATTATATATGTATCTATAAGTCACATAGAGTGAGAGCCGGGCGGTTAGATGCAAACAAGCAATTAAATATAATGGACAAACCAAATGATAAAAATAAAAGACTCTGAAATATAAAAGAGTTAAATCCTAACTGACTCAAGAAATGAAAATATAGGAAAAGGAACATGGATGGCAAGACGGTGGAATGCAAAGGTTTATGAATGAATTTTAATGGTAAAAATGGATTTGAGTGGTTGTGGAAGGTAGAGGGGTTGAAAATAAAATGTTTACATGTTTGAGTGGTCTTCGCATACCGCGAAGGACTATGGAGATCTCTTTACGGTGCGCCGAAGAAATAAAAAATTATGAGGTAACATCAACTATACATTCTTCACGGCGTTCTAAGAAGGTTGTTCACATAAAGCTTGTTTTTTGTTTTCCATTTTTATACTTAGAAAAAAATTTAATGGGTTTTCACCACTTTTCTTAACCCAAAACCTCTGCCAAACATCCCAAACATAAAATTAATAATACACGTACCAGAGACTACATTCTTGATGAATGTTTCTTGCCAAACAAACACAAAAAATGAAAACCAAAAACACAACAAAACAAAACAAAACAAAAGAACAAATATGCAACCTCGGAATACCAGCAAACATGACTTTTTTAAGGTAAAAAATATATATATTTTTTAAAATAGCCGTTGTGCAACGGCATGATTCCCAACGGTCAAGGCGTCATCCTCGTCTCCTCCTTGACGAAAGTGACGTAACATGCCCAAGGGGATGTGTTGCCGGGCCCCCGACGAACTAAGACGGGCTGGGGACGAGCCCCACACCACCAGCCTAATATACTTATTAACTCTTAACACTTAGGTGCTGTTTGTTTGTTTGTTTTTTTTTTTGCAGGAAAATGTCTACAATATGCGGACTACATCTGCAGGAGAAGAGGTGGACCAAATGTCTGAAGTCTGCAAGAAGAAGACTGTTTATTTGTTAACGTCTGCATGTTGCTGAAATAAACTGATTTTTACAGCAGTCTGTTGGTAGATGGTGGTGGGCGGTGGTGGTGGACGGTGGTGGTGGTGGGTAGTGGGTAGTGGACGGTGGTGGGTGGTGGGTGGTGGTGGTGGCAGACGGTGGTGGTGGTGGTTGTGGTTGTGGTGGTGGGTGGTGTTGGTGGTGGTGGGTGAGGAGAAGAGAAGAGGAGAAAATCTTTGAAGACCTTGAAACAAGTCTGCACCAGGTCAGGAAGACATTTTTGAATGAAAAGTCTACCAAAAAACAAACAATCTGCAGACCCCAAACGTTTGCACGCGTCTGCGTGACGCAGGCAAAAGAGGTCAGAAATGCTTCTGAGAAAAAACAAACACCCCTTTAATTAGCAATTCATTATTAGTAAAAGTATTTTTAACTAATACCAAATTTGTCATAAATTCTCAATTCTTTGAATTTATTTCTTGCTATTTTAAATTGATGTTTTTAGTTTTATTATTGTGGGCCAGTATTTATTGAGGCCCATGTTATCCGGGCTCTATGTGTTACACGTTCTCCATTCACTGAAATCTGAAGTTCACTTCTTCACGTCACAAACAATTCTTTTATTTTACAAGTGTGTGTATATATAAAGATATAAGCACGCATAAAATATCCGCAGCTGATGGTCTCCCAAACTTCGTATTAAAATAGTTAACTATTAAGAAATTTTATTCAAAATATATCAATAGGATAGTCATTTAAGAAAAAACTCTTGTTTAGGCACTAAACAATGCTAAAACATCTATATCAAAAAAAAAAAAAAAAATCACCTACAAACTTTTGACTTATCTTTATCGAGATAACCTTACAATCAAGAGGCTGTAAGTTCAAATCTTATGAGGACGTGAATGTATTAAAGATGTGTTGGTGTATGTTTTCCTTTAAGATATATTTTCAGGTTAGAAGTGGATAAAAAGTGTAGCATTAGAGATTGTATTGAACAAACAAATATAGGAATCGGATGGAGATAGAGGTGGGTGCGGTATCCGAGTTCAACCATGGAGATGGTCAGCTTGTTTGGATATGATGTCTACGGTTGAGTTAACAGGAGGTAAGGATAAATGGGAATGGAGGGGAGACGAGTTAGGTCAATTAACGGCGAATTCGGTCAAGGCTGGGATGCTGAAGGACCAGATTGGTAGTCAACAATATGCAACAAAGTGGTGTTTTTGGGTGCCCTTGAAAGTGGGTAAGAAGCGAAAGACAATGTTTTATGGGATTATAATGGTAGCATGTTAGTGCATTTGGAAAGCGAGAACGACAAGATTTTCAAGAACAAAGGTCTCAAAATAGCTTATATAGTGGCTGATGTGAAATCATTGTCTTTTTTCTTGTTGAAATATTGGTACAAGTATAAAAGGTTAAAAACCTGCTCTGAAAGGAGCGGTCTAAATTTCCCATATATATGAATTGATGTTTTGTGGTTGGTTGGGTAGGGCGCCCGGTTTGAGGGCTCTGCTGGTTTTTATGAAGTTAAAAATTCAAAAAAATAAATAAAAATTTGACATGTTTCTTTCATAAAGGTATCTTATTTACCACTAGACAATATAATTCATGCCCATTTATTAATGAACATTAATATGGATTTGTTTGGTATTTAAAAGTTAAGTGTTGTAATATAACAAGTATACTATTTGAAAAACGTAAGATTTGTATTACATAGAATTTAGTCAATTTACGGATGAATTAGACACAAAAAGTAGGAGAGCATTATTACTCATCGAAATATGAATATGGAGCAATGAATCCAATGATAACTCATCTTCATCATTATGTCTAAACTCTAAACAATCCTTCCAATTAAATGTTTTACACTTTTACTCCCCCTCAGTCTATTCTATTGAAATTCTCATGAGATAAATAAAAACTTAATGAACATGAAACATAAACGTTGAATAAAATGTGTTAAGTTATTACAACCTTTAAAACTTTTACTATATTCAATACTATAAAGTTGTAAAAACATGTTTAATGTATTAGGCTATTAGCTATTTATAAAACTCCAAAAAAATATATTAACAAGCTAATGAAGCCCAGACTTGCCTGCCAAGTAGCCAAAGCTGTGTTAATTCGTCGTCTTACCAAGTAAGACCGGTACATATATAACGTTTAACATGGTCTTTTATAAAAATAGTTTTTTCTTCTAAACTTAATATTGTGTGTGCATAATTACTATATATTCATAAAGCCGTGGGCAAAGCTTGGTTCGCCAATCCGGGAGGGGGGGACTCAATTTTTTTCAATCGGTAGTGGCAAATCGGCGGGGGCCGGACTCAACCCGAACTAAATTTACATACGAAAATCGCAAATTTCCACTACTGCGCCAAAAAACTGGGAGGCCAGCCCCACCCCTGGCCCTAAGGCTCTAAGAATGCTTCGTCCCATAAAAGCTTGACTTGACAATTTGAATAGATTTGGTTAGAGGTGATCCACTCCTATTTAAAAAAAAAAAGAAAAAGAAAAAAACTGTACGGCAACACGTTGATGGTGAGGCAATGCACTCACATTTTTTTTTGGAGAGAGGATAAAAGCATGCATTTAAGTTTTGACTCTTATCTATTTATGGAGACTTTTTTTTGTTGTAAGGCTAGTACATCTGGGTAGTTCGTTTGTCAACGTATCTATTCACCCCGGTTCAATCTCCCATGCATACAGGCTTTTCAACCCCTCGCCCGAAGGACAAAGGCTTTGCATATTTTACATACCTCGTGAATCGAAACCTGATCACCCGGGCGAGAACCCCCACTACTGTGGGTAAACCCTCTCACCTCCTTCTTAGACCATTGGACCAAGACATCATTGGCTATTTACGGAGATTTACTATATGTTTCTTTGTTCTCCATTTATTTACGTTTATCTAATAGATCATTCTCTTTTTGTTTATCTAAAGCCAACTTTCACATAATATCTTCCCTAAATCTAAACCCTAAACCCTATAATATAAACAAGCTTTCACGTAATCGCGTAGTCGTTTTCATCCCAAAAGTAATTCCACCATTCCATGAGATCATGAGAAAGCGACTAGACGTGTAGCCCACAATGAGGGGCCTTTTGTTATGTGCTAGTCCATTTCTTTCTTTATTCTCGAACGTACATTCCATCACTAGATATATGTCCAAACCTTTTCACATGAGCAAATATAGTTACGGCCTCTAAAAGATATAATCCTTCTCTTGCATCCAACTTTCTAGAAGGCTCAAGTAATATAACTAGAATACTTGGATATGTGAACACATTTTCCGCATGGAAAGTTTGCATAATGTTCGTTTTCACCAAAAAAAAAAAAAATCAAATCACGTGAGTTGAACAAACGTGTTACTTCTAACTGCGCTACATGAAATACCATAACATATCAAATTTAAAAAAAAAATTAATTATATTTGACCGTCTCAACCCCACCAATATAGATATAAGCAAAATTATAATAAAAGCTTACACAAATATAATTTAAATATATTACTGTATTTACGTATTATAATATTTAAAAGAAAGGAACAATCCAAGTTTTTTCAAGTATTATTATATAAATACAACGAAAAATTATATACATACACCACAATACGACATTAGTATCTTCTTGTAACACATGCACACCTCACCTGGTGTATATCGTAACACACCTCACATGACGTCTACTGCAACACACCACCACACCTCATCTGGTGTCCACCGCAACACACCACACCTCGATTGGTGTCTACCTCAACACACCACCACATCTCACCTAATGTCTATTGCACACAATCTCTTCATTTTCTTTATAATAATGTGTTGCTGTGAACCAAAACCATCTCTCCCTTTTTATATTACAGAAACTCTCCATATGCCATTTCTAAGTATTGCATACCCATAAACAGAGGTGTACAACATTCGGGGCAGTGATTTCATGTTTCACACAATACTAGGATTAGCAACAGGTTCAGTGATTTGGCTACTTCCTGATTCGAGGCGCCTCACACCTCAAGTCCTCAACCACCATACCATGGTTGAAGCACTGCGGTTACCCATTCTAACACGTTCAACCTCAACACCTCAGGCGTAGTTCCTTATGACTATGAAATAATGAACTGAACTAGGCTTGAAAAGCCCAGGTGTCCTAACTAACTCTGGTCTTTCGTGCGCTTGGCCCTGCCTGTTACATTTTTAGCTTACAAAGTCCAATCCCACATTCCCACCTACAAAGGAGAAGTCTTGGAACTTACCTTTGATGATTGAGATTTTGGATTGGAACAAGCATTCTTGACCATATATTATGTCTTATTTAGTAGTTATGCTTTTCTTGATACACATAGATATGCCAGATATATAAAACCAATACTATCATACTTTCTTAGACAAACATTTTCCATAAATAGTTTTTAAATATATAGCAGGAAGTTCAAATAAAGAATTCCAAATTTCATACTAACTTCTATAACAATTACATTAACATCCATGCTGAACATAAAACACACGAGACACGTAGCATCTAAAGCCATATAAACAATAAACTGGAAACTAGTGCGCAAAATCTGCTCGTTTCAAAAGGAAAATAAAAAATAATAAATGGATAGAATAAAACATCCAGAGACCTCTGATGGTAAAAGTATACTTCTGCTTTAAGAGCTTGGCCAAAGGGAGCTGAGTTTGGCTGCAAGTTTTGCACTTTTATAATCCTCTCTAAGCTGAATAAACCTTCACAACACCGAAAGATTGATTGCTAAAGAAAGGAAGCACGTGAAATGTATGTGTCGATATCAAAGTATCTATCGATTTGTTTCCAGTTTTACTTATGTTAATTGTTTGACAATTTTGACCCGTTTTATGCGTAAAGAAGGTTGATTTGGGTTATATTTTGGTTCTAACACGTCATATGGGTAAAAAAACATAGCTAAAATGGAGTCGGGCTGAACTAGTTAAAGCCGCCACCTTTCCCTAATGAGATAGAACCTCCTAGATAGCTTTGTTTCAAGAAGTAGATGTCTTTGTTCCATTTTTGTGTTTTTATTGCAAATGGTTCAGATTTTATATATTTGACTATTTTAATTTTTAATACATAAAGGCAACTTTTCATTGGGGCAGGTCATATACTCATATGGAATGTCTGATCGGGGAAGAGAAAATACGGGATGCAGATGCGGGGTATGGGACCTTTGTTCTAACAGTTACAATCTATGACCTATGTAAAGAGAAACTATAATCTGGGCTTGGGGATAAAGAGGCATCCGATTGCAGTTTACTTTATTATGTTATTTGAACAAAATATTTAAACAAATCAATTACCTCTGGGCATCCTTCAGTATGCTTGGTGTGCCTTCAAACAGACTCGACAAGCTTTCAGGAGCAACGATAAAGACATTGGCCATGCTGGAGATAGAAAAAAAAATCAGTTCTGAGTGCCACACATGTAAATCCTTTTTAATCTAAGCCTCTTAAGGAATAGAGAATGCAATAAATAACAAATGAAACAAGAAATGGATGCAACTTACATGCTTAGTGATTCAAATTTCTCATCAACTGTAGGAGCATTAAAGCTACGCACAAAATCCCCATATTCAGTAATGTCACGTTTCAGCCTTAGCCCTCCACTGCAAAAAGAGAGATGGATGAGTTTCAGTTTAGCTAGTTTCATGTTTTGCATCTCCCAATGACAAATTTCTTGCCCAACATGTATGATTTTGAATGTAGGGGAAATAGAAACAATGATGGTCCTGTTCATGGACATCAACTATCCTCTGCAACTTTATGTCATAACAAAGTGGACTAGGTAACGTCTACCAGTTATCACTTAAGCACATGTGATCAGACCAAAGAGGTTACCTGGGATTAAAAGTGTACTTCTGCCAGTGATTACTTAAACCTTTGTGCAAGCGGTTTCCCTGTATTGTGTATTTCATTGTGTGATCATTTTAACATTTAATGGTAAATGAAAGAAGTCACAAACAAACTATATTGAGAACATGTGCGGTACCAATTCTGTTAGGAAAGCTTGCTTGTTGAGACCTTCTAATGCAGTGAATGCTGCCTCAAGCACACGAGACAGATATGCTACAACTCTGGCAAATAAATAAATATTTATTGTAAAATATGGCATAAAACATATGAACACAGACGTTGGAATAAGGGCAAAAAGACGACCTTATGCATGCATTTGTAGGGCGGTGATCAGGAATAACGCCATCATCGGGTGACTTATAGTCGGTAGCTTTTTGCTCGGCTGAAAGCAACCGTTCCACCTGCACAAAAAAGGGAACACACAGGTTGTTGAGAAAAAAGAATGTCAATGCCAAAAGATATAAAAGCAAAGTGTATTACTATAAGGAACATGAATATATATATAGGGTTTCCATATTATCCATCCCCTATATATATATATATATATATATATATATATATATATATATATATATATAGGGGATGGTTCAATAGAAAACTCATTTTATTGAGAGAACTCGAGAACTTTATATTACATATGTGCAATATATCATATATTGCATATGTGTAATATATATTGCACATGTGTAATATATCATATGTTACACATGTGTAATATATATTGCACATGTGTAATATATCATATGTTACACATGTGTAATATATATTACACATGTGCAATATATGATATATTGCACATGTGTAATATATATTACACATGTGTAACATATGATATATTACGTATGTGCAATATATGATATATTGAGTGTATTACATATGTGTAATATATATTACACATGTGTAACATATGATATATTGCACATGTGCAACATATGCAATAGTAATATATTACACAAGTGTAATATACAACATATGATATATTACATAAGTGTAATATAGAGTTCTCGAGTTCTCTCCCTAACTATGAGTTCTCAATTGAACCTTCCCCTATATATATATATATATATATAATAGCTAATGCCTATTGAGGGTAAACTGTTATTTCTGAAAATAATCACCAATTTCATACTGTACTTCAGAAAGTCATCAACTGAAAGTTTAATTACAAACCTCAGCCATAACCGTCTCAATGCATTGTTGGAGGCCTTTATAGGCAGCACCCTCTGCACTGGACATAGCTGTTCCCATTTCTTCACAAGAGGCAGCATGTGCGCCATCCACAGGTAACAGAAGCCTTGAAATAGAGTTGGCAAAGTACTGACAGAAGCAAACATAATTACCCATTTATGATCAAAGAAGAAACTAGATGCGTCATGCTAGTAATTAAGGAAATTGCCAAAGCATTGAGACTACAGGTTACATTTTGAACACAACGGGTATTATATGGGTATGGGTCGATTCATGTTAAAAACAAAATGAAATGGAAAAGGGTTGAGCAGGTCAAATGGACGAAAATAGCCTAACGTCTATTCAGCATGCATAAAACCCCCCAAAAGAAAATATTTCAAAAACCAGTTATCACTGTAGTATTGTCAGTGACAGAAGCAAACATTATCCAACCGAAAAACCGCTTGGATCATTCAAGAGAGTAAACAAGAAAATGAGGAGAAATAACTAGATGCAACTCAACTTACTTGTTGAACTATAGCTACACTGCTTCCACACCGCTGTACAGCAACCATAAAAGATCTAAAACTGCTTTCACCAGCAGCAGCAGCAGCTTCTGCCTACACATCAAAATTAGATTGTCATGACTGGTCAGATAAGTGTGATCTCCGTTATAATAACTCAACAACAACAAAAAGTAACTCAAATATAACTAGTAGTTCTTAGGATAAAAAGTTTACAGCGGAAGCAGCAGCAGCAGCAACTCTTCGACTGACACTCGTACCCAGCACAAACCTCTCCCTCAATGCTGCAGCTTCTGTGAGACCATCTCTAGCTCTTTCAAGGCCTTCCGTTGTATATTGACTGACCTGCAGCATTCAAAAGATAAGTGAGTAAACCAAGGGTGAATAACAAATAAAAACACATATGATAAAGCCATGGAATTTTCTTAAATTCATAACTTACTTGGTCTAGAAGGCAAGTGAACACAGTTTTGACATTGGCTGCAAGATTAGCAGGCTGTTTGAAGACAAGCGAGTAAAAAGTAAGTATCTTTAAATTACACAAAAGCATATGACATGCATGTTATATTCTAGTATGAAGGGTCTGCCAAGATGTGGCTATTTGGTGCAGAATAATTATGGTTTCAACATGAAAGTGGTATAGAATATACACATGATTGAAGATATGAAAGAAACTGTTCACAAAAAAGTGTAGCTATTTTAGTTTAGAGATGCACAACAGATAATATACCAAGGCTGCTATGCATCACAAACATGTTGATTTCAATGTACGTTATAGTCACCTGTTAATTATAATTATAATTCACTTTACCTGAGGTGAAAACAAAGTGCATCTTGAAATTGCTTCTTCGTTCCAACGCACAAACTCTGTAACCACCGTAACAGATATCTGTTGGTGGGAAGATGATATCGAAGCCCCTTTTGACCGCCCAATTGAGCCTGTTGACTCTCCCGACAGCTGGCTCTCAGATAGCAATTCTTCAATCTGCATGCCATAAACCAATAAGGTATGGCAGGGAGGGAGAGAGAGAGAGAGAGTTTGCTGTTAAACCAACCTTAGCTTTGTAGAGTTGTCTCAAAGAAGCTTGCTCATATTCAATGTACATATCTTTGTGATCAAGAAATAGAGACTCTGTTAGGCCTGTACAAACAGCAAAATGTACGTCAGGACAGCAAAAGCAACTCTATGTTCCAAATGCCTTTATATGCATGACATAAGCGTTGAAAGAAGTAATAACAAAAGCACTAGCTTAAGAAATTACTATGTTTCACTTAGACTGTAATTCCTTTAATTCCAAATTGCTAAAATTGAATAATTGATCAATCTATGTTTCAACTAACACTATGATCCAATGTAAAACCTACATTACATGAGAAAATCAGTTTTTCATCGTATAAGTAGTATTGCTAGTGCGAATTTGTTTCACATTATCTTGTAATCTACTAATCTAATCCCCTGTATGTTATAATTTGCATAATCAGCTAAACGAAACAGGCAACTTGGGCCAAATGACATGTTTAGCTTTTTTAAGTTCTCAACTTCTCATGGCTTTAATAATTTTCCACCATCCAAATAAAACGTGTCATTAAAGGTGTAGTCAAACCTAAAAAGCATCTCCACTTGACACACACTTCTGATACAGATGACTAAAATCAGAAAAAGATTAGTCATTCGTATATTATGTTTACGATGTAACACTAACTAGTGCCCTTACGACGAAGTTTCATTCAACGAACCTAGCAACAGTTGTATACAATATCGTACCTTCAATATCCAAGTCACCGCATCCCACACTGCGTAGATCTTTGGCTAGTTCCTGTGTCTTTTCATAGCTCACTGCTAGCATTCTGAGGTACTGAAACCGCATACAAGTACAAAAGCAAAATTACTATTAAAAAGTTAAAACCAAGCATAAAAGAGTTCATACAAACAAATGCACCTAGTCACTGAACTTACTAGCAACAGACCACCTTCAGCCATCGGAGGAGGATGCACTAAAGATGGTTTCACCAATAACTTCTCTAAAAGTTTAGGAACCCGGTCTTCCATTACTCTCTGTCGCAGAAACATCATAAAACGGGTTATCGAAGTTACTTTTACAATAAAGTATAAGTATGAAAATTCGCAAAATGCCTAGGAGAATATGTGGTTTCTTTGATATACCTGTACTAGACTCGACATGACATCATTTGGAGAAGGAAATACAGCCATTATGGTAGCCGCTTCTTTTCGGACAGTATCTGCAAGCCATTTGAAACAAGTATACTACAAATTAAAAAAAAAAAAAAAAACTAGTTTGGTCTTCAAAATCTGTTTTAACATGTTAGAAGCCTACATACCTGTTATTTCTTTGTACAAAGACGACAGCGCACGGGCGACATTACTGGGACTAGGAAGGGAATCCTGGTCACCAAGAACCAATCTGGTGTCTGCATTCATGACCTCCACATCAAACATTGGCCTCAAACCCACGTAATGTTGCATGGCACTAGTACCTCTGTTAAACTGAATACCAAAGTCATATCATAAAAAACATCAAAAACTATTTACTTTAATGTTTTGGTTAAGGAGAAGGGCTATAATATAGAAACTTGTTTCTGTGATTGTCCCAACAGGACTAACCTACTTTATAATTGACAGCATGCCCATTGCAATTGCTTACAATATGCACACCTGTTAACATGTAACTGGTCAATATGAAAAACGTGGCATCTTTTTGCTTATAGGGAAATAAAATGATGAGGTGGCATTTCCTTGGTAATAATAAATATATAAGCATATAATCCCCCCTCTCTACAGTTTTACAGTTTAGCTCCCACCACCATCTCTGCCCCCTCTCCCACCTCATTCCCTCCTCTCACACTCCCCTTTCACTTCCGCTCCCCTTCCCCCTTCTCCTCTCCACCAACCTATTCTATGTCTTCCTCTTCAACTTTTAGGTTTTCTTAAAATTTCCAGATCTTGATGTTTTAAAATAGACCTAGGCTTATTTATTGTTCCTATCTGATTGATATGCATAATGAATCTAAGGACCCGTGGATTATTGTTGATAAGATAGAAGTTCAATGAATTGCAAGATTTTAGACTTTTGTGTGGTGGACTGGTGGTGCTTGGATGGTGGTGGCATAGTTTAAGAAGATACATAAACATACTTTAAGATGGCCGAACAATTGTTGAAATTTATAAGGAAAATGTTAATTAATAGATAATTATTATATATATGTTAACTAATAAATAAATTAAAAGAAAAATCTTTAAATACTAACCAGTAAATTTAATAAAAAAATGTTAATCAATTATAAATGTTACAGTTTTACACAAGTTGTAAAAAGATCTTTTATATATGTTGACATGTTTTACGAAGTTTTTAAATTTGAAATAAATTATTACATCTTTTTCACTATGATTAAACTGAACTTTAATTTTTTATTGCCAATCAGCAAAGAAAGCCATCTAGACGCCACGTGTATGTCGTGTTTTTAACTGATTACCAATGAGCAGAAGAGCAGGTTGACAATAAAAAAGTCAGTTTGTCGTATTTGGGACAATAAGGAAGCAAGTTTCAATTTATAGCCTTTGCCCTTTCATTAATATTACATTCACTAAGTTGCAACTTGAGTAGCTTCTGCTGGACATATTAATTAGCAAATAAACGTTCCTGCTAATAAGACAAACCAAGAAAGTGCAGAAGTACCTGAGATAGTATTTTTGCACACTCTGCCATGGTAGACAGTTCTCTTTTTTGAGATGCAGCATCAAACCGAGACAGCAATCTGTTCTCCAATTCTGCAAAAAAGAACAATATCTTAGTGTCAAATGGGTAAAATGATTTTACCTCAAACTTTAATGAGATTTGCATGGTTTTAGATGTAAATTAAATGTTAACTTAAATTATAACTGTGCATAAAATAATATAGTTTTGAATGTCAATTATAAGAAAAAATATAAGTATGATTTAAAGGTGCTTTGGTGGAGCAAGTAACTATTAAGTTTTACGGCACAGTAGTAAGTGTGAGTGCTGAAAATGAGGGTAGATTGTGGTCTCTGTTCCCATAAGTGAAGTAATGAACACAAAAACTAAAATCAAGAACTAAATCATAGTTTACCATTGCAGTATTCTTGAAGGTTGCCAACTGCAACCTCCAATCCTCTACTAGCAGTTGCATTCCCTGGAACAGATTGCATAGTCACACCCTGTCTTCCAATGTCTTCCTCTGCAATTGAACCTGAAATGAAAAACAGAAGAAAAAGATACTTAACAAAAAGATAGTGATCCCTAAAAGAAAATCAAAGTGCTAGTCACAAGTAACGGGTCGAAGTGTGTATATATACTAATATTTATGCAGGTCAAAACAAACTAGGTCGGGTCAGCCGGTCACAGTTTTTATCCTTTATGATTTAAAATTCACAAATAATTTATGTGTTTGTATATAATATCAAAAACTATATCATTACAATAATATTTTAGTTTTTTTAATATAAAACTGTTTTAGAATGTTTAATTCGTTGTACAATCACTTTGAGTGATTTCAACCTGCTCACCCATATTCATTTTATCTATTTTCTATGTTTTACCCATTTTACAGTTTTACTTGAGCGCGGAAGATGGAGGTAGCAGAGATAAGGATGTTGAGATGGATGTGTGGGCACACAAGGATGAACCAGATAAGAAATGAAGTTTTTCCGAAGAAATTGGGGGTCGCATGTATCTCAGCCAAGATAAGGGAGGGTAGATTGATCATTGATATGGTTTGGGCATGTGAAGAGGAGATAGATAAGGGCTTCATTATGAACAGTGGAAACCCTCACAGTAGAGGGGAGAAGGGGCAGAGCAGACCCAAACTAACATAGATTAAAAAATGTTTTTGTAGTCGGGTATCACAATAGGAGAAGCCTCTCTATCTCCCAGGATAGAGGCAAAGTTTGCCACCAACCCACCCTCCCCAGACTCCACCAATAGCTCCGCTATGATTGGGATTTTACTGGGTATGTTTGTTTGTTTATGTTTTACCCACTTGAGATGTTTGAGATATAATATAACTCAAATCGACCCACTTACTTATCAATCAGTATAAATTGCCACCTCCAAGTTAAGACAGTTTTGAAACAATCACAGATACATTAGTATAGTAGTATAAGCAATATACATACGCAATTTCTGTGCAATAGAAGCAGCCTCAGCAACACGGCTGTCATCAGAAAAAAGAGGGGACAATTCCATCAGGTCGCCAGGGCTACTATTGAATTCCATCAGGTACTACATGATAGAATAAGTAGTGGGGTGTTAATACACTACAACTTGCAAGACATTTTAAGAAATAAGAAAATATTAGTTGCATCCTCATATAGTACCTTTATGAGCTCCATAGTCTGGCTAGCGGTTTCTCTCTGTGAATCTGCACTCTGGCATTAAAGAACACGCAGATTGAAACCGACCATTACAAGTAAACAATCAACTTTCATGAATTATAAGAAGAAGAATTTAGGTAAAGGTACTTATCCACTAGTCAACTTTACCTGCAAATGATCCCCAATTTTAGCAGCCGTCTGACCAACACTAGATATCCGTGAATCCAGTCTTGCAAAACTATCAAACAAGCCATCTACACCCTTTTCGAGCTGAAATGAAAAAAATTTTAAACTTTAATTACAGAGCATTACACTCAAAGCTTGATATGGATGCAGATAAGTCTAGAATTTTGATAAACTAATGACATTTATGTGCAGGTAGATAAATATCAAATACCACTAATCCACCAGATTATGAAATTTCAGGTTGCAAGGCTTTATTACAAACATCATGAGATGCAATAGACTGAATACTGATCTATGTGTCTCCGTGCTCATGGCACACGCAGGTTGTATACAAACCAGACCTCAAAAGTGGTTTACACTTGACATTAAAGAATATAACTTCTCAGTCATTAAAAAAACTTATTTGGTCGTTTCAACAAACTTTTTAACTTCAGTTGTATAAATACTGAAAATAATGCTCAGAAAAAGAAGTTGATGATTTACCTCACCAAGCGTCTTCCTGTGTTTAGAGTCTTGTGCAGCAACATCCTTTTTAAGATTATATAGTCTTCCGTCAATCTTCAACAAGCATGCAAAAATGAGAGAGAGCAACAAAATTGCTTAGTAAATATATGCAAAACAAGAAAGATAACAGTGCCAACAACAATAGATGCATGACCATTATCCAATAAATATATACCTGTTTCTGGAGTTCAACCAATTGCGAACATGAATTCTTAAACATTGATAATAAAGAGTCAACTTCTGGAAATAGCGGGATGGATTGTGCTTGTGTTGACCTTCCATTTGGCAAAGCATCAGTCCCGCTAATATTATTATTTCCTTCTAATGAGTCAGCATCTTCCTCTTGGAAACCTGGCAGCAGCTCATTTACTAGGTTTCCAAATAAAGCATCAAATGAAAAGTCCCCCTTCATAGAACAAATTGGACAATTAATATCTTGAGTACATTAAAGAATCCCATACACCCAAACTATAAGGTTGTGAAGCTTTACCTTGAAGTCTTCTATGTCTAAAACAAGTGGCTGAGAGTCAGAATTTGATATCTTATTACTTTTTACCACATCTCTAATCTCTTTCATCTATAAAACAGAAAAGTGAAAATATTATTTAGCCTTTCATAAATTCTTGTGACAATTAATATAAAATATAATGTTTTCAGGTGATTATCAGTTTTTGGAAACCATACTCTAAAGTCGCAAGAAATAGTAGACCAGCATCGAATACATAACTATCAATTGAAACATGAGACATCAAGTGAAATGTTATCCAAACTTGACTCAAAAGTCAATCCCGATCACACACGCCTATGTACTTAACAGAAGAAGAGTGACCGAAATATAAGTTTTAGTTAGTTTGCACTAATTTGAAATCCTATGCAGTTAACTCCGCCGATATATCGGTTATCGATCAACCCACATATTCCCGATATCGGTACCCATGGTTGCAGAACTCGCTAGGTGCTACCAACTCGGCCGACAGGGGAGTTGCGAGTACTCGGCCTAGTCGGGCGAGTACTCGGGGGTCGAATCGGCCTATGCGGGGAGTACTCGGAATATTCGGCCAACTCAGCTATACTCGGTGACCCACCCTGTAGCGAGTACTCGACGAGTAATCGGTCAACTCGGACGCTTTTTGACGGTACCTTCCGTCTTAGTTCTTCCATTCGGTTTCTTTTTATTGTTGCTGCTAGTGTTTTAAGTCTTAATTGTTAGTGTTAAATGTTAGTGACAGTGTTTTAAGTCTTAATAAGTTCCTAATTGCTACAATTGTTAGTGTTTTGCAAGTTGCAAAAGGTTAATTTGTTAATGGTAGGAAAGTATCTCAATCATGAAATGTCAGTGTTAAACTGCTATATATATAAATTCTGCATGATATAAAAATTACCGATATCTTACCGCAATAACCTATATCTCAAATATAGGTCCCGATTTTTTTTTAAACCGTATTAACTACTTAGTTAAAATCCAATCTTGCCTCAGCTAAAAACTATAAGTTACCATGCTCCTCAAGTTCAATCATCCAAACTTTTGGTATTGCAGATCATAATTTTCACAAAAATCAATTTAATGCTTCACATTGCCATAATCTCTCTCTCTATATATGTGTGTATATAGTCAGTTAGAGAATTCAATTATCTTAAGTTCTAAAAATTCTGTCAGGGTTTCCCCCTTTTTTTTGCCGCGTAGCGGTTCTATTTTTTTTAATTTGAAAAGTTTTTAGGAGCTTCATAATCAATGAGGTTTACCAAGATGAGAAATTGTAACTTCATTATCTTTAATCTCTCTCTCTCTATGTATATATTCAGTTAGAGAATTCAATTATTTTAAGCTATACATGTTCTTCCAGGGTTTTCCTCTTTTTTTTTTTGGCCCCATAGCGGTTCAGTCTAGTTTGAATGTAACTTCATTATCAAAACTAAGTAGCATTGACTCTTAAGTGATGGTATTCCCATTAAACTTCAGTTTAAAGATATTTATTTATACATTATCAAAACCCATGCTAACAAAGAAATTTATACAACACTAGAATGTATAAACTAATATCTCAAAACTTAAGTTTAATGTAAATACCATCACTTAAGAGTGAATACAACTTACTTTGGATAATGAATTTACAGTCTCTCATATTGGTAAATCTCATTGATCATGAAGGTGCTTAACTTTTCAAATTCAAACTAGACTGAACCGCTATGGGGCAAAAAAAAAAGAGGAAAACCCTGGCAGAATATGTATAGCTTAAAATAATTGAATTCTCTAACTGAATATATACATAGAGAGAGAGAGAGAGGGAGAGAGAGAGATTAAAGATAACCTGTAAAATCCCATAATAGTAAAAGTACTTATTGCAGAATATGTATAGCTTAAAATAATTGAATTCTCTAACTGAATATATACATAGAGAGAGTGAGTGAGAGATTAACGATAACCTGTAAAATCCCATAATAGTAAAAATACTTATGTAACTTCCAAGATTAAATAAATTCATATCTCGAAGATGAAACTCAAAATGATTTATTATCACCCAATTCCCCTCAATTTTGATACTTTAGAATTTTGCATCTCCATAAAAACCAACGATCACAAAGCTACTTCTCCGTTTCCAGATCCAATAGCTGAACTGGATCTTGGCGGCGAGTAAACACACACACTTGATCAGCATTGAGAAAATAGTAAACCCCATAATAGAGAGCTTTGATCAGCAGATCATTCTAAATACTTCTAAAGCCCTATACTAGTAAACAAATTCCTGCAATCCTCAAAACTGTACAAATCTATCTCGATTCTCGAAACCTAAGTGCATAGATAAACTATCACCCGATTCACCTCAAATTTATCAACAAGTTACAAATTCTCACCATACCATACCTTATTTGGTCATTAAACTCCTCCTCCCATCCAAATTCATACCATACAGAATCATTATCAACTAGTAAACAAATAAATCCTTAACAATGGATCTGCTGACTCAGCAAACACGCATACACAGCATCAATCTATAAGTTAAACCTAACCTAACCTAACATAACCTAACTGAAAGCTTAATCAGATCATCATAGATTGATAAAGTTACAGTATCTCTCACCATAGTAGATCTCATTGGTCATTAAGTTAATTATCACTTAAAATTCAAACGAGATACAATCATTACCAAATAATTAACAGAAAAACCCTAGGGGAATATTAACAACTGAAAAGAAATGAATAATTTAACATCAAATGAGTAGATTAGTGGTAAGGGATGGAGAGATATTGTAGAGATTGTTAACCTTGTTGGCGATCAGGTAGAGAACGGATTTGGAATATGATCTTTGATGTTGTTGAGTTGATAAATTAGATCGAAAGGGAGCAGAAGACAGGTTAAGGAGAACAGAAGACGGAGCCTGACCGCGAAGACTACAATGAAGAAGAATAAGGTGGGCGTAATTACTTTATTGCCCATTAAACCGTCACTTAACCCGGTCAAGTACTTGATATTTTTTTATTTTTGTTCCCTTTTATCTAGTTGTGGTTTGTTTGTTTTTTTTCCTTTAGAACAATTTAACTTGGTGAATCTATAATCTATCTATATCTAGAGAGAAGCTATTGTACAAAGTCTCCTTAAAATACAAAGTGTAAGAACGGATCCTGGCCCTCCATCTCCCACCTTCTGCGTTTTAATACAAAACCTCGTACATTAATTACACACGTTTCTCAATTAATGACAGTTATCAATTTGAGGGTAAATCAGACAAATTACAACTCTAATAATTTGAATTTTTTTAATAGTAGCGCCCAAATCACCCTCATTTATTGACGGTTTCTCATTGATCGTGCGATTCATTCACCAAAAATAAAAACTCACACAAATATCAATCTCTGTTAACAAAAACAGAGCATTCGAAATAACACTGATCATAGAAGAATTATGGCTCCAAAACGCAAATCAAGTAAGGAATTGATCATGTTTTTACTTTAGTTTTGATCGTATGTCAATAATTGAAACCATAATGGTTGTTAATCGTTAACTTTAAAACCCTAAAACAGGTGAAGGACGAGAAAGAAGAAGCAAGCTGTGTCATGACAGGCCTTCAAAACCAACGAATATATGTATGATTTATATGAGGATGATACGTTTTATGTTATTGTTGAAGGCTTTTTTTGGTTAATCGAATGATGAAGACGCCGATTTAGTGTTTTTTTTATAAAGTTAGTAAAGGCGTTTTAAGTGTTCTGATTGAATTAGTAAAGGCGTTTTGATAGTTTATGTTCTATTTACTAATTTTTGTTTCATAATCGAAGTAGAAATGCGTTTATAGTAATAATTAAAGGCGTTTTAAGTGTTCTGATTGAATAAGTTAACATTGGTGATTTGTTGTTGAAAACAAGCAGACTGTGAACCATAAAACTTTGAAAAAACAAAAGGCGTTTTGTTTAATATATGGCTGCGTTTTAATGATGTTACAACAAAATACAACTATCATACTGATGACAAGTTAGGATATCTCAAAACGCATCTACTAATAAACAAAAACGCATGAATAATGTAGAAGAAAAGGAAGACTAGTGTATATTGTGCATTGTTGTGTATGTTTTGATGTCTTAAGCAGAACAACCAAGGGATACAGGGTCTGATGATGATTTCCAGACTCCTGTAACAGATTTTAGGAAAGTAAAGAAACTTATAGAGAAACCAAAAAAGATTGTTCAAAAGGAAAATGTTCATAAAGAGAAAAAAAGTGTCACACCACGCCAATGGCGGAAACACGTGGCGCGACGGTTCAATGATATAAAGTCAAGGTTAACGCAAACTATAAGTAATTAAAAGAAAAGGGATCATTTATTAAGGCGTCGAAACCGTGTTTTAAGTTTACACAACCATAAACCAAAGTGTTTTACTACAATAAAGGAGGTTTCCCAAATATATCCCAACACTTGAGAAATAAGAGTGAAACCCCTGCAAAACAACCGACGCTCAAGTGCGAGATCCCCCAACCCAGCTAGCCACGCCATCCTTCGTCATTTAATTACCTGAAAGATATGTTTAAAAATCGTCAATATATAAATATTGGTGAGTTCACAGGTTTTAGTTTCCAAAACTTTATTTCCTGGGAAATACCATGTTATGACAATTTATAGGAGTTGCAAGTTCCTACAATTCTACTTGAGCCTATAACCAAACCAAGACTAATAATAATGCCCCGCTCCAAGTCGTTACTCGGTATTCTACGACTTGATTTCAGAATACGTGCACCCCAGGCATACGCCGATGCATAATCGACGCTATCGATTAGGGGTGGGCCTTGTCAGGCACCAATAGTACTATCCAAATATTCCTTCAGTTTCATTTCCCGAATTAATGGTTATAGAAGAGAGGACTCAACCCCGAGTGGCGATCACAACTCAAGTAATTATCCCGTCAAACATTTTCCCTAACATATCTTTCCCCCGAAAAACGTAAAATAGTTTAAAATGGGGCCGTGAGACTCACCTGTATAAGTGCTCGGCTCAATAGAGAATAGTAGGCTGGAGGTCAAACACCTACAAACGTCCTAGATGTATAAGCCACTATACCTATAGTGTATGTGCTTCGGTAGGTTGTACACCCAACTCTCAAACCACGATTTATTCCAATTCCCCGTTTAATTCAAACGTGTATCCTAGGCCCGTTGGTGATAAATTACCCCTTTCTTACAAGTTATATATATTCGCGTTAATATTTCTTTAACTTGCATAATATTATTCTTGACTCGATTTCACTTAACGTATAATTACTTTCCCATTAAATAATTATACTTAAGATCGTATCGTTCGATATAATATTTTTAACTCTCGACCCGACTCACTTTACCGCATATTTATTTTCCCATTCAAATAAATATACTAAGGTCTTGTCGTTCGATAATATATTTCTTTAACGCCCGACTCGACTCACCACACCGTATATTTACTTTCCCATTAAGTAAATATACTAGGATCTCGTCAGTTCGGTATACACATATATATATATATATATTATTTACTCGTCTCGTTTTTCCTTCCCGTATATTTACTTTCCCATTAAGTAAATATACTAGAATTTCGTCGAGCTGAACATATATATATATACATGTATTTTCCTCGTTAAGTCCATACGTTCGTTTAACGTTTTTAATCATTAGATTATTTACGTTATGTTTTCTCCCACGAATGTTTCTTCAACACTTAGGAAAGTGTTATATAATTTTCTTCACCCAAGTTATATATATTTTTCTTCCTAAAATATATATATATACATTTACTTATCTTGCCGTAACGACATATTTTTCACGTTTGTCCGCTTTTACGTCATGGTTTTGCTAACACGTCCAAGTCCAATTTTCTTAACTTATATATATATATATATATATATATATATATATATATATATATATATATATATAGTTAACTTTTCCAAGTTTTTCCCAATATGTGTTTTCTAGAAATATTACCCAAAGTTTCTAATTCTCAACACATATTACTTGGAAGGTTTTTAAATACTTTTGTATTTTTAATACAAAACTTGACAACTTATATACAAAAATGTTCCAACACTTTTATATTCCCATTTATATAAAAGTGTTCATTTTTATATAAGTTTTTCCCAAGTTTTAATTTGTCTAGTATTTTTATAAAAACTCTTGTTTTTTTTTTCTAGTAATCCTTATGTTTAGAAAAGTCCATATTTTTATAAAATTCCTTTTTATAAAAATACACTTTTATACAAAATACATAAGTGTGTTTTACTAGTATTTACCAAATCAACCTTGGAAAATTTATCATTTACACTTTTGACACCAAACTTTCCATAGTTGCATTTTTAGACTTAAGTTTCTAAAATATCCATTTTAGTCCCTCAACTTTTAAAGTTACAACATTAGTCCCTTAACTTACAAAAGTTGTATTTTTCCATGCTATCTTTCAAGATTAGCATTTTCCTTCCAAATTAGTGGACTTTAAAGTATCATCTTTCTATTGTTGGATTATTTTTACATTTGAACACTTTTAATAGTTTCATACACCATTAATAAGGCTACTAATATGTGTGGTTAATGTATTATGTCCAACAAGTCCAAATTTCATCTTTCAAGTAGTAGACTTTAAATAATGTGACTTTTATCATACTAGTTTTTCTAACAAAAATAAGACTTAGACAAGTCTTATATCTTCAATGTATGATGATTATAATCACTTTCAAGTTCATTCAAGTTCCTTTAACAAGTTACACTCAAACCATTATTTTGTTCAAGTCTTTATGAACTAAATAAAAACTACAAAAATACTACACATATCCATCACCAAAATCGGCCCATATACAACCTTACTAAACACCATTTTAGTCTTTAAAATCTTATGTTTTATCAAGAAAAGCTCATTCAAGTTCATCCCCTTGTACAACTTGTTTCAAGCTAATAAATATAAACTTTTTAAAGATAAAACAAGGTCAAGAATACTTACAACTAGCACAAGGCTAGGGAAGCTTTCAATGCTTGCTTTTGATGGTGATTAGTGTGTTCTTCCTATGTGTTTTAGCTCCTAGCTTGAAATACACCAAAGGGGCTTGGATGATGGATACTTTGAGTGATTTAAAGGTGTGAAAACTTGAAAGGAAAGTGTGTGTGGGTGCTATGTAGCTCACGGCCAAGAAGAAAAGAAAAGAGGGATTGTGTTCAAGTGTGGAAACCTTGTTTCATTTTAAAGCACATTCATCTCTTTCACTAGATATTATTTCATTTAAAATAGCATATGTGTGTACAAGTGATCAAAAGAAGATCTTAATGTATGGCTTGGAATGTGGCCGTGAGTTTTGCAAGATATGGATGGATTAGTTGGATCTTTTAAGGACAATAGTTTGCTTATAAAATGATAACACAAGACTACACCATGCTTCTTTCATATCTTCTTAGATACACTAGTACACAAAATAAAGATTTCAAGGCATGGGGGTGCCTTGGGCCGGTTCTAGGGGGGGTGTTTGTGGGGTCCACAACACAAAATATTTGCTAATATTTTGTTAAGTTTAATTTTTTTAACGTTCGGGTGTCGTGCGGGTATTTTTCGGACTTTATTCGCGTGTTACTCGGACATTAAAAGTGCCTCTAATAACCCTTAAACATAGCCTAGTTTAAATGTTGGTTGATTATTTAGGCTCTTGTCGGGTGAAATTATAAGTTATACGCGTACCGGGTGCGGTACGCGCACTTTATTCGTTACCGGGAGATTGGTATGTAAAGTTTTCACTTATGGTTTTGGAGTTCCAAAACACATTATATTATGTGAAAATACCCTTTATTTTATATCCTGGGTGTCTGGGATCCTTTTCGTTTATTTAATTTTTACCGGGTAATCGCCAACGTCCATACCGGATAGGTTTATTTGCACATGATCCTATCATGTTTCACCATTAAACGTATGCATTCCTATGCATTATATGGAAATTTACTATTCTCTAAGGCCTCGGTTAACAATTAATACTTATTTGCACATAATTACGTTAATTAAACATTAATTAATTAGTACGGATTTGCCTTATTTTTGCCGTTTGTTACAAAAAGAAAGAAAGAAACAAAGTAAGAAAGATTCAGAGAGTGATTCGGATGGTGATTTTGTAAAGCCAGTAAAGAAAGTAAAACAAAAGGAAGGGAAAGCAAAAACAGAAAGGCCATTCGTTGAATACCGTGATGCAAAGTTGAAACTGAGATGTTCTCCCGCGTATTTTGTAAAGAATTTGAAAGAGTACACAGATGAACAAAAAAAGGATGTAAGGAGTATGGGTTTTGGTAGTGTGCTGGAAATTGATATAAATTCCATTCAAACCGGGCTAGGCTATTGGTTGTTGTCGAATTATGACGATACAACAAGAACAATTAATGTTGGGAGTTGGAGTATCAAAATAACAAGTTCTTTGGTGCAAGAATGTTTTGGGATTCCGATGGGAAAGATTCTTGTGTTAGAGCACGGAAGGCCAAAAAAGGTGCAGATTCAACAATAGATGAATTCAAGTCTCAATTCGTGACGTCTACACCAAGTGTTGGTCAATTTTTGAATGTGGTTGAACAACAAGGTAATGGTGGGCGAATGTTTAAGCTTAACTTCTTCGTTTGGCGCCCCAACACAAGGCTTATTAGACCATGTGTAGTGGTGTGAAAATTTGGAGCCCCTTAATTGGACATTTTTTTGACATGTGTCATGTGGTGCCACTAGGGGCTTGAAATCAAAAAAGGGTGTAAAGGGGGAAAGGGCACCTGTCTAACCTTTTTTTTTCGCTTACCTGATTTTAACCAATCCTGCATTGCCACATCACTTCACTGGTTTTGAAGGCAACACTCCACTGATTCTTTTTTTTTTAATTTCACTAAACTTTTTTTTGAATATCACATGGTTTAAAAGGTAATATTAATTACTTTTACACTATTACAACCGTCCCACCACCAAATCAGTAAGTTTAATTTGAAAACCGTCAATCGAATTGAATAAAACATTGAAACTGTTCCACCAAACGGTCAGTAATATTCACATGGTTTAAAAGGTAATATTAATTACTTTTACACTATTACAACCGTCCCACCACCAAATCAGTAAGTTTAATTTGAAAACCGTCAATCGAATTGAATAAAACATTGAAACTGTTCCACCAAACAGTCAGTAATATTGAATTACTTTGGATCGTTCGTTCCAATTTTTTTGTACATAAACACAACAAACCGTGGGGTAAAAAACTCACATTTACCACCACCGTATAAACAACCACACACACAAAGATGACTCGCTGGACCTCGGAAGAAGAGACGGCGTTGGTTGTATTCTACAAAGACGCCACAAACGACCCGGTTCTACAACAACGTCAACGCCAACGCTCGAGGGCCTCAGGCTCGGGCTCCCACCCGGAAGGGGCTTTGGGATCGTGTGCTAGCCGATTTCAAACCGGACAATCGTCATCCTGCAGCGGAAGTGGGCCGATCTCAGCATAAAGTTTGATCGATGAACCACCCTATACGAGAACACGTTGAGGGATGAGCCAGGCATGGACCCGGAGTTGGTTATCGAGTTCACGCATGTGGATTGTGGACTATGCGGATCGATACGACAACAGTTTTAACCATGTCGAGGCATGGCAACTGTTGCTCCAACTCTAGTTTTTTTTTAATTTCTTTTTATGTAATTTATTTTTATGTTTTACACTAATGCAAATTTATTTTTTTATATTCCTCTTTAATGGTTTTTAAATTAATTAGATTTTAAAACGAACGGTTAAAATAATAAAAAATTTTATAAAACAAACGGTACAAATAATAAAACAAGAAAACGTTAAAACACAAAAAATAGCATTTATAAAAGTAAAAAATAAAATAAAAAACCGGTTACCAGCACGATAGATACAACCAGTCAAACGGTCAACGAGACCACTACCAGCATGAGTGGCGGCGGTGTTACCGTGCTGGTAGTCGGTACCCGTGAATGATTCGGGTGACGCCCCGTCCCCCCTAATGGAGGCCATGAAAGGGGCTTGAAATCAAAAAGGGGTGTAATAATTTTTTTTTCCAGCAGTCGACCTGCGTAGAAGAAAATGATTGGCCGAGAGATAGATCACCCAGCGCGAAATATTTCGCGTATGTGAGGTTAGCGCCCAATTAATTACGGGGATGTTTGGCCGTTAAAGGGGCGCTAAAAAGCCCCATTCACGCCCAATTCTTATTCCACTATGTATAGTCTTACTAGTTTATGGGTATGTTTGGCAAAACTAGCTGGTAGCTGTAAGCTGCAAGCTGGTAGCTGGAAGCTTTTTAAATATATTTTGGTGTTTGGCATAGTAACTGGAGCTTTTAATAAAATGTATAAAATGACCAAATGGACATAATTAAAAGCTTGTAAAGAATGTTTTTATTTTATTTTTAAAATAGAATGGGTATTTATGTCATTTACTAATTAAAAGCTTGTAGCTAGTAGAGCTTTTTCTCACTACAGAGTTTTTTCTCCAACCTAAAAGCTTTCAGCCCCTTCAACCAAGAGTAGGGGCTTTCTCTTAAAAGCTTGAAGCTCCTAAAAGCTCATTGCCAATATGGGTATGTTTGGCAAAACTAGCTGGTAGCTGCAAGCTTGTAGCTGGAAGCTTTTTAAATATATTTTGATGTTTGGCAGTGTAGCTGGGGCTTTTAATAAAACGTATAAAATGACCAAAATGGACATAATTAAAAACTTGTAAAGAAAGTTTTTATTTTATTTTTAAAATAGAATGGGTATTTGTGTCATTTACTAATTAAAAGCTTGTAGCTAGTAGAGCTTTTTCATAAAAGCTAGCTTTTAAGAGCTTCAAGCTTCAAGCTTTTAAGAAAAAGCTTCTACTCAATAAAAAACTTTGTTTGGTTGAAGGAGCTGGAAGCTTTTAGGTTGAAGAAAAAACTCTATAGTGAAAAGCTACTAGTTATAGCCTTTAAGAAAAAGCTCCTACTAGCTGCAAGCTTTTAATAAGTAAATGACACAAATACCCATTCTATTTTAAAAATAAAATAAAAACTTTCCTTACAAACTTTTAATTATGCCTATTTTGGTCATTCTATACATTTTATTAAAAGCTCCAGCTACTCTTCCAAACACCAAAATTTATTTAAAAACCTTCCAGCTTTCAGCTACTAGCTTGCAGCCACCAGCTTCCAGCCACCAGCTAGTTTTGCCAAACATACCCTACTACTAGCTTTTCACTATAGAGCTTTTTCTCTAATCTAAAAGCTTCGAGCTCCTTCAACCAAACAAGGCTTTTTATTGAGTAAAAGCTTTTTTCTTAAAAGCTTGAAGCTTCTAAAAGCTCTTAGGGTCTGTTTGGTATGAGGTAATGGAATGGATGAGGGAATGAAATGAACGGGGTAATGGAATAGACAAAGTAATGGAATGGATCATTACCATTCCATGTCTTGTTTGGTTGCCAAGTGGGAATGAAACAAAACATTACTTTGTGTTGTTAGATAGGTAGGAAAAAACGATGGAATAAAATCAGTGGTGAGTGGCTGTGGTTGGTGGCGGTCAATGGCGGTGATGGAAGGTGGAGATATGTGGCGGTAGAGGTGGTGGTGGGTGGTGGCGACAGTGGAAGGTGGAGGCGGATGGCAGTGATGGTAGGTGGGCGACGATGGTGAGTAGTGGCAGTGAGGGTTGGTGGCGGTGATGGTATGTAGTGGTGTGTGGTGGTAGCATGGTGGTGGGTAGCGACGACGGTGGTGGGTGGTGGTGAAGATGGCGACGGTGGATGGCGGTGATGGTGGTTGGGTGAGTGACGGTGGTGGGTAGTGGTGGGTGGCGGCGTTGGTGGGTGGGTGAAGGTGGTGGGTGGCGGCGTTGGTGGGTGGAGGTAGTGGGTGGCGGTGGTTGGTGGCGGCGAAGGCGGTGGTGGGTGGTGGCGGTAACGGTGGTGGGTGGTGACGACGACGATGGTGGGTGGTGACGGCGGTGGTGGGTGGTGGTGGCAGCGGTGGTGGGTGGTGACGACGGTGGTGGTGAGCGGTGACGACGGTGGTGGGTGGTGACGACGGTGGTGGGTGACGACGGCGGTGGTGGGTGGTGACGGCAGCAGTGGTGGGTGGTGACGACGGTGGTGGTGAGTGATGACGACGGTGGTGGATGGTGACGACGGTGGTGGGTGGTGACGTTGGTGGTGGGTGGTGGGGGGTGGTGGTGATTGGTTGGTTATGGTGTTGTTAGTAAAGGATGAATGAGAGATGGAATGAAAAAAAAACATGGGGGTGGATGGAAATATGGAATGGTTTTGAGGGAATGGAATACCTTGTGGAATGAGTGATTCCATTCCTTTAACCAACCAAAACACACTATTTTTCATTACCTTGTAATGGTCCATTCCATTCCATCATATCAAACGCTACTTTAAAAGCTCCTTGCCAAACATACCCAATCTATTTTTTCTTCTAATGAACATAAAGTCACGTGCGTGTATTAATTGGTGATTTTTTTTTCCCGGAAATCAATATAAAATTGTGATGTGGGTGTGAGGGTGTTGTTGAGACGTGGTTGGTGTGGACTTGGTTTTAACTTCAAGTTGGTCCCTATACTACACATAATATACAAACTTATCAAAAAATATCAATCTTACTTTGTAGTATAGCAATTATCCTATATACAGTACTAATTTTCAAATATAGTATTGTACTGAATAGTGGTGACGTCGATTAGAGTAAGTTCAAAGATGTACGTGTTACTCGTTAAAAAAAATGAAAAAAACACATCTTGCTATCAAGATGTTAATCATGGCCTTTGAGTAACGCCTATTGATAAAATCTAATTAGTCATCAATCACCATTTTCTTTTTTTCTTTTTGCATTTTTTAACGACAAACTAACATAGTTCTAAATACATATTTAATATTTTTGCTCCAATCATATATGGTTTAACTATGGTTGTATCATGTAAAAAAATTAACATTGTAGAGTAATTCAACTTGTTAACTTCAAATCTGGAAAAAAAAAATCTTTTACCAAAAATTCACAATAAAACACACAACCATCCACTTTTTCTACAACCTTAAAAATCTTTTACAAAAAATTCACAATAAAACACAGTTCTGTTTCCGCCACTGCTACACTACACATACTAATTTGAAACGAGATAACAACCTTTAATAAATTTAACCTGTTAAACTCAAAATTAAAATTTCCACACACTATAAAACCAACTCTAACCCAAATAATCATCAAAGGCACTTAATCACTTTCTTTATTTATCAGATTAAAAATCAACATTTTTTATAGGTTTTATATATTTTCATTGCATGACTGAGAAAATTACATCAAGATAACGGTAGCGGGCAGACAGGTAACAAGCTGCGCCGCCACCCGTTTCTAAACGGCAAAACCTAATCTCCCATTATAAAAGCAAAGATCTTGCCATCAACGTAACAAATCTTAGTTCAGCGTTGATTGTAACATATCACCAATATTAAGGGCCTATTCGGCATAAACCTCAAAAGCCAAAGGATCTAAAAGTATTATTCTCCCATTATAAAAGCAGCACAGATCTACCAATATCGGTGTGCCATCCCTTCAGTCCAGTGTGTTGTGAATCAGTATCACAACAAGATCTGACCCGACCCGACCCAGCACAACACACTGCTGAAGAAACATCAAAACATCTCTACCCCCACCCCCCCCCCCCCCCCCTCTATATTTCTGCAACCAAATCATAAAAATGAAGGTAATCGAGAAGATTCTAGAATCAGCAAAAGCCGGAGACGGCGGAAAACCAGTATTCTCATTCGAATTCTTCCCTCCAAAAACAGAGGAAGGAGTTGAAAACCTATTCGAACGAATGGAGCGAATGGTGGCACACGATCCAACGTTTTGTGATATAACATGGGGTGCTGGTGGCTCTACTGCTGACCTGACGTTGGAGATAGCAAGGAGGATGCAGAATTTGGTGTGTGTGGAGACTATGATGCATCTGACGTGTACGAATATGCCTGTGGAGAAGATAGACCATGCGTTGGAGACGATTAAGAAGGATGGGATCCAGAATGTTCTGGCTCTTAGAGGTGATCCGCCACGTGGACAGGATAAGTTTGTTCAGATCCAGGGTGGCTTCGCCTGTGCTCTTGACCTGGTATGTATAATGTATCACAATGACAGTGAATTTAGGTTCTGATTATTAATTAGTTATATACTGATTGTTAAGTTGCCTGCATTTGATTTGATTTGATTTGACAGTACAGTACAGGTTTCATATACTACATTACATTAAACAGTGTTGGGTAGGTTTTAGGTTATGAGATATGTGAAGTCATTTTTTTATAGATTTAAGATGATTGAAAAACTTTAAGGCATGGTAGATCCAAGGTTGCAATAGGCGCTAGGAGGGCGGTGAGTTCCAACCTAGGGACTAGTCGGGACTAGGCGAAAATTAGGCGTTTTGGTATTTTGTACGTATTTTATATACACACAAATTTAGGTGTTTTTTGAAAATATGTTAAGATATATACACATAATACTTAGATATATACACATAATACTAAGAAATACTTAGAATTAAAAAAAAATAAAAAAATAAAAAAATCCACCGCCTAGGCCCGACTTATGGCCGCCTAATGGCCAAAACACCTAGATCAGCGACTAGGTCTTATTTCCGATTTTTACTCCTGCCTAGCGCCTAGGCGGCCTCCTAGGCCGATTTTTGCAACACTGGGTAGATAAAGATCTTGATTTTGACAGTGTTCTGATTCGTTAATTAGATTTAAGTTTGTGAATCAGAGTCACTGGCTTTTATTTGTACACTAGTTACTGATACAAGTTAAATGATCTCAATTCTAGGACCTTATTGGTTTGTGTATGTAGCATTATGTTTTAAACAGAAACATGTTATTTTACTGAGTCTGAGATTACGAAGCGCTTGCTTGGGTATCGCTAATTGTTTATTGACCGGGAGATTCTGAAATCTATCTCGGGTTGTAGTATTGTAAACTTGCTACAAGATAATAATGGCCATTTAGCTAATTATTTAGTAATGGGTTTTATACATTAGTTTCTCTTAAGCAATGTGATGCAGAGCAGTAGCACAAGCACAAAACAGAGACACAGCCTTTGTGAGAAAAGTAATGTATTTCTTAATGAATTAAACAGTACATTAAGCCCTCTTTTTTATAGGTGAATTAAAATTTGGCAGGGAGTGGCCAATCCTGGGAAATCAAAATTGAAAGAATATGATTGAAACTAAACAACTAAATAAATGTGTGAATTAAAAATTAATGAAATCCAGGATTCAAGAATCTATGAAAATCATTCGGATCTTAAGCGACCTGATTAGAATGACTGTAATAGCCTTTTATAATCAGTAGTTTTAATTGTTAGTTGGATTTTGCAGGTGGAGCATATCCGCAAGTCATATGGTGACTATTTTGGCATAGCGGTTGCTGGTTATCCAGGTTTCCATCTCATTTCCTTTTGTCTTTATTTATACATGACGAATTTCATTTACATGACATTGGTATTATTTATAGATGTTATCCTATTTGTTATTTTAGGTTCGATAATTTGTAATTTATGTTTTTAATGAAATTTAAAATTTTTGTTTCTCAGAGGCACATCCTGAAGTCATTGAAAGCAATGGTCTGGCTACACCGGAAGCATATGCTAAGGATCTTGCTTACCTCAAGAGAAAGGTACCCTCTAACTAAATTTTAGGTGCTTTGATGTAGTTTTCTGGGGATAAGGACAGTGTGCAGGCTACAATGATGCTAGGAGAACTAAAAGATTACCTTTGATGTAAATCTATGGCAACATCAATGTTACCATCATATAACAACCATTTCTTTGCTATGTCCTATCTTCTTGTTTCTTGTGCATTTAGTTCTTTGTTCCAGAAATTTATACAGAGTTGTTCACATGTGTTAACTTTTCATATACCTTTAGCCCATTTCATATTTCATATGTGCTAGTCTTTCTTCAAATGAGAATTTTGTTGGGTTTATATGAATGTTAATTTAAGATAAACCATGCAACCAAGTCAAATCCCCCTTGTCCAAACTTTTCATATAATCATTCAAGTTTCTTAGAAGATATAATTAACAAATTAAAGCATGAGTTGACTGTTTAACTGTACTTGGAGATGGTTACCAATTCTAACTTATAAATGGGATTTCATGTTGCAGGTTGATGCTGGGGCGGATGTGATTGTCACTCAGCTTTTCTATGATGTAGACAATTTTCTCAAATTTGTGAATGATTGTCGGCAAATTGGTATAACTTGTCCCATTGTTCCCGGCATCATGCCCATCAACAACTATAATGGCTTCATTCGCATGACTGGTTTCTGCAAAACTAAGGTATGCTGTTCTGCAAACTTGATGTTCTAATCTGATGTTTTTATATTTCTTGTTGCTATTTGAAATGGGCCTGGAACTTACATTTTCAATTGCAATTATGTAATTACCTACTACAGATCCCATCTGAAATCACTGCTGCTTTGGAGCCCATCAAGGATAACGAGGAAGCTGTTAGAGCTTATGGAGTTCACCTTGGAACTGAAATGTGCAAGAAAATTATGGCTAGTGGAATCAAGACGTTGCATCTTTATACACTCAACATGGAGAAGTCTGCACTGGGAATTTTGACTGTAATGAAGTCCTTCAAGATTTTTATTTAAAATAATACATGCTTACAAATTAATAGCATCATTTGCATTACTTAATGTAAACTTACATCAGATTTACCAATACCATGCAGAATCTTGGATTGATTGAAGAATCCAGGATATCAAGGCCACTGCCATGGAGGAGACCTACCAACCTTTTCCGCCTTAAAGAAGATGTTAGGCCAATATTCTGGTATGCAACATAAACAAGAATTTGTAGGTCAATGCATTAACACTTTTATACCCTCTGTGATAACTTCAAAATACTTGATTTATGTTGATAGGGCCAATCGTCCAAAGAGTTACATAACAAGGACTACTGGTTGGGAGCAATATCCACATGGGCGTTGGGGTGATGCTTCTAATGCATCATATGGAGCATTGACTGACCATCAGGTACATGCAATTATTAACTTTTCTGCATGTCTTGTAAATATGCATAAAATTATATCTTCTTCTCAATTTCATGTGACTGCTAAATGCTCATGTAGTATTTATTTTAGCCATTTCATTCCATGAAAGCTACAACATTTCATTTTGCTGAAAGTATTGTTATTAAAGTTGCTAACTTTTTCCATGATCACGCACATCTTTTACGGTGTTACAATTACCCTGTTTATCACTGTTATATATGACCCTTCTCTTTCATTCGTGATTTTGGTGATTGACCTAAGAAAAGTTTATTTAATGTGTTTCTATGCATGTCTTAAAAATGTAAATCTTATCTCATATGCTATGAATCTGCGAGCAGTTCATGCGACCACGTGCACGTGATAAGAAAATTCAAGAAGAGTGGGTGGTCCCTTTGAAAAATTTTGATGATATTTCTGAGGTATGGTCTATCTGTATATAATTCATCAATATTTGGAGCTTTATTACAGCATTTTCGTGTAACAAAAGAACCTAATTAAATATTTTGTATCAGAAATTCATGAAATACTGCCTTGGGCAACTGAAAACCAGCCCTTGGTCTGAACTAGATGCACTTCAGCCAGAAACAAAGATTATTGATGAACAGCTAGCTTCGATAAACCTCAAGGGTTTCCTCACCATCAACAGCCAGCCGCCCGTTAATGGAGCGAAATCGGACCTCCCAACCGTTGGTAAGATTTTATTTGAGCATAAGTTCTTGTAAACTGGTCAATATTTTTCATGCAAATAACTATTATTCTAGGCTCTAGCAACCGTTGGTAGGGCAGTTGGCCTGAAATATCTTTTTTGTTCTACTCCCTCAGCTTTTCATAAACGATTAATGTATAAAAATATGTTAAAAGTCTTGATTATGAAGATATTAATCTAGTTTTTATATTAGTAATTAAAGGTCGTACTTAACGCATTATAGTACATTTGACCTGTATATATAAAACATAACCCAAATCAACCCATCTCTAACCTCTAGTGTTTGTGCTTGTATTCTTGTAACAATAAATCAATCACAAAGGTAATAAGTTCTACAAATGCTGACTTGAAGTGGTATCATTTGTTTTGTTTTTGAAGGATGGGGCCCAGCAGGTGGGTACGTTTACCAGAAAGCGTACGTAGAGTTTTTTTGCTCTGGTGAAAAGTTAAACGCTTTGGTGGAGAAAACCAAGGCATACCCGTCACTCACATACATAGCAGTGAACAAAGGCGGGAATTTGGTGTCAAATGTGGGGAAACATGATGTGAATGCAGTTACATGGGGAGTGTTCCCTGCCAAAGAGATCATTCAACCAACTGTTGTTGATCCTTCAAGCTTCTTAATATGGAAGGATGAAGCTTTTGAAATCTGGTCAAGAGGATGGGCACAATTGTATCCTGAAGATGACTCTTCTAGATCACTTCTCCAAGAGGTTTGTTTTCTTCTCTTGCGATTCCGTTATGAATGGTTTGATTTGGCTTTGTTTATTAGGTGAAGTAGAAAGCTCAGGTTAAAAGTAAACGGGTCAAAAGTTGCTCAAAGTGTTTTAAATGCATTAAACCTCCTAAATATCATTGTTCATCAAAGTAGATGCTTTTGCATATCCAGAAAAAGATGGAGAAAAGTGACATGGTTGTTATTGAACATATAGATTTCTCTATATGTTTTATCGGAGATGGGTGGAACATTAAATAATAGGTTGGAAGGGAATGGGTCAAATGGGTCAACGAACCGCCTTCAAAAAAATAAAAACATCCATTTATTTCTACCATGACAGTTAGGACTGTTTATATAAAACTGCTTGAAGTAATATTTGTGTTAGGGTGACTTATAAACTGTTGACCCTTATGTGATTATTTTGGCAATGGGGTTACAGGTACAAAACACTTACTACTTGGTTAGCTTGGTCGATAATGACTACATCAACAGCAACTTGTTCACTGTTTTTAACGACTTCTAAACTTGTCCAACCAATCAACCTCTATAGAGAAAAGGGATGTACCCCTTTATTTGACGTCTTTTATGTATTGTAAGCAACTATTCGATCAGAGAGAGCAGGCATGCTCACGATTACTTGGTATGGGTACAAGTAATAATGCATAATGTACCATCATATCATTGCTTGCAGCATTCTATGTGTCATGTATCATTGTTATTGTTAACTAGTGTTATTTATCTTCGCGCGTTGCGCGATCACAATACGGCTTCACTAATATCATAAATACCTTTTAGCATAAGTTCATTTGTAAATGTACATAGTGTTCCAGTGTTTGACAATATCGTAATCTATTTATAATAAAATCCACATGAAAAACACTTTCACTAATACTTTCATTTATAAAAGTTGAGATACATGTGTGCACTTCCTCGACCAGGAACACTTATTGAAGATGAGTTATCGATGCAGCCATTCTACTGTCATAAGAGAAGATTAACTCAAAATTATAAGCTTTACTGCCCGAAACATGGTTATTACCAAGTGGGAAAAAAGGATAAAATTCACTTACAGTTAGAAGTTTTCTAGCCCAAAACATCCTGTCGCAAGCAAAGACTACCGGATTGTCATGAAGTCCTCTAAAGTAAACATGGTGCAACATGTGTTCATTATCAGAAATGAATATCAAATAAAATGGACTAAGGTTGCTTACGCCAGATGATGTATACAGCTTCAGGTTTAACAATATCCAAACAAATTATGCATCCACCATCCAATGTAAGAAGACAATTATATTAAAACTGCATCAAAGGAAGGAAATATTAAAACTGCATCAAAGGAAGGAAAAAAAAGAAGCAAAACTTGTGCTGATCTAATAATATAATAATCAAAATCACACATTCAAAGCCTAGTTCCCATATCTGCATATAAATAGTCGCTAAACTTGTCATAAATAAAGTCTAATCCTCTACGATACAACACCGATACAAGAACAACAATTCCAACCAAGTTACACCTGAAAACACTATACCTGAAACACAACCTATTAAAGACAAGCACACCTAGTCTAAACATCTATTTAAACTAAATGATTTTTATTACAAATACTGCATTTTACCTTTGCTCTGCTCTTAAACCGACAGAGAATCAAGGTGGTAAACCGCTGAAATTTCGATTAGCTGTACCGAACCTGTGAGAAAATGTCAATTATAAAGTTCAAAGACGACATAATATATATTCATATATAAGTTGAAATATAAATAACAAAGATTAACAAACTTACAAAGCACATACTCATAGGATAGGCATAAGTCTTTGTTGGAGCAGGGCACTCTTTTTGGAACTGTAATATATTATTATCAAAATCCATCTAGAATAAAGTAAACTAAGTCGGAACATGTTGTGAAGACAGTAATATTCATTATATTGCCTACAAATAACTCAATCTTAATACTTCTACATTCATGATTAACTAATATATATGCATTTCAAAGTTTAGTCATATGAATGAACCTCATGTGATGACTCTTGTTTGGATGATTTAGATTCGTGTTTCTGCATCTTCCATTTTTCAGGGAAAAAGCCCCAAAACTAATTACTCCTCCTGGTCCGTTCGGATTCACGTTTTGTCTGTTCATATCCTGTCCTTTCCATGGAAAAGCTTGAAACCCATATCAAAGCCGGAGCCATCTTGAAATTAAGACATGAAGATACCACAATTATTCTTTGGCATTAGCAGCCCTGAGAGATCAAAGCTGGACCGGTGCTAAGGTCCCAACCACTTTAGATGACATGCAAACCGAAAGGTCATAACCTTCACCTCGTTCTTTCTTAATTTGTTCCTTGTTCCAAAAATATATGATTCTCAATCCATCCTGCATCCATTCATTATTATGAATCAAAAGATGTGATCAATTAGATATTACTATGCATATAAAATTGACTTTGCAAAGTCAAAACAACAATCAAATCCCTGTATGGAAAAAATAACTATTGTAATAATTTGTAGCATACAAATTAAAAAAAAAAAATGTTAATGTAAAAAATATCATGTATTAAGATATACCTATAAGCTCATGGTAGGCGCCCACCCAAGCTTTTTTTTTTATCAAAGTGTCTTCCAAGATTCTACCAAGTCATTTGATTTGTGTTTCTTGATTGTTGTACCTATGAAAAGCAAAGGGGTTAAAAATACACTAATTGATGTGTTGATACCTTCATAAAAATCCATTTACATTCATTGTCTTGATCAACAATATTTAATGCAAATAACATCTCAACTAATTAAACGGTATATAAATCTATCTATATAATAATTGAGGTGAGATTGGGTTGAATGGAGGCCTTAGAGAGTGTTTGAGGTATCCACTTCCAATATGGAGCTCCAACTAGCTAGGGGGACACTTGTCCCCATACTAGAGCCCCACCCTTACAAATCCACGTGTCAATCAAGCATTATAGTATCCAAACCCATGTGTTAACCCGGTTAGAATTTTGACCCGGGTATATCATACGCGAATGTTCCTGCTCCTTCAAACAATAATTCGCCGCTCCTAACACTGCCTTTCCTCATATGAAACCCTAATACTTTCAACCGAACGATTTTGATCAAATATTTCTCATTCATCAATCATATCCACACCAAGCTTTCTATGTATTTCAGATCCTTGCTCTTCCATGGAATTTTAAGGTACTCGATCCTATTCCCTCATAATCTTCTTCTTACGATTGTTTGATGTTTTGATAATAATCGCCCTTTTTTTTCAGATCCGTCTTTAGTTTAGAGATTCCAAAACCTAATTTCTCCTATAGAGAAAGACATTCAAAAACTTAATTGGGAAAGGTAAGGTTTCGCTAATCTTTTGAGAAATAGTATTCTGTTTTTGTTTTTTTTTGTTTGAATATCTTTTATTTGTTGGTATTTTGGTTCGTGGATCATGTTTATTTCCTGGATTTATTTTTCTTTTTTAATTAATTTTGTATTTTAGCTTTATAAGATTATAGTTAGACAATTAGTCATTATTTTCTTTATCGATCAGGTCGTTGATTTGTAGTTGCTCAGTAAAATAGGTTTCTATTTGTTAATTGGTATTATTTAGTTTTTTGTGGCTGTTTATAAACTCAACTGAGTACTATTTTTGTGGATTTTCAATTAGTATTTTTGAAGATTTGAACAATGATTCTAATTGTTGATAAAGTGAAGGCTCTTTGACGTTAATTTTGGAGTAGAGTGTGTCATGGATGCTTGATTTTTTTAGTTTTTATTATTATTTCATGTTTTAGGCGACATTAGCTTTTGATGTCGAATACGCATTAGGCGATATGTGGAAACTGTTTGTGTGTTGAAATGATTTAGTATAGGACATTCGTTGTTTAGATAGTGTTTTAGTGTAATATGTTATACTGTTTACTAATATGTATAAACGAAATGTTTGTTTTAGGATTTAAGCGACATTAGCGTTTTGATGTCGGGGTGTTTGTACCTGAGTATACGCATTAGGCGATATGTGGAAACTGTTTGTATGTTGAAGTGATTAGGTTAGTATAGGAGATGATTAAGTTATTATATGCAGCTGATTATAAGCTTTTGGCGACATTTGTGACATGTATTCGGTTAATGAGTGTTTATATAGTGTTGGTATTTTGAGTATTATGCACCTGAATATACGTATTAGGCGACATGTTAGCGTTTTGATTGCCTATATGCATTAGGCGACATGTGACAATTATTTGGTTTATTATACGCATAAGGCGACACGTTAGTGTTTTGGTGTCGAAATTATTACGTTAGCCTATACGCATTAGGCAACATGTGGATACCATTAGTTTAGTATATGCAACTAATTATACTTATGGTATCTTATCTTGTGTTTGATTTCTTTATATTTTTTGTTCATAGAAATTTACGGTTCTTAAAGCAGGGGTTTGTTTTTATCCTTTTTTAAATTTCATAGTTTTCTTCATGGGATAAATTATTTGATAAAACGGTTATCAATTAATGTTTAATAGAGTGGCATGTTAGTAATAGTTGGTTTGGTGGTTTGTTTTAACAGGTTGAAACTTGAAAGTCTCATGGGGTATATTTTTAATGGACACTAATCACTAACGGTTTAGTTATTAGTATAAAGTGTAGTAAAACTATGATTCTGATCAAAATTAACGCATTAGCTTTTCTATAAAAGTTGAAAAAAAGACAAAAAGTATGTGAATTGCGGGTCAATCAATATAAACAATTTTATTTAATGAACGAACTTGAGCCTATGTTTCACTTCTCAAGATCCATTCGGGTCGCGGGTATAGTATCATGCTTGGTAGCTCTTATTATATATTCATTTAGTATTGGGATTTTTTTATAATTAGTTTGTGTAAGATCTCCTATAAAATGCAGGTGAGGCCAGAATTGAGTCAATTTATGGCGTAAAATACAATATAGATTTCATGTACAGAATAAGGTCATCCAGTGGATTGATGCCTGTACACCATTACTGGCCTATTAAAGATGACAAGTGCAGATCCATTAAGTTTGCAGTTGATTGGGGAAACAGTCACAAGCAAAAGGTAATGTTTTTGTTATAATTGCAATAATGTTATTGTGATATAAAGCCAATGCTTCTTAGTTACGATATACGTTTTCTTGACTTGTGTAGTTGTGTGATTCTTCTGTTATATTGCCACTTGAGTCAAAATAAGGTTGCCATCATCATAAGGGTATGGTTCTAATTTGGTTTATTGGTACTTATGTTGGTTTTGAGCGCTTATTATATGGTTGTATACTTAACTTAGCTCAAGTCGTATTTGTAAACAGTTAAAGAAAATTAATGTTGTGAATTTGGTTGCACATGGAAGTGGTTACATGGCTAGCCAGCAGAGTTCGGCAACTAAGCTTCCTGAAAAGTTGTTTAAAGTTAGGCTGGGCAGAGGATTATATGGAGAATGTCTGGTATGTTATCCTACATTTATAGTGACGTAGGGTACAAAAACAAATATAAAAGAGAAAACTCTTAAGAGAAAATTGATAATCATATTGAATGCCTACACTATTACTTCAAGCCCTCTTTGTGTATGGTACACTACTCTGTCCCACAAATTTTGAATACTTATCCAACATTTTGCATAAAACTTTCATTCAACAATTCTTTTACTTGAATTAATTATTTTCAGCTGAATTTTTTACAGCATTTTATTGGAGTTTTCTTGGAATTATTATTTTTTTTTCCTAATTTTATTGATCTTCAAGATCCATTTATTTTCAAGAAAATGAAAATAAATGGAAACTGATTGGATTGTTGCTAATGGCCGATGTTTTCAAACAGGTAGTTGCTACATTTAGAATCAGTGATTGGAACCTGTTTGGTGCTGCTATTATTTGAGAAAACAATTTAAAATCACCGTAGTCGAATGATGACGAGAGACAACAATATTGTTTGGAACATGTAACAAAGATCCAATATTGTCTTAACGCTGTCATTTTTCTTGGTACAGAAAGTCGCCGAGCTTGTACATAGAGCACATTTGCTCTGTTTAATTGGACGAGGACGATTAATTGATAGTGCTTGTGATGATCATTTAATTCAGGTTTTTTTTTAATCATTAGTTCATTACTTATTGATGCTTCTTTGATGGTGGATTAAGTTATTACTAGCTTTTGTTGAATAATCAGAACTCAGAACTATATTACTAGCTTTATTTTGCTTTATACTTGAAAACCGGACGTAATGATATAACGTTTTTGATATATTTTCAGAACAAACGAGGCGGGAAGGTGAAGTTGCAATCGATTGTAATGCCGTTGTCTGAGTTTGACCATGAAGAAAAAGGAGATGCATTGTATGGTAAGTTTGTGTACTTTTGTATATCAATGATCAGATCATTTTAGTACAATTTAATTAATCAGCTGCTTCAAAGTTATGGTACAACTTTTAACTGTTACTTGCCTGTTTTTTTATCCTAACCATGGAGCTTGCATTGTCATTGGAGAAGTTGACAAATGAGAAACTTCTGAACGTCCATGAGGTGTGACATTCTTATTGCCTTTTGTGTTTGTTTTAGTACACAAAAATGTTGTTTACATAGAATGCGATTAGATTCAAGTTTCTGACATGCAAATTTGTGATGAAACGGGTAGCCAACAGGAAAAATGATGTGTAATTAGCTGATTTTGTGGAAAGCGAGTTTCTTCGTGAACAGGTGCATATCAAATATTATTTTTGAATTAACCCTTGAGTTTACAATGATACTGAATCCTGTTTTTCTCATATAAGGTTGCAGCTATCAAGAAGATATCTGGTTATGTCGCTCAACTAAGAAGAGTCGGCAAAGGGCATATGGTATAGCATTCAAAAACTAATTGTTTAAATTCTCATTTATTTTTATGACTGCCAATACATGAGTTGCTAAATCTTGGATGTGGCAAAGTGGGTGGTTTAGTTGTGTCGGGTAATGGGCTGAATGGGTTCAATCGGGTTGGCGTGAAACAGTTACACGATTTAGGAGGTTTTATTATGCAGTAAAAATATATGTTAGGAGACTTTCGACTCACTTACCCGTCTTATAAGCTAACTTTTATTTTTTAAATTTACCCGCTAAAGATAAAATTAATCCATATAAAGCTAAAGCTACTTTATTCGAATTTTAGATGTTTGGCACTTCGATCAGATGCTCCTGAATTAAGGTGCTGCTTCCTGATGGAGGAAAGCTTTGTTAATTCTACATGTTATGCCAGTGGTTGGTTAAACCATAGCAAAAATGTCATGTAAAATATTCTGGGTTAAGTTGAGTCTCTTTTGTGTTAGGAAGTAAACCTGGTCTGGTTTTTGGTGATGCTATTGCCCTTTTTTGTGCAGCAAGAGCTGGTATCAACTGAAGCAACAGCTGCTGATCAGCAGCAATAGCAGATGCAGCAGCAGATGCAACAACAACAGCATCAGCAGATGCCATTAAAGAATCGATGAGAATTTGTGTGTTGTTGTTAAAAGATTGGATGGTGGCAGCCAAGATGCCATTAAAGAATTCCGAGTGATGGATTGTTTTCGGTTTAGTTATCGTTAATTTGATTATATGAGGTTTAACATATTATTTTGTTTTCGCAGGCGGAGATAGATCTGTTGAGTAAAATCCAGCATCCGAATATAATAACTTTGTTGGGATATTGTGTTCATGATGATACCATGCTGATTTTTTTATGAATTGATGCAGAATGGATCTTTGATTAAATGTTCATTTCATCTATTGTACAGGGATTTATCAGTACAAGAAGATTACTTTCATCTGATGGAACCCCAGGTCCGTCTCCTTTGACACCAACATCTGCTATATGCAGCGGGGAAGCTGAAGCCAAGGCTGAGAAAGCTGTCTCTAAACATTCAAAAGTCCAAGCAATTCTCAAAAACATAAAACGGGTTTTTCATCTTTCTTTCATTGATCAGTAACCACCAAGTTATCCGAAAATATTGTATGTAAATTGAAATGATGCTATGTTTAGCTTGAGTACTTTTGTATTGCTTTTGAAGTCGTATGTCAGCCTTCGGGGTGTCAATCATGTTGGACGTGGTTGTTACACTTTTGGAGGCGATCGGTACAACAAAAGGTGGTGGTCTTGCCAGCCACAAAATATATCCCACATCACAGATGAAGAGGTTAAGAGAAGTAATACGGGATCATTCATAAATTTATATTTGTAAAAAAAATGAAACAGATGTAGAACATTGGAGACATATGTTTATTTGTCTTCCTGTTTATTTGTTTAACTAATGGATGGTCTCCCGTTCATAGTGTTTGTCGAATTTGCTATGTACCTTTTGAGTAAAAACTTAATTGCTGGATAATGGCAACGGTTGGTGATTGGGTTCATAGTTACAGTTATAACTAGAGGTGACAGTTTTGACTTATTTGCTTACAAGTGGGTCGTTTCGAGTTGGTTTATAAATGTTTCAAATGTTAAAAGGGCATGTTGAAGCCTTTGAAGGTTTGCTTGCTTCTTTGTCATTTGAACTTGCCCACATTAACAAAGATTTATTATTTAGGTTTCATTAAATTACACTCATATGATTACTAATTGTATTTGTTTCTATAAATATAGAATTTACATATTCAATGGAAGCAGATGGAATAATAACTATGTTTAGCGAACTTCAAACTCAATATTTAAAGGGTTGATTATGTTTTGAAGATTTGAATAATAAGGGTGTGGCATCAAGACGAACTTCATAGACTAAATGAGGACTACACTTTTGAAATGGTCGTAACTGACATCTTATGGTTATATAGTTTTATAATGTTGTAAGCTGACGCCAATCATATTCATAATTATTTTTTTAATGTTGTAATTAGATATCAATCATATGTATTTATAATTTTTTTTATAATGTTGTAATTAGATGCCAATCATATGTATTTATTTATTTATTTATCATATGTTGTGATTTGATACCAATCATATTTATGTACATTTTTTTTCTCCCTTTTCATTTCATGTTTTGTTATAACCCGTGAAGTTCACGGGTCTCTAGGTATGTTTTCTTTTTCATTTGGATCGAAGCAAGATCAACCATTGTAACGTTTTCCTATTCGTAAACGTTAAATATAGCCAACAAAAATGGATCTCAAACCTGTAAAACTTTTAGTGATAATATGGAACCAGTTAACGATTTGTGGAACAAGTCCATATTGTCATCGTTTTTATTATTAACGCATGGCTATCTGTAAACAATATTTAATATGTAACCATTTTCATATTTGAAGAGAAAATCTTCATTCTCAGCGTTTTAATTAAATTTGGACGTGTTGAATACAATCCACAATATGGAAGCAAGATCAGATTTTTCAGTCAATAATTGTATATGAAACGGAACAAATATATTAACTGTTGTTTGATCTTTTTTTCATTTGAGATCCAGAGAGGATTCATTGTCATCTTTATGTTTATTAGTCAAATATGATATGCCGCGAATGTTTTGATTGTTTTGTCATTTGAATGCTAGACTACCATCCGAATACAAAGTTGCGAATATGGCTTATCACAAGGGAGAGCAATTCTTCAAGGTCATGCATGACCCTTCCGCAAGAGTTTTGGTATGATTTTAATTTTCGTTTTGATAATTATCTTTGTTAACTTTAAGCAAACTGATTATATTAATTCTCGTAATGTTGTTTTTAATGTTTGATCCAGACATTGCCGACAGCTATGAACAAGTTTTTGGTATCTAAAAAAAACGCCTATTTAATAACATTAAAAAAATTCAAACCGTATTAGTCATTCCTTAAATATGATTGTAGACATTAATTACTGAAATTATGTAAAAGTTACATTTATTTCGGTTATAGGATTCTAGACATTAATTTCTGTAATTTCCATAATCAATTTACTAATTATAATACAAATTTACGGTTTTAATTATATTAACTAGGTCATATTTATCAATACATAAGGCTAAAAATTAGCAATCTTCATTAAGGCTTTTAAAAAAGCGATCAATTTTAGGATAGATAGGTGGTAATGTGTCATAATTTCCAATTCGAGTATAAATTTCAAAAAATAAAAAAACGCCTATTTAATAACATTAAAAAAATTCAAACCGTATTAGTCATTCCTTAAATATGATTGTAGACATTAATTACTGAAATTATGTAAAAGTTACATTTATTTCGGTTATAGGATTCTAGACATTAATTTCTGTAATTAACTGTTTTAAAATCATGGATTGATAAACGGATTGACACATACCATATTAATGAGTATATAAAGATAAAATCTTTCATGTAATCAAAATTCGTAAATTAAGGGCTTTAAACAAGGAGCAATCTTAGGCTAGATAGGTTGTATTGTGTCAGCATTTATTTCCAATTAAAACGGATTGACAAATTCCAATTATTTCCAATTCGAGTATAAATTTCAAAAAATAAAAAAATCGACTATTTAATAACATTAAAAAAATTCAAACCGTATTAGTCATTCCTTAAATATGATTGTAGACATTAATCACTGAAATTATGTAAAAGTTACAATTATTTCGGTTATAGGATTCTAGACATTAATTTCTGTAATTAACTGTTTTAAAATCATGGATTGATAAACGGATTGACACATACCATTATAATGAGTATATAAGGATAAAATCTTCCAATTAAAACGGATTGACAAATTCCAATTAATATAAATAATATTAAACATAATTTCATAAAGATAGATAAAATCTTTCCATTTATTTACATTAATATTACTACGAAATTATGTTTAAACTATCTTTATGAATTATTATTGGTCTTGCCTGCAATTGATAGGATTTATTCATTTTTTAATGTTATTCAGTATGAGTTTTAATGACATTAATAATAATTGATCGAATTTAGTGTTATATATTACGATTTTTAAGCTCATTTGTTTATTATTGACCGAATTAAATTACGAATATATTACTAATACAAAAACTAATATTACGAATTATTATTGGTCTTGCCTGCAATTGATAGGATTTATTCATTTTTTAATGTTATTCAGTATTAGTTTTAATGACACATAATAATAATTGACCGAATTTAGTGTTATATATTACGATTTTTAAGCTCATTTGTTTATTATTGACCGAATTAAATTACGAATATATTATTAATACTAAAACTAATATTACGATTTTTAAATTTAATCCCATTTATATCTTATTGACTGAATTAAAATTTTCTATTACTATTTTTACGAATATATTACTAATTACTAATACTGATATTACGATTTTGGTTTGCTTCAATTAGAAGATATTTCCATTGGCGAATGTTGCGTCTTTAAATGGTGTTCAATCCAGCACAGGCTGTTTGTTACAAAGGTTACACCACAAGAAGTCATTGATTTTCAAATTAAAATTACGATTTTTTATGTTTGTAATGTAATTTATTTGAATTATTGATTACGATTTTTAGGTTATTAATTAAGATTTATAATCTCATTTATTTATATTACTATGTTTACGAATTATGATTAATCTTGATTGCAATTAATAAGATTTATTCATATTTACTGTTATTTATTAAGATGTTTAATATTATTTATTGACATTAATAATAATTGACTGAATTTAATGTTATTTATTAAAATTATTAATCCCATTTTTTTATATTACTTTTTTTTCGAATTTATGTTTAGTAAGATTTAATTATTTTTAACGTATTTTTAGTATGTTAGAATTAATGTTATTTATTGACATTAATAATAATTGACCAAGTTGAATGTTATTTATTATGATTTTTTTAATCTCATTTATTTATATTAATATTACTACGAAATTATGTTTAATCTATCTTTATGAAATTATGTTTAATATTATTTATATTACTATTCATTCCAATTATTATTGGTCTTGCCTGCAATTAATAGGATTTATTTATTTTTTAATGATATTTACTATGAGTTTTAATGATATTTACTATGAGTTTTAATGATATTAATAATAGTTGACCGAATTTAGTGTTATTACGATTTTTAAGCTCATTTATTTATTATTAACCGAATTAATTTACGAATATATTACTAATACTAATATTACGATTTTTAATTTTAATCTGATTTATTTATTATTGACCGAATTAAGTTATGAATATTTTACTAATACTAAAACTAATATTACGATTTTTAATTTTAATCTCATTTATATCTTATTGACCGAATTAAAATAAACTATTACTATTTTTACAAATATATTACAAATTACTAATACTAATACTAATATTACGATTTTAGTTTGCTTCAATTAGAAGATATTTCAATTGGCGAATATTGTGTCTTTAAATGGTAATCAATCCAGCACAGGCTGTTTGTTACAAAGGTTCCACCACAAGAAGTCATTGATTTTCAAATTAAAATTACGGTTTTTTATGTTTGTAATGTAATTTATTTGAATTATTGATTATGATTTTGAGGTTATTTATCAAGATTTATAATCTCATTTATTTATATTACTATGTTTTCGAATTATGATTAGTCTTGATTGCAATTAATAAGATTTATTCATTTTTATTGTTATTGTTATTTATTAAGATGTTTAATATTATTTATTAACATTAATAATAATTGACCAAATTTAATGTTATTTATTTAAATTATTAATCTCATTTATTTATAGTACCTTTTTCAAATTTATGTTTAATAAGATTTAATTATTTTTAATGTATTTTTAGTATGTTAGAATTAATGTTATTTATTGACATTAATAATAATTGACCGAGTTGAATGTTATTTATTATGATTTTTTAATCTCATTTATTTATATTAATATTACTACGAAATTATGTTTAATCAATCTTTATGAAATTATGTTTAATATTATTTATATTACTATTCATTCGAATTATTATTGGTCTTGCCTGCAATTAATAGGATTTATTTATTTTTTAATGATATTTATTATGAGTTTTAATGACATTAATAATAGTTGACCGAATTTAATGTTATATATTATGATTTTAAGCTCATTTATTTATTATTGACCGAATTAATTTACAAATATATTACTAATACTAATATTATGTGCAGAAATTGTTTCACAAGTCGCTAGGTTTGTTATTTGCATATTCAACATTTATGTTTACAATATTCTTATTTTATAATTTGTTACACATTCTAAATTTTCTATACTTAATTCTTTTGTAAAGGTTTACTGTGATTGGATGACCTGATTTGCTTTAATAAAAAGATACTTCCATTGGCGAATATTGTGTCTTCAAATGGTGTTCAATCGAGCACAAAATGTTTGTTACTAATGTTTCACCATAAGATGTTTTTGGTTTTGAAATTTAAATTATGATTTTGTTGTTATTTATGAAGAGTTTTAATGTTATTTATGATAATTTTAATGTTATTGATTTGAATGATTGATTATGATTTGGTTGTTATTTATTAAGATTTTTAATCTTATTTATTGATATTACTAATATTACGAAATTCATTTTAATATCGTTAACCGACTTTAATTTTGATATTACAACTTTCCTTTAATCAATTGTTATGAAACGATATGTTTTTAAACATACACGACTTTCTTTCAAACATTTATTTAAATCTATTTAACAATGTTAAATCTATTTAACAATTTATAATTTAAATATAATCCGAAGATAAGAATGTACATTTATTTTCCTACACTTTTATTATTCTTTTAATAATAAATATAATTTAAATATAATTAATAGTTTCCTAAAATATATATAATGTATTCAAAATAATTTTCAATGCTATTACTAATATTACGACCTTAATGTTAATATTGTTGACCGAATATGAGTAAAAACTTTTTACGTTTTTGTTAAATTGATGGAGGTCAATTTTTTGACTTTATGTCTTTGAATTTGATTGTGCTAATTTTAAGCGTTGTTGACCAATTCACGTCAATTACCAATCCTTCCCTTTTTCATAATTCAAAAACTTTCCTTTAATCAATTGTCATGAAACGATATTCTTTTAAACATATATGACTTTCTTTTAAACATTTATTTAAATCTATTTAACAGTGTTAAATCTATTTAACAGTTTATAATTTAAGTATAATCCGAAGATAGGAGTGTACATTTATTTTCCTACACTTTTATTATTCTTTTAATAATAAATATAATTTAAATCTATTTAACAGTTTCCTAAAATATATATAATGTATTCAAAATAATTTTCAATGCTATTACTAATATTACGACCTTAATGTTAATATTGTTGACCGAATCTGAGTAAAAACTTTTTACGTTTTTGTTAAATTGATGGAGGTCAATTCTTTGACTTTATGTCTTTGAATTTGATTGTGCTAATTTTAAGCGTTGTTGACCAATTCACGTCAATTACCAATCCTTCCCTTTTTCATAATTCAAAAACTTTCCTTTAATCAATTGTCATGAAACGATATTCTTTTAAACATATACGACTTTCTTTTAAACATTTATTTAAATCTATTTAACAGTTTAAAATTTAAATATAATCCGAAGATAGGAGTGTACATTTATTTTTCTACACTTTTATTATTCTTTTAATAATAAATATAATTTAAATCTATTTAACAGTTTCCTAAAATATATAATGTATTCAAGATAATTTTCAATGTTATTACTAATATTACGACCTTAATTTTAATATTGTTGACCAAATCCGAGTAAAAACTTTTTACGCTTTTGTTAATTTGATGGAGGTCAATTATTTGACTTTATGTCTTTGAGTTTGATTGTGCTAATTTTAAGCGTTGTTGACCAATTCACATCAATTACCAATCCTTCCATTTTTATAATTCAAATACATAAATAAATATTCCTACTCAAACACGTCAATCGAGGCACAGTATTTCCGATTTTGCAGAATTGTTCGAGAGACTGCAATACTATATAAACCTTAACAAATAATAAAATCATTTAATCGTCATACCAAATTTAACAACGAAATTAAATGATAATATAAATTTTCAAAATGTTAGTTACTGTACAACTAATAATGATTACTAAAAATGTCAATAATAAATTGTTTATAATGGGTAAGGCAATTTGAGACGCGGGTGATTTTAGTGTCATTTATTTGAATGATGATTACGATTTTGATGTTATTTATTAAGATTTTTAATATTATTTATTGATGTTACTAATATTACGAATTTCATTTTAACATTGTTGACCGACTTTCATTTTGATATTACGACTTTCCTTTAATCAATTGTAACTAAACGATAATCATCATCTTGATTTCAATAAGTGTGCTAATTTTAAGTGTGCTAATTTTAAGATGTTAATAATAATTTGTATATAATGGGTAAGTCAATTTCAGATGCGGATTATTTTAATGTCATTGATTTGAATGATTGATTATGATTTTGATTTTATTTATTAAGATTTTTAATTGTTAAGTACTATATTTACACAGTTTAAATAATGACGTTTTTTTTGGCGGCTTTTTGTAACATGTCAAAAGTTGCCTAAAGTGTGTGTACAATGGGTCCTTTTGGCTACATGTTGAAATGGGTCTGGGGTTGATCCTTTTGGTGTCTATTTTTTAATAAAATATAGGAAATTTATATTACAACATGTGACATTGGACCCATTTTCTTATTAGTTGTTTTTTAGCTATGTAATCGGTTTGAACCATTGGAGAGATAACATGAAAATTTAAGCTACCCATTCAAGTAAGTGGGTTAAGGATTGTTTCTTGATTTACTTATCACCGTATCCATATCTTTACAACAACTATATTTTATGTAGAACACAAATATGGAATACAATGGTGGAGGTTTTCATAAATTATTGAAAATGAGCTGCACTCCTAGGATCGTGATGACAATGATAACAACTTCGAAGGTGAAAAATCAGCTATCAATGAGCAAAAGTTGAAAGATTTTGATTGAAGTAATGAAAATGGACCACTGGTTGAAGTTCGTTAAGCCCCAACTAAATTATAAGTGTTCTATGCTTAAGCTTAGTTATGATTATAATATAGATATTACCTTTACCCAAATGATGTAATGTGTGATATTGGTTGAAGTTCGTTAAGCCCCAACTAAATGATAAGTGTTTTATGCTTAAGCTTAGTTATGATTAGAATATAGATATTACCCAAATGATGTAATGTGTGATATTGTGATAGTATGCTATGTAGTTTGCAATTGTAAAATTAAACTTTACTTACTCGATATATCCATCATTTTGTTACATTAAACTGTTAGATGACATTTTGCATTTAACATCAAAATTCATACATATTGCATTGTCAAACATTTAGTAACCAAAACAAATTGCATAATACAATTCTTATTTTTCTACTTTTTTTTCATTTTACTTTCGGGTGAACCGTGGGTCCCCACGGGACTCTAACCTAGTTAATACATATATCCATAGTTTCACGGTGTTGATAAAAATAAAGTTATATATTATACCTTACTATTTTCACTACTACCATCTATCTACATTTCAACATGTACAGCAACACATTACTACCATATGCATTAATACATAACCAAAAGCAATAAAAATACATTCTTACAAATAATATTATTTCAAAGGATAAATATGAGGTTAATGAAATAAATTAATCCATCAGGATAATCAATGGACCTGTGGAATGCTATGTTCTTTACTTTCTCTAAATTATTATCCACTAACACGAGTGAATTCAAAAAGCCTAATCAAGTTATTTTATCATCAATAATAAACCATCATAACAAAGTAATGGATCAACAATAATAATAAGCTTGATAAAATTTACAAAGGACATATGAAATTATATGTTGCTTACTTCTTAATGCCACCGCCAAATACTTCACTTGCATTAGAACAGTCAAATATCCCAAATATATAAAGTAGAAGACAGATCTAAGCATTTAACAAATATCAAAACAACAATACATCATTTAAAGTTATACCCACACACTTTTTCCTCATCTTTGTTGGTAAGATAAGAATTAATTCTCTTTTAGCCATTACTTTCTTGATGAAATTTTGTATCACCTGTTTCAAAAATCAATCACTACCTATTCAAGCGAGCCTTCCAAAAGAATCCCAAAAATATGCATAACACATCACAAAAAAGCCACTATAAGGGATATGGATCTAAATACACAAATAAATGAAAGAAATAAAATTTAGATACACACACACTTTCATCGGAGGTGCCGGAACCCACGACCACCGCAGATGTTTCTGTTGCCATAGCCGTGTTCCTTCACCGACAACCCCAAAAAAACTCGTTTATTCTAACGCTATGCAATACCTCCTCTCTGGCTGTTGTTTGTAGATCTGACGTCAGGAGGGTTAACACAACCTCCACCACCATTATCCTCCACTACGGCAACTATTTGTATAGAGAGAAGAATGGAGAGAGATAGACAGGGTGGTGGTTTGGAGAGAGCATGAGAAGGGAGACAGAGAGAGACTTATAGGGGAAAGGGAATAGCTCCACATATCTATCTATTTCTCTCTCAGATGCGGTGGGAAAACAGGGGACACACACGTGTCTAGGCAGGTGGAACATAAATAAAAGACGTAAGAGCACAGAGACAGAAAAGACGAATATGCCCCTTTAAAAACCATAAATAACGCCACCACCGACATTGATAATTGTTAAAAAAATTGTAACAAAACAGAGCCTAAAGGGATTCGAACCGGAGCAACAACCCAAACACAACAACACCCTAACCAACTGCACCACATAATCAATTGTTTAAATTATCAAACCAGTTGGTATTTAACATCTTTCTAAAATCGGAAAAAATAAAAAACACTGTTCAAAGTCTAAGGTATATTATTATAGTTAAATTTGTTATTATTGTTATTGTTGGGTTTTGTGGCATAGTTTTCCATTTCTAATGGAAGGGCGATTTTTAAAAATTCTCATTATATTAAATTGGAATTATCGTCTTCTAAAAGTTTGAAAAAAGATATTATTGAGACAAACAACCAGTTTTATATAAATAACGTCCTTATACCCATCGTTACTATTTTACATTATACACATCTTATAAGACCGTCCGGTGTGGGGCAAGGCATAGGCGCGACATCCTCTAGCCAAGGGTGGCAACACAGCCCCCTAGCCCATCATCATCGTGAGTGGCAATAGGTTGATGGGCGTCGTGCCTCCATGTGTAAAATATGACCGTTAAATTTTTTTTTTATATCATCGTGAGCGGCAGTAGGTTGTTGGGCTTGTTGTGCCTCCTCCACACCCACCAGCCTAAGGATTGATGCAATACAATAATGGATGTGGTCGATATAGTCATATAACCCAGACTATGAGCTACCTATGGATAACAAACCGGGGGAAGATGGCGGATATGAAGTGGGAAGATTGGGGTAGATTCGACTAGAGCAAGATGGGGTAGCGTTTTTGGGGTGTGCGTTGTGTTGTGTTTTTATGGTTGTATTGTTCGGGTTGTCTTTGTATGTTCGGATTGTTGCCCCGGGCTTTTTTGCTAGCATCTTGTTAGCTATATGAATAAAGTTGTTTTGCTGTTAAAAAAAAAAAAAAACCCAACTTTACATTTATGGTTTGTGCAAGATACAATGATTAAATGCTTGCAATCTATCTTTATATAAATGATTAAATGTTTATAACTTCATACTTTTCTTTTGTTGTTCAAGTGAAATTTTGTTCTACGTTAACAACACATTGTCTATGTTGTATCAATAGATAACATATTAATGAAAGAGATTAGTACAAATGTACAATTAAAAATCAACATACATTTTAAAGTCTCTCACCTTAATCTTGGTAGATTAGTTTATCATACATAAAAGATCCATCTAATTTTTACATTTGCAAACATACAATGGTTCAAAATATGACGGGGAATTAACTAAAGAAGCCAATGATTAAAAACATGTGGCTCACTACTTTTTGTTTATCCGCTAATTTGTTTACACATCACCCATCTTCTTTTTTCTTATTTATTCTATTTAATTTAAATGTTATTTTAAAAGGTAGTGGGTAGTGAAACCGTTACACACAAATGTGAAAATGAGTGAGTGAAAGCTCATGTCGTAGAGTGAAAAAAAATGTAAAACTCTAATACCTAGCCTTAGAAGATTCGAAAAGTTAAGACTACTCTATATTATCCAATCTAAATAGTATACACCTGTCCTGTTTTTTATCCACCAAAACACATTTTCCTTAAGACGATAATTTGTTATGGTGTTATCGAAGACTTCATCAATTTGAGTTCTCCAAATAAATATACAAGTGATAAAAAAAAACTCGCATAGTAGCTTGTAGACAATGGATCAAAATTTTAATTACCAATATAATAAATTAAGTTAAAAATGTTCACATACAACATAAACCAATTGAACATAGATGGGGGGTTTTGTTGAAGACTTTTATCATTTTAATTTCGTCAAAGTAAACATATTAAGTGGCCAAAAAATTTATTTTAGATTTTTTTGAAGTTTTCCTTTGAGTTAATAGTCAAGATCGTCCATGAGGTTTGGTCACTTTTGTCACTTCAGTCCAAAACCCAAACCTTTTACATCTGGGTCCTTCTGTTTTTTTTTTTTTTTTTTTTTGCTAAATTCCTCCCTGACACTAACCCAGTTAACTTATCTCGTTAACTCTGGGGGCATTTTTGACTTTTTACCTACGAAATAGAGGGCATTTTAGACATTTTGTATTTAAAGGCTAAATAAATACAAGAAAAAAAAATAAAAAACAAAAACCTTTTAAGGGATAGAGAGCAGAGATAGAGAAAGAGAGAGGAGAGAGATGGAGACCGTTTTTGGGTGTTTTGCGGATGGAGGAATAATTAAAAAGGGACGAAAACATCTATGTCCAATGACCTAGTAGCCTGGCTACTTTGAATGTCGCTAATTAACCTCAAATGGAAAGTTAAAGCTCGATGGGAATCGACACACCCAAGTGGGTGGAACACCTAAGTAGGTGGAAGAGGAAGACGAGCAAGATCCTCAAACAATTCCGACTACAAACAAAGCTTTAACTAAGTTAACTGGGTTAGTGTCAGGGACAAATTTAGGAAAAATAAATAAAACAGAAGGACCCAGATGTAAAAGGTTTGAGTTTTGGACTGAAGTAGCAAAAGTAACCAAACCTCAAGGTACGATTTTGACAATTAACTCTTTTCGGTTTCAAGAAAACATACACGTGGGCTTATAAAAGGCAGATAAAGAGGGTCGACATACATATAATCAATCTACCCACCTTTCCCTTTCATTGGTTTTGCGTTAGGGTTTGTTGGTCATGGTTCGTACATATTCTTTTCGCGAAAGTCGGTTCACGTACGTACCTTATCAATTTCTCTCAATTAAGTTTGTTTGTATTTCTCTCAGGACTCAGATTGTGATCGATTTGTTTTGTTTTGTTTTGTTTGGTGAACAGCCATCCAAATTCCCTCTTCAGTGTCACGCGGAGGAAAACACGAGTTGATGTAAGAACAACATCGTTTTCTTATAATAATATATCTACATGAGTTATTGATCGATTATACATATATATTTTGCATAGTAAATACAGACACACACGTACATCTCTCTTAATTGGTTGATTTGGGCTAGCCTAGGTTTTTTTTTTTTTTTTTACAAAATTATTCATTGGGTTTTCGCAAAATGAATCAGTTTAACAACTGCTGTTGTTTGCCATTTTTTTGTGTAGGTAAATAAGTCGTTTGCCAACATGATGACTCCATCACCCCGAAGATATCTTTCGACGAAGATGCCTTCAATATGTGAATTGCTCTCAGAGGAACGGGATTTTTCGGGCACACCATGTGTTGCTGTTTATGTAATGCTATCGGTATGAGTCTATGCACACAATGTATATATATTAATATTGGCTTTTACTCCTAAAGCTACATAATGCACTTGTAGTAGTCATTTTTTTATTTCAATTTCATCAGTTGGGGATCATCAACATGGAATGTGAGTTGCTGATTAATCCTGATGATCTCATGAATCAACTAAGGACACTCGAGTCAGTTAAAGTTGATGGTGTAGCGGTTAATATATGTTGGGGAATCATTGAGGCCAACAAGCCCCGACACTACAATTGGGAAGGTTACAAGCAACTCTTTCGGATGGTGCGTCAGTCGGGTTTCAAGATACAGGTTTGTTTTCCATACAGTTGTATTCATTGTTTTTATCAAGCCAAAGAAGGATAAACTAACTAATTATATGATTTGAATTCAGGTTTTATTAGCGTTTCATGAATGTGAGGGTGATGATGCTCACATTCCATTACCTAAATGGATTAAAGAGATTGGCCAAGAAAATCCCGATATCTATTTCACCGACAGAGAAGGAAGGCGGAACCCTGAAACCCTCTCTTGGGGAATTGACGAGAAGCCTGTTTTGGAAGGCCGCACTGCTGTTGAGGTATTAGATTTTGCTAATCACAAACGGTGTTCCAGAGTGATATTTAAAAAAAATAAATGATTAGAAGTTGATAAATGTTGTTGTATTTGTGCATAATATGTGCAGGTATACTCTGAGTTTATGAGAAGCTTTCGGGTTGAATTTGATGAATTCTTCAAGGATGGGAGCATCGTCGAGGTTGAAATTGGTTTAGGTGCTTGCGGAGAATTGCGTTACCCGTCTCACCCTGCAAAACATGGTTGGCAATATCCTGGTATTGGTGAATTCCAGGTACTTGCGTAAACAAATCAATTTAATATCACTAGATAGCATGGTATACTATTGACATGGTTATGGTATAGCAACTAGAGACAGAATTATCGACTCATTTGCTTCTATGAATTGTTCAATCAGGGCTGCGTTTAATCTCTAATGGGTCAAACATGTGAAGTATAGAATGGTAGCCTTAAAACGAAAATTGTATTTTCGGAAATGTTCCTAAATATTTTTACTCAGAAAAGAAGATTAATTGTATTTTCTAAAAAATATTCAGTTCAGACTAATTGTTTGTTTCCTAAAAATAGACTAAAAGTCTGTTGGGTCAAACCTGTTTGAACCAGCACCAAATTATTACCCGTTTTGACCCATTACCTGGTTTGCTACCTGTGATTAAAATAATCAAGAAAGCATGTTTTACCTTGCAGTGCTATGATAAATACCTAAGACAGTCTCTTGAGGAAGCTGCAGAAGCAAGTGGACATGACTCAAGTTGGGGTATACCACCTGATAATGCAGGCTCTTATAATTCCAAACCTCAGGATACCAAATTCTTTTGTGACGGTGGTGACTACAATCGCCCGCGTGGTAGTTTTTTTTTAAACTGGTACTCCCAGTGTCTCATTGATCATGGTGACAGGGTACTAGCCATGGCCGATTTGGCCCTTGAAGGTGCTGCCCTTGCTGCGAAGGTAAGCCAGTTATTCAACACTGGTCAATTGTAACCAACTGATTCCTAAATTTTTTCATGGATGATCAGTTATCAGGTATGCATTGGTGGGACGAAACTGTCAGCCATGCTGTTGAACGGACAGCTGGATTCTGTGATGGCTATGATCCAATTGCTTCAATGTTGACGAAGCGAGAAACTGCTTTAAACTTTACATGTGTTAAACCCGAAGGGTTTGTTTGGCAGGTAGTTATCTTCAAACTGATGGAAAATTTCAGGTTATATTCTCTTTTTAGTATATGATGATTTGTATTCGTCATTAGGTACTGACGGCTGCATGGAGTTCTTGTGTAATAGTTGCAAGTGAAAATGCACTTCCATGCTATGGTAGGCTAGGATACAGGAAGATATTAGAAGTTGCAAAACCAAGAAATGAGCCCTATGGTAGACGTATATCTTCTTTTACCTACCGTGGCCTCAATCAAACTCTCCTTGAACAACACAATTTAACAGAATTTGCACTCTTTGTCAAGAAAATGCATGGTACCCCTTCTTCATCATTCTCCATCTGGTATATGTTGAGTGTACGTGCATATTCAAATATAAACCTTATATTATTTTCTACAGGCACCATAAATAAAACTGAAGATCTCAATGTTTCTTTGAACATTGAGAATGATAATGTCATTGTTAATGATGATATGAAAGGGGCTGATAAAGGTGATACTGTTGCTTTGGATCAAAGCAAGCGTCATAGCAGCAGAGCTGGGTCGAAGAAACGAAAGTCTTCAATGTTTTAGTTAGAACATGTTTTATGTTTTAATTTGGATACCATGTCTAGTGTGTAATGTTTTATCTTTGGACAACGTGTTCATTGACATTTTGTTTTCGGAATCACTTTGATTCATATAGGTCAGACCATGATACCGTTGGTATGATTCGGTTTTTATTTTCAACCGTTCGGTTTTGTTTTTCAATTGAGATTAGATGTGCAGTTATGCACACTTGTTTTTATCTCTCATAGTCGCCCTTACCCGTAAAACTGACAAAGGACCTTAAGAGGTTTTTTTGCACATAAATTCGTTGATCCTTTTTATATAAAGGAAGAACCCAAAGTGAGAGGGGAAACGTTTCTAAGCTGAAGATTGTTACTGTGCTCTCTCCAATTCAGGTATTTATCGCTGAAACCCTAGAATTGGACAAATTGTTTTATGCTGTCTAAACCCTAGAACTGTAACTGTTTGAATTTCTTCTATTAAGAATTGATTATTGGTATATGATCCTGTAATTATGTAATTGCAGTGCTGTATTGGTGCATTTTGATTGAAATATTGAATGCATGCTGGAAACTGAACAAAGTGTTTAATCAATAAAAGATAGTGTGCATTTTAATTGTATGCATGCCTTTTTTAATGATATATATTGATGGTTTGTTTTTTTTAGACTATGAATGTTTACAATGGTGGTTGCACGCGGGCGTGGATTGTACTAAACAATTGGGTGGAGCAGGCGGTTCAATTATTGGAGTTTTACTGATGTGAACTGAACTGATTTGGTCTGTCGTGCACATTGACTTGCTTAATTGAACTTAAATACTAGATTACTTGTGATTAATAGGTATATAGCGTTGGTTGGATTCGTGATTCGAATAATAATTATGTTACGGTTTATGGTAAACAATTGTTATCTAATGTAGATTATTTTCTAGTTGGTTCAGCTTTATAACCTTTTTTCCCTGTACGATATATTCCTTTATTCTAAGATCAAGGTTGTGTGGCGTACCTTAAATATGATCTATGCTATTCCTCATATAGATGGATCCTCTCATTCATTCACCCACTAAACATAAGTAACTTGGTAGTTCAGACGTATTCCTCAAAAAAGGAAAAAAAAATTAGCGTAGAGGTTGCTTTATAGTTTATACCTTCATAGCGTTAATTATGCCTTGTAGTTTTTTTGTGGTAATTGTTGGTCAGATTTTTTATGTATGTTTGCTATCCTTCATGGCTCTTTGGTTTTCGCTATAAATAGCTATTTTTTATGTATGGTGGTTTAACTAGATGTGTTATCATTACAATGTGATTACTAGTTTAGTGTGTTCATGAAAGTGAAACAATGAGTGTGGTTTGAAGGTGTGTATGGCCGATAGGTGTGAGATCTTAAAGGAATAGAATGGGTTAAAGACTTACCTTCTTGAAGCAATGTAAGATAGGTTAGGTGCTAGATCCTTGGTCCTTCTCTTGGCCTTCCTTGCCTTCGGTTGGGATCCTCTTGGAGCCGAGTGATATAGGTGCAAGAATGTGAGTTGTGAGTGTTGAGTGGTGCAAGAAATGAAGGGCTTTGGGTGCCTCTATTTATTGTTCCCGGCATCATGCCCATCAACAACTATAATGGCTTCATTCGCATGACTGGTTTCTGCAAAACTAAGGTATGCTGTTCTGAAAACTTGATGTTCTAATCTGATGTTTTTATATTTCATGTTGCTATTTGAAATGGGCCTGGAACTTACAGTTTCAATTGCAATCATTGAATCATGTAATTTACTACTACAGATCCCATCTGAAATCACTGCTGCTTTGGAGCCCATCAAAGATAATGAGGAAGCTGTTAGAGCTTATGGAGTTAACCTTGGAACTGAAATGTGCAAGAAAATTATGGCTAGTGGAATCAAGACGTTGCATCTTTATACACTCAACATGGAGAAGTCTGCACTGGGAATTTTGACTGTAATGAAGTCCTTCACGATTTTTATTCAAAATAATAGATGCTTCCAAATTAATAGCATCATTTGCATTACTTAATGTAAACTTACATCAAATTTACTATGCAGAATCTTGGGTTGATTGAAGAATCCAGGATATCGAGGCCACTGCCATGGAGGAGACCTACCAACCTTTTCCGCCTTAAAGAAGATGTTAGGCCAATATTCTGGTATGCAACATAAACATAAATTTGTAAGACAATTTATTAGCACTTTTCCACAATGTGTGATAACTTCAAAGTACTTGGTTTATGTTGATAGGGCCAATCGTCCAAAGAGTTACATAACAAGGACTACTGGTTGGGAGCAATATCCACATGGGCGTTGCGATGCTTCAAATGCGTCATATGGAGCATTGACTGACCATCAGGTACATACAGTTATTAACTTTTGTGCATGTCTTGTAAATATGCATAAAATTATATCTTCTTCTCAACTTCACATGACTTCTAAATGCTCATGTAGTAAGTAGTATATATTTTAGTCAGTTCATCCCGTGAAAGCTGCAACATTTTGTTTTTCATAAAGTAGTGTTAAAGTTGCTAAAACTTTCCATGATCACACACCTGTTATGGTGTTACCATTACCCTGTTCATTAAATTTGTTTCTATGCATGTCTTAAAATTTTAAATCTTCACTCATATGCTGTGAATCTGCGAGCAGTTCATGCGACCACGTGCACGTGATAAGAAAATTCAAGAAGAGTGGGTGGTCCCTTTGAAAAAGTTTGATGATATTTCTGAGGTATGGTCTATCTGTATATATTAATCAATATTTGGAGCTTTATCACGGCATTTCGTATAACAAAAGAACCTAATCAAATATTTTGTACCAGAAATTCATGAAATACTGCCTTGGGCAACTGAAAACCAGCCCTTGGTCTGAACTAGATGCACTCCAGCCATAAACAAAGATTATTGATGAACAACTAGCTTCGATAAACCTCAAGGGTTTCCTCACCATCAACAGCCAGCCGCCAGTTAATGGAGCGAAATCGGACCTCCCAACCGTTGGTAAGATTTTATTTGAGCATAAGTTCTTGTAAATTGGTCAATATTTTTCATGCAAATAACTATTATTCTAGGCTCTAGCAACTATGCAAAAATAAAGTCACTACATTCAAAATTTAACAACTTTGGAGTTTGGACAAAGGATGGTAATGTAAGCAGATAAACCATTCTACTTGCCATTTTTTGTTGAAAATTATCAAATTGCTGATCTTTGCAAAATAAAGGTGGAGAATGGGTAGGGCAGTTGGCCTGAAATATCTTTTTTGTTCTATTCCCTCAGCTTTTCATAAATGATTAGTGTATAAAAAATATGTTAAAAGTCTTGATTATGAAGATATTAATCTAGTTTTTATATTAGTAATTAAAGGTCGTACTTAACGCATTATAGTACATTTGACCTGTATATATAAAACATAACCCAAATCAACCCATCTCTAACCTCTAGTGTTTGTGCTTGTATTCTTGTAACAATAAATCAATCACAAAGGTAATAAGTTCTACAAATGCTGACTTGAAGTGGTATCATTTGTTTTGTTTTTGAAGGATGGGGCCCAGCAGGTGGGTACGTTTACCAGAAAGCGTACGTAGAGTTTTTTTGCTCTGGTGAAAAGTTAAACGCTTTGGTGGAGAAAACCAAGGCATACCCGTCACTCACATACATAGCAGTGAACAAAGGCGGGAATTTGGTGTCAAATGTGGGGAAACATGATGTGAATGCAGTTACATGGGGAGTGTTCCCTGCCAAAGAGATCATTCAACCAACTGTTGTTGATCCTTCAAGCTTCTTAATATGGAAGGATGAAGCTTTTGAAATCTGGTCAAGAGGATGGGCACAATTGTATCCTGAAGATGACTCTTCTAGATCACTCCTTCAAGAGGTTTGTTTTCTTCTCTTGCAATTCGTTATGAATGGTTGATTTGGCTTTGTTTTATCTTAATTAGGTGAAGTAGAAAGCTCAGGTTAAAAGTAAACGGGTCAAAAGTTGTTCGAAGTGTTTTAAATGCATTAAACTTCCTAAATATCATTGTTCATCAAAGTAGATGCTTTTGCATATCCAGAAAAAGATGGAGAAAAGTGACATGGTTATTGAACATATAGATTTCTCTATATGTTTTATCAGAGATGGGTGGAACATTAAATAATAGGTTGGAAGGGAACGGGTCAAATGGGTCAACGAACCGCCTTTAAAAAAATAAAAACATCCATTTATTTCTACCATGACAGTTAGGACTGTTTATCTAAACTGCTTGAAGTAATATTTGTGTTAAAGTGACTTATAAACTGTTGACCCTTATGTTGATTATTTTGGCAATGGGGTTACAGGTACAAAACACTTACTACTTGGTTAGCTTGGTCGATAATGACTACATCAACAGCAACTTGTTCACTGTTTTTAACGACTTCTAAACTTGTCCAGCCAATCAACCTCTATAGAGAAAAGGGATGTACTTCTTTATTTTGACGTCTTTTATGTATTGTAAGCAACTATTCGATCAAAGAGAGAGCAGACGTGCTCACGATTACTTGGTTTGTGCAAGATACAATGGAGAGAAGATGGTGAGTTATGCGGATGCACAACCAAACCAACTCACATATCCTAGTTTTTTTTGGCCACATATCCTAGTTAAACGCTTGCAATCTATCTTATATAATTGTTTACAACTTCATACGTTTCTTTTGTTGTTCAAGTGAAATTTTGTTATATGTTAACACCACATTGTCTTTGTTATATCAATAGATAAGATATTATTGAAAGAGATTAGTACAAATGTACAATTAAAAATCAACATACATTTTAAAGCCTCTCACCTTAATCTTGGTATATTAGTTTATCATACATGACAGATCCATCCAAACTAATTTTTACATTTCCAAACATACGACGCTTCAAAATATGACGGGGAATTAACTAAAGAAGCCAATGATTAAAAAACATGTAGCCCACTACTTTTTGTTTATCCGCTAATTTGTTTACACATCACCCATCTTCTTTTTTCTTATTTATTCTATTTAATTTAAATGTTATTTTAAAAGGTAGTGGGTAGTGAAACCGTTAAACATAAATGTCTACATGATAGTGTCGTGGAGTGAAAAAAATGTAAAACCATAGCACATAGTCTTAGAAAATTCAAAAAGTTAAAACTACCGTATATTGTCAAATCTAAATAGTATACCATTGTCCTGTTTTTTATCCATCAAAACACATTTGCCTTAAGACGATAAGTTGTTATGATGTTATTGAATACTTCATCAATTTGAGTTCTCCAACTAAATATACAAGTGACAAAAAAACTCGCATAGTAGCTTGTAGACAATGGATCAAAATTTTTAATTACCAATATAATAAATTAAGTTAAAAATGTTTACATACAACATAAACCAATTGAACATTGTGTCGCAACACGTTCGACTTGAGATGGGGGGGGGGGGGTTAAGTGGCCAAAAATATGCACACAATGCATAAAAATCTTTACTAAGCACTAATGCACTAACAAATTAACGTGTTTACTTAGACCATATGTAATAGAAAACAAATTTGGGTGTTTTGGGGGCAGAAAACGCCCCCACCCAAAACGCACACCGCCCCCTCCATCCAATTTCGGTTGTTTTGTTGCCCACCCAAACTTTTTTCACGACGTTTTTCTTCTTTGATGGCCCAATCAGAAGCAAGGTCTTTTAATGGACCAATGATATGCAAGCCCCAATAATTGGACGCTCCATTAAAATTTTCATCTTACCACTACACCCTCATCCTAATTTGAATCCCTTAATGGTCCCACATGCTACGTGTCAAATAATGCTCCATTATCAATGAAAATTTCACATTCCCATTACACATGGTCTTAGTAGTATAAAATTATGCATTATGTGGTGCTGCTGATAACCAAAAGACAAGGGGATATATTTACCAATCAGGTTTGTCTCGACTACTAAGTGTTATGTGTCCTACGTCTGAGAAAAAACCATTATCAACCTGAGGGTCTCATTGAAAGCAATCTCTTTATTCCTCTAAGTAGAGCTAAGACTAGGGTGAGCTTGGGACGGTATCGGTACCAACCGATACTGAAGAAACAATAGGTAACACGGAGATTACGAGTAATCTACGTGGGGTTAGTACCTATGTCCGTCAGGATTAATCCTTTACCCAAACCGTTTGGTTAAACCCCGGTGACGATAGTATGAGTGTGTGTGGTGAAAGTAAATAAGAACACGAGGTATAAGTGGTTCGGTCGTGTAATGACCTACGTCCACTGTAAGTAGCCGGAATGTTATTGATATGAGAATACAAAGAGTTACAAGTGAGAGTGCTCTAGGCTACAAGTAATTATTTTTTGGATCCCTTGGCAAGGAGAGGTCTTTTTGTATTTATAGGAGAACTCATGGGCATAGTGGAGGAGCCCAAGAGTAGCCATTCTTCATTGGGCTTGGTCCAGGCCCAAGTCCAAAGTCTTCCTTGGAATTGGCGGGAGAATATAGATACTGCTCATGACGTCACTTGGCAGCATTGTTGCTGCTCGAGGCGGACACGTGGCATGCTGTGGTTGGCAGACGGCGCACTTGTCCTTGCTACAGTCGTTGACCACGCTCCTGACATCAGTAAGGGATGTCTGCTGTCACTGTAGACGCTGGCATGGTGGAAGCATGGCTGCAGCCATGCTGCTGTCCTTTTATGTAGTTGTTGGACCACTTTTGCCACCTGTCACTTTATCATTGGCGTGTACACTGTCAGCGATCTTTGTGAATCTTCCTTTTGTTGTCTTCTGTACTTCGCACGATAGGTGTTAAAGGAAGATTCCGCGCGTGACGGTACGCGCTTATCAGGTGGTGTTATTGCTTATCAGTTGTTGTCTTTGCGCGCTTCTTTGCACACACTGCTGGATGCGCGCCGTTGGTTCCTCGCGCCGCTGACTGGCGCGGGGAAGCTGAGTTATGGGGATAGGGATGCCTCTTCCGCCTGGATTAGGCTCCCTATCCCTTCAGATACCAATCCCGAAAACTCCCAAATGTGACACCCGGCAAATTCAGGTTAACAACGTTGTCTAGATTAAAGTCTACCTTAGCGAGTCACGCGTATATTATACTTAACTGGGTTAGTTGAGTCGTGTTATGGTTCGGGAACTGTTATTTTAGTCTAGAGGATCGTTAGATATCAGTCTAGAGAATCATTAGATGTCAGTCCTTAACCAAGTGTATAAAGGGTGACGATTCGTAGAATCGTCAAAGCATTGGGAACATACAAGTCTCGAGTCCCGGGAATTGGTGAACGAGTGTGAATGTGTTTGTTTGCAAGTATTATGTGTTTACAATCATTATGTGACTTGTCGGTATGTGAAAATGTGTTAACATATGTTAAAACGGAGTTTAACGCGCAAAATACGCTGCACCAGGCCCTATAGGCGATTAGGGGACCCTAATCGCCTATAAGATGGCGAGTAGCACTCTCCCTTAGGCGTTTAGCCTTGCCTATTAGGCGATTAGGGGGCTAATCGCCTAAAGGGGTGGCGATTAGCAGCCCTAATCGCCTGCAACGTACTTGACGACTAAAAACGACTATAAATACAATACTTGACCTCCTAAACTTCATTATAACAACCCTAGTCGTCCCACAACTCGCCCCAACACACACACAACCTCTGGAACACGATTTTTGATCAAAACACACGATTTCAAGCCTATTACATCAATCTATCATAAACCCAAGGTGTGATTTTCATTCATGCAACTTTAATAATGTTTTTACTCAATCCCTAATGGTCCAGACCTGTTTATAAACGTATGTGCCTTCTGAAATTCGTTAAAAACCGTTGTTAATTGGATTCTAGCTATTATGCATGTTGTATGTGTGTTTATAATTAAAATATAGGGTTTTTGGTGATTCAAGAATGATTGCTAACATGATTTTTAGGTAGTTACAGATTGATGATGATAGCATGTTGATGAGATCTGAGTAATTGCTCATTAGGGTTTCGGTTATGCATGTTAATATGATGTTTCATGCTATGTGTATTGTTTTTGGGATACATGGTTGCATTCAGGGCTGATAGAACGAGGTTAAACGAAGGATTTCGATTGAAATATGTTTGATATGGTTGTTTGATTGATATTTGATGTTTACACACGTTCTGGGTTTGATTTGGAGTGTTAAACGCGCGAAAAACCGGAACAGCTGGGTTAATGGCGATTAGCAACCCTAATCGCCTAAGCTATAGGCGATTAGGAGGCTAATCGCCTGCTATGGCACCCTAATCGCCTAATAGCTTAGGTGATTGGGGGCTAATTGCCTAAGATGCATGTCTTATGACCCTAATTGCCTAAAGATGCATGTCTTATGACCCTAATCGCCTATAAACTCCTGAATTGCATACCACATGACCCTAATTGCCTATAGTATAGGCGATTAGCATTCCTAATTGCCTGTTGACCAACGTAATTGCTAGTTGACTTTTCCTAATCGCCTGTATTGCTGCTGTAAGTGTATTTTAGCATTCCGGGACCCGATTTGACACCTAGAAACATGCTAGGAACCCCGTAACATACCTAATAACGTAGTAACATGTGCTCGGACTTATTTATGTGATACGTGAACTATGTGCTAGAACTTGTTGGACTTTAACGTATGTTAAGTGTGATTGCATGATTGTATGTTTGAGAGTGCAAGGACAACACGGGGAGTCTCGGGTCACCAATGGGATGTCGGGTCTTGTACATTGGGTTAGTTTAACAGTCACAGTGTTTTCAAACGAACTTGGTTATGGTCTGGACACCTAGGGACTAACTAACCTACGGGTTATTAGTCTAAGTACTTGTAACTGTCATATGTTAGGTCGCCGCTTTACGGGGCTAGCATAGCTTGCTGATCTTATTCGTATTACGAAGTAACGCAACCTAAGGTGAGTTCACGGTCCCACTTTTAACTGGTTTCACTTTTCGGGGGAGAAAACATGTGTTAAACTAATGTTTTGGTAACAACTGTCATACTATGGGTTTTCTATGGTTTACTATACGATCTTTGGAAGTCTCGGGGGGAACCATGAATGTGCGGGTTTGCACAACGGGGAAATGTGAATAGCGCTATTGGGAGTGACCAACCCCACTCGTCGGCTTGGAGGGCCGGACGGGTGCATATTGTTTCAAACAGGAACAGGTTTACTATTCGGCACAACATTTGGTTTGCGAGTTAGTAATGGTTTTCCAATCGTAGTAGTAACAAAACATACGCCTAGCTAGCGTACTTGGTTTACAATTGTTTATAGTATGGACAGGTTGAACTTGGTACTTTGATTACAAACCTGTGAACTCACCAGCATTTTTGTGCTGACGTAACTCTTACATGTTTTCTCAGGTCGCTAAGGTAGCACAATGGAACTAGGGCGCACGCGTCTGCACAGCGTCTAATTAGGGTTGCATGGTTTTCGAACATTGAATAACTTGGTTTACTTTTGGATTATGTTTTGAGAATAAGCTTCCGCTGTATTTGGGGATTTTAAACTATGTTTTTGAAATTGCATATGTTCATTTAGAATTGTTTATTGTGATCGTTGACTTGGATCCTGGTTTGTCATGCGCCTCGCGGTAAAACTCCGCAAGTGGATTTTGAGGGTGTGACACCAAATCCCAATACCGATACCGAAAACATACGGTAAGGTATCGGTTCGATACCGAAAATCCCGAAACCGAAAACCTTTAAATGTGAGTACCGATACCGAACACCCTCGGTTCAATACAGGATCGGTATCGGTCAGTGCAATATGCTTATCCCTAGCTAAGAATGTCTACATTTTAGCCTCCTCATTTTTTTAAATTTTTCTATTGGTATAATTACTTGTAAACTGATAACTTGTTTCATCTTCCCGCTTACCAAATTTCACGAGTTTTAATTCTTACGCGCCCAACCAACCAACCCACCCACATAAATAAATAACAACTCACCCCTATCAATCAATGTACCTTCAGATTAGGGTTTTACTGAGCAATGATGATCAGCTCCTGCAATGATCAAGCAACACAACCATTCACCAAGACAATCTGTTCCATCTGTTACCATGATCTTAAACCCATCGTTGAAGATCTTCAAGCCATTTCCATTTGTGGTCATGTCTTCCATGAACTCTGGTATTCCCCTCTTACTCTTACGCCTCTAACCAATTAATCATATCAATTGTATCTGCACTTAACAATTTCGATAAACCCTAACCTTGAAGTAACAAAATCATAAAACCCTAGTCTTTATTTGATTAATTCACGTCTCTTTAGTGAAAAATGTTCATCTTTTTTACTCAAGTGATTCTTCATCTGGTGTTGTGATTTATACATTTTTTTTTTAAATTCCCAGTAAAATTTCATTTCATGACTGAAAAATTTACATCAAGATAGCGGGTAGTCCGGCAACAGTCGCCACCCTCTTCTGGATGGCAAACCCTAATTTACTAAAAACGTAACGTTGCCCACCCAGAGCCGAGACACTACTATGAATAACTCCCTAGACCCTGGTCATGAAACGGTTAGCCTCTGGCGCCAATGAGCCAAAGGTATTAAAAGCCAGGGGTACGAAAACGTGTTGGTTCTCCTCGGAGGGTTTAGCATGCTTTTCTGCCTTCTTCGTCTCTGTTTTCCGTACCGCTTGCCCTGCTACAAACCCATTATCCGTCAACCCAACTAGAGGAGATACCGCTGTTAGGTCAACACAAGCATGCTCCCCCTGGCCCACCCAAAGACGAGGAGATCTGCTGGACAAGAATTTTGGAGTCAATGTTTTCAAATTACTTCCCTTTTACTTAGTTAAACTGTTTGTGTTGTATAAATTGTAATTCCTTTGGGAATTGATTAACAATTTTATAAAGCTAAAGTTTTTTTATTTGATGATTTCACTAGTTGCCTCTATATATGATCTGAAGATGTGTAAGTAAGCTGCATCTTTTTAATATGTTATTTGGATGGGTTTTCCTTATACCCTGCACTGTATATTTTTTACTAGAGTTAATTAAAAAATATGTAACTGATAATTAATCTTTTTTTATGTTCAATGTAGTAACTTTAGTTTTCTTTACATATACAAACATGTAATATCATTTATTTATTTGTAATTCAAGAGTAGCAAATTTGTAAATCCGCAGCTTCTATTTGATGCATCTCATTAGTTCTATACTTGTAACAATGTGTCAGTGTCATATGTGATAATGTGATATACCTATCTGAAACTTTTTCTATAATGCCGGACGGTCTTGCATTTGAATAATAACAGCAACTGATTGTGCTACACTTCAAATTATACTTGTACTTGCACGTGTTGACTGCAAATTACCTGTTTGTTGAATATTGTATTCAGACGTCATTGTGAGTTTTCATTACATATTATATTAATACTTTGTTTGTTTTTTATGCTGGAAAACCTAGCATACAACAATTGTTCGGGTATTGTTCAAAAGGGAAGAAAAAATGTCCAATTTGCAAGCAAACATGCTCAGCCACTAACGTAAGCCGGCTTTATTTTCAGTCAGTGGGTGAGTTAAGTGTCTCTAATCTCTCTCAAAAACTGCAAACTCACAAAGATGACCCAGAGGAATTAACATTAGAAGACAGGAGTTGTGAGGGGAAGATTAGCGGGCTCAGTTTAGCTTTAGAAAGTCGAGAAAAGGAACTCGTTAATCTCAGTTATGAGGTAATTTAAATATTAGAGTTGAGTATGCCTGTTTACTGCTTTTGCCGGATTACAGTTATTGAAATTTTTTTTCTGTGCAAGGAGCAGTTGAAGAAAGAAGCATCATTGAAATATGAAGCCTTGGAGCAAAAGAACACCATTAACAGCTTACTTAACTTGAAAAAACAGGTACGTTGTTACAGTTTTAGATTTGATTGATGTTTTCAGCATTTTTTTATCCAAAAATGCTCTTTCATGTGAAATATGTATTCTTTTTAAGAAGTCAATCGCCTTTAATTTTCATATCGTTTACATCCATAAGACCATAACTACTTCTATTATCCAATTCAGACATGATTAAAGTTATTCTTACTATCAACCTTGTCACAGGAACTAAATAAATCAGAGCTGGAGCTCGATAAGTTGCAGGAGAGGAATAATGCTTTAGCCAAAGAACTTGCTGCACTCAAGTTGTAAGCGTTGCAAAACCATATTTTTTTTGTTTCTCAAGTTACATTTTTGTCTGATAGACGTCTAGATTATAAGGTCAGAAGGGGTAAAGAAGGGCGAGTTCTGGTGGTTGGGTAATGACTTGACATATGTTTGTGTCAAAAGTCAAAACAGAGCGGGCTGGGTTGATCTACATACTAAAATAATATTGTATTACAAATCATCCAAGCATTTGAATAATATGATTTAGGAGGTGTGACTTTTAAGCATTACAAATACACGGTTCCCAAAGTTTGATCTGCTTAACCCTTCGGCTTAGTTTTGGCTATTTTTAGTTTGACTTGCTTGGGAATTGGGATCAATACTACGAAAGTTATCCATTTATTTGTAAACAAATCAAAATTGCCAACTCTACCCCCAAATTCAGGATAAAAGCCAAGTTTAATACAACTTGTGAGCAACTAAAGACTTCGCTAGTCTATTCATACTTTCTTTGCTGTGAGGCTTGGTACCCAAAGATTTTTTTGCGTTCTTTGGGTACCGAGTGTCTGAGCCTCACACCAAACTCCAAAGAAAGTGTGGATATACTAGTGAAGTCTTTGGTTGCTCACAACAAGTAAGTTGTATTACGTCTAGCTTTTATCTTGAAACTTTTGGGGGACTATATCGAGATAAAAGTTCAAAGTACCCTTATTTTTCTTTTGTCAATGTTGTAGGTTTTTTATCCTCTTTGGTAATTTGTGTCACCTTTTATCTGCTACGTTAATTATATTTTTACATCTTGACATACTGTTAAGCTGCATGGTCTTTTAAACTAGGAAGCATAATGAACTCATGACTAAATATGAAGCTCTGGAGATAGATGAGGTATCTTCCCGTAAAGAGCTTGAAAAAGCTAAAGAGAAATTGAAAGATTTAGAAAACTTAAAGGTAAATCCATGCCAAGTATGTTTTCTATGTTTTTATACTACTGAACGGATAACTTAATGTTTGTTACTTTTTTAGAAAAAAATTCAAAAAATGGAAACTGCTAAGGAAATGAAAGACAGTGAAGTTTTGAAAGCTCATAAAGCATCAAAAAAGACAAAAGATTCTCCAAGTGTACTAAATGGGGTGGACCTGGACCTCACTCATACGATAATGGAACCTGATGTTCAGCTTAGAAAAACAAAGAGCTTAAGAGTGACTGAGAATATTATGGAAAGTACCAATAAAGATGGTACTTGTTACATTTTAATTGATGATGACGCACACACACCAAAGGACTCAATTTCACCTGAATCTCCATCATATGATTCAGTCTGTCAGCCTACTAAAAGGGCTACAACTAATGATGATGTGGCATTTGTTCACGAGATTGGGCAAGATAAGCACCTTTCTAACATCACAAATCATGCGCCTTTACCGGCTCGGAGTCCTCAAAAAGGTAATAATGTTGTTTGCTAGAGAGTGAAACTTTACATATTTATGTGAAATTAGGCCAACTTTGGTCATATTTTCATTACTTACAAATATGGTTAAGAATAGAGTTGGCACTTCTAGTCTGATCACTCATAAATGGATTGATGTAGGTTATGTATCATCTCAAAGGGGTCATATTCAAAAGTAAAGCTAAATGGAGTGGGTGAAATGGGTCATACGGTGATATGGGTTAAATGTTGTTTAGAGTGTATTTTTATGCATAAAACCTCCTAACTGTATTAAAATTCTGTAACATTTTAGCTTTTGTAGTCATCTTTAACAAGTGAAGTATGTGTAGAAACTTAGTGTAGGACTAAAAGTGTTTGGTTGCCAACCCAACCTGTTTTGACACTACAAAATCTAATTTTTTGTGTTAAACCCATTTGGTCCTTAATCCAAACTGCGCGAATGGTCATTTATGTCACCTCTAGGTAGTGTTTGGTATGCGGGAATGGGAGGCAGAATAGAATATAACATTGTGAGGTAATGGGAAAAATGGTGTTTGGTGGTCAATGGCATGGAATCGCCCATTACACAAGAAATCCCATTCCCTCAAAACAACCCAAAATCATTCCATCCGCCCCCAATTTTTTCCCCATTCCATTCCCTCTTTATGTCACTTATGTCAACGCCGCCACCCACAACCGACACAGCCGCCACCGCCACCACCGCCTCCATTTAATTTCCTCGACCATTGCATTACCCCCGTACCAAACAGACCCATAGTTAAAAAGATTGGCTAAAAGGGAAACAGGTTGAGTGAATTATATTTTTATACTACTGGTCTAATTTTGTTTTATTTAAAAAGTTTCCTTAATGTTTAATAGTGTCTTTTTTGATGCTTTATGAGCTTTTGTCTACAGTTTACATCTTATTTTGTTTTATTTAAAAAGTTTGGATAATTATATTTTTAATAGTGTGGGTGTCACCCAGCCTGAAATGTTGACTTTTGACCCTTTGAAAAGCCCATCTTGACCTGGACCTGCTATCCAACATCCCAACCTTTAATTTCGCCATTTGAATTATTTGAATTGATTATTGTTAGAAGATTCATTGGTGGCAAACTGACTATATGTTTGTTTTTAATTTGAAAATTGGCAGCAGAATTTTGTTTTAATCCTGGACTGCTAGGTCCTGATGGAACAAAAAGCTATTTGGGAAAATGGTGCAAAAAGCGTCGGAATAAGGGTTCTAATGCTTCTTCCATATCAACATGATTTGCTGATGGTAGAGCTTGAACATTTAAAGCTTTTAAATCCCTAAATCTGCCCTCAAATGTGAGTTTTCTTACTTACATCACAATCTAAACATGATTTGCTTTTTTGCTTTGTTTTAAAGTTTCACCTGTTTCATTGACTTTTTTTTTATTTATACGAGCAGGGCTCCAAAGGATTAATATTTTTTTGCTTGAAGTAGCAAGCTTGGAGGCCAAATCAAGTAGTTTGCAATCTTAGGGGTGCTTGCAGATCATTTTATGTAGTTTTGTATATGCTTTTTACCATCTCTGATAAAACATGATTTTAATAGGTTTTGTTGTTTTGACATTTTTTAAACGCCCATAGTGAAGATGTGAGATTTGTTTATTTTCAATCATACATTGGAGTTCTCATATCCAAATTATGTGCAAAACTAAAGTAAAATTCCATGTTTAGTTAGGGTTTGCGCGAACAAGTGACACTAGATGGGTAAGTCTAGTTGGCGACTTATCCTGTCGCCTCAAAGACGCGCAAGTGGTCATTAAGGTCGGAAAGACCATACTTCTTGATGTTGCGCAAACATGTGACACTAGATGGGTAAGGTCTAGTCAGAGACTGATCTTGTCGCCTTAAAGAGGCGCAAGTAGTCATCAAGGTCGGAAAGACCATCGTACTTCTTGATGTTGCTGGGGAGTTTGGAACGTGCTGGTAGGGGCACTTGAGCGACGCGCACGGTAAACTTTGACTTTTCAGTGAAGGAGGCAGGCCTATAAGGCTTTGTGAGGTCCTTCTCTGCGTTGTGGTGATAATCAGAGTGTTGGGGTTTGTAATGCGATTGACTCGCGATACCCTTGTGATACTAGCTTTGAATGTCCTCATCGCTATATCCGTCGTTGTAGTCGTAATCGCCCTCGTGGTAGTTCTCATCCCCTTGATTATCCTTTTATTGGGTGGCATGGACTTGGCGCTACAACCGTCATAGTTTTTGCCATGACCTGTGTTGCGACCTTCGCCACAACCTCCCAAATTTGATGTAATTGGAACCTGTTGTGATTTCGTACGAACGTTGGTATTCTTAGGGGCACCGGACTGTGCTCCACGAGCTATGGTATCCTTGCGTGGGCCTTGTGGACTTGTCGTAAGTCAGAGTTCTAACTGCATACTGCTTGTTGTTTTTAAGCATATGTTCGTATTTTTGGCCCACGTATAATTGTTCCTCAAGCACCATGCCTTTAGACTAACCGTCGACATGTTGTCCTCATGAGCGGAGTTATCATTGGATGCGTTTGTTCCTTCGAAATGAAAAGAGCATTCGGTCTCTTTGTTGTTTCCAACGTGTTGCTTCTTGTGGTCATGCTCATTTGTTAACGAGGCAGACCCTCCACCAGCACTGCCCATGGCTGTGGTGAGGAAATAAGAAATGATGACAATGGGGAACTCGTTGTGATCAGAATGATCTAGTAAGAAGTTCTAGCCGAAAACGGATGGCCCCAATGAAGAAACACTGTCTAAACCTGTGGGCGAAGGCAAGTATTCAATAGGAGGTTAGGAGAGCCTGATGAAATCAAGCAAAACTAAAAACACCTTGAATCTCGTTACAAGGAGAGGAGATGGGGGATTCTCCTTGTAACCACCATTCGACAAGAGAATAAGTATACATTTGGATGAATAAGAGTATTCAATTAATGCAAGAGAGATTGAGAGGGGGGGGGGGGGGGGGAGCAGTCACCATCAAGGAATATCCTCTTTGTCCCATATGCTCTCGCCTGCTGGCATTTTCAGAGTGGGAATACGTCTGTGGCCTCTGATTGGCCAGATGTCATTGTCGAATCATCCTCGATGTCGGATCTGTCACGGCCGTTAGTGGAAGCTTAAGGATTTGTGGAATCCCGGAGTGCGATTGGTCAGTCGACCTTGCCATGTGTACTTCCTGCCCCTTCCGCAATGACTGTTAGTGGAGTGGACACCTAGTACACTGACATGCGGGCTTCGATTGACTGCACCTTGCTATCACTTGTAAGGGAGTAGTGAGTTGTCCTTTCGTGCTTTGCGAGTAGTGTGACTATGCCTTGGGGCCCGAAGCATGCCCACTCGGCGGGTCCTTGTCCGTGCGAGCACTGTTACTCGCACGTGCCAAGTTCGTGGGTTGTAATATGGCCTAGTTGGCTGTTTATGACTTTTGGATATGGGCATGGGCTTGAGCCATGCCTAGGTGCTTGAACATTCCCATCAATACACTTGTTTTATATATAATCTAGAGTATATTATCGAAAAACTCACGTTACTTTACCAATACATCATTGGTAACAAATGAAAGCTGAATTTAAAACTAAATTCTCTCGGAACTTACATATGATCTCTTGGTTTAGTCACTGTAGGGGTGTTCAGAAAAACCGCAAACCAAATAAAAACCGAAAACCGAACCGTAACCGTAACCGAAAAAACCAATCCGAACAACGAATTTGGTGTTTGGTTTGGTTATAACCGAAACCGAATTGCTTATTCGGTGTTTGGTTTGGTTTTTGGTTAACCATTTTTTTATTTGGATAACCGAATAAACCGGTAAAATAATTAATTATTAAATAAAAATAATAATATTTAAATAACTCATATATAATATATATAAGCCTAAATATTAAACCCAACCCAAAATAAATAAAGCCCACCAATTTATAGAGGTAATAATCTGAGTATAAACTAGTAAACTAGGGTTCATTTTACTATTTCTAATTTTTATAATGTTTACATTTTCATGGTTTGATTTTTTGGTTTATATTTATTGCAAACTTTTTTTTTCAGATTTAGGAACATATAGGTATATAAGTTAGAGAAAAAAACTTCGTTTCAATTTGGTTTGTTTGGTTTAAACCGAAACCGAACCGAATTCAATTTGGTTGAATTTGGTTGGGTTTTCATATTCCTAATTTGGTTTGGTTTGGTTTTTGGTTTGAGGTACAAAATTTTGAAAACCGAATAAACCGAATCGAATAAACCAAATAAACCGTAAACCAAACCAATGAATACACCCCTAGTTTAGTGATATTGTGTTTTCCCTTATAGATATGAGGTTATGGGTTAAATCTTTGTAAGTGTACGGTGATGAAATTAAGTTGTTAAAAAATTTGTTCAAAAAAGATCTCTCTGAATCTTTTTTTTTTTTTGAACGGCTATTGCTATTGGTGATGGCGGTGGAGCTCCGCTTACACTCCGGGCCATGCCTGTACACTTACCGCAACGTCAACAAAAAATTAAAATTTTAAACCTGAAGCAACTATTAAAGCTAAATCCTAATAGTACATATGAAAAGAAAGATAAAATAAACTTAAAAATGTTACAACCATTGAAATTTTCTTTGGATCGTCTTATCATGTCAACCGACAATATTAATGTTTAGAACCGACCTTCATTCATTATGCCTTTTTAAAGATTTGTACCATCCGAGTATCCAAACCCTACCTATATATATATATCCGAATTTTATTTTAATTGAAACTATATAATTTTGTCCTCAAAACTAATATTGTAATAATAACAATAGTAATAATAATAATAATAATCATATTTTACGGTAAACAAAATAAACTTACATGACTCACATCAGAAACAAAATTCAATCAAGGAAAGTAACTCACTATATTTTTTGTAAATATAACGAATACAAAAGTTATTTCTCTTTGACACGTGCTAGTTAGCACTAAAGCATGCAAGTTGCTTCCTTCACCCACTTTTGCACATGGGTCAAATAAAACAACAATAATACACTCTTGTCCTACGAATCATGCCATCACAGGGGCACATTAATTATATACATATATGTTATAGACACACATATAATCAAATAAACATAATATTGCATACAATGTAATTTATATAAATATGTTTTTATTGTATCTATAGTAGAAGGTTGTATATAATAACTATTTTCACGTATTAGATACATAGGTACACATGATGTTGAAAAATGTGATTTACAGTTTAAGAATACCAAAAAAAAAAAAAAAAAAAAAATCCAAACCTATTGCTAATGTTCTATATTTACATTATGATGTTATAAAACTAGAACTTTTTTTTTATTAAGGTGTTGTACAACTTTATCAAAACTCTAATAAAAACATATCATTTATATACAAACAGGCATTCTCAATATAATGCACATTGCCTCATATTGGCATCAATATAATGCACATTGACAACCTGTCTAAAGATTTGGCGAAATCCCTTAGAGCATATGCTCAAATACAGATCATCTTAACAAATAACACATGCATTAGGGTTCTCCTCTATGCTATGGTGATGTGGTGCTTGATAGTTATAGTAGGTATGCATTGGAGGGTAATATGGTTTATAGGGCATAACCATTCCTACAAATTGTTCTTGAGGGATACTTTTCTTCTCTTCTGCTTTAGACTCGTCTTTCTTTGGCTCTTCCTTCGAGGCTTCTTCTTTTGCGGCTTCTTCCTTTTTGTCTTCTTCCTTTTTAGGTTCGTCTTTGTTTGGTTCCTCTTTCTTATCTTCTTCTTTTTTGGGCTCCTCTTTCTTCTCTTCTTCTTTTTTAGGCTCCTCTTTCTTTTCAGGCTCTTTAGCAGGCCCCACGGAAACCAAATACGTAGGCCAAAGTTTTCGAAGCTTGCTGACCGCACTTATTGGATCAACCGTTCCAACTATTGTTATGTTCTTCTCTTTCATGTTTATAGTGATCGAATCAATACCTATATATAAGCATAATCTTCTTTACTCAACAAATCATCATATATCATATATCATATATAAGGTATATGGATGAGTATAAAGTTTTAAATATCGTCTATTACTCATATGATGTGCTATAAACTTTGAGACGTATGGTGCATATATTTAAGTTGTTTTCCATACGTCAAGCCAACATAATTTGTTTTTGTTTTTTTCCTTGTTTTCAACTTATGAACGGCAACAAAACAATCTAAACCTAATAAATACTCTTTAATTAATGCTATCATTTCAATCACAATTTGATGTCACTAAGAACAAAACAAAAACATCTAGGCTATTACTATCATTCTTTTCATATTTGTGTACTAAATATTAAATTCTTTTTAAACCATCATTGTCTCTAACTCTCTTTGATTGTATTTGGAAAACGACTCCAATAATCCTTTTGTTATACGCAAGCCTAAAAACTCTTGGCCACTTATTATGAACCACATAAGTGACCGTTGTGATCTCTAAATTTAAATCCTAGCCCTAGCATTTTTTTTTTGGTTTAAAACTAATAACATAGTACAACTATCAACCTAAAAACTATTGTTATATCACCTACAATAGAAGTTATGAAAGACTAGATTGTTAAACCCAATACACTACAATATTTTGTGTGACTAAAATAAGGCATATGAAATAAAACACGTATATTCACTTACACCTTTCGCAATAAATTGTTTTTTTATAGCGAGGATGATCATTACATATTTCATTTAGTATACATGTATAATAATATACATAAAATATGTTATTTTTTTTAATGGTATAAGCTTATACACAAAATTAATGAATATGTAGTAAGACATGACCCAAAAAACTGTAGTAAATTGGAATAGGAAAAAGTTCTGCCACGAATTTTATATTAAGAAACCTCACCCACTCGATAGTTTCCCTTTTACACTAAAAGCTAAGGTGAATGACACTAACATTATTGTGCCACGTCATTTTTGGTGGTACAGAATATCACATGTCATTTTCTAAACCCATTACTCCATTAGGCCATTACCCATTAAATTCTAATAATTATATTGATTTTCCCAAACATGTACTTTTAGTAATGCATACATCACAACTCTACAATGAATTAAAGATAAAAAAAAAAAAAAGATAAAACATTTTTATGTATAGTTTGATGATATAAAGAGACCATCTTTGCCTTGTGGGCACAAAAAGCTAAGCATACGAGGGAAGATCTAAATCATTCACAACTTTGCTTCTTTTCCCCCTTTTTTGTTTATTTAAAGTATATCAACTAGTATATGATTTTCTACCATGACATCGACATATGAGATTATACGTCTTTTTTTAACCGGATAAGATGAGTCGTCCAACTAATTAAACCCAATAAATGTTGTTGCAACCAAATTAAATAGTTTTTTTTTAACGGAAAATTTCTACTTCTGGTTGGACTTGACTCATGACCTCTCAACTTTGTGCTCTCAGAACTCAGAAGTTTTGCTTCTCCCATTGTTGCTCTAGGTTTTATTGTAAACCAAATATAAAAGAGAGAAATATTTTTGTATGTTATTAATTTTAACTATGTTATTTGTAGTTTCTTAAAAAAAATAATAGTAAAATATTAATTCCCCAGCTGCTAAGGACCAATGTTTTATTTTCAATAGAGTAGGTTTTGCAATACAAAAAGGGGTAGCGGCGCAACTTGTGGTCCGTTTACCTACGTATCACTTGTAAAAAAAAGGTAGTTTTTGTACCCATAAAAAAAATAAACTCCTTTATTTCAACATAAGGTAATGTTTTTACTAGAAATACACATGTTAAAGATTTACCTGAAAGAGCTGCAACAGTTTTCATAGCCTTTCTCTTGTCTTTGTCATCATTCAAGTCCAACTTCAATATAAACTTCTGCAAATTTAATGCATTTAAAACTATTTTAAACCGTTCACATTAAAACCTAAAAATTATAGAAAAGTGATATGAAATAATATTAATTTTTTAGTTGTACATGAAATTTTTTTTTATAAAAACTAACCAAACTTTGTTTGAAAGGGTAACCTCTCAAGTCTCAACTATTTAGATCACGATATAACTCATTTAGAGTTAAAAAAAAAAAGTAGAGTCATTATTGTACAATTATATGAAGTTGATAAGTACATTTACGGTGCTTTTTAGGGATAAATGACAGGAAGACACATCAGCAGCAGTGGCGGAATTTAAAAAAGTTTACTTGGGAGCCGAAAGTCATGATACCCTTAAAACGGAGGTGGGCCAGACCTGATACATATAAAATTTCTGGACGAAAACAAATAAATTTACACAAACGGAGGGGGCTAGTGCACCCAGCTCCGCCCATGGACAGATGGCAAATATTATACAAAGATATACGTACATGGTACGTACACGTCTTATTTCATAATCTTGGGTCTTGTATTGAAATGCATCATAAATCAAGAAAATGTCTTAAATTAGAATACCTAAATTATAGCAAACAGAAAGGTGGCTTTGAAATATATTAAAATGGAATTGTATTTTAAAAAGGGGTTATAAACTTTAAAATTTAAAAATATATGCATATTTAAGCAAAAATCGATAGAAAATAAAGGAAACATAAAGACTTACTTCGACAACAAGAGAATCAGATTCATTGAATCAAATGAATCTAAAGTTTGGATTCTAAGAAAACAAAACACATTTAGAAATATGTTTATGAAATCAAGAACAACAAGTGAAAATTTAAATCTTTAAAACTTTTCTTTATATGAAAACAGGGGAATCTGCTTTTGAAAGCAAATGAATAGACAGAATCTTGTAAACACAAAGATAGAGAATTTTGGAAACATGGGAATAAAACAGATTCATTTTGCTAATGTTGTCAAACATATAATGGAAAGATTCAGAATATATGAGAATAGAATAGAATCTAACCTTCATGTGTGTGCTTTTGAACTGAATTCTGTGAGTTGAGAGAATTGCAATTGCAGTTAGAAGTCAGAGAAGAAGAAATATAGGTAGAGAGAGAGAGAGTGAGAGATATGAGAGGGGGGATTTGCAAAAGTGTAGGATATAAATAATGCTTTACTGAAAAGCAGTGAAGATATGAGTGGAGGAATAAAAAAAAAACAAGAATTGGCAGAGTAGGAGAGAGAATGAAAATAATGTTGTTTTTGATGTTGTGCGACGAAATAATAAGTTGAATACACATTGTTGGTTGCTTGCTCATGTTATAAACCTATTATATATGTTTTATATGAAGTTTGAACCTACAATCTTGAATATATTGTATCTATAGATATTAGGTATAGATGGTTTTGTTTCCCTTTTCTTTTGGAGTGTGTGGGTGGGGATATGTGTGTGGTGGGGTAGATGACATGGGTGTGCCTTTGTTCAAAGTGATCTGATTGGAGATGATTGATCGGGTTGAACAAGGCACAAATCAGTAGGAACACAACAGTTCTATTGAGCCACGATGCAAGCTCCAAGGTACATGTAACAGCAATAAAATTACTCACGATTGCGTACATTCATCACTAAGCCACCTAGAGATACTAAAAGTTCCAATAAACCTCTTGGTTGTTATGTGGATATTATATGTTGGAGTATACTATGTGGATAATTTTATTTTGTTGCTTTCACCCCAGCTACTTAGACAATAGCACTATTTATTTTGACGTGTTAACAACTCCATATATATGCGTTCGTGTGTGTGAGAGAGAGAGATTGCTTCGGTGACTGATCATGTTGAACAAGACACAAACCAGGAGGAACACTGTAGTTCTATTAAACCAGGATGCAAGCTCTAAGATACAAGCAACAAAATTACTCATGATTGCATAGATCCATCACTAAGCCACCTAAAAATTCCAATAAATCTCTTGGTTGTTATATATGTTACTTTAATTTAATGTCTATCAAGGAAGATAAAAAACAACCTAATGTTATGTGGATAGTATATGTTGGGCCTTTGATATCACAAAACTAAGTTATTTTCTATGTTTCTTAAGAGATTCAAATACAACATCCTTGTAATAATCTTACATGCATGTTATAGTGAGTTTGAAACTCTTACATCATATAACACATAATAGATTATGTTAGAGATTAATATGTCACGTAACTACCCTTAGAGCTTAGATAAGTGGTGGTTACTTTTTTTATACATAGATAACCCATGTATAATGTAAAATACACAACAAATATATAAAATTTTAACTTATGTTTACTAAGTCTGATTACAAAATCCACGTGTCTATCTATATTAGTGTAAATCAAAGTAATGTTTGGATTTTCATTGCAACGGCGGTGAAGATGGTTACATACCATTAGTTTACTCGAAACTTGATGGTGTAACAACATACTCTCATGGTGTACAAATTGCCCTTTTCTTTGAGCGATCATATAACACAAGACTATATATCTTATAATGGGTACGCGAATTTCATAATCAAAATAATAATAATAATAATAATAATAATAATAATAATAATAATAATAATAATAATAATACATGAATTGTGAGATGAAGATAATATTATGCCTCGACTTATAGTTGGTGTTGGTGGTATAAGGGTATTCTTAGTTTATCATCTCTAATATGATGGGTTAATTGATAAATACCACCACCTTAGCGTGGAATCAGTTCAGACAATATAGTCTGCGTGTTTGAGTTGGGACAGGACCTGCAAGAGCAGGTGTGAAGTACTCTGCTATCTCCGAATGAGACCTTCACCTTCCCCCAAAAAATTGATAAATTAATACGTTGATGTGAAATAAAACTTCTAATCATCAAATTGTATAACTTTATCATTATCTAACCAAAAATTGGAGTTTTTGTCGAGAATGAAATTATGAAAGAGGTATTGTGATTAGGCCTATTTATCAACCATTTACACAAGACTTAACTCTAAACCCATTTCATTGAAATTCGAATCTATAAATGGAAAATAAGGACATAAGATTTGGTGCCACATGAATCCTAGTTGGTTTGGGAATCTTTGCAATGCATGCTTTTGCATTTTTCATTGATCCAGCTCACATTTTTTCTTTATTTATTTTTATACTTTTATTTCATGATTTCTTTTACGATTCAGAAATTGGTATCGATTATTTACGATTCACGAGCTTATGGATGGATGGATGGTGTTTTCATTGGTCTATTTCCTATGAGATCATCAGTTGTCCGTTATGATTGGTACCATCCATGCATATAGAATATATGTCATCCACTCACGTAAACTTTTATATTGGGGAGCCTTTATATTTTAGTCTTTCAAAACATACATGATGCTTTTCTTTTCCTTCTTGTAATAATGATAAAGTTGGATAAGATAGCACGTAGAGCTAATTCTAATACACGTAAATTATTTTCTTTTTTTTCTTCTTCTTTTTTTTTTTTTTTTTTTTGTAAGTTTGGTATGTATAGTATACATTTTGGTTCAATAATTAATATATGCAGAGATATCACGTTAGAAAAATCTTCTTTTTTATTTCTTTCCATAAAATGTCACCCAACAACAAAACATACCCAAATTAACCGAATTGAGGAATAAATGAAAGTTTGGTTTTTAGTTTTAGGAGTAACCAATGGTTTGGTTACAGTTAGGCATACAATAACTGACCAAACGTCATAACTTAACCGAACCAGTGGTGTAGATGCACATGAACTCTTCAGTAGTTTGGTGTAGCTGCCTCATGAGCAGGGGCAGACCTAGTGTATAACTAGGTGTCGCGTCCGTTGCTGTTCGACTTCGCGCGCGTAGTGGAAAATTTGTTTTTTTTTTTTACGAAATTCGGAAAACGTTGCTACTAAAATGAAACAAAATGAAAAACGTTACTACTGAAATTTATTTCTAGATCTGCCACTGCTCATGAGCAACATATTTATGTTCTTACAGTGGCGATTCGTGTAGACACAACCATAGCCTCATATAGAAATGCAACTAGGAACAACCAAATACTAGCTAGATGAGGTTCGTACTTAGAAAGAAAACTAGTAAGACCATGTGTAGTGGGGGGCTTTATGGGGCTCCATGTATAAAGCCCCCCATCCTGATTGGTCCACGTGGCAGCTGAGTCAGCATGGGGGTTTAATTCAAAATAGGGGTGTAGTGGTAAGGGGGGCGTTATTTTATTTCTATTTAAAAGAAAAACAATAAAAAAATAATTAAAAAAATAATAATATGAGAAAGTAAGAGAGAGAGAGTGAGGTGGAGAGATTTGATTGGATGGTGGTTGTGATGTCCAGCGCTATTTTTAAAACGCCCGGGCCCTTTTTTCCCCCATAGCGCCCCCCTGTAATGGTGTTGGGGGCGTTATGGGGCGCTATCATGCAAAAAAACGCCCAAATCGCGCCCCACTACACCCGGTCTAACAACAAGACAGTCGTGTCACTATCAGACAAATGATCACTAGGTGCAACATATATATATATATATATATATATATATATTTTTTGTTAATAAAAACAAAATTGATTAAAGGAACCCCGATCAAGTAACGTTTTCCAAAAACCGAAAGTTTTGGTTTCACATCGTTTACGGATCAAAATTGGATTGGACCGTCCAACGGACACCTACGTACCTTTCTCATAAATGCACTCAGGTGCTATATTGAGAAAGTCGTTTTTGAAATTGTTGAAACTAAACCAATTTTACAACAATGTCAATGTATGAGAGGTCAAATATATAATTAACACTTGTGCAGCTATTGTTTCTATGGATTGTGTCGGTATAAAGTCAAGTTAATTTAAGTCAAATATAATACGTTTTGATTTAACAATTAAATTCGAGTTAATAGACATTTTGATGTAAATGGTCGATAATAATCTATACATAACCACGCCGCAAAATCGGTGTAAATTCGAGTCCGTCTACATTTCGATGTAAATTTTGTATACTTTTTCGTATAATTTTGAGTTTGACTATGTTTCGACGTAAATTTGGTATTTGTTTTCGTGCTTTATTTTGTCATTTCGTACGTATGACAATTGGGTCACATATTATACGTTTTGATTTGACGGGTATAAACTAGTCGCGTGCCGCCGCAATGCGCGACGGGTTTCTAACGAAACCTGACACCCTTTAATATATTTATTCTCAACTAAGTATTCTATTTTTTTTTTTTTTTGCTAATTAGAGGGTGTTTGGGATTGAGTTTGGAAATGCAAAAGTGTTTTTGGTCAAAAGTACTTATTGGCTTATGACTTTTTGAAAAGAAGTTTTTAAAAAAGTGTTTGGATTAGCTTTTGGGATGAGAAACGTAAAAATGTCAATAAATTGTTATCTTTTAAGTGTTTCGCTTAACTTATTGCGAATATTGGTTGTATGAGTGGTAAATTTGTAATTTTTTTTCCAAAAGTCAAAAGCCAAAAGCCAGGATTTCTAGCTTTTCAAAAACAGTTTTTCCACCCTTAAAAGCCAAAAGTCAAAACAGAAAGTGCTTTTAGTTTACACAAACAACTTATTGACTTATTGGCTTTTCCAAAAAGCCAATAAGCTGTTTTGAAACTCAATCCCAAGCACCCTCTTAGTAACAATTTAGTTTTTATTAATTCAACCCCATATATTACACATGTTTCCAACTTAGGCCCTGTTTGGAAAGCCTCTGAATCATTCATTCAGAGGGGAGCCTCTGACTCGGTCAGAGGTGATATTGTTTGGTCGGAAAAAATCAACCTCTGAACTGTGTGGTTCCGTGCTGACCGATTCAGATTCAAATTGATGCTGAATGAAAAAATGGATTGTTGAATGAAAAAAAATGACAAGTTTAGCCCTAACTATCTGTGCGTATCCTCCGGCTCCAACCAGACACCACCGCTGATGATCTCCTCCGGCTCCGCCGTGGCTCCTCCCGGCCGGGTGCTAGTCACTGTCCCTTCCCTCCACTCTCTCTGCAGTATGTGTGTGTATGTTTGGGTTGTAAACCTGGTTCTTGAATGTTGGTTCAGATTTGAGGGGAAAAAAATTGGAAATGATAGAAGAAGAAGAAGAAGAAGATAAAAGTGTTTGCGTGTCTCTGTGTAAATGAGAAGAAGAAGAAGAAGATAGGAAGTAATGGAGTAGGTAGAGATAGGAATAATAATATTGTTTAGAGATTTTTATATTGTTTTTATTTAATAATAATAATAATAATAATAACCAACGTTCAAAAATAATAATATTAATATAAAATAAATTATGTATAAGATTTTTATTAATTAAAGTGGGGTTTTTTAAGTTATAAACATGTTATTGTTACAGGGATAAAATAGTCATTTGGACACTCATTCAGACATACAACCAAACAGCAGTTACTGGTTCAGCACTTACTGATTCAGCACTTGCCAAACAACCCTTTAATAATAAATAGAAAAAACAAAGTAAAAAATTATTTTAAGTAAATAGTACATAAAACTTTATCTTTTAAAAACATATCTTGACAACTATATGTATTAATCGATTACAATATATTTATTCGACACGTCTAACACATGGGTTTATTCAGCTCGCGTAATACATGGGTTTTCTAAGATATAACTTATTTTATTATTTAGTATATAAACTTACATTTATTTAACTTGCGTAGTACTTTAAGTTTTACTTTGGTGTGTGCGTGTAGAGGGAGAGAGCGCGCATGCACGCACACACTTGTTTATTGTCATTATATCTTGTATTGGTGGGGGTTGGAAAAAGTTGAACATATGGTCATTATAGTGCACATCTAGGCTGAGTGGGCCAACGGTAACCGGCCTATGCCATATCAAATGGGCCACAAGTTACATGGTATCATTGAAAACAAGGTAGGTGTATGTGTGTCATACTTTCATGTAATCATGTGTGATTCAACTCTTTTATTATTACTACTAACTAGGATTCTATTACCCCACGCTTTGCGGCGGGAGCTCCTGTTGTGTTGAGGGTTTGGTGGACGTTAAAAATCACGCGTCGCTGTGGGAGCTCCTGTTGCGTGGAGGGTTTCGTGGACATAAAAGATAATATTAAGGGACTGTTATTCTCGCATGAGCTTCAAAAAAAATACTCGCGGCTAAAAGCTAAAAGTTTGGTGGTCAAATTGGAAGAAAAGAAAGTACATAAGTTAGTAAAAAAGTTAGTGGCCAAAGTTGGGTGGTCAAAGTTTGAAATCCTAGAAGCTAAAAGTTTGGTGGTCAAAGTTTGAAATTCTAAAAGCTAAAAGTTTGGTGGTCAAATTGGAAGAAAATAAAGTACAGAAGTTAGTAAGAAAGTTAGTGGTCAAAGTTTAAAATCCTAAAAGCTAAAAGTTTGGTGGTCAAAGTTTTAAATCATAAAAGCTAAAAGTTTGATGGTCAAAGTTTGGTGGTCAAATTAGAAGAAAATAAAGTTAAGCTAAAAGTTAGTGGCCAAAGTTTTAAATCCTAAAAGCTAAAAGTTTGCTGGTCAAATTAGAAGAAAATAAAATTAACCTAAAAGTTAGTGGCAGAAAATAAAGCTAACCTAAAAGTTAGTGGCCAATATATATATATATATATTAAAAGAACGACATTGTATAAGTGTCGTTCTTTTAATAGATACTATAATGGGTTGTTCCACACAATGCGTCGAGTGTCACTATTACCTTTTTAGAGAGTGTAATCTAACGTAACATGCCTTAAACACTTATTATATTTGTGTATTATTGTTGTTATTATTATTATTATTATTATTTAGTAGTTATGTACTTCTATATTTAATGAAGATAGTATTACGCGATGCTGCGTGTGTCACCGATGCTCTTTTGGAGGGCGTAATTTATCCCGAGATGCCTTAAACATTGTTTATATTTGGTTATTGTTATTGTTACATATATTTAGTAATTATATACTCAAGTATTTAAATAAGAATATAAGATAATATCTAATTATATTTGGGTATTATTATTATTATTAATATATTGAAAATCTCATGTGCATTAAATAATATTTTAGTTTGGAGAAGTTTATTAAATTGGTGCAAATTAGTAGCTATTGTATAGAGTACATCCTATGTTTGGAAAGTTATAACACACATTTTAAAAAAATTATAAATTTACCATCTTGTGTCCATCTAGTTTCTGGCTTCTTGACTCGTCCTCCCTTAATCACCAATTCCCAATATTCTTGGGTATGTTCTCTTCAGCAGTCTTAAGCATCATATGCAGCTCTAAAATCGACTTTACCATCCATTCATATTAGAGTTCAAAACAAACTGGTCATATGACTTAGGTTGTGAGTTGAAGCTCACATCCTCAGCAAGCTCATTGCTAACATATAAGTTAGAGAGAAAAAAAACTCCGTTTCAATTTGGTTGAATTTGGTTTGGTTTTCATATTCCTAATTTGGTTTGGTTCGGTTTTTGATTTGGGGTACAAAATTTTAAAAACCGAATAAACCGAATCAAATAAACCAAATAAACCGTAAACCGAACCGATGAACACCCCTAATATCGACTTGATTAAGAATACGCATTAATACAACAATGATTATACTTGTCCCATTGCCATTCAATGCAGCAACAATATCTATTCTACATTAACTTAAAGGTATGTGTAGACTTCGTTATAGTTGGCAGCTTGGCACTATATAGTTTGTAGATCGGTTCTACTAAAAACCCACTTAAGTACACTACCATCAACTGGTCTATGGTCTATGGTAGTGTTCGAACTTGAAAATAAAACAAAACAAAACATATATTTCTCATTCAAATCGGTATAACATTACATATTTTTTTTTTTACAAATGAACACTACATAATTTCGACCTAAAGCTACAAGATATAGAAACTAGTGGCCGGAGCTTGACGATGGCGGACTTGACAGCGTGAAGCTTGACGGCGGAGATGGTTGAGCTTGACGGTGGTAGGCTTGAGGTTGATTGTGGAGTTGGTTGAGCTTCACGGTAGTCGTTGTTGAGCTTCTCGGTGGTGGTTGAGCTAGAAGATGGAGTTTGTTGAGGTTGAAGGTGGTGACGTTGGTTGATGTTAATGTTAATGGTGGAGTGTAGTTTGAAGGAGAAAGAAGATGGTTGTAGGAGGATGAAGATGAGTTGTGTTTGTTTGAGGATAAGAAGAGGAAGGGTGTGTTTTTAGCCTTTGGATCTAATATTTATCAACGGCCAGGAGCTGTTCTTGCAATATCACATGGATCGAGCATTAGCAGCGACACCTTTACCAGTGACACAGAGTAATAGCGGCGACACGATGCGATGTCGCTGCTATTGCTCCGTGTCGCTGGTAAAAGTGTCGCGGTTAATGCTAAGATTTCTTGTAGTGTTTGAACAACATTTAATATAAATATACGTATTTGTGTGTGGTATATTGGCATGTGATATCAGTGTGCACGTACATGTGTGAAAGATTTTCATTTTTAGTTGTTTTTCTTTATGGGCTTTACATGTGCAAATAAAGTTGAATTGCATTAAGTTTCGTATACAAAACAATCATGCAATTTTTGTTAATCAATAAAAAGTTAACGAGGAAAAATAATAAGGTTTTTTTTTATAACATTTTAATATAACGTTCTAATTTGTAACAATGTCGAGTATTAGCACTAAACCCAGTTAATATTTAACGAAGGTAACCCTCACGTTAACTCACGTGAGGGTTACCTTCGTTAAATATTAACTGGGTTTAGGGCTAATACCCGACATTGTTACAAACTAGAACACGTTAATACCTTAAGATGTTATAAAAAAACTTTAGTACCTGATATTGAAATTTCACTGAAACCACACAAACAAGCGATGTAATTTTTTCTTTGATTAATGTAAGTGGACTAAATCATATATCTAATTAACCAACCTAGAATTATCACACAAAAGAAAACATTAATCTTTTTTAGCTCACAACTCCCTTTCCAATAAAATTTATATCTAAATGTTGATAAAATAAAATAAAACGCAGCTACATACTCAACTTAAAAAAAAAACTAATTAGTGAAAACAAGTTATTAGAGAAAAATAAAAATAAATGACTTAAAAATATATATTATTTACCATATAAATTGTACAACTTGAAAAAAAAACATTGTTCAAACCTACTTACTGTTTTAATACACACAACTTGATTGATCCAATTTTTAAAACAATTAATTGCTATTGATTTTGGGACAAATGTTTAGATTTAAATTGTTGTATTCCAGAGGTGTAAGCGAGCAAAGATGAGCTCGAGCTCGACTAGCCTCGAGCTCTCTCGAGCTAGTGTTTGACTTGTGAGTGCTTGAGATCAGATCAGATCAATTCGAGCTTTGTTTTAAAGCTCAAGCTAGGCTTGTGGATAGTTTATCAAGCTTGGGCTAGAGTCATTTATTACTTATTAATTAATTTACATTTATTAAAAAAATTATAGAGTATTGGTAATATATATATATATATATAATTTAATTATATATAAATATACAAAAAAGGGTAGCGGCGCAACTTATGACCCGTTTACCTACGTATCATTTGTAATTGGTTGTCTTTGGTTTAATATAAAAAGCTAAAATCTTTTCTTTAAATTTTCTTTTAATTATTTTTCATAACATATTTTGAACATCTATAAATCAGTCTCGTCTTTCTTGCCCTTACCTCTTTACATACTAGCACACATATTGTAGTTTGTTGTTTATACATTTATTATTGGGTTCATAACAAGTGCAAAAAAAAGTTTTCAAATCAAGTCTAAAACAATTTTTTTTAAGAAAACCTATTCACCCTTTCTAGTTTTCTACACAATTTTAAAACAACTAATTGTTGTAGGTTTTGTGACAAATATTTTAGATTTAAATTTTATTTTCTCCATTTTTTCAGTCGTCCTTAACCCTTAGCAACGTTTGTGACCGATGTTACTAATTTAGTTTTGGTTAGTCAACTTTAATTATTTTTCAACTGAATTATGTCTAAAAATATGCGCTCGCAAATTTGGGACCGGTTTAGATAAGATCTTTGTCAATTACTAATTTACCGTTATTAAAATTTATGTCGCAAACGATCGACCGCTGATTTTGGGAGCGTATTTTCATCACAAATGCCTAGTTTATGGTGCATTTAAGTAAACAACCGAATCTAAAAACTTACACCTTCTCTAACAACAATTATTGATCACATGAGTCATAAACATTAAGTCTTGATCTTATTACAAATTTACAACCCATATAAAGAGAAAAAACATAGACAATACTAGTAAGATGATCAAAGACAATTGACATAATGCATGAACTCGTAGTTGACTTGTGAAACTTTTTTATACCAAAGGACGAGTTCCTTTGTAACAGAAAGAAAGTCTATCATCACCTAGTTTAGTCTTGTAGATGGATGATTTGTACTCACTCCAAGTGAACTCATGGTATAAGCTTTCTTCACCGGGTTCCATGAGTGACCTCAATGGTGAAATTCTCTCCGTTAATGGAGGACCTCCAAAGTATATCATCGAAACCCTTGACTTCAATCCGTCTATAATCACTCTATGCCTTACACTTTTGAACTTTCCATTTGTCATCACCTTCATGCATATCAAGAAAATATAATTTAATAAAAGATTCAAAAATTAATCCACCACATCATAATCTAAAAATATACATATTTAGTTGATTTAATTTTGTACTCATATTTCGTTTATCATTTAATTTTATTCATTAATTTTTAAATAAGATTATATTATATATACACAATCACTTTGAGATTTATTTACTAAATGCCAATATAAATGTTATTATAAATTGAGTGTATTCAAAAAAAAAAAAAAAAAAAAAACAAGTATTCTAGTGAAGACTATTAGTGCATCTCGTGTGAAAGTTGCTTGTGTAGATAGTGTACATTTTGGTTGATATGATTTAGCCTTTTGTACTATATTTGTCTAAGTTGTGTGTTTAGCGAAGATAGTCATCTTCGCCCCAGGCCCAGGCCAGGCGATGATGACAGCTACATATAGGTCTTCAAGGTTTGAAGTCATGTTGGTTCTTTTGGTTATTGTTTCTAGCAGGAGGTGTCAATTGATTGTAGTTTCAACAGTTAACAATTGATAAGACACCGCGTTTATAAGTATTTCGTGTGTTGTTTATTACTTGTGTTTTGCATGAACGACTAGCTATAGGATTCCGCACTCTAATTAGTCCGGATCAATATTGTATCCATCCATTCTAAGAACCTACAATCGGTATCAGAGCTTTCGGCTCAATAACTGTACGGATCAATCTTGTATTGATCCATTCCAAGGACTTACAAAGACTTTTGCCTGTGCTTGGATAAGTCAAATTGTAGATATACATGTACAAAATTCCCGCAACATTGTGCATGGCAACTCCAACTATTTAATTAATTTTTTCGAAAAGAATAACTAACCTGCAATAAGTCATCAACACTTATAAAGAAAGAGGTGTCATCAGGTGGGACTGGAACCCATGTTCCATCGGGCAGACAAATTTGTAAGCCAGGCGTGGTGTTAGATCTTGAAATTGATATAAGTTGTGGGTCTGTATGGTCACCGAACCCAATTAGGTTAGGGTTAGGGTCTGGGCATGGTGGATAATGGTTTATCCTCAAGATAGTGTCAGCCTTTTCATCACTTAACATCCTGCTAAACACACTCTTGGGCTCTATCTTTAAGCCCTCTGCCAGTAACTCAAGGATTTCACACCCCAATTTTCTCATTGCTTCCACGTACTCCTTTGCTAGTGACCTTTACAATATGCACACTCAATGTCAAACATAAATTTTATAGTCCTCTGTTATAAAAAAATTATATGTTTGGAGAAATATAGAAGTAATTAACTTCTAACTAAAAAAAATTATAGAAGTGACCAAACACGGTCTTGGTATTAAAAACAAGAGAGAATTACACAGATTGTCCTTTAGTTATACATGAAATTGCATCCTATGTCCTTTTTTCGAATTTTTAACTCCTTATGTCCTTTGTTTTATACAGTTGTTACATCCTATGTCCTTTAAGCCAAACCCAGTTAAAAATCTTGGTTAAGTAGGTCACATGCCCCTCACGTGAGGGGCAAATCTGTCAATTCACATTAAAGGACAAATTGTATTATAATAATAATAATAATAATAATAATAATAACAATAATAATGAAGATCAATATCATTTTTAACATTATCTCTTTCTCGATCAACATGCAGATCTTCATCATTCTTATGAACATCCATCTTTAACCCAGAAATATTCACCTCAGCCTCAAGAACATTCAAACGCAACCCAGAACCTGAAACGTGAAACCCAGATCCCAGATTAACATTCGAAGCCGATTCCGACATAGATGACATCTCCGGTGACCCAGACGAATTTCCTTCATTACCCAGCTTAACTTCTTTCGTCTTTTTCATGCTATCCAGAAAGAGATGGACGCAGATCTGAGAGGAAGAGAGAAAGCTCAGCGGAGGAAGAAGGGAGAGGAGGAGTGACGGTGGTTCCAGCGACGGCGGCGGTGCCACCTTCACCTCCACCCCCTACCTCTACGGCCACGAAACCACCATCGTGCCGCCGCCCAGGAAACAACCATCGGAACCCACCATCGAAAACCACACTCGAAACCCACCAACGAAACCCACCATCACCTCCACTGTCACCATCGACCACCTTCCAAATCCACCGCCACCATCGTGTATGTTTTTTTAGAGAGGGAGTCTTGGTTGTTGTTATTGGTTGGTGTTTTCTCTGTTTCTAGAGAGAGAGAGATTAGAGAGAGAAGGAGAATAGAGAGAGAGAGTAGAAGAAGAGAGAGAGAGGGATTTAAAAGGACAGAGAGAGAAGAGATATTCTGTGTTATTATTATTATTTTTATTATTATTATTATTATTATTATTATTATTATTACACAAATAGTCCTTTAACGAGGGTGAATTGACAGATTTGCCCCTCACGTGAGGGGCACGTGACCAACTTAACCGAGTTTTTTAACTAGGTTTGGCCTAAAGGACATAGGGTGTAACAAGTGTATAAAAGAAAGGACATAAGGAGTTAAAAATTCAAAAAAAGGACATAGGATGCAATTTCAGGTAAAACTAAAGGACAATCTGTGTAATTCTCTCTAAAAACAACTAGTACTAGTACTAAGCCCTCCCGCCTTGTGACTAGGGCGTAAAACCATGCCAACTAGCATCTATGCAACACCGTCCCTAGTTACTACCTACACCGGAAAAACTCGAAAAGCAAAAGAAATAAAAAATGAAAAAAACTAAAACCGAACGAAAAGTAGACATAAAAACATTGAACTATTCACGCCTGTCGCAGTGTGTTAATGCGCAAAAATTAGACTGAAACGTAAAACACAACACGATCGTCAAATGGAAAAAAATATAGGTAAAAACGTTGAACCACATACGCACATTGTTGTGTGTTCACTCGGAAAAAGTGTTGGGTTAAATGTAAAAGATGAAAACTACTAGGGTTAAAAGTAAAAAAAAAACTTCACTATCAAATCAAGCATTTTATTCCTTTAAATTTGAGTATAGTCTTATTATACTTTTAAAAAGTTGATTTTTTAAGGTCGATGTATTGCACTATTGCGTCTAGCCGCCTACGTCATGCTTAATTATGTATATACGTAATCATAAGCTGCATTATAATCATATAAATTGTGTATTAACTAATTATTATTATTATAAGTTATGTAAATATGTATAATGTAATAACCTTTATGAAAACTTCTTAATTCCACAATTAACTATATAAAAACGCTCTCTAGGGATGACCGGTCGGAAGCCTATTCCGGCAAACATTCTGAGCCGAATCACCAGGGTGTTTATTACTAATCTACCAGAAAGATGCAGCGGAAAAGACCTCGCGGAGTTCATCAGGCCTTATGGAGACATCTACGACTTATACATCGCTCGGAAGAAGGATAAGTGGGGTAACAGGTTTGGTTTCGTTTCGTTTCTCGACGTGAAAGACTGCAAGGAATTGTTAAGGAAGATCAACAACACAAAGATAGGTGATGGATGGCTGAAGGCGAATATAGCAAGGTTTTCACTTGAGGAAGGTGAGATCCCCTCGGAGAACACCCATAGAAGTCAAAACAATGTAAAACCTAATCGTCCGGAAGACAACCCTATTCCCCATCAGGCATCGGTTTTCAACGGTACAAGATCCTTCTCGGATATGCTAACTGGAAGACAAAGGGGTAAAACGGTGACCATCAATAACGACGTTAACGCCTTCAACAGTTTGCATGGGAAGGCCGTTGTGGCACGTATGATTGACTTGGACGCCCTTAAGAATATTCACGTGATTACTAATGATCTTTGTCCAGGAGGGTACAAGATACAATATCTTGGGGGATTATCGGTGCTCATCTCGTTTGAAGATGAAGAAGGTGTCACGAATTTTCTACAAGAAGCAAGAGAATTGGTGGGAAGATTCTCCTCTCTAGACATTTGGGAGGGTCAGGTTTTCGGTTTCGAGAGGTTGGTATGGCTGAAGTTAATAGGTATCCCCCTACAATTGTTAACCTCGGAGGTGATCGACGAAATCGGGAGTGTTTTTGGGAAGGTAATCCACAGGGCGCCTAGATCCGATGGGGACGATGACCTGTCTTACGACTATGTCGGAGTCCTGATCGGGGAAGGGAAGAAGGTCAACGAAGAGGTGACTTTAAACTGGAGGAACAAGAAATTCAGCGTTTGGGTCTCGGAAGGGTCGGGAGAATGGGTTCCGGAATTCTACAAAGTCCCTGATCAAGAAGACGATGATAATTCTATGTCAAAGGAGGATGATGACGGGTCCGATGAAGAATCTCAGCCGGAATTCGCTATCTCCGATAAGGAGGATGATCCGGCGGTTGGGGAGCCAATTTTGGTAACTCCATGCAACATTAATTCGGATTTTAATGCTCCCATAATTAGGGAGGAAATTGCGGTTGACAATAATTTGGAGGAGGTTTTTGTGCCTGGGAATTTGTTCAATTTTGAAAGAGACTTGACTTTGGATAACAACATTAATGGGCCTGTTACAATTCTAAAGAGGAAAAAGAAATCTTTCCTGGGCTCCGAGAACAGGCCCAACCCGGCATACTCTAGTAGTATTGAGAAGACCAAGGTGGGAAAGAAGCCCAAAGGTGTGGTTGAGAATGTTGGAATGGGTTCGAGTAATATTGCAAGCAGTCATATTGAGCCCAATGATATGGGAGACACAGATGCGACCATTCCTAATCCTCCATCTGTCCTAGACTTGAACCTGAACGGCACGATTCTCGAAGAAGCCGACGCTACAGTAGCCCTTGGAGAAAAATTGGGAGCAGCTTTATCTGATGCTCACAACTTGGTTCTTTCATCGATCGTTTCCGAAGGAGTACAAGAAGGTTTCCAATGAATTGTTTGTCCATTAACATATGTGGGGTGGGGACTGTTGGTAAAGCAGCCTGGATTAAGAAATTAAAACATGATCATGGGGTGTCTTTTATTGGTATACAAGAGACTTTAGCGAGTGATATGACATTGTCGCTCGTATCCAGTTTTTGGGGTGGTTCGGGGTGTGCTTTTGAAACGGTTAATGCGAGTGGTCATTCGGGGGGTCTTGTTAGTATTTGGGACCCTAAAGTTTTTTCGAAAGATACAGTTAACAAAGACAAAAATTACCTTCATGTGGCGGGTACGGTTGAGGCTGGTGCTACTCGTTTCAACATCCTCAACGTGTACGCCCCTCAATCGAATGCTGAAAAGCGGACCCTCTGGACTAAACTTATCAACTTGATCAATTATTATGATGGAGGTTGGTTAGTTTTTGGGGATTTTAATGCAGTGAGAAATAGGGATGAAAGGAAGTATTCAGCTTTTAACCCGGTTTGCGCTCAAGATTTCAATGATTTTGTTGATTCAGCGGGTCTTAGAGAGTATGGTTTAAAAGGTTATCGATTCACTTATATGTCTCATAGACGCGGAGTTTGTACGTGGAGCCGTATTGACAGATTCTTCGTTTGTGATGACATATTCAATCGATGGCCGAATGCTTGTGTCCGGGTGTTGGAGAGGAACCTATCGGATCATGCGCCTTTACTCTTCACTATTATTGATTCGAACTACGGTCCGAAGCCCTTCAGGTTTTTCGACTCGTGGTTGGATAGGCCTGGGTGCGTTGAAGTAATTAACAAAGTTTGGGGTGATTGGATTGATATTGGTCCGGCTGACAGGAACCTTATTAATAAACTTCGGAAGCTGCGTTATGCTTTAAAAGAGTGGTTCCAAATTTGTAGCTCCAAAGAGAAAGAGATTGAAACGAGCTTGAGAGCGGAGAAGGAGGAGTACGAGAGGCGCATGGAATGTCATGATTTGGAAGAAACTGACCTTTGGATATGGACCGAGTGTAAGGTTGCCTTGGAAGAGATTGACCAATTCAAGGCTCGGGATATTCGTCAAAAATCCCGGGTAAAATGGGCGGCCTTAGGGGACGAGAACACAAGTTTTTTCCATAATGTGCTGAATAGTAGAAAGGCGGTAAATTCCATTCCGGGCTTGTTAATAAATGGTGTTTGGGTCACGAATCCTACAAGTGTGAAGAAGGAAGTGATGACGTTCTTTAGAGATCATTTTAAAGAAAGCTATCCGTTGAGGCCGTCGCTTGTATGCAATGGTATTAATAAATTAAATGATCTTGACAGTCTTAACTTGGTTAATATGTTTTCTAGACAGGAAATCAAGGAAGCCGTCTTCGAATGCGGTTCAAATAAGGCGCCGGGTCCCGATGGTTTCAATTTCCGCTTTGTCAAGCGGTTTTGGAACTTATTTGAAGATGATTTTTATAAGATTATGAGCGATTTCCATGCTTCGGGGCTGATTAACATGGGTTGCGGATCGGCTTTTATAACGCTCATTCCAAAGGTGAAGACCCCGATGGGGTTAAGAGATTATAGACCTATTACCCTTATTGGGTTGGTGAACAAGGTTATCTCCAAAATCCTTGCGAACCGCCTCAAAAAGGTGATGGGTCAACTTATTTCCGAAGACCAATCGGCGTTCTTGTCTGATAGATTCATCCTCGATGGGCCTCTTGTTTTAAATGAGGTTATGGAGTGGTTGAAGAAAAAGAATAAAAAATCGTTCATGCTCAAAATAGATTTCGAGAAAGCGTATGACAATGTAAATTGGAAGTTCTTGGTTTCTATTTTGTCTCAAATGGGTTTTCATCCAATGTGGTGTAAGTGGATTGAAGGTATTTGCTCCTCGGCTAGGGCGGCGGTGTTGGTTAATGGTTCGCCGACCTACGAATTCGGGTGTGGGAAAGGTCTTCGACAAGGTGACCCCCTATCTCCATTTCTATTTTTAATCGTCATGGAAGCCTTGTCTTGGTTGTTGAAAAAAGCGCAAGAGATAGGTGTTTTTCGGGGTGTTCGTTTCAATAGCGATGAAGTTGTTTTGTCCCACCTCTTCTATGCCGATGATGCTCTAATCATGGGCGATTGGTCACGAGAAAATATTCAAAGCATAGCCCGGGTCCTCCGTATTTTCTATATATGTTCTGGCTTACGCATAAATATTCATAAATCAAATATTTATGGTATTGGAGTTGAAAATATAGAGGTGGATGACATGATAGATTTTCTGGGTTGCAAAAGAGGTGAGTTCCCATTTAAATACCTTGGCATTCCGGTTGGCGCGAAAATGTCTCGGGTTACAAATTGGAAGACTATCATTGACGTGGTCAGCAACCGATTAGAGTCATGGAAAGCTAGATCTCTATCTATTGGCGGCCGCTTGACCCTCATTAAATCGGTTCTGGAGAACTTACCTATATATTACCTATCTCTATACAAAGCGCCGAAAGCGGTTATAGACGCCATCGAGTCCATTATGCGCCGGTTCTTATGGTCCGGAACCTCTATTGATAAAAAGATAGCTTGGGTGTCATGGGACTTGGTTACAACTCCAAAGAAGAAGGGAGGTTTGGGTGTTTCTAGATTGATTGAGGTAAACAATGCGCTTTTATTAAAATGGACGTGGCGTTTCAAAAAGAATGGCGATACGCTTTGGCGGAAGATTATTATGCATTGTCATGGGAGGTCTAGACCTTGGACGTTGCTCCCTTGTAACATGGCCTTAGGCGGTTGTTGGAAGTCGATTGTGAAGGTGGGAGAATGCAAAGTGTCAAACGGGTCAACCCTTAATTCACACTTCGTGGGTGAGCTAGGGGACGGCCTTTCCTTATGCTTCTGGGGCGATATCTGGCTTAGGGACAGCCCCCTCAGGGAGGTGTATCCTCACCTATTCAACCTAGAGAAAAAGAAATGGGCCTCCGTCTCTGATCGTATTTTGTGGAACCAAAATGACAAGACTATGCGATGGGATTGGAAAGCGCATCCTTCTTCTGCTGAGGAAGTGTCTGAATTATTTTCCTTATTGGAGGATATTCATGACATTACTCGGAAAGAGGGAAGTGATTCGTGGAAGTGGAAAGCGGAAAAAGACGGCGTTTTCACAGTGGCCTCCGCGAAAAAAATTCAATCGACTTATAACATGGGGCTTACTGGACCGGTGGTCCATTGGAAGACTTGGGTCCCTCTTAAGTGCAGGATTATGGTTTGGAGATTGGCGTTAAATCGGCTGCCTACTATCGCAGAATTGATCAAGCGCGGCGTCCCAGTTTTGCGGCTTGGCTGCAGCTTTTGTGAAGAAGTGCAGGAATCAGCTTTACATCTTTACACTGGCTGCATTTTTTCTCAGGAAGTGTGGTTTAGAGTCGAAGATTGGTGCAGGCTCCCGCATTCATTCGCGTTCCAAGTAGAAGACATTTTAAAGATGCCGAACAGTGGGTCTCTTTCGAAACCTGCTAGACGTATCCTGCGAGGCATAGTGTACACGACTCTTTGGGTGATTTGGAACGAACGAAATGCTCGTATTTTTACAAACAAGAGTCGGAAAGCCATCGAGATTGTAGAGATTGTTAAAGCCACGTCGTTTTTTTGGTACCGTCATAGGACTAGACATAAACTTATCGAGTGGAAAGTGTGGTGTAATTATCCTTTGGATTGATGTTGTTTTTGGCGTGCCTCTCTTAGGTCCTTGCTTTGAGGGCTCTTTGAGCGGTGTTTTTTAATGAAATTCTCTTTTCAAAAAAAAAAAAAAATGTAAATATGTATGCACTTAATTATAACATTGCTCACGTAATTATGAGCATATGTTGCATAATTATCAATATAAGCTACATTAGTATGAAGATTTTTTTTCTTTTTCACAAGTTTTTTTTTTTTTTTTTTTGAATTAGAGACTTGACTCTATTAATTTCATCATAACCTAATGACTGGTAGACGGGCAACAAGCTACGCCGCCACCCCTTTCTGAAGTTATCATATATCAACTCATGTAAAACACATGATTCTAACCTAGTGTAAAAGTATATGTTTTCTTCCTTTTCAAGTGTTTATAAATATTAATGTTTTATTCTCAGCATACAACAATAATCTACTAGGTAAGACTCGTGTATTCTTAAAAAAACATTTTTTATAAAAGAGGTAGTGACGAATTTATAATGACATTTTGATAAACTAACTAATGTGAAACGATTCAAAGAAATCTTACGAAAAGTATTTGTTGTTTGTGGGGAAATTGTTGGAAGTAAAGATAAGATATTCGATCCATCCGACGTCTCCATTTGGTCCAATTGACTTCGTACCGTAGCCTAATGGATTTGGAGAACAATACTTTTCTTTCTTGGAGTGACTCATGTTGAAGAACCTCCTGGTCTCGTTCTCTAGTTCTGTCCCGAGACAAAGTGGCACAGCATGGTTTATGACCTTAAAGAAACCGTAATCTTGGCACGCTTTGACCATGAGGTTCTTGGCATTATTAATGCACGAGAGGTCGATTACCGGGATATGTGTAAAGTCAGTACTCTTGTTACATTTGGTGGTTAGATTAATGGGCTTGTTTGGGTCTTGTGAAAGTCTCGCCATGTTGCTTGTTGATGTTTAATTTGATGCTAACAGAAAGGGTAATTATCTGCTTATTTATATACGTTATGGAGCATAATAATTTATTATAAATATATTTTTTGATCAACATTTAATATAAATATATAAGAGATTGTCATTATTAATTGTTTTTTCTCTGTGGCCTCTACAAGTTGTTCATATTAATTTATAACGGATTTGCATGTTGTAACTGAAGTTAAATTACTTTAAATTTCATATATAAAACGATCATGCAATTTATTGATAATCGATAAAAATTTAAATAGGAAAATTTGTAAATATATATTTTTTGAACAACATTTAATATAAAAATATATGTATGTGTGTGCAGGGGCGGACCTAGCTTGAAGCTAGGTGCCGCGTCCGTTGCTACTCAACTTCTCGCACGTAGTGGAAAATTAGTGAAAAATTTGTGTTTTTTTTACGATATTTGGAAAACGTTACTACTAAAATGAAAAAAATAAAAAAACGTAACTAGTAAAATTAATTTCTAGATCCGTCACTGTGTGTGTGCATACTCACGTGCAAAAGATTTTCATTATTAGTTGTTTTTCTCTCTGGCTTCTACATGTACACACTACTTGGGTATATGATGATATTCATTTAATAACATATTTGCATGTTATAAATTAAATTGAATTACATTAAATTTCGTATATGAAACTATCATGCAATTTATTGTTAAACAACAAAAAGTTAACCAGCAAAAATATGTAAACATAACGTTTGGTCCATGTAAGAGGAGTAACCATATAAGAAATCTAGTTGATCGGCTTAGAATTATCAAACGAAAGAAAACATTAATCTATTTAGCTTACAACTTCTTTTTCAGTTATAGTTATTTTTAAATGTCAGGGAAAATAAAAGAAAACACATATGCGTACTTGGATTAAAAAATACCAATTAGTGAATGCAAGTTATTAGAAAAAAAATCAAATTAAATGAGTTAAAAACACATATCATTTGCGGTATAACTAGTAAAGCATTGTTCACATCTACCTACAGTTTTAATATACACAATTAACCTTATTGATTCAATTTAAAAACAACTAATTGTTATCGATTATGCTACAAATGTTTTAGATTTTAATAATGTTATTGTTGGGTCTAAAAGACCATTGTTTACGGACCTCAAATATCAACAACACGTTTTGGGCTCAATGGTTATGGATAAGTGGAGAACTCCACATCTAAATGTTTTCGAGTGGGACTGATCCATGGATGTGTGACGTCGTACGAAGTTTTCACTTGGACAAAAAAACCTGTTAGCTCCTACTCGGTAACACAAACGTTGTTATCAGTTAGTATGAGAGATTAGGTATCATGGATTACACGTGGACCTATAACTCAGCCACGAAATAACTAGATTATCACCTTCCATGGTCAAACCTAAAACACACACACATAAGATTTAACGTGAAGCTTTGTAGAATAAAAATAAATAAATACATATGAATATACATGTGAACGTGATTCTTACTCAAACACAGGTGCGTCAAAAAGTTGGACTTCTTGTGTTCTCATAATATTTGCTTCTTTGGATCCTAAAATTCTTCTATTTATATAGTATTAAATTACAAGTGATTTATGCATTGTTGTGTTGTACCTTATGCTTTATGAGTTATTTATGCTTTACAATGTTGTACATAGCTTGCTATGTGATGTTGTACATAATAGTTGAGTTTAGTACCACATGCTTTGTCATTTGTACGCACCTCCTCACCCCAAGAGTCAATACACAAACTCTCTTTATCCCTCTGTTCTTAATCTCCGACAAATCAAACCAAAACCCTAAAACCTCGATACAAACAATGGCCATTACGAGTTCTAAGTTATAAAATAGTGACTTTGCGACTGCAACTTGCAAGTTCTGGAAGAGTGTGAAAAATGAAAGTTATAGTAGGCTGCCGAATTACAGATCTGGACAATCGTTGTTGAGTGGAGCTAACTAGATGAAAATGTACCCGTTTGAGTTAGTTTCCAACTTTCAATAAACTATCAATTGAGGCAAAGTTATAGCATAGTTCACGTGAACACATCATTGCTTTGCAAATCACATTCTATTTAAGTTTTATTATTTTAGTTAATTATTGGAACACACATTTTACTACTGTGTTAGCATAATCCCTATTTTCTTTAAGCCTTTTTTATTATATCAGATATTTTAATGATTGTATCAACTTTAATTTAGGCAGTTGTTTGTAAAGTGAGTTGCACCGATGAAGTTATGATTCATGACAAGTGGGGTTGGGTTCAATTGGTAACAGATGACAATAATATATCTAGGGCTGCAAACGAACCGAACGAACACGAACAGGGCCTTGTTCGTGTTCGTTTGTTAAGGAAAATATGTGTTCACGAACAGTTCATGAACACTTACCGAACGAGATTTTATGTTCGTGTTCGTTTGTTAAGAAAACACTTATGTTCGTGTTCGTTTGTGTTCGTTTATTAATTTTGTTCATGAACGCACACGAACACAAACGAACATTCATGAACACAACAAGTGCTCATGAACACAAATGAACACAAACGAACACAAAAAAGTGTTCATGAACGAAAACAAACACAAACGGACATATATTAACTTTCTTATAAAATCGAATTTACATACATATATTTACCTCATATAAATTGTTTTGGGTAAAATAAATAAACGTAAAAGAATATCAAGACAAATTATAAAAATTAAAAACCTTATTAATCTATCGAGCACAAACAAACATAAACAAATGAACATAAAACAAACGAACATAAACGAACATGTTACCGAACGTTCACGAACATAAACGAACGAACGTGGCCTCTGTTCATGTTCGTTCGTTTAACTAAACGAACGAACTATTTTGTTCGTGTTCGTTCATTTATTAAACGAACGAACACAAACGAACTTCCCGCCGAACGGTTCATGAACTGTTCGCTGAAAGTTCAGTTCGTTTGCAGCCCTAAATATATCCACCTGGTTCTGTGATAGTTTATTGCCTAAATTCATGTCTCATTCAAAGCTATATTCTGTCGATAACCTTTTGGTCCTATTTCTTCCGGTTGTTATATTGAGACCATTACCATACCAAATTGAACTGATACTAATCAAAAGTCCGCCGCAACGCGCGGGGCGTATTACTAGTTATATATTAAAGAACAAAGTTAATGAACAATAGATAGATGTGTCGGTTGTGAATGGCCAAACTGAGAGTATTTGCTCTACGTTTATTATATATGCTTGGTGAAAATAATGTATTTTCATACACATGACATGGATTCTATATGAATCAATGGGCCGTGATAAGTCTTTACTAATAGCAATGACTTCCTCTTTCATTACTTCGTTCTTTCCGTATCTATTTCCTTTGCTCTTAGTTACTTATCAAACGACACTCAGTAAAGAAAGGGCGAGGCATCGATAAAGAATCGATTCCAAACCACAATTCTAGTAGATGGCGGGCCTCCGCTTTTCTTTCCATTCATTTCTTTGGATCCTTAAATTGTTTTGTATGTAAGCAATACTTAAGGTCCTAAAATAAATAATTGTATTCTTCAAGGACCTGTATTGAGAAAGAGCTAGCTAGGTTTAAAAAACAAAAACAATAACTCGAACTCCATTTGTATCCACTACAAGCAAGTGAACAATAATGTCGTCGTCGACGACGATGATGAGAGATCTGGAAACCACCAGATCTCTACCATTAGTAGTCACACTCAACTGTATCGAAGACACATCCATCGAACACGAATACCTAACCGGCATCGCACGTGTCGAGCACGTGCCACTTAGCCTACTCGCTGAGTCCAAGATCGAGTCCGCCACAGCCGTCCTTCTCCACTCGCTCGCGTTCCTTCCACGCGCCGCACAACGCCGCCTCCGTCCCTGGCAACTAATATTATGTCTCGGATCGTCTGACCGGTCTGCTGACTCAGCAATCGCTGTTGAGCTAGGGCTTGGTCGGCTTGTCCACGTGGATGTTTCGAGAGCTGAGGAGGTTGCTGATACGGTTATGGCTTTGTTTTTAGGGTTGTTAAGGCGTACGCATTTGTTGTCTCGTCATGCGCTGTCGGCTTCGGGTTGGCTCGGCTCGGTTCAGCCGCTTTGTCGTGGGATGAGACGGTGTAGAGGGCTTGTGCTTGGGATTATTGGTCGGTCTGGTTCGGCTAAGGCTTTGGCTACTCGGAGTCTGGCTTTTAAGATTAGTGTCCTCTATTATGACGTTCCTGAGGTATAATTAAGTTAAATTATTATTATTATTATTATTATATTTGTTGCAAATATAAAAACACTAATGCTATCATTAGACTACTTAGAGATTCAATTCAGATCTGATTAAGGCTCTAACTAGACGGAAGTACGAAAAGTGACGGTGAATTGTAACTCTAAGGTGATAAATATAATCATAGTGTTCCTTTGCTAAGGAAGGGAAGTGAATAGAGATTATGTGCAATGTATTTTAGTATGGAATGAAATAATGTAATATGAGATGCAAAATATGGTTAATGATGAAGTTAATCCAAGCATAGGGCTAATGTGTCGAGCCTTGCGACTCTGGCCTTGTGTTGTTGTATCAAGTGTTATCAACTGATGAGGTTTATGCGTAGTTGTCAATAGCGATTAGTGGAAGATAGCTACAAGCTACCCATATGCTACGTAGCGATAGCGATGAAATAGCGGGTGCTAGTTTATGTTTAGCGTTATCACTAGAAGACAATTTTAGAAATATTTTATACGTGTATAAAATCAAAGTACACTGTTTTTATATGTATATTTAAAAGAACTCCTAAAATTCTGCTATTTTATATGTATATATTATCACTTTTTATATTAAAACAACCCCCCTCCCCCCTTAAAACTCCGCTATTTTCATGTTTTGTAGTCGATAACCATCGCATAGCGACCTGGTGTCGGCAAGCTATTCGCTATAGCTGCCGCTATGCTCGATTGCTCGCTATTAACAACTATGGGTGTATATGTTTTAAAGTTTCACAGGTTATTTTACCTTGTTGAGTGGACTGGTTGGGACCTAAACTAGATTATTAAGGCTGTGGACACTAATGAATAAGAGCTCTGCTAATCAGTCATTGTGTATGTGAATGATGTACCAGCTGGAGGATAATCTTTGCAACCTATTTGGTTTTAAATTAGTACATTCCTTCTTTCTTTAATATTTATTTTTATATCTGCTAGGAAAAAGGAAAAAGAATAAGCAGGTTTCCTCCTGCTGCAAGGAGGATGGACACTCTTAACGATTTACTTGCTGCAAGTGATCTCATTTCACTCCATTGTGCCCTAACAAATGATACAATTCAAATTTTAAATGCTGAATGCTTGCAGCATATCAAGCCAGGTGATTTTTTTGTTGAGTTATTATTAAGTTTCATACAATGTGCCTCTTTTTGCACTAACAGATTTGCTTCAATATACAGGGGCGTTTCTGGTTAATACCGGTAGCAGCCAGCTATTAGATGATTGTGCCGTAAAACAGCTTTTGATTGATGGCACACTTGCAGGATGTGCTTTGGATGGTGCTGAAGGGCCTCAATGGATGGAAGCATGGGTAAGATGAGTGACCATAGGGTATGAGACATTATAGAACATGCAACTAAACTTGTTTCGTAACATGTGATTGACCAATTTTATTAAGCATATTCTTACTGTTTTAAACTTTGCATGCAATTAACTGAGATATACATATGTGGTATCACTGGTATTATGAGACATTAACTAAATCAGCCTTATTTATATGAGTAGTTCTTGGAGTACTATTCCTATAATTTACTACAGGATTCCTCATTCAAGGTTTTCATTAGCTGCTAAGAGGGCCTTTTTGGCTCCTTTATCTTGTTTACAACTTGCAAGCTCTAAGTAGTTAGACTATTAGAGGGTGTTTGGAATTGCTTTTAGAAAATAGATTATGCGTTTTGGTGCAGTAGGGGTGAAGTTGCTTTTAGATTATTGCGTTTTGGTAACCTTTTAAACGCAAATAATGTATTTTTACAAACCTTTCCCAAACACTAAAAATTGATTATTTGCATTTTCAGATACGAGAGATGCCGAATGTTTTAATACTTCCCCAAAGTGCAGATTACAGTGAAGAGGTATGGATGGAGATTCGGGAAAAAGCCGCCACTATATTACAAACGTTCTTCTTGGATGACGTCATCTCAACCGATGCCATTTCAGACGAAGAGGAAAGTGAAACTCTCTATGAAGATGAACAAAATGTCAAACAAGACAAACACAGTGCATCGCAATCCTCTACCATTCAACAACTAACAGACAATATTCATACGCCTCACAAGAGCCCTTTGATAAAAGATATTAGCCAACCTCGAGAATCAACATTATCGCAAAATACCTCCCCTCAATCTGAAGTCAAACACAGTAGATCTGGTAGGAAAGCTAAAAAAAGACATGCCCGCCAAAGGTCGATGCATAAAGAAAAAGAGGGTACTCCAAATAAAGAAGATGATACTGCCATGAGTGGTACAGACCAAGTGTTGAGTTCTAGTTCACATTTTGCTTCACCGGATGATTCAAGAAGTAAAAGAACAACCGTTGAATCACTACACGATTCGTCAGCTAAATATCTAAAATCAAGCATCGGTGTTGGTAAAAGGTCTATAGAGATGTTAAAAGATGGTTGTGTTATTTCTTTGCAAGCACGAGATCATGCTGCGCTTCATGTTTCTAGGCAGAGAGCTAAAGGTGGTGGATGGTTTCTGGATACGATGTCAAATGTGACGAAAAGAGATCCAGCAGCACAATTTCTGGTTGTTTTCAGAACCAAGGTTTGTGGAGTGCAGTTTATTGATGTAACTTCATTGTTCTGTCGGTTTGAGCTTGGGTCCAAAACCGTACTGGTCCAGGCAAGACCAGACGAAAATGAAAGGCAAAATTTGAAGTTATCGGAACCGAGAACTGGGCTGTATACTACCGGTGTGGGGACAGATTTAGAACCAGTTTGTACAGAAGCAGACTGGAACCGGGTTCAAACTTTTTGACAAGTGGTTCAAGCCTGCTTTCTTGCCTAAACTATGTCGTTTAATAAATTATAGAAAAAAAAAATTGGTTTGGTATTGGACACGGGCCTAACCAGATCGGACAGAACCAAAAAAAATTTCAAATTCTGACAGGAAACGGGAGTGTACATAATTGGTCTTGTCCGATTTGCTACCCTTCTTTGATTTTGGTTTGATTTTCTTGGTTCAACATTTTGGGCTGAGCTTTGCATGCCCCTGTGTACTTGGGGCTGGAATCAGACCAGGCAGAAACCTGAAAGGAAAATAAAACACTGAAAACAAAAACCTAACTGATTTAAACCCGCCCACCCTAAATATGATTGAATCACATACATATCTATATATGTGTGTGTGTGTGTGTGTGTGTGTTGGTTTGAGAAAATGCAAGTCTAAAACGGCATCAATTCAAGTTAATAAATAGATGCTTGGTTCATTTCCGATTTTGAACTGGACCCAATTGGACCTATTTCTGAAAAAAATGCAGAACCAATAGCTGAACCGAAAACCAGTTTAAAAAGCCTGCCACCGTTAACTAAAATGGAGATGGTTGGTCCTGGTTCCATTCTTGGTTTGGTTGGTCCGGTCCTGGTTCTATTATTATGTTGCACCCCCGTAGTAAGTTTTTTCATATCTAGCTGAGTCTCTTGTTTTATTGTGATATCTGCAGGACACAATTGGTTTACGATCTTTCACTGCTGGCGGGAAGTTGTTGCAGGTGTGTTTTCACTTTAAGTTATATTACCATGATCCAACATAATAAAGCGTAAGTTGCATTTTGCTACGAGTTTTGTCCATCAAGGAAGCAAGAAACATATTGAAGCTTCTTTAAATCATATGATGTTATCAATTTACCAAGTACGTAGTGTGTTTCGGAAACAAGATGCATCAAATTATGGCAAAATACTAATAATAGATAGGGAGTAATATGCCTTCTTGATAATTTTTTTAGCTATTTTGGTTGGGGGGAGAAACATGATTAAGGTGTTCGGTCTCCAAAGTAGTTTCAATTTCAATGTGTGCCATGATGAAACACTATAGAACTAACATAAAGGAACTATACAGATAAATAGAAGAATGGAATTTGTATTTGCTAGTCATAGTTTTGATGTCTGGGAGAGTTGGACGTTTGAAGGCTCTTTGGAGGAATGCAGACTGGTTAATTGTAGAAATCCTTCTGTAAGTACTTTCCTCTCCATAAATTTCACATTTTGAATTTCTTCATGGTTGTTGGAACTTTAAATCTGTTTATGTATATGAATCTACTACTATATATAAATGAAAGCAAAGTTGGGATACATGTCATCATATGAGAGCATAGTTTTTGTTTTTCCCGCTCATTTGGACATTTGTCAACTGATTAATAAAGAAAGTTTTTATTTTATTTTTAAAATAGATAGGGTATTTGTGTCATTTACCAATTAAAAGCTTGTAGCTAGTAGAGCTTTTTCTTAAAGGGTATGTTTGGCAAGGAGCTTTTAAGAGCTTTTAGGAGCTTCAAGCTACAAGCTTTTAAGAAAAAGCTCCTACTCAATAAAAAGCCTTGTTTGGTTGAAGGAGCTAGAAGCTTTTAGGTTGGAGAAAAAGCTCTATAGTGAAAAGCTACTAGTAGTAGCTTTTAGGAAAAAGCTCTACTAGCTACAAGCTTTTAATTAGTAAATGACACAAATACCCATTCTATTTTAAAAATAAAGTAAAAACCTTCTTTACAAGTTTTTAATTATGTCTATTTTGGTCATTTTATACATTTTATTAAAAGCTCCAGCTACTCTGCCAAACACCAAAATATATTTAAAAAGCTTCCAGCTAACAGCTTACAGCTACCAGCTTCCAGCTAGTTTTGCCAAACATACCCAAAAGCTACTACTAGTAGCTTTTCACTATAGCTTTTTCTCCAACCTAAAAGCTTCTAGCTCCTTCAACCAAACAAGGCTTTTTATTAAGTAGGAGCTTTTTCTTAAAAGCTTGAAGCTTGTAGCTCCTAAAAGCTCTTAAAAGCTCCTTGCCAAACATACCCCTATAGTACAACTTCAATTTTTTTCAAGCTCTCATTAAGCCATATGACACATCTACTATTTAATTATTTTTTCTCTCATGTGCATAGCACATGCACTTTCCCCCATGATTTTTAAACGTTAATAACTTTTTTAAATGTCATTTTTTTTTTGAAATTAACGAGCATTTTATTATCTTTCCAACGAGTACCATAGTACTATACAAAAAACGGAAAAAAACCGAGCATTTTATTATCTTTCTAAATCAAGAAGTTGCAACCAAAGTCTGTTTAATAAGGTCTTTTCCAGAGCAGTGGATCTGTTAAGGAGATTTGTCTGTAATAGTTGTTACTTCAAACAGATGATGCTTCAACAGTTTGCTTGCAATAGCTGTTTGAAGCAACATCTGTTTGAAGCAACAGTTGTTTCAGATAGATCATAGATCTTCTTAACAGACCCACTACTCTGGAACAGACCTTAGTAAACAAACTTTGCTTGCAACTAGGGATGAACACATAGAGCTAAATACCGATCCCGTCCCGATCCCGTACCGATACCGAACCGAGGGTGTTCGGTATCGGTACTCACATTTAGAGGTTTTCGGTTTCGGTATTATCGATATCGGTATGGTATCGGTATTGGGTTTTGTGAGATTTCGGTATTGGTATTTTCAGGATCTGTATCGGTTGGTACCGATACCGTCCCGACATTGCTACTTGCAACAGATGCTTGACTTCTTGATTTGGTATTTAGTAAACAGACCTTAAAAAATGATATAGTCTTCCCGTGCATCGCACGGGATTTCACCTAGTTGATTATATACACAAGAAGGTCGTTCTATACAAAACCATTTTAAATTACAGAACTACGTGAACCTTGTAAACATATGTATCTATTGCTTTTAGAAGGGTATGTACAAGTGCTTATGCGGTTCTCATGGTTCTCTACTTGAGCTAATACGACTCTAATAAAGTTTATGGCCTCCAACAAATAAAGCACAATTCATATATAAATTTCTTAAGAATTTTCATATTATCTCACTTCTAAGTAGTGATGAAACATTGAACATTGTATACGTAAAGTATAAGTGTCTCCAAATAAGGTACTCTTTAACTATTTGGTGCATGTAGGTTGGCAAGGTTTTGTATTTAGTCAATTATCCCTTTCTATGCTTTACCAAAAGCAGATTGCCTGCTTAAGTTTTATTTTCATTTTGTAATTCTGATCTTCCCCATTAAAGGTGGCAAAACGGGCATGATGGGTAATGGGCCTTTTTTTAGTTGTGAACTTGTGTAGGTTCACTTTTGTACGAGTCAGGTTGGGGTTATTATGTCGATTAATCATGTAACAATATTATATTTTGAATTAAACGGTTTTAGAAATTTATGCATTAAAATAACCCTATGGGTAATCCTTTTAGTCTATTTTTTTAACTTTCTGCTTTGTTTTTTTTCCATAACATTTTAATCCATGCAAACTGCAGGCTGTTTTAGAAGTACGCGTGGAGATTCTAGCAACCGTAGGAGATGATGACGGGATAACTCGGTGGCTTGATTAATCCTTTTAACCTGAGAAAGCTACCCAGCCGTGTGCACATGACTTCATTCGCACATTCTTTGTCTTGAAGTTTGTACTATTGTTTGTCAGTAATTATATTCCTTTCGGGCATTATTTGCCTTGAGGTTGCCATCAAAAATCGTCAAAATGTTGAGTATTATGTAATGAAATTCTTTTGTGCACTGTTCGGCTTTTGGCATGATCCAACGAAAGTTGGGTATTCAAAATTTCATCGGCTTGGTGGCTCTGTTTCTTTTGTGCACTGTTCGGCTTTTGCCACCATCTATATAAATCTTTCATATTTACACACTATATGTCTCCTTTGTTAGATAGTGGCCGTTGCTAGAATTTATTTTATACGGTCCATGAATCTACATATAAACCAATTACTTAGGTTCATTTCGTACTGAATTTATTATTCATACTATATTTATCAATGTCGGTGGTACTCACATAATACCACTATTGCACACATGGCACACTTTTCAAAAAAAATTGAAACTTTCTCTCTCCGTCTCTCTATCTAAAAACCCTTTTGTTATTATCAAGTCTCTGTGTATTCTTTCTTCTCTCATCACCATCTCCACCCCTGCTCATCTCTCTATCCTCTCTCTCGCATAAACAACCACCGTCCCCTTCCTGAGAAAAAAAGGTGTAGACGAAGGAAGGTGGTTGAATCGCTGCATCAAGAGATGATCTCTCCCCAGTCGTGTGATGTCGCCTCCACCGTTTGCACGGTCTTGATGGAGACGGTTTCCCCTCCGTCGTGTGCAGTGGCCTCCACCGTTTCCACGGTGCCAAGGGTGGGGGTTCCGGTGCGGCGTTGTATACTGTGGATGGTGTTGATGTTATAAGCTTAGGGTTTCAGCAGGGTAAAGAACCCTAACACCCACACCAAAGACGCAAAAGACCCGATTTGCAGGTATCTTCTATTTATCCCCATATTAGAATTTGTTTGATTAAATATTTGTTGTTCATTCAATTCACGGAGATAATGGAGCAAAAAAAGGCCTGCTCTTTGGTTTAATTACTATGAAATTTATATATAAAATATATGTTGACACTTTCCTATATGCTTTTTCATAAAGTGGCTACTATTTCTTTGGGATATTCTTACGTTTCTCAGTCATAGCAATTTTAGTGGAAAGAAGTTACAGTATACAATCGGGTTTTTTCCAAATTAATTACTAGAGACAATGGGTTTTAAGCATACAATAACTTCCAACTCAATACTAAATTTGCATTCTGCAATTGTTCAGTTACAAAATTTGTTGGAAATGGATATGAATTTAAATTATTGAGATTTCAATACGTTTTTCTATGATGTTGGTTTCGGGTTATTTTTGTTGTTTTTCTCGGGTGACTTACTGATCAATTTAGAGCTGTATTTTTTGCGCTTTGGGACGGTGTGTAGGATCGGTCGTGGATGGTGGTGATCATGGCGGTGATGGCGTATCTTTCTTTGTCGTGCCCACTGGTGTCGCCCCTCCACCTGCCTATTGTTATCAGCTGTGAATGGTGTCGTTGACCATTGATCTGCGTATTACCAATTGATGGTGTTGCTTATGGTAGATCTATGGTTGATGAATGATAGTGATGGTTGCACATCTGTGTACGGTCACTTCCGGTACAACTCGCCGCCACAAATCTGATCGAACAGGTTAGTAATAGCCTTCAATCGCTAATCTTGATTGCTTAATTTGATGGAACATGCTCTTTACAATTCATTTATGTTATAGGGCCTTAAAACCCATTATTCTTTACCTTATGTTGTGATGAGTTGATTCAGGTAGATTGCTATGTGAATTGCAAAATTTGATGTCATTGCAGTATTGAAGCTTTTAAAATCCACTAGACGCAACATGGATATTACGTTCTGGGGATTACACTCGCGACAACTGATGTTGGACTTTTGATATGTGAATTTTAAATGTGGATTTGTAAGAGATTGTATATATCCTCGAAGTTCACCCATTGGCATGGAAAATATACTTAGGTATGTGAATCTGCAATCTGTGTTATTGGCCTGAATTTTTATGGAGTTAGTTTGTTATAGTGTGATGGTGATGAACTGTTATGGTACTAGGACTAATTTCTTGCTATTTTTAGTATAAGTGAAGATGATTGAAAACAAGTATGATTAATATATAAAAACAAAACAAACTTCCAAGTACAACAAATTATAACATTTTTACAACCATTTCTTTGTGTGGGTAGATGATTTTGCCTCATTCAATTTTTTTATTAGCTGATTTGGGCATTCCAGTTGTAGCCAAATGCTCTCATTAACCACAACAGAGGTTTACATAAGACTATAAGAGGCTGTAGTGTTTCAACTTGAATGGTGGTACCTAGCAATAGAGGTTAGCTTTATTGGTCCTTAAATACTCCTTTCAGATCCTATCACTTCATAAATTTATTTACATATAAATATGAGATATTTACTTTTACCATTTTTATTTATATATATATTTTTTCCAAAAAAAAAAAACTCATATATCTATACCACTATAAAATAGATTGAAGCCTCAGTTAGTTACTTGGGTTCAACTATCATCATCTTTTCCTTTTCTGGCTTTCTACTAACTATTTTCACTTTGTTAAGTGGTACTATAGGTTTAACAGGTAACCAATCGGATTATATGGGAAATTGACCACACCTACTTGGCAAATGTCTATCTATCTTCGCCAATGCCGACTACAAGATGAAAGATTAAGTGACTTTGGTCTTGCAAGAGCTTCCTTCAACGATAAACAACCTACTGCAATATTTTGACAGTATCAAATTGTAGTTTATAATTGAAGTTGAGAGGTAGTCATATGGACCATAAGGGGTTTGGTGACGGTCCAAACAGATTTTATGTAATATTTGGCTATTTTTAGAGATGGGTGTTCACGGTCCGTTAGTACCACATTCGTGGATGATTTTTGTATTGTTATTATTTGAGTCGTGCTTGAATGACACATGTTTACATTTAGCATGTTTATATATTCGTGTATATGTACCCCTTTCAGAAGAACTTGATCCGCAGCGAAGCGCGGGGTGATTTTACTAGTTCAGAAATGCTTATTGATTCCAAACCTGACCGGTTGGGTTGGGCCAGTCTGGCAGTTTCTAAAAAAACTATATAAATAATAACTGTCAAAAGTCAAAACTATATAAAGAGTACCAAACATGCAGCTCAGTTGGTAAGGGCTCAAGTTCTCCTTTGGGGGGGCTTGGGTTCGAATCCTACTAGCTATATTTGGAGGACATTAATGAGAAATGAGGGATGACTCCTAACATATGGTCAGGAGTTCGAGTCCTGATCTCGCGCGGGTTTTACCGGTTCTCCACAGCGGGTCTTCGGACGGGTGGGGGATCGGGTTTTCCCCGGTTCAGAAACCTCGTGGGCAAGCCTGGCTACCCTGGCCAGCCCCTTGCATAGTCTTGGGGGGGTTCTTGGGTTCGCCAGTTTAAGGGTCCCATGGGTAGTCGGGCAGAAACGTTTCGTTGGCCGTTCTAAAAAAAAAAATATAAAGAGTACCAAAAGATCTCCACAAATTAAGTATTTAACAAACAAGTGACTAAAATAAAAAAAAAAAAAAACCTTGTAACCCTGTTCGGTGTGTTGACATAACACATGGTGTCTCAGACCCACCGTAGTGGTGGCGCGATAAAGCGTGAAACAAAAAAATAACGCCCCCCGTAACGGGCATTATGTTCAAAAAACTTGGGCAGACGCTAAATTAATAACGTTGGGTGACACATTCAACCACCAATTAATGTTTGACACGTGGACGAGGGGTGGGGCAAAGTTTAAAATCAGGGGCGTTATAATGTTTGACACTGAAATTCTTGAAGCTCAAAGAAGCATATTATGCATAGAAATTTGTATAAATTCAAGAATCTCAAGCTTGTAAAATCCAACATTTTATTTTATCAAACAAGATTTTGGTTTCTCAATCAGAAACCAAAACCAATTGAGTCTCACACAGGTAACAGGAATGTATTTTTTGATGTCGGCGATCTTTAAAGAACATGATTTAGTAATTTAGTAAAATTTGGAGGAACAACCTCTCTATGTTTCGGGATAGAGAAAATGAGTGACCCCATCCTACGCTCTCATACACTACCAACAGCCTGCTTTGAGTGAGATTTTACAAGGTATGTATATTCGTAATACCACCGGAAAGAACAATCACCATTTAATAAACTCCAAAATAAACAAATTCAACAATGTGGATTGGTTTATACTTTCTAAAACTGGAAAGAACATAACAGAATATAGTAAAGTAATTATAGGATCATGTCATAATTGTCTAACTAGTGTACATACATACATACATATGTATATATATAACACCTATGCATACATTTCATACTCAGTGAGTTGGGTCAGGGTTGAATTTTACAGACTCCTTCCAGATGAGCTCTTTGATATTCTCCTCAGTGCAAGTTGGCTGCTCAAAGTCAAAACTGAAAGGTCTTGGGCAAACAGGCTCCTCATTCATATCATGAAGAGGCGCTAAGTATGGGTGACAAAGCGCCTCATCAGCTGCAAAATCAAGAATCTTCGATGATTAAAACTGTATATATGGAGTGTTTGGATGCCCATCTAAATTGATCTCAATTTATAATAACTAGCATTATACCTGTAATACGCCTATTTGGATCAAAGACAAGCATCTTTTCCAGCAAATCCAAAGCTCCAGGAGACTTGTTAGGAAATCTAGCAGAGAATTGTTGCTTCGGATACTGAGGAAGCTGTCTAACATATCTTCTGGCATTATCGCTTCTCAGAAATCCAAGACTCGCGTCATCTGGCGAACCTATCAGCTATACCCAAAAACAAAAAGACACATGGTCAAACTTCTCCAGATATAAAAATGACCTTTTACCATATGAATCCCGAATTTCATTTTCAACACAATAATATCAATGGGACACATAACATGTTAACTGGTTCTGATTATGTTTCGGTAAAAAAAAGCTAACGGGAATAATGACTATGAAAACTTGATTACCTCTGTGATGAGTCTAAGTTGATGAACATAATCTTTGCCCGGGAACAAGGGTTGTCTAGTCATAATTTCACCAAGAATGCAACCTACTGACCAGATGTCAATTGCTGCTGTGTATTCTGAACAATTTAAGAGCAATTCTGGGGCCCGGTACCATCGAGTGACAACATATTCAGTCATGAAATCTGTTTCAGAAGTTGTTCTTGCAAGTCCAAAATCTCCAATTTTTAGGTCACAGTTAGCATTCAGAAGCAAGTTGCTCGGTTTTAGATCACGATGCAAGACATTCGCAGAATGAACATACTTCAGTCCTCGAAGCATTTGGTACAGAAAGTACTGCAAACCAAGTATCATTAATGTCAAACCACACAGAAATCAACTACCACTAGGATAATAAGTATTAGCACCCATTAATCAAATAACTAGTTGACTACCCCTGAGATTTAGGGGTGTTCTTTTTAACCGATAACCAAACCCGAAGTGACCCGACCCGAGAAACTACCTTACCCGATTAACCCGAACCCGATTAAGTGCATACCCGATTAACCCGACTAGAGTCTTTAGGGTCGGTCTTCGAATTAATTTTATATAATCCGGGTTGACTCGAATAACCCGAATAATTCAAAAACAAATAAATGATCCAGTTTCCATATTTTTATGTATATCAGAGTAGTGTTTTTGTAGCTAAATTTACAACTAAATATTGTAGCCATGTTGTAGTTTTATTTTACACATATTGTAGCCCATATGGATAGAAATACGCAACCTAAATGGTTGGAAATATGTAACTCAAACACCCGAACCATTAAACCGATAACCATTTAACCTGACCCGAAATACCGGAACCTGATTAACCCCATAACCGATAACCATTTAACTAGATTGGATTGGTTATCGGGTAATATTTTCACAACTGAAGACCCGAATAACCCGACCCGAACAACCCGATAACCGAAAACCAAACCCCATGAACACCCCTACTGAGATTGTATATTTAAAATCTAGAAAAGGTAGAGTGGGGCCTAACCCGACAGTGATCATCAGCCAGCGGTTGATTAGAGCGTATAATCTGATGAAGATCAGTGTCCATTAGCTCATAAACAATGTATACATCATTAAAATTTTCCTTTAGCGGAGGCCGTATGATGTCTTTGATCGCAATTACCTGCACAGTTTGAATACCAAACATAAATGTGCATGAGTTCAACATTTTAAGCTGTTTGTTTATCAAAAGCATACTAAGTAAGCTTGATTACATTATTGGTTGAACAATATTTATATGTAAGATTCAAACACAAACATCAACAAGAAAACTCACGTTTTCATGATCCATGTGGCGGAGAAGCTTAATTTCTCTTAAAGTCCGTTTAGCATCTACACGGTTATCAAATGCATTACCGATTTTCTTGATAGCAACTTCTTCACGCGTCTCTGCATTCATTGCAGCACTGTAGCATATGAAGGTTAACAGTCAGTTTTCTCCATTTATAAGACTAATGTTAATAAAAATCATACAAATATTAATCACCAACAGCATTACACGTTCTTGGGTTAATAGTAAAAGAAAGTTTACAACTGCAGATGAATTAAGTTCAACCTTGTTTGTACCTGAATCAAAGTACTAGGTAGATCTTCCATCCAATTTTCCTTTTTTTTCCAAAGAAATTAAAGAGTACATACTAATTTACTAAAGAACTGTTTAAATGCGCATTTTGAATGTAACTATCGTAAGATAACGAAGCAGAATAAGATGTAATATAATCAGTTAACTATATCCAAGGTGTCTATACATTTATCTCAAATCGGGTTTCTTGCAGCAACTTTTTACTTCATTTATCCCAAAATAATGGTCCACAATAAAACCAAATCACACGGATCCGTTTTATTATTTAGACTATGTTGTGGCCCGCAAGCGACCAGACGCGACTCGCGAGCGAGCCAACGAGCCACGAGCCACGCGATCACCACGACCCTCATGCGTTAACAGTCCCGCGAGCAAGCAGACGCAAGCCTGCTCGCGTGGGCTAGCGAGGAAATAAAAGGAAGAGTTGCAGGTGGGAACAACGCCGCGAGCGAGCAGGCTCACCTTGAGCCAAAAGAGGGTCAAGTGAGTGAACTCAAGCTTTATCCATTGCCATGTCAGCGTCCATATGGCTTGAAATGATAGGATAATATTTGTGCTCACCTTGAACCACAACACATAGCCTTATAGTACATCTAACCACATCTGACATCCCAAATATACAATCATGTATCAAAATTCCTCCATTTTTCAAACAAATTTACAAAAATTCAAGAATTTGAACTAACATCAAACATTCATGAGATCAACAAATTTATAAAGTTCATTTTTTTTTGCAGTTCAAAAAAAAAAAAAAAAACTACAACATATGGACATGGAAACTAGATTACTTGAAAAATGATCAAAATACCAAAACACACAAAAGAAAACTACCTAGACTGAAAAACATATCAATCATTTTATTTATATATTTATTTATTTACTATCATTATTTTTTTTATCATTTTAACTTAACTTTAAAACGTTTAATACATCAAAACAAAAAAACAAAAGTACAACAAGCTGCACCGCTAGCCCTTTATTTATTGATAAAAGAGGAGTTTGAATTCATACCAGACGATACCGTTAACTCCTCTACCAACAGGGCGGATAGGAGGGACATATTTCCTGGAAACTTCAAAAAGGTTACCATATACATTATACTGGACATAACGACCACCATGTGTTGGGGTTCCTTTGATATGCTCTCCTGAACTAGACTCCATTACAGTTACAGTTACAGTTACAGATACAATTTCTTCTTCTAGTTAAGAAAAAAACAATAATAATGATGAATTTGGATGGAAGAAAACGGGATATTGACATTTCAAAAAGAATTGCAACTTTTGAACTGTAATTGGGTATGGAAATCCGTGATCATAACTGCACTTTTTTTATATCTTTTTGTGCTCTTCATCAAACCATACACCTGTTACTATGTTTGTGGCCTTTGATTTTCTGACACCCAAACACATGATTAATGTTAAGACACTACACAAATTGGTTGTTTGGAAACTTGGTACACACCATATTGGTTGTAACTTGTAAGTTGTAACGCTTGTTTACAAGACCGACAAGTGTCTACATTTTTGTTTATGTTTTTTACTAACTTTTTTTTTTACTTCATCGAGGCAAATCGTGTGAAGGCCAGTACGGTTTCTGAGGGGACGCCATCAAGGCTGACAAGCCGCCTCGGATCCGATAGAACATGGAGTCCGGCAAGCCTTGACGCAGTGCCGACTTCGGTCGCCACAATGACAATGAGTCACTTGCAAGAAAGTCACCGTTAAAAAAACTAACTCTTTTTTATAACAAATAAATAAAAGTTAGGCTACTTGGGGTAACCCAATGAGGCAATGACAAAGACGACGCTATAGGCCCACAATCACAGACAACGTTGGGTAGCCCAAACCCATCATTTCCAGTTCCGGACAACCCCGTTGCACGAAGGCCAACTCTGGTAAAACCCGGTTGGGATAGGGTTTAGCTTGAGACATGTGGTTTTCACTTTCCAGCCAAATCTGAAATCTTCATTTCCTCTTCAATGTCAATTGAACTAAAGCTCATTGGCGTTTTTCTCAACTTAAGGAAAACAAAAATTGTGTACGTCATCATCATTGAGCGTCCTCCACCGACCAGTCTTACGATCAACACGAGAGAGGTAAATCATGTGTCCCAGTGTAAAACGGGTGGTGGTCGTAGTTTGATCTCCATACATCCATGAATTATCTAATACATTTTAATTATTTTAGGTACATAGTTAGACTTGGAAATTTATCCTATCGAAACTTCGGAATGTTTATAATAACATGAAATGTAATTTTATAAGGATAATCATATGCCGGATTGGTCGTTATGCCTAAAGCAAAATAAGAAAGATCTTCATCATCCATGATCCATGTGGTCGTCTAAACCACAAATTCTATTCTTTATGTTTTTTATTTTTATTTTTCATGTTTATACACGATATGTGTTACGTGTTAGGCTGAAAAAATTAAACGTGGTTCTATGGTTTACTTTCTCATTAATAAAATATTTCGGCCAATTTGTATGCACCAAGGATGGTTAATTTAGGGGTTGGCTAAATGCACACCCTCTATTTACTATTTGCACTCCCTTTTCAAAAAAAACATTTTATATATTTTCAAATTTCATCCCTCTAATTATAAAACAAATTAATTTTACTATAGTAATCTGGTTGCCTTTTTGTGTATGTATGCTCGTTATAATGCTGCTGTTGATGGTTATTGAATATACACGTGACTATTAACATGAAGTCCAGCAATTTATATTAACAAGAAGTGAAGCAATTTATATTTAACAAGAAGTCAAACAATCGATTATTGAATATACACGTGAAATTCATTGGACTTCGAGAAGTGATGTCTGCTCTGTTCGTTTCATCGCCTTAAACAAACAGGAATCATTATGATGGGGCACAATTAATTATGTGTATACGTACCGAGAAGACGCAATCAAAAGGTCTATTATATTCTTCAAGGTTGAATTCTATCTTCCTTGTAACAACCTATAGATGCAAAAAAATTGTTTATGGAATTTGATTGTATGTATTATAGTATATGTATTCAAAATTCATGTTTCGGAAAGCGGATAAACCCCTAGAATAGTTAGGAATACTTATTAATGCAAATTTTAATAACCTAGAAAATGTAAGGTTATATTGTATTTATTTAAAAACTTCAAGGGGGAAGTGTAAGCAGTAAAAATAAAAAAAAGGGAGTGCATTTAGCAACACCCTTAATTTATTGGCTCATGCATGCTATAATCTCTATGTTAAAAGAGGCTAAAATTATGATTTGTCACAAACAATGACATCTCAACAAGTGATTGATTAATAACTTGCATTTTATTTCCTCTTGAACTCGAACACTATGTTCCAGAGTTTAAAAATAGAAGGAAAGGAAAGGAAGCGGAAAGAAAGGGGAACAATTTTGTGTTCCAGAGTTTCATTAAAGAAAAGAAGTGGAGAGAAGAGGAAGGAAAATTCCTCCAAATAACAATCCTTCCAAATTGGAAGGAAGGGAAAGTAAGAAAAATTTAAAGTATATCATTTACCAATTTACCCTCTCATTTAACCTATAATAAAATCTTACAAGGGTATAATTGTAAAATATACGTTTTTTTTCTCTTCCTTTCAACTCGGGAACACATAAAATCTTTAGTTTCTTTTCTTTTCCTTTCAACTCGGGAACACGAAATAAAATTATATATTTTCCTTTCTTTTCTCTCCTAATATCCCTTTCTCTTCTTTTCTTTTAATTTCAACAACATCAACAACAATCTAATGACGAAAGTAAGCTTATTGATCAGTCATGAAATGTCATTTTTTCTTCTGAATTTAATATGGCATCTCATAAGGTTAACTCATTAGTTTAAACATGTTCGCCCAGATTTTATGCCAGCACAAGATATAAACATGAAAAAAGTAGGGGTGAGCAAATGTCGGTTCGGTTTGGTTTTTACATGAAACCGAAACCGATGACCGAAGTTCGGTTTTAGGAAAAACCATAACCGAAACCGATCGGTTATGTCAGTTCGGTTACTTCGGTTAATATGTCGGTTATCGGTTCGGTTTCGGTTATGTTCGGTTAATAACCAAACATAAAGCTTGTGCAAAATTATAAACTTAAAATAGTTAGTAAAATGTTTACGCAAGAAAAATACATGACATACCCATGAAATAAATAAAAATTTACTTCAAATATATGGATATACATACAAAATACATGAGTTACATTAAAAATATATTTCAAATACATAGATATACATGAAATATACCGGAAATATATTAAATTATGTTCCTAATAAATGGATATATGTATGAAAAATACTTAAGTATATAACTATCATTTCGGTTTCGATTATTTTCGGTTCGGTTTCGGTTTTTTCAGTTATCGGTTTTCATATGTTCACCCTTAGAAAAAAGTACCTTTTAATGAGTTATTACATACAAGTTTTGTAAATTGTCTTATTTGAGATTAATGCAAATGTATATACGAAAATATACAAATAAAGGAATGAGGGAAATATGTAATTGATTTTATGGGTTGGGTAAATATGTAATAAGACAAACTTAGCTAGGAGAAATGTGTAAAAAAATAATAATAAGAAATCAAGGTTAGACCTCTTCTAATCAATAGTATAAGGCTCTCTTTCTCTTGTGTTATATATTCAAATTAGAGGAATTAGAATTAAATAATCCTAATTTTACTGGGTTGGAAGACAATAATCTCAAATTGAAAGTTGAAATTTAACAGTCCTAACTTCTCATGGATTTTATTTAATTGGACCAAAACTAACCGGGGTTAACCCAGTTAGTTTTTTATTGACATGGCAACCCACGTGGCGTATGACGTGTCAAAAATCTGTACACTTGGCAGCCAACTGGGTAGCTTTCTGCTGATGTGGCGTCAACTGGGCAGTTTTTCTGCTGAAGTGACAACCAATCGGGCAGTTTTCTGCTGACGTGGCAGCAAACAATATAGTTTTTGCCATGTCATACGCTACGTGGGCTGCCATGTCAGCGGAAAATTAACTGGGTTAACCCCAGTTAGTTTTGGTCCAATGGAATAAAATCCATGACAAGTTGGGCCTGTTAAATTCCAACTTTCAAGTTGCGATTATTGCCTTCTAACCCAGCAAAATTGGAATTATTTAATTCCAATTCCCCTTCAAATTATGTTTTATTTTCTAGTTGTAATTTGGGTTAGCTTAGTAAGACAAGAGTATACCTCTTCTAAGCCATATCCTCACGCTCTCTTTTCAATATTTATTGGACGATTTCTTCATGTTATTGAAAAGAGTGTTTGGATTAATTTAATGGGCCAACTTATTAACTTACTGAATTATCAAAATGTAATGAGTTAAAATGGTTTATTAAAAAGTGTTTGATAGGCTGATAGCTTACTAAAAGTAAAAAAAAAAAAAGACGTGACTTGCAAAGAGTTAGCTTTTGTTTTATGCACAAGTTATTTAATAATGTTTTAAAAAAATCTAAAACAAAAGTGATAAAAAAGTAAAAGAAAGAATATGAAAAAAAAAAGAATTGTTAGTATTACAAATTTTGTTCTTTAGGTGTAAGGGAAAAACTATCGATTCAAAAATCTAATGAAAAACATTAGTATGACAAAGTTTGTGACAACTTTTGAAATAAACTACACAACCTGCAAACTGATATATAGTTAAAGGGAACAAAGTGTAATTTGCTCTTTTTTTATAGGATTATGTTAACAAAAACATGCCATTCAAAGTGGACCAAATATTTGTTTGTAACTTGGCCGTATAAGCTTCGCAAAATAAAACCAAATTCTATAGTTGACAATTGGCATCTTTGAGGTAAAGCACCTCCAAAGCTTCCATGTGGAAGAGATATGTAGGCGAACGTGGAAGAGAAAAGGTGGAGGGAAAAGACGAGCGTGGGGACGTGGCAGGGAGAGGGAGTGTGAAATACATGGGAACGGACGTCTAGGACAAAAAAACGCGAGATGGGGGATGGGGGAAGTGGTCGTCGTGAGCTTCTGGCTGGTGACCAACCATCCGGGACGATGAATTCTAAATGATGGATCGGATGGTAACCCAAGTTAATATTAATAAAAAAGTTCACATTAACTTTTTACACTTTGTTGGTTTCTTTTGGCAGATTCAAGATGTGTTTAGTTATTATCTCTGCATTAGATAAAATTTTATAGCTAAAAACTTGTTACTTTCATTTAACTGTACGTTCATTAACATCATCATGAACCGCAAATGAATACAGAAACCAAAATCAGTACCATTTAATCAACCTGAAGTTAATGGTTTAGAACACCATGTTCGTTGCCTAATGTTGAGATAATGATTTTAGATGGTGATTAACACACGATAGAAGTGATATCTTACTTAACAAGCATGGTAAGCCAAAGTCAACTTTTGAGTAGACTCAAATTGAGCCGTTGTCAATTTTAGTAGATACAACCAAAATTTTGATAGATGAGTCATAACTACCGTGCACAACATGACAAATAGGGTGGTTTGTGAGGGTGTCTTTAATGATTGAGACACAGTATAATGAAATGATAAGTGTCTGTTGTTAATCACCTACCATTATATTATTATTAATCATAATAATACTACATTGCCTTAAAACATATAATTTAACATAAGTGATTGGCTACTCATCACATACTTAAAGTAAGATGAGGTTCACAAAACTCCAATTCTGTCCAACTCACAAGTCACAAATATCAAAACAAAACTACAAAAACCAAATATATTTTCATTTAGACATCTATAGTTTTTTATACTTAAAATTTCTTATTTTTAAAGAAAAATCCATAGACTTTATTAAAACATAAGTCATTTTTGTATCCAAGAATAAATCCCTAAACATACCCATTTTTTTTTACAACTTTAGAAGATTAACCTACCCAACCCAATAATAAAGGCAATAGAATCAAAGAAATTATGTAGGGCTTTTACAACAATTGCTTGCCCTTGTGGATAGACAAAGTGTAGCTGTACAGCTGCAGCAAGTTTCAATGAATCAAAACTTAGCTGGATAATGGGCCCCACCACCACATCAAATCCAATCAAATTCCTCACTTTTAAGCCAAAAGAAAGATGCTTGCTTTGCTTGCTTGGGGTCCCTTTGCATTGTTAAATTTTTTTTTTATAATTATAATTATAATAATTTATTACAAATAAAGGGTGAAAGAATAATAACAATTGAATTGTATAAATAGTAATACAAAATTTAAAAAAAATGAAAAAAATGACAAATAAATAACAGATTATATAAGGTTTAGGGAATTTGCAGACCTCAGATCTTTAATTATGCAATCAATTGTTGTGTTGTTATCTCCAACTATGATTCCTGCTACTGCTATCACCTTCACCAGTATCAGAATCCCTATCACCAGATCGTTTATCATTTAACACGATATTGTCAACCTTATAATCGCGATTAGAACTCGAAGTTTCTCTCCTTTCCTGCAAATTTAAGTTAAAAAAAGCTTTTAAAATTTAATTATTAATTGTTAACAAAAATATTTAAAGCAGCCAAATGATTCCTCTATCTTATCTTTTACCAAGGGGCAGAGTTAGTTTATTGTCCATTAGTGATCATTACAAATTGTTTATAACATTAATAAGATTCCTCTAACTTTGTCATTTACTATTAATATTCCATATTTTAATTAAAATCCATAATCTTTATCATCCAGGAATGATTCAAGTAATTGACCGACTAAAAGTCAACACTCGAAAAATAATGCATGCTTACAGTGGGAAACAGCAAGTCATCAGCTTCAAGCATGTGAAGGACATGCCCCATCTTTGGTCTTTTTGTTGCATCCGGATCAACACACCGAAGAGCCACTAAAAGTATGCGTTTTAATGCTTTTGAAGATGGCATTTCAGGCAACTTAGGATCAATAACCTCATCAGATTTACGGTTCCCAACCATTGTTTTTAACCATTCAACTAAATTCACCTGTAATTATGCAAATGTTTAAACACAGAACAAATTTCATATCAAGATGGTTAATTGATGCATATCAAGATTAGTAGTGATTGCTAACCTCGCCTTGTGGTCGACCATAATCAACTGGATTTCTACCCGTAATTATCTCCATAATAAGTATTCCAAAGCTATATACATCACTCTTCTCAGTCAACATCCCAGTGCATGCATACTCTGGTGCAACATAACTGAAGAAAACAGACCAAATACTCAATTTCAAGATAGATATGCATTTGCATCACTTTCAACAGGAATACAATCACTACGCAGTTCTAGCAAAATAGATACGTCAAACGTTGACGGAGCAGAGAAACCAGTTTTACTTACCCAAACGTTCCCATTACACGAGTTGTCACATAACTTGTATCCGAACCCAAGAGCTTAGCAAGCCCAAAGTCAGAAACTTTAGGATTCCATTGGCGATCAAGTAATATATTGTTGGATTTGATATCACGATGGACTACTTTCGGTTCAAGACCCTCATGAAGATATGCCAAACTGTAATAATAACAATATAAAGCATCAACAATAAAGCTTCATTACAAGCAAATTATGCTAATAACATTGGACACACATACCCCTTAGCAGTTCCCTGAATAATATTCATACGAATTCTCCACGTCAAAGGGCTAACATCCCCAACATCACCATGAAGCCACTGTTCTAGATTCCCATTGTCTACATATTCATATACAAGCATCCTAAAAAACATTGAAAACCTTAGCCCTTGAAACAAAACCATTAATAAAGCCAATTTGTAAGTTGTAATTGAAAGGGAAATCAAATCAAATAATTACCTATAGGCTCCTTCAACACAATAACCTAACAAGCGAACAAGATTCTTGTGGCGAACGCGCCCTATCACCTCTACTTCTACCTTAAACTCTCTCTCAGCTTGTCCCCTAATTATTCATAATAATTCAAATCATTATAAGTCAATCATATCCAAAGCAAACACAAACCTACACTAGCCACTAGGTTAAGGTTAACAATAACATGATCTTTCAATTAACATTTTAATTAATTAATTAATTAATTAATATCACCTGTTATTCAACAAGTTCTTAACCGCGACACGCGTACTATCGCCCAACACGCCACTATAAACAATCCCATACCCTCCTTCACCAATCACATTCTCATCAGCCAATCCATTAGTAGCCGCCTCAAGCTCCCTAAGCGTATACCACCGGCCCCATCCAAGATGAGACACTTGAGGCAACCCACCACTACCACCACCACCACCACCAAACGACGCCGTATCATTATTACTTGTAGCCCTACTCTCACCACTGGACTGGCGATCAGAGAACACGACACGGTGTTCTGACTTCCCTATGTCGATTTGGATCTCTGGTATGGATGTACGGTGGTCGGAGGTGTCATGGTGGACGATCTCTTGGATGTCTTTGGAAACAGGGGTGGTTAGGGTTTGGTGGTTAATATTATTATTATTATTAGGGTTTTTGATGTGGCGACGGCGGGAGGTGATGCAGACGGAGAGGAGGAAGAGGAGGAGGACGATGATTACGCCGACGAAGATGCCGACGACGACCCAGAGGCGGAGGCCGAATATTGAGGTGGGTTTTGAGAGTTCGCTGTTCATGAATGCTTTATCGTATATAGACATTGTTTTAGGGTTTAGAGAGAGAAAGCATGTGTAAGTGAGGTGGAGTTCAGTGAGTTGTGGGTTTTGCCGGCGATGATGTAAGGGATTCCGGCGACTCTGTGTGTGTGTGTGAGAGAGAGAGAGAGAGGGGGAAGAGAGAGAGGATGTGTATGTATATATATTCCTAAATTAGTAAACTGTGTGCTGGTTTCTTATTATAGGTAAGGGCTTACCAAGTCATTACAGCGTAGTGGTATTTTGCTGGTGAGATAAGACTTAGAGGCCATAAGGTCCTGAGTTCGAATCTCACAAAGAGTGTTTTTTCATAATTATGAGTTTCCTTCTGAATTTGTGACTTGGTGATGGAATATGATCGCGTGGCAACACTGGTGGCACGATAATACTCCAGTGTTCCGTGAGTGATTCCAATTTATTGACCGTTCAAAAGAAATTATAGGTAAGGGCTTAAAGTATAGTCTAATTACCGTTAGACACTTTTTGTTTTTAAGACTATGGGGTGTGGTTCCCCTTCCCCCTTCCTTCCCCTTCTCCACATCAGCGCCACGTCATCTTCCCCTTCCCCTCCCCTTCTAGAGGAAATGGTTCCCCCTCCTTCCCTCTATATTATTATATTATTGTTATTATATTATTATATAAAAAGTATTACTATTAAATTAAAAAGTAATGTTATATAATAATATTATAATATGCAAGTGGATGTATGCATCGAGAGAATGGACGGGACGAGCGGGAGAATACTCCCGAGCACACCGAGCACACATCGGGGGGGGGGGGGGGGCGGTGTTCCCCTTCGGGAAAATGGCCACCTCAGCTTTCCCGACCCCTTTCCCCTTCCACACCCCTTAGTCTAAGGTTTACATTAAGAATCTCTGTACTTTATGTTAAAGTAATTAGAGGTGTGAAAAAACCAGTTTCGGAAAAAAAAAAGCTGGCAAAAATGGGAACCATTTTTTTTTTAAATTCCAGCTTGCTCAGTTTTAAAACCAGTTCCTCAATCCTCACTATCAAGATGACAATCGGTTATACCGGTTTGGAGTTTGTCTAAAAATAACCAGTTTTAAAACCGAATCGGTTTTAAGAAAACCTTTTTGGTTCCACAAAAAGACCATTTTGTAAAAAAAAAAAAAAAAAAAAAAAACCCAGTTATGGTTTGTAAAAAACCGATTTGTACACCTCTAAAAATAAATAATGTTTCACACCTATTTGTTTTGTAGACTTAAGAGTTGTTTGGCAACCTCTGCAGTAGTGAGTGATTGGGTAAGAGACTCTGAACCAGTTGATGAACCAAACACGCTTGATGCCGACTGATTCATATGTAGTCGAATTGCACTCAAAAAACTCAAATTACAAATTTGGTTTGATTTCAGTGATTGAGTTATGAATTGAACACGAATTTAAAATTTTCAATTTGATACGAAGTTTGAACTCAAGTTATATATATTCTTTATTTTTTTTCTATTTTATATTATATTTAACAAGACACGAATAATGTTAACGGGCTTATATTCTATGACCTGGTCCAAGTTCAAATGAAACATGGGCTTCAGTCAGATCGTTGTGGGACTAAGTAACTATAGTAGATCTTACTGGGCCAAGAATGTGGATAGCCTATTTGTTACTGTGTTTGTTACGTGTTATAAGATTATGGGCACTATTCGAAATGTATATAAGGACACGATAGATTGCAAGTCCCTTTACTCAATATTTCTTAATCCGTAAAGGGTTTGTATAACAATCATTATTACCATTTTTTTGTTAATTCAATATTTCTTGGTTGGTGTCAAGTTTGTTGGGCTTAGTCCACTAACATTCAGCCAATCAATGACTGAACCCAATCATCAGTAATGTGTCAGTTACTAGAGCATTCACAGTAGCTTCCTCATCCCCCATTCCCTCACAACTAATCACAACCACATATTACACTAAAAATCATTACAGTTTCTCTCTCCTCCACTCACAACTACTTTCAACAAATACTAAAAAATAAATACACCTTCCAGTTTTCCTCAAAAGATTCTCAAGTAACCCCAATTATACCGATCAACAGTAGATTTCCCATTTTTCTTCACTTACAACCACTCACACCCACCCCATATAATTTTGGAGACATACTCACATAAAATGGGGGAGCTACTGTGAATGCTCTTAATGGGCAAATGGGCAAAGCTCAATTAACTAAGCCCATATTAAAGGTACCATGTACTAACATGTTATTAAATCTAAAATGATGATGAATTAAGGATGTCAATGAACGGGCAATGTTGCAAAAGTCGTTAGGTGGTCCATAGTCGGCTAATTGGGGAGTTGGGTGTACTCGGAGTGCTCGGGGAATACTCGGGGAGTACTCGGACCTGGTAAATATAAAGAAAATTAATTATTGGATATACTATATGAAGAAACAATAAGTATCTCGGTGATTATCACTAATCACCGAGCGGTTAATACTTACGTAACTACAGAGATTATCCTTTACCCAAACCGTCAGGTTAAACCCGAGTGAGAATACGTGTGAGTGAGTGTGAGTGAAAACACAAGGTGTAAGTGGTTCGGTCGAATGTCGACCTACGTCCACTATGAAGAGCCGGTTTGTTATTACTTTGGAGTTTACAAAGTGTTACAAGTAAACCTAGCTCTATGTTACAGATGGAAATTTTTGGATCCTTGCAAAGGAGATGCATTCTTCTATTTATAGGAGAACTCATGGGCTTGGGCCTATCCGGAAGCCCAAGAAAAAATCTTCCAGAAAAATGGCGGGAAAAGCCAAGCATTGTGGATGACGTCAGGCTACTGTTCAGTCATCCCTCGAGGCGGACACGTGGCAGCTTCTGGTTGGCGGGCGACGGTATTCGTCTGGCTACAGTGATTAGCCCACCGGCTGTCGTCTGATGTAACGTCTGACAGCAGCAGGGGGATGTCTGCTGGTTACTGTTGATGACACTGTGGGAACAGTCACGTCACTGTTTCTGTCAGTATGTGTCGTACCACCCCACGCCACGTGTCACCCTTCCATTAGCACGTGCTCTGCTGAGATCTTGACGAATCTTCCTTCTGTCGTCCCTCTTACGTCGTACAAAAGGTGTCCTTTGGAATGTTCCGCGCGCTGACGCGCGCGCATCTGCTGTTGTCTTCATGCGCCAGCTTGTGGCCTGTCTTCAACCGAGTTACCTCCACGGATTCGAGGCCCCTGGCGCCTGAAATGTGGATTAGAGGGATAGGGTTGCCACCTCCGCCTGGATTGGGCTCCCTATCCCTTCACTATATATGTCAAAATAAGCATAATTCATGTCAAATACGCATGTTTTTTTAAATATACATGTTTGAAATTCAAATTTTTTCCGAGTATAAGGCCGAGTAGGCCGAGTTGGGCTGGGTAGGACGAAGATGATTGATTTTGACCACCGAGTACAGGGCCGAGTTGGCCGAGTAGCCCGAGTTTGACCGCCGCTGACTACTTTGGCCGAGTAAGAGAAAGTCGTCACGGAGGGGTTCTGAGGACCGAGTACTCGCCGAGTACAAAGCCTTAGAATCCGACTTTTACAACACTCTGAACGGATATATGTAATTCTCACACCCATTCGTAAAACGTATCTCATACATTTGAGTAGATGATTAGTCATTAGCCCTGTATCGGATATACTCATTTTTCAATATTCATTTTTATGTAATTTATTACTAAAAAAAGTTAGAAATATAAAACTAAAAAATTAGTGGTTTACAAGATTACTCTTATTTTGAAAAAAAGAAAAAGTAAAATCCGTCACTTTCTCTAAAGAAATGGATTATGTTACTAATGATAACCTATGTGTAATATTAATGATATCAAATTGTTTTATTTGATAAGATGAATTGAAGGTAAGTTATATCAAATGGTGAATTAAACTTTTATATATAAAGATTAGTAATAACTTAAACTACTAGTTATTCTCTTATAAATTATACTTTGATCAATGCTGGAAAAGTGACTTTCAACGATTAAATAATCACATTCATCAGTAAATACAAAAAGAACTAACAGTTCGATCAAACCCAAAAATAATATATACATTTTCTATATATGTTTTTAATCTCAAGGTGATAGTCCTTAATCTTTGAATGATGTTACATGATATTGCAAGGTATATGTGTATTTGTAACTTAAAAAAGTATCTCTAAGATAATAAGTAAAACAATAAAAAAAACCCTTAGATATAACCTGGTACAAGTTTTCAACGAGAAATCACATAAATTACGTACCAAGAGTGACTGAAAAGAATTAATGTGTGGCTTGAGAATAAAGTAATCGTGAAAGGTGACATAAAATTTGTTTGCATGAACCATGCAACACTAGATTTTTTTGCCATTTTAGTGACATAGTAAATATTTTTTGTGCAAAGGGAGGGTGTCAGGGCCAAGTTTACAAAAATGGTGAAGTTGCAAGACCATGTTGCGACTTCTGCTGATGTGGAGGGGAGAGGAGAGAAGGGGTTGCCTAGTAGGAGAGAGGGAGATAAACTTGCAAGATGATGTTGCGACTTCTATTTTCTTCCAGGGGCTGAATAGTAGTTTTTTAGATAGTTAAAGGGGGTGATTTGGAAAATTTTAGAAGTTGCAAGATGGTCTTGCGAGTTCTATTTTCGAGCAGGGGCCATATTGTGGTTTTTTCGATAGTTAAAGGGGGTGATTTGGAAAATAAATTAGAAGTTGCAAGATGGTCTTGCGAGTTCTAATAAAAAATAAAAAGTTTCACGGATACCACCAAAGTTACTTGGTTACTTGGTTACTTGATAATGATCATGTTCCAAGTTAGTACAACTTGTCTCTAGACTCTTAACAGTGTCACTTTCGGCCTGTTATTAATTACCTGACAACTTTTTATAATTTTAGAATGTGAATTCGAATCTCTTAAGAACACAGATTGTATGGATAACATGTTGGTGGATGAGTTAATTGATTAATTTTTTTTTTATAAAGAAAAAAAAGTACGTGTAGTTCCAATGGATATATATTTATACCATGTGTAGTGGGGGGCTTTATTTATAAAGACCCACTTTCTGTTATTAATTACCTGACAAGTTTTTATCTTATTTTTTTAGTTAATATGTCGTTTTATTTTATGTCGTTTTTTGGGTAATATGTTTTTTTTTGTATGTCGTTTTTTTAGAATAATGTTTTTATCTTAATTTTATTTATTTAATATGTCGTTTAGTCAATTTATTTAATAAAATTATTTAACAATAATAAATTTATTGAATAAAAACAACGTAAATTTATTATTCACACAAAACGTTAAATATACAATCTACCAAAGTTACAAAACAATCTATTTCCGAGACCACCAATTCCAATAATACATTATAAATTGCAAGTTCAACTTGCGGTTTGTTGCTGACAATCCGCAATCATCATATCTTTAGTGTTTTAACCAGCCCATATTTATGCATCTCTTCCCATATTTATGCACGCAGCGTCCCTCGATACTTGGCCCATATTTTAGCTTTATCTTTAAGTTCGTCGATTTGCTGTACATGGGTACCAAGTCAAGGGTATCTACGTAACTATGTCAGATGCCTTCTACTATTGAGGTACGAGCAGGAGCTGGTGCATCCAATATCGCCAACGTCACTAATGACGGAGCGTGTTTCTTCGACGTCGGAGGGCCTTGCGCTGAAGATGTAGAACCCGCAAGCGCCATTAAATTTGCTGCGAAAATGATCGACTTTGATGAGTCGACCACCTTCAATTTCCGAGAACACCTATTCCAACTTTACTACACGCCTTGCCATAATCCTACAGGCTGACGCGCCATTTCTGAGGAACTCCCACCACCGCCTCCCTAAGGATTTGCTTGGAGGGTGGCTCCAAAGAAAGAAATAACTGGCATGCCTGGGGGTGGTACACGGGATCTTCAAACCACCATTGCAAACCAAGTATTTCATTTTATAAACTACAATACCAATGTTGCATTCTACACGTGTTAAAACACGTGTGGATGTAACATCGATCCAAGTAGTTTCGTGTGGATGTAACATCGATCCAATGAGGCGGTTTCAGGTGGATGTAACATAAATCATTTTGTAATGTAAGTATGGATACGTGTGTTTTGGGTGTTGGCAGGGTGTTTGTGTTTGGGTGTTTGCACATTTGTGGAAAGAGCATGCATGTGAGTTTTCTACGGTGCGGCAAATGCGACTGAATATGGAACGAGGTAATAACAATTTATATGGAGTAAACCGCAAGATGGTATATTGTTTTCTAAGTAAACTTACAAAACACCCCCTTAAGCTATCTAACTATCTATAAAACAGGTCCCTGTTAAGTTACAAAACTAGTCCTTTAACTAACCAAACTTTTTATTTTTTATTAGAACTCGCAAGACCATCTTGCAACTTCTAATTTATTTTCCAAATCACCCCCTTTAACTATCGAAAAAACCACAATATGGCCCCTGCTCGAAAATAGAACTCGCAAGACCATCTTGCAACTTCTAAAATTTTCCAAATCACCCCCTTTAACTATCTAAAAACTACTATTCAGCCCCTGGAAGAAAATAGAAGTCGCAACATCATCTTGCAAGTTTATCTCCCTCTCTCCTACTAGGCAACCCCTTCTCTCCTCTCCCCTCCACATCAGCAGAAGTCGCAACATGGTCTTGCAACTTCACCATTTTTGTAAACTTGGCCCTGACACCCTCCCTTTGCACAAAAAATATTTACTTTAACACTAAAATGGCAAAAAAATCGCAACACTAAATTCCCTTAAAATCCCACATGACGTAATGCAAACCTAATAAAATAATGAACTTAAATTCTTCTCTTCATTCTCTTTCATGAATCACGCTTTTTATTCTAAATTGCTGATCTATTTCGTGGTTATAATCTTAAAATGTGCAACTGAACAATATATGTTTTTTAAGGACAAGCTCGATCCAGGCGTTTTTTATACAAGCTAGATTGTCAACTTTTCTTTTTTTATCAATATGTTCGGCAAATTGCAGTAAATTAATAAACTAAAGACCGTGATATATGTTTACATTTATTACATATGAATGTATGATCAAATAATTTCCAAGGTACCTATCTAATTAATGAAATACACATTGTATTATTCATAAATTAAATTAGATAGGGAATTTTTATAGGGTCACAATTCTACCGAAGCCATCAAAAAGGCACAACGCGCGTGAACTGCTAGTAGCAAGGATGAGGCTACAGGGTGGATGTGTTAGCACAGAACATTAGACCAGAGAAGTTAGGTTTCGTGAAAGATTAAGGGTTGCTAATAATAATATACTGATAAAGATAAGAGATGAGAGATAAAGATAGTTTGGTCATGTGAAGAGGAGACGGATGATGACGCCGGTTAATTAGAGTCATGGAACAAAAACAAATCATCTTTTTAAAACTAAATCAAAAAATACATACAAACATAACTAAAGTAGAGACAAAGCACACAACACTTGAGTAACCTTCCTTGTTGAAACACGTTCACTTCATTCAATGTATTCAAACGGAAAGCACCTTGCTAAATTATTTAATTTTATAAGAAGTTGCATCTCTTCACTAACTTATAAGAGTTTGTTGTCTCTTTAGTTTCTCAAGTGATTACTAAATCATTTAATTTTATAAGAAGTTGCATCTCTTCACTTTCTTCTTTTTAATTATTATCATGTTAAAAAAATATGATGAGATAATGCGACAAAAATTAAGAGCTCCATATGTCTGTCCTGTAGTGACAATGACTAAAAAAACAATGAAAGACAACTTGGCCGATTGCTATTTTTGGTGACTGTAATTCGAACCGAAAGAACTTGAATGATTTAGCAAGAAGGATATAGGTTTAAGAAAATTGCAAAAGATTTTGCTTAAATGTGTGTTGATTCATTGGTTTGGATTTGAATCGGTGGCATTTTTTTTTGAACTGTGACTTTCTTTTAACTGTGTGGTAGAGATCATCACACCCGCCTCTTGGTAGGCCCTAATCACCCACACGTCCAGACTATGTTGTCTGAACCGGGTCTACACTGGTACTGTGGGGACTACGACATTCGCCCGGAAACCGTACTGCCTCCACACGAGTTTCCTCGTTAGAGTAACAGTCGGATGAAAACCGGGTCAGCTCAGATTCGAACCTACGCAACTAATGGCTTACAGGTTTTCCTCTTCATTGCCTAATATCCATCAAATTGTGACTTATGGGGATTGAACCCATGCCTCATAAATGAAAACAAGGTCTCCTACCACTGGGCCACAACTAATGAATCGGTGGCATTAAAAAGCTAAAAATAAATGCATATTAAATATAAATAAGATTTATTAAATGCTACTTAATTCATTTACGTTTCATAATTCTAATCGATTAAAAGCATAAGGCCATAAGTAATGGTTGAAGCCATTTAATGATATTTTTAGTTATTACTTTCCATATTTTATATCCTATTTGGGCATTATACTAGAAATGCCTCACCCTCTTAATGCCCATATAATGTGAAATGGGATGGTGTTGGGGGCATTATTATGATTATTCGTGCCCCTATAATGCTCATTACACATGGTCTAAACAATTTCACTACAATTTTTTAATGCAATTAAATACATTTTATTTACTTACCATTTTCCAATGCCCCCTAACCAACTTCATTTAGTATTGTGTCATAAGCATAAAAAGTTATAAATACTTAAGACCAAATGGCCTCGAGTTCTTACTTATTTGCCTACCCACAATACAATATTCACATCTTTTGAAACTACTTGTAAACGATTAGCAAATAAAAAAACTTAAAACCAATCCAACCAGGCGGGAGGGGGCGCCCGACCCCCAAAATTTTCACTCAGAAGTACTAATTATATAGTATCCATATAGAATTTTCACCATTGAATCCAACCCCCACTCTTCAAAATATGGCCGGTCCAACTAGTGTTAGTTCAACTCGATCATGCCAATCAAACCAGTGTGGGGCTTGGTTCTCGTTTCAACTTGCAAGTCCGGTCATGTTATGTTATGACAACATTAATTTTATTTGAGTAGTTTGTTAAACTATTTTACGACTAATATTCAAATATTTGTTACCTATCTGCAAATTCACATTCGCATTCATTTAATAGTCTTACATAAATGATACAATAATATATGTTCTTTATTCACACACAAATGTCATAACATTAAAAAATGATAATGGTCCAAGTCTGCCCTTTTTGTCACACTCAGCACTAGTCTCTTAACTAAATCTCACTTCTATAAATAGTAACCTCCCTTGTTCCTTACACAAATCAACTAGAGAGAGAGAGAGAGGAAAAACACAAAGACGACATATTATGAAGATGATCAAAGGGCTTGCAGTGATGATCTTTTTAGGCTACCTTGTCCTATGGGTCGTCACACCAACCGGTATCTTTTATCAAAAGTGGCTCGTTAGGGAAAAAGCCCACACCACTTCTACTTATTTTGGAGCTCAAGGTTTGGTTTTTTTTTTTAAACGGTTAATTAATTACACCCCTTTCTTTACACCCTTTTACACGTTTTTTGCACACCCTTGGAGTTGAACTCCCAACCTCACCAAAGAGAGGATTTCCTCTCTACCACTAGGCTATAACCTAAGTGGCAGCTCAAGGTTTGGTTCTTCCACCTCTCTAACGCTCTAACGTTATTATCTGAATCGACTCGATTTTAACTACATCATAATATATAAAAGAACAACATATAAGTTACCAACAAATTTTTGTTTCTAATTTTTTTTTTCTAAATAAAAAAACCAAGTTACATCTGGATAATAGGTAAGCGAGCAACAAGTTGCGCCGCTATCCCCTTTTTGAATCGCAAAAGCCTATTCTAATTAGTTTATTTTTTTGTTTATACGCATATAAACTTTAGGCTCGATGCTGTTGCTCTACACATGCCCCATTTTGCTCATGGCCGTCATGGGAAGTGTATATATCCATTTAAGAAAAAAGGCGAACCAAAATCGGAATGAAGGGTATACTAATCATTTCATTTGTGTTACGATTTTATTATATTACTAGATTATACCCCGGGAACGTTCCGGGGTTGAAAAATCTAATATGACATATTAATTTTACATATGAAATAGAATGATGCGCTTTACAGTTACATGCATGAAAGTTTCGGGTAGCAGCTAACCTAAAACAATTAAAAATATATCTCCAATATTAACGTCTAACCTTAAACAATGTATAACTCTAATATTAATATGTAACCTAAAACAATGTACAACTCCAATGCTAACGCACGTTGAAAATATGAATTCTCTAATATTAATATGTAACCTAAAACAATGTATAACTCCAATGCTAACGCACGTTGAAAATAGAATTCATATTTACTGATTTGAACATAATTAGTGTCTTGCTTATACATGATTAATGATTTACCTGAACACTTTGTGTTTTTTTTCCTGTTTGAACAAAACCCAACAAAAAATAGTCGTTTTTTTCTCCGTTTTTATATAGCACTATGGTACTCGTTGGAAAGATAATAAAACGCTCGTTAATTTGGTGTAATTTTTTTCTTTAAAGAATCTCGTATATAAAAGATATTAACGTTTAAAAATTATGGGAGGAAACATAAGAGAGAAAAATCTAATTTTGTTTTTAAATTATTATTTTCCTAAAATATCTCAATGCCACATGGGATAACACATGGCACACTCAAGGAGGAAAATGCCTCTTTGAGTATCATGTCATTAAAATAGCTTTGGTTTATTATATGTATAGATAGATTCTAAGATAGTTAATATATATAGCTTATGTTCTCAAACTTTCAGAGACAAAGAAGGTACCCAAGACAACTTGAGCATATGGAGAAGGCCAATGATCATCAAAGGTCTTGGGATTGTCTCGAAAATCGAGCTAGCGTTCTTCGTTATGTTTATCGCTCTCATTGTTTGGGCTTTCGCGACATACTTACATGTCGGTTTTGCCTATGTTACCCGTGCAACAGCTGCAGAATACGGAGAGCAAGTGTACGTGATCAATAAATATCTTGTTTTGACTAACTCGAATCATCGTATTTTAATTTGTTCTACATGGTACTAATCCGAGGTTCATGTTTTGGTTTGACAGTTGGCAAATGAAGTTGGATACGGTAGCTCTAAGGTTCGGGTTAGTTGGTAATTTGGTTCTAGCATTTTTGTTCTTCCCAGTGACTAGAGGATCGAGTATATTGTCGCTGTTCGGGCTGACTTCTGAGGCCAGCATCAAGTATCACATATGGCTTGGTCATATTGTTATGACCCTCTTCACTTCTCATGGTGTTTGCTACATTATTTATTGGATCGTGATGAAGCAGACATCAGAGGTATTATATATTGTTACATAATTAATTGTTTATAGATTCATTAGAATCTTTATGATAAAGTCCATAAAATAGTTGCATTTTTTTTTTCACTTTAAATTTAGTCAACTTTTATGATGTGATTCTTTCGTCGCTCATACATCTCACCCTCCCCAGACCCTATTAATAGCGTCGCTATTCGTGGGATTTCCTGGGTTCAGTTGTTGTTGTTTTATGATGTGATTCTTTCGTCGCTCATAGTCAATTTTCTGCTAGTGTATAATCTAATAAATAATGTCATTTGATGTTTAATTTAGATGTTGAAATGGGCAAAAACCAAGATGTCAAATGTAGCGGGGGAGTTGTCTTTGTTAGCAGGATTGATTATGTGGGCAACAACATTTCCTAGGATTAGACGAAAGATGTTTGAGGTTTTCTTCTACACGCATCACTTGTACATCCTCTTCGTTGTGTTCTACGTGTTCCATGTGGGCATAGCGTACACCTCCACCGTGCTTCCTGGATTCTATCTCTTCATGATTGATCGATTCTTGAGATTTTTACAATCAAAAGGGAATGTTCGTTTGGTTTCTGCACGTGTTCTTCCATGTGAAACTCTTGAGCTCAACTTCTCCAAGAGCAAAGGTAAATTAAGCATAAGAAGTATAGAAAATATAAAACATAGTGTTCTAATTGAGTGTTAATATTTTGTCACTAAAACATCTTGTCCTTATACCAACCAATGTAGTCCGTTTTAGTATCATAGTTATGATAATATGATATTTGGTTTTTCAAACAGATCTCGAGTATACACCAACAAGCATCATATTTATCAATGTTCCAAGCATTTCAAAGGCCCAATGGCACCCATTCACCATTACTTCAAGTAGCAATTTGGAGCCTTAAAAGCTAAGTGTTATGATCAAAAGTGAAGGGAGTTGGTCTAGGAAACTCTACCAAATGTTATCATCCCCGAATTCTATTGATCGCCTTGGTGTATGCATTGAAGGACCTTATGGACCTATCTCAACCAATTTCCTAAGGTAAAACATAGAGAATGATTTGTGTTGGTTTATTTTCAATTTGATTACACTTAAATCAAGTTATTGTAACAGGCACAATGTGTTAGTGATGGTGAGCGGAGGAAGTGGGATAACGCCATTTATCTCAATATTTAGGGAGCTTGTTTACACGACCGAAACACTAAAATGTAAAGCTCCAAAAATTCTCTTGATTAGTGCGTTTAAAGACTCATCTGATCTCACCATGCTAGAATTGTTATTACCTTCGACTGGTGCACCTGTAGAGTTTTCAAAACTAGAGTTACAAATCGAGGCCTATGTGACAAGGGAGAAACAACCTGTGATTAATGATAAGAAAGTGAGTAACATTTGGCTTAAACCAAAGCCCTCCGACGCGCCCATAACACCTATTCTAGGACAAAATGGTTGGTTATGGCTTGGCGCACTTATTTCAAGTTCTTTTGTGGTTTTCCTTTTGTTAATGGGACTTGTAACACAATTCTACATCTATCCTATTGATAAAAACACCAACAAAGTGTACTCAATGGGATCAAGGGCCGCGCTGAATATGTTGCTCATTTGTGTGTCTATAATGGTAATATGTTACATTGGTTTTTGGTGGAACAAGGAGAGAAATGCTATTGATTCAAAGCAAATTCAAAACATGGAGGGGGTGACACCCGTTAGCTCACCCAACTCATGGTTTATTAACGCGGATAGAGAGCTTGAAAGCGTGCCCCAACAATCGCTCTTTCAATCTACCAATGTGCATTTTGGTGAAAGGCCGGATCTTAAAAGTAAGACCAAAACTTATACCTTATGCATTTATATTAAAATGCTAATCAGAAACTAACAATTTTAATTCTTTATTTTTTTCTTTTGTTAGGAATTTTGTTTGAGCAAAAAGAGTCAAGTGTTGGAGTTCTAGTGTGTGGGCCAAAGAAAATGAGGCATGAGGTTGCAAACATATGTTCGTCTGGATTGGCTTCAAACTTGCATTTTGAGTCCATAAGTTTTAGTTGGTGATTGACTTTTGCAAATTACAAGATATGGTGTGCGACAAGTTGGTTTTTTTCTACTTTTTTTTTAATATTAATCCTTACTTTTATGTTTTAACGAATGCAAAACTCAAGGCTTGGATTTTGTTCTGATCGATCTATCCAAAATATAGAGATGTGTGTATATCGGATACAAGAGTATCTACTTTTCCTTTTGTTTGTAAACTTGTAATACTTGAATAAACCGGCCATTTATTCACAACCAAGTGATTGTCTATCAAACTCTTTTTTTTATACGAAACTTTTAATCCCTTTCATTTCATAATTTCATAATTGCAACGATTACATCAAGATAGCAAGCTTACAATACAATAAAAATACTATGTTGCGAATCTAAAATAACGTAATGGGTAAACGGCGTCACTTTATAAATATGTAAACTAAACCGTGAAACAGCTTTGATATTATGTACGTTTTTGCTTTGAGAACTTGTACATTACTACTCACATATCGGTTTGAGTAAATCTATATCTAGACATAGATAAAAATAAGTAGTCGCAATGACATACAAACTATTTGAAATTCTATAAAACGTTATGTTATAATGCATTTGGAAATACCGTTTAAGGTACCCAAAATTTAAAAATTGTTTTTTTTTTATTTTAATACATAAGGTACAACCCTAAGATAAGGGTAAAATAGTCTTTTAAACACTAATTACATTTCGATTCTCACATTTTAATTCTCTCATCTTTAACTAAGTTCAGGTTAATTAATTATTAGTTATACTTTATCCCATTTATAAAAAAAGCTATCTATCTCCATGATTTTAAAATGAACGCAACTTTTTCGTACGATAATATATTTTTTTTAAAATTACACCATAAAAGCAAGCATTTTATTCCTTTTTTAAATTGAGTATCGTATTGCTATAGCATTTTTAATTAAAAAAGTGATATATCACTGATTAACAGTGTTTAAGGTTGAGCAATAACTGAATCGTTAACTGAAACTAAACTGAAAACAAACGAAAATCCAATAAATCAAACTCATTAACCCAAAAACTCTTAACTAATAGAAAAGTGAAAAACAAACTTCAAATCGCTCCACCTTGCCCTATTCAAAAAACCTTTTTCCAACCAATGTTGATTCAAGCCATGTCAATGGTACCAGTGTGTGGCCCCGTTCCCAGTCCAATATACTGGTTCGGTACTATTCTTATTATCGTAAAGTTAAACTGTTTTTCGACTAACATTCATACATCTTAGGCCTTGTGTAGTGGATGAACCAAAGCGCCGTTTTCAGGCTATAGCGCCCGGGTACACCGCCCCCCGGGGCGCTATAGCCCGTTTTGAGCACTTCCCGTTGTCTCCATAACAGCGTTGTTCGAAGATTTTGGTCAAAGTGACCGTTTTCTCAACGGCTCTATTTGAATAAAAAAAAAAAAAATCACTTCTAATATCTATATATATATATATGTGTGTTAAACTACAACACATACAATACATACACACACTCATTCACACATACAATACATACATACAACTCACAAAATTTCAACACACAAAGAATTCACCAAAATGTCGTCTCCTCCCTCCGAAGATTCGTTTATCGATCTATATAACCAGTTTTTTCGCGATGACGGCGCGGAAGAGGAAGAAGCCGTTACGAGTGCGGCTACGCTAGCGACTAGCGCGATGCATCTTATAAATAATCCCCCCCCACGGCCGATATTGTCTAGGCAATACATAGAGCGAGACCGTGTAGCCGCCAATGACCGTTTGATGAATGACTATTTCAATGAGAATCCGGTATACGGCCCTGGTATGTTTAGGCGAAGATTTAGGATGAGTAAAAACTTATTTTTGCGCATCACGCAAGATTTAGAGTCCGCCTATGACTACTTTAAGCAAAAACCCGACGCTAGAGGGTGTTTAGGATTCACCGCAATTCAAAAGGTGACTTCCGCAATACGTGTACTCGCCTACGGGAACACATACGATATCAATGATGAGTATTTGAAGATGGCGGAGAAAACCACACGCGATACTTTGGAGTATTTCTGCTACGGTATTTACAAATATACATATGATTTTTTTATATATATACATATAGTATGTACATATTTTTTATATATACATTTGATTTTTTTAGGTATATGCCAATTATATGGAAAAAGATACTTGAGAAACCCGACATGGAGCGACCTTCAACAACTATATGAAAGGCATTTACAAAAACATGGACTACCCGGTATGATTGGTAGTATAGATTGTCGTCAATGGCGATGGTATGCTTGTCCAACCGCATGGCGAGGTCAACATTCACGCGGTGACCAAAAGGGACCAACGTTGGTTTTACAAGCAGTTGCCTCACACGACCTGTGGGTTTGGTCGGCCTTCTTTGGTCTCGCCGGGTGTATGAACGACATAAATACTTTTCAGTTTTCGCCATTGCTAGAGTCTTACATTGGCGGAACAATACCGAAATGTAGGTTTTATGCAAATAATAATTACTACGAGCATGGATACTACTTGGCGGATGGTATATATCCGGAGTATTCAATGCTCGTCAAAACGTTTAGTCAGACAACAGATGAAAGAAGGCAATATTTTAAAAGAACTCATGAGTCTGCAAGAAAGGACGTCGAGAGGTGTTTTGGCGTTCTACAACAACGATGGCATTTTGTTAGAAATCCTTGTCGTGTGTGGGAAAAAGAAAGGATTAGAATGGTGATGTATGCTTGTATCATAATGCATAATATGATACTTGAAGACGAAGGAAAGGCAATATGCCCAAACTATTTTGCAGAAGAAGATGTTCCAGGGACGCAAGCGACACAGGAGGAGAGATTCCAAAACAGTGCCATGTTGCGTTCCAAGGAGATACATAACGCGTTGAAGGCGGATTTGGTGGAGGAAGCATGGTCGATTCGCCCGCTTCATCACAACCAAGAAGAAGAAGAAGAAGATGATGAAGAAGAAGAAGAAGAAGTAGGAGAAGAAGAAGCAGAAGAAGAAGAAGAAGAACAAGAAGGAGAAAACGAAGAAGGAGACGACGACGACGAGTAGGTTTTTTAAGTATTTGTAGGTTTTTTAAGTATTTGTAACTTTTTTTTAAATATTTGTTGTTTTTTAGTATTTGTAATTTTTTTTAGTATTTGTAAGTTTTCTATATTTAATGACAAATTTTTATTTTTATTATTATTTTTATATTTAATGAAATATTAAGTATTTAATATTCTTATTTAAATAAAAAACAATAATTAACCAATCATTACCAATCATTTATAACCCCCCTCATAACCCCCTTCCCACTACACCCTCTTTTTACATAACCCCACTTTTATTACTTTTTAATATTTTAATACTACAACCCCCCATAACCCCCACCACTACACATGATCTTATAACTATGTGTAAAATCATATTTATACTTCATTGTATTAGTAGTATTAATACCTTCCATATATTCTATATTCACACACATATGTCAAACATTAAAAAAAAAGGTGGTTTTCCAAATTTGCCCTTTTGTCACGCTCAACACTAGTCTCTAACTAAATCTCACTTCTATAAATTATAGCAATCTCCCTTTATTCCTTTTGCAAACCAACTAAAGAGAGAAACATCAAAAGATATATAGTAAGAAGATGATGATGATGATTATGAAGATGATCAAAGGGCTTGCAATGATGGTCTTTATAGGCTACCTTTTCCTATGGGTGATCACACCAACCTATGTTTTTAAGCAAAAGTGGGTTGTTAGGGTTCGAGCCCACACCACCTCTACTTACTTTGGATCTCAAGGTCTTGTTACTTACACCTCTCAAACAAACATTATTCAAAACAACTATGATTAATTTTACTAGCTAGTCTAATTATGCTATAATATAATAAACAATAGCATATATAAATTAACTACAACATTTTGTTTGTTTTATTATAGGTCCAACGATGTTGCTCTACACATTGCCTGTTTTGATCATGGCCGTTTTGGGAAGTGTATATCTCCATTTAAGAAAGAAGGATAACCAAAACAGGAATGAAGGGTATGATAATATTTCAGCTAAACGTTTATATATGTATGTTTTAACTTTTATACATATGTAAAGGCTGTTTACATCTTACCCTGCTTAGACCCTACCTTAGCTTTTGTTATTGGTAGGATTAACTGAGTATAATGATGTTGTTGTTTTAACTTTCATGATATATACTTCATATATTTTGTGTTTGTCAAACCTTAGAGATAAAGATGCTACTCCTGATAAGTTGAGTACATGGAGAAGGCCAATGATCATCAAAGGTCTCGGGATCGTCTCGATAATTGAGCTCGCGTTCTTCGTTATGTTTATCGCTCTCATAGTATGGTCTTTCACAACATACTTACATGTCAGTTTTTCCCGTATTACCCATCAATCAGCGGAGAAAAAGGGAGAGGAAGTGTAAGTGAATCAATATCTTGTTTTGCCAGTACTACATGGTACATTCATATTAATCCGCGGTTGCTTTGGCCGACAGTTGGCAATCGAAGTTGAATTCAGTGGCTCTACGGTTCGGGTTAATTGGTAACTTGTGTCTAGCATTTCTGTTCTTCCCAGTTACTCGAGGATCGTCTATATTGTCGTTGTTTGGGTTGACTTCCGAGGCCAGCATCAAGTATCACATATGGCTGGGGCATATTGCTATGACCCTCTTCACTTCTCATGGTGTTTGTTACATTATTTATTGGATTGTAACCAAGAAGACATCAGAGGTACCATACATTTTTACCTTCATATATTTAAATTGATTACAAACTTTATAATATATGGCTCAGAAGACTTGAAAATATTCCAACAGTGAATTCGGAAAATGAAGATAAAGCACATAATTTGTTAGAATATTTTCCACTTCAAAGGTCAACTTCTATTATGGTCCAAAATAAGTGATCATCATGATAAAGTTGTGTTACTTTACTTTGATTATATGATTATAGGATTTGGTTCAAATGAGAACCTTAGGGCAAATTGAGAACTGGGATAACCATTCTGGACCTCACATTTCTCTAAGGCAAAAAATTGTTTTTTTTGCTGTAATCACTGCTTTTTATGCATGAAATTTTTTTGTATTTTTTTTCTATATACACATATGTATAGCTACAAATGTAATATACACATATGTATAAATGAAAAAAAAATAAAAAATTCTTTGCATAAAAACGTGCGATTAAAGCAAAGAAATTTTTTTTTTTTGCCTGTATAAGAATTGTGTGGCCTAGAATGGTTCTCTCAGTTCTCAAATAGGGGTTGGTTCTCTTAGGATCCCTACCCTGTGATTATACTCGTTATATATTATTAAATAGTGTTATATGATGATGTTTAATTTAGATGGTGAAATGGGCAAAAACCGGTATATCAAATTTAGCCGGAGAGCTGGCTTTGGTAGCAGGATTGGTTATATGGGCAACAACGTTTACAAAGATTCGACGAAAGATGTTTGAGGTTTTCTTCTATGCACATCACTTGTATATCCTATTCGTTGTTTTCTTCGTGTTCCATGTTGGCATAGCGTATGCCTCAATGATGCTTCCTGGATTTTACCTCTTCATGATTGACCGGTTCTTGAGATTTTTACAATCAAAAGGGAACGCTCGTTTGGTTTCAGCGCGAGTTCTTCCATGTGAAACTCTCGAGCTCAACTTTTCCAAGAGCCGAGGTAAAATTGAGCACCAGAAGTTTACAAAACATAACGTTCTAATTAATTGATACTTGTTGTCATGTAACATCTAACACATGATACTAAATATATTTTAAAAGTAGATAACATAAACGTTCTAACTAAATTATATTTTTATGTCATTGTAACATTTAATATCTCATACTAATTAATATTTTCCACTTAATATCTCACATTCATGCTTTTTTTAGGTTTGGAGTATACACCAACAAGCATTGTATTCATCAACATCCCAAACATTTCAAAGGCAGAATGGCATCCATTCACCATTACTTCAAGTAGCAATTGGGAGCCTGAAAAGCTAAGTGTTGTGATCAAAACTGAAGGGACTTGGTCTAGGAAACTCTACCAAATGTTTTCATCCCCGAACTCTATTGATCGGTTAGATGTGTGCGTTGAAGGACCATATGGGCCGATCTCAACCAATTTCCTAAGGTAAAATGTTCATGAGAATGATTTGTGTTGGGTTATGTTCAATTTGAGTATACTTAAATCAACTTATTGTTTTAGGCACGATATGCTAGTGATGGTGAGCGGAGGAAGTGGGATAACACCGTTTATATCAATATTTAGGGAGCTTATTTACACAACCGAGACGCTAAAATGTAAAGCTCCAAAAATTCTCTTGATAAGTGCGTTTAAAGAATCGTCTGATCTCACCATGCTAGAATTGTTATTACCATCGATTGATGCACCTATAGAGTTTTCAAAACTAGAGTTGCAAATCGAGGCCTATGTGACAAGAGAGAACCAACCCGTGATCAATGATAAGAAACTAGCAAGTACCATTTGGCTTAAACCAAACCCCTCGGATGTGCCCATAACTCCTGTTTTAGGACAAAATGGTTGGTTATATCTTGGCGCGATTATTTTTTGTTCTTTTATGGTTTTCCTTTTGTTTATGGGACTTGTAACGCGATTTTACATCTATCCTATTGATAAGAACACGAACAACGTGTACTCATTGGGATCGAGGGCTTCGTTGAATATGTTGTTCATTTGTGTGTCTATTATGGTAACATGTTATGTGGGTTTTTGGTGGAACAAGAGAAATGCTATAGATTCAAAGCAAATTCAAAACATGGTGGGGGCAATGCCTGTTAACCCACCCAACTCATGGTTTTTTAACACGGATAGAGAGCTTGAAAGCGTGCCCCAACAATCGCTCTTTCAGTCTACAAATGTACATTTTGGTCAAAGGCCGGATCTTAAGAGTAAGAGCAAAACAAACCTTATGCATCAAACGTCGCACATTTTAATTTTTTAAGTGTTAACCGGAACCTAAAAATTTTGATTTTTTTTCCTGTTTTTATTAGGAATTTTGTTTGAGCAAAAAGATTCAAGTGTTGGAGTTCTAGTGTGTGGGCCAAAGAAAATGAGGCATGAGGTTGCAAACATATGTTCGTCTGGATTGGCTTCAAACTTGCATTTTGAGTCCATAAGTTTTAGTTGGTGATCGGCTGTAGCAAATTACACACATATGGTGTGCGACAAGGTTTTTTTTTTTTTTTTGCTAATAGTCTCTTTCGATTTAAAATTCAAGGCTAGTAACAGCACCATTATTAATTTATTATTATTGTTACTCTGCGTTGAAATAATTCACTCTTTCCTTATTCAACTTCTAACATGATAAGATGGTAAAATTATACACTTTGTGAAACCAAGGAGATGGGAAAAAGATAGATTCTTTAATCTCTAGTGGAAAAGTCAGCTCCATTATTTTTATAGAAATTGAAAAGACATCTCCATTCATGGTAGTGCTGGTACGGGACCATACTTGACAGAACCAAATGTGAAAAAACAAAAAAATGATCACTGAAACCAAACTAGTTTAAACCACTTGGGCATGGCTGCATACTTGGTTTCAAGTTACAATACACAACCGCATCTAATATAATCCCTACTATAGTCAGACTATTGGTCAGGCTTAGGAAGAGTAGGATGCAGACACACTTTACTTATATCCCGGTAGATAAAGATGTTGCTTCTAGGGAGCACCTCTAGCTCCAAAACCGTATCTAGCCATAAGAGCGAAAAAAACATACATAGCCATATAATAACTCATGTTGACACACATGCAAGCGATCACACGCATTGGCACACACACTGAAGCTCCTAAGTTAAGAATCTAATGCAAAAAAAAGACCCTCCTAGACCATGTTCTACATCGTTACAAACTCCTATCATTGACCATGTTCTTAAAAAGTTTGCAAATCTAACAAATCATGTCTAAGTCGTTCCTCCTAAGTCAGTTTTAGTCTACCTCTACTCCTCCTTCCCTCAACAATGATAGCTTCCACAACTCCAACTATGGTCGTTGTCTGTTTCCTTCTAACACGCTACACGCCCAAACCATCTCAATCTCCACTCCCTTGTCCTATACTCCTATCCGATATACTAGCCATCCCTGATCTTTTCCCTAAAAACCTCATTTCTTATCTTGTCTAACCTAATACATCCACACATCAACCTCAACATCCTCACCTTTCCCACAACCACAACATCGTTACCCTTAACACCATTGTTACCACCATCACCATTCCCACCGCCACAACATTCAAATTGTTTTAAGAAATTATAGCAACTACATACATTACATCTTCTCTCTAATTTTCAATACAATTATTTTCGATTTTTTTATAGAACTTTAAAACATACAATAGTTCATTAAAAAAAAACCTATAAACTAAGCACCCCTAAGTTATTCCGCTTTGAACAAGAAGACGTCAAGTTAAGCAGTGTATCTAATTTACCGTGAGAGGAATAAACATAAACCTATTTAATCAAACTAAACATAAATCTATGTGGTTAAAGGTGAGCGCACCGAGGCGTGACAAAACCTAGGCAGTTTGCTGTTTTTCATCTGGCGCATGTGAGGCGTGTGTTTTGGGCTACTAATCACTAATCCACCAAGAGTTAAACTAAAATAAATCTTATGTGGTCAAAAGAGAGTGCCTATGCACCGAGGCGAGACAAGGCCTAGGCAGGTCGATGTTTTTGATCAGCAACGCACCAGGCATGCATTGACTAGACAAAAGCTGGTTGAACAACCTTATGGCTCCCTGTGCAAAGTGAAAAAGACACGTAGGACGGAAAATGAAGCATGAGCTGTGTGTTGATATAGTGGTTCGAATTCACATCTTAGCAGGCAAGGTATTTATTTTTTATTAGCAGTAATAGCCTCCATATAATTGGTTTTCTAAAACTTTTTTAGTATTACAATAGATTTATTTATTTAGCATACTCTTTGAAAGCTTAGAACTTTTTTTATTAAATTATTAAATTTATTTTGATTTTGATTTTCTCTCCCAATTTTTAGCTTATCTGTTCAATTAAGTTATTTTATTATATATGAATAAAAGAATAAATACTTTGCTACTAATTTTTAAAAATTTCTATGCTTATATATGTACGTATGCGAGTGTGATTTCCTATTAGCACGCTTTCCTTGTCTCGAATGTATGTTTTCTTCTTATGCTCCCTACATGTGCATTGCGTCTTTGACTAGCTAACACCAACCATTCGTCCAGAATTTGACAGGTTTAAACCAGCACTATGCGTGTCTCATTTGGCATGAGAGGAAAAGGGAGTGACCACACAATGATTGTTATTGGGTATCTTTTAGTGCCAATAAAGTGCTTAGATGTTTATTGTGTCCAAACATCTCTTATCCTATATTAAATTGCATATACATCAACCAAAAGGATAAAACCACCTGTAGTGGACACCAAATTAGCGCCCCCTCCCCTCATCTGATTGGTTGACACGGAAACCAAGAAAATCACGCCCAAAACAAGCGCGAAAAATTTAACGCCGGTGCCCATTTTTGACCTTTAGCGCCCCTGGGGGCGGTGTTGGGGCGCTAAAGGGGGGGATTTCACACCCTTTTCGCGTGCCACTACGGATGGTCTAACAAACTTACAATACATTAAACAAGGCAATGAAATATGAACTTCTACACTTGCTTTCCTTCTGGTTCTTGAATTTCATAGTTTTGAAGAAAAAGTCTTACATACATTGTTATTATATTATCATATAAAATAACTACATAAAAGTATTTTATTTGTTCCACTTCTGGTTTACAACCCACCCACCCACCCACTGAGGTATTTCACATAGTTAGAAAACCAAGAAAAGTGAAAAGGAAATTCAAACTGATACTACTTGTCAAAAAAAATGGGACAACAAGCTTGGGGGTAGAAAAGAGACGTTTTCAACTCGCTAACGTACGACCATATAAATTACTTGTTTACCTCATGGATGAATGGTTCATCCTTTTCTACAGGTGGTAAAATCTCTTTTTTGGGCTGAATATCTCGCTAAGCTTTTTTGAAGATTTATGGTGGCACTGTGTGTTACGTCAGGTCTCTTCTGTTATTTCATTGGATGAAAGTTTCTCTCCCAAGTCTCCAAGTAAATCATGGTATTCAGAAAATGATGGATGTGACTGAGCCATGTAAATCGTATTAATAGTGTATTAGTGTGTTTAAGTAAATGATTAAAGATAGAGGTGCAAAACGGATGGGTTGGGCTGACCCATAAACACATTTGTAAACATTATTAAAATTTTACAAATGAATAATTGGCTAGATGTAATGAAAAAAAAAATAGTTGTGCAAAAAATAAAGTAACATTATTCATTGAAACACTTCAAGTGACTTTCAACTCATTTGGCATGCTCAACCCATTTAGTTAAGTCCTTTAGCTAAACCCATATGACCCGTTAAGAGGATACAATATAAACCCTAATCAACCCATTTGTAGGTAATTAGGCTAAAACTGGCACCTCTAATTAAAGATAACTATTTGGAAATTTTAAGATACATACCTGCAGTGTTGCGCTGTATGCTTGCCAGAGCCGCGTATCATGGCGAAATAAATCAATGAGAACCTGTACCAAGATCACATAAAATAAAATAGATATTTTATATATACCTTATTAATTTATAGAAAACTATTTTCCAAAAACTACCCATCTAAAAAGAATCGAATTCCCATTCTATCCCTAGAGGAGTAGATATATAAGCTACTCCCTCCATCTATAATATCGTCATATTTGAATATTAGGTATGTATCAAACATAATCCTCAATCATTAACAAAACTGAAGTGACTTTGTGAACCCGAATCAACTTTGTATGATGAAAATCATGAAACGGAAACTGGTTGTTGTAAATAGTGATATTTCCAAAAGCAAAAAAGTTCTGATCGCCTTAAAAGGGTTACAAATTACAGGTTTCTATTCTCTATATATTTTAACATGACAAGTTGTATGTACCTCTGATCGCCTTAAAAGGGTTGCCAAAACTACAATCCACTCTTTAAACTTGACTGAGCACATGTGGGACAAGAGGAATTCTGCATCCAACCGGCTTTGCAAAGTTCCCATTTGAAGCTGAAAGGTAAATTTTGTAAATATGAGAATAACTATCATGTTGGAACAGATATAACAATCCGAGAAATATTATAAAATATACTTTCACATAATGAAAGGTTAACGCAGAGGATTGTAAGCTTTAGAGTACACTTTACACACTCACAAACACATACAAATAATAAATAAATAAATAAAGGATCAGACGTCATCAACCTGATCCTAAAATAATATATACAGAAGTCCACAAAATCGTAACTTTAAACCAGATTTGACATAGATCAATCTATAACTAGGGAGAGGCCAAGAGACGGTAAAGAGAATATTACACAAAATTTGATTTTGATTTAATTCTGATTTTCAAATTACAAGATTTGGTGGAGACAGAAGTTGTAAAAATCTGTGTGCTGAATTAGATGTAGAATGATCCAACTATCTCTAACTTTGATTAAGCAAGGGTCACTTTTAATGCATATAACACGAAAATGCGAAGGTCCGAATGAGTACCTTCTGACTTATTAACTGGAGCCCAGAAGAAAAATTCTCCAAACGAGCGCTTCCAAATTTTTCGCGTTGGAGATATTCCTACCAATACAATTTATAAATGAATAATACAATAATATACTTGTGTTTTTTTTTTTCAAATTAATATCAATCTATTAACAGTTTTCTTTTTTCAAAAAAATTACTTCTCATACCACTAGATCAAACTGGGTGCCTTTAACAAATGCAACAAGCTTGGAAAGTTCTTTCCCAGACATCAAGTAGCTAGCATGACTTTCTAGAATATTCTTCACAGAAGCAACATGTGCATTCTGCTCTTTGAAAGAAGGGCTGCTCGTCAAAAAAACAGAAAGACAGAAGAATATTATTCAATAGTACATGAAATCACATGCAAATTAGATAATGGAATGATTAACCGGTTACCTTCTTGGCTCTGTAGACTGTCTCCTATAACTAGAAGGAAAAAGGAAATATCCAAGAAATCTGGGAGATAGTTTATCTGACTCTGTGGTTGCAGGTTCATATTCCCTTCCTGATCTCAACAGAAATCTCACCTGTATAAGAAACATAATATCTGTATTAATCCGTGCAACATTAAGGTATATTGAATAGAAGTGGCAAAACGGGTGGGTTGGGCAGGTATGATAATGGGTCAAAAGTGAGGTCTGGGTTAGAACGGGTCATTTTAATACCACTTAAACAGGTCGGTTGGATTGACCTGCAATATTTTGGTCCATTTGTCCTTCAAGTTCACAAATAATTAATGTATTAAATCTCATTACAAAAACTATACACATAAAATACTAATTATTTTTTTTCATCAAAAACGCACTTGACCTGAATTTTTGAGGTTTACCCATCAGACCAGTAAGAGGTAAAATATAACCTGAAGTAACCCGTTAAGATGTAAATGGTTGGAATTCCCACCTACATTAACCATCTTACTTAAGACTACTACTCTAATACATACCAGCTCCCCAGCAAGTTCGTATAAAGATTCATCCAGTGTTGCCTGCACAATCCTTCAGTTTAGATCACAGGAAAGAGTAACAGGGGCATAAATGACAGCATCAATTAGTCTTACCTGTAATAAGCGTAGAGCACAGTACTGACTGACAGGTGCTCCTTCCAGTTTTGCTATAACCTAAAATAGTAGAAGGCAGAACAAGTTAAGACATTTTCTCGAACTCCTATGAACAAAAACATGTTAAGTAAATAAATAAAACTCAAAGAGTTTCAAAACAAGTCTCAAGATCTTCTACAGTCTACACTTACAAGTATATAACAAGCAGCGGTCTGATACCATCTCCTCTGGAAGCATTCTTCAAACAACCTGAATGATTGGCCAATTAACACGTTACAGGTTCAAAAATCATGAAGCTTTGATACTTGCACAGCCTCACATAAGAAGAGGTCATAGGCATAAAAAGAAATGTTTATCATGAGTCATGACACATTACAAAAACATGTGAACCATGCACTGTATATGTATAGTCCATTGACACATGTATAACTAACATAGTTGGCACATACAATATAGGCAGAATCCAATTACTATATATTCTGAAAACTAACGTGGGGATAAATGTAAATCTTTTTTGCTGTCATTGTAAATCAAAAGCAAAAATATATAATCTATATTAAACTCAAACTGGCAATTCAACAGCCAAAATTACAGAGCTATACTTTATGTTCAGTTTCTCAAGTACCCATGTATAGTTATCAACTAAAGTTAGATCCAGAAGTGAAATTGAAACATAAGTCGTCTTTGAAAGAAGTAAAGCTTACTCTGTTGATCTTCCCGCAGCAGAAAACAAATCTGCCCAGTGACGGCCATCTGTCTTTCTTGCCACACTCACCACAACATCAAAATACTCTGAAAAGTTCTTTATTAAATCGCAAGTTTTCTCCAACAGAGAAGGGTTGTCTTTGTTCACATTTTGCCTGTCAAAATAAATGTTATAAAAAGAAACTATCATATGAGATATTCTAACATAGAAATAAGGGTAAGATGCAAAACACTTGTAAAAATATATTAAAACAGCATTAGTGTCTATATGGGAGAAAATGGGTGTATAATATATGATTTCTCACATGAGAACTCAAACATCCAAATAAGTGCATATTGAAACTAGAAGCATGTCATTTTTAATGTAAAAATTACCTGGAAATTTCAGTCTCAAAAACAGTAAAAAGAAGCCACTCTAAGCAATGGGAAAAATGAGGCTTATCCTCAGACAACCGAGCCAGTTGTAAAGCTTCTTCACTCTTATCCCTCTACTCAGTTTAAAAACATAAATAAGTAACCTTCAAGTAATTGTAGACCAGTTTTAGAAATATCAGCATTTGTTGCAGTATCTATTTTAGTACAATAGAAATTTGATTTGCAAGGGAGGGAAAATTTGGAAGTGTTGCATTGAAATCCACCTGAAGAAGATGGCGAAGTAGACAATGTAGTATTGTTTGAGCTTGAGGAGATGGCTCGAAACATGGAAATTCTGTGCATGCAGAAAATGATAGTCTTTGGGTAATGCCAACTACAATTCCAGCATTGGGAAGCAGACCAAGTGGATAGACCTCACGATCAAATTCAAGCTCAGGATCCAACTACAAGTATAAATAAGGTTTTACATTAAACTTCCAAAGATATACATTTCACAAACAAAGAAATCAAATACCAAACAAAGCACCACCCCCCCCCCCCCCCCCCCCCCAAAAAAAAAAAAAAAACAGAAGCAAACAAGTGTATAATTGATAGGAACTTTCCTATGATACGAACCCATCCCAAATTAATTCACATTCCCGGCCAAATTACACAGTCCACAGAATTCGCAGAATAGTGGGGAAGTTATTTTGGAAACTGTTTAATTAGAATTTGTATTAGTAGTGGGTTTCTGGTTTTATTTGACATGTTTGATGTTTTGTTTATCAATTTAGGTTTTACCTATTGTAATTGGAGATTTTGCCTATCTCAAATAAGGCTAGTTATCTTAAATTCAAGCTTTTGAATTTTGATTGTCTGTTCCTATCAATTTCACAATCTTTTGTGAAGGTGTAAAGAGAAAAATCAAATACTTCGATGAAATACGCATTTAATCTGCTTACCTGCAAGAATTCTTCCTGCTTATAGGGATCCACACCTGAAGATGGATACCAAACCTGTAACCAACAGCTATATCATATATACGTTAAAGATAAAATACTAAAAGAAGGAGGTGGCATTTTAAACCATTTAATTATTAAAGGGTTGATTTGGGCTGTGTTTTTATCTCAAACGGTTCATCAAAAACTTGGCTAATATTAGAATGGGTCAAATTAATCAAACAACTTGAAGTCGCCCTTTAATGTCATTACTCTTGTTATTCTTACAACCACTTCAATTGTTTTATTCAAGGATTTAGATTACTTTTGCCGTAATATTGCTTTTGTAATCATAAAACACATTATATATTTATAGATATAGAAAATGAACAAATTATGGTTGTGGGTTAACCCAAGCAATACTAACACTGACCCGTTTTAACCCAGCCAACCTTGTTACCTTGCCAGTTGCCACCTTTAACTAATGCCATAGAACTTGGTTAGCTAAGAAAACAGTTACCTGCATTCCCCGGTGACCGTAGTCTAACCATGATACTTCCTCAATCAAATTTGTCTTCACTGACCGCCCACATGTAACCCAAAACAATTCTATAGAATCTGTAAGCTCCCTTTCCCGACCATCAATTAAATCAAGTAATGATAGTTCCCCATTTGCTCTTAGTATTAAGCATCTGAAAGGGGAAAGACGATAAATAATGCTTCAAAATAAACAAAAATTATCATTTACATGTTTGAAAAAGAAACACAAACCTAATGGGCTCTTTTTCTAATGAATCTGGAGATGATGAAGCATCTTTAATGGAGGCATCACTTTCATGCTGATCAGGTATAAAATGCATTGCAGCAGGATGGCATTTTGCAGTCATGATGGATAGCTCTCGTACTGTAGAAAGCTGTTTGTCATTTTATTACTTAAAAATGCAGGACAAAACTTTAACCTACAGTAACTCTCGGTCACCATACGGTGTGCCAGTAAAATTTGAAGATCGGAAACAATCTAATGTAAGGATTTATTTACCTGTATATCGGGATTACTAGAAGGAGTCAAGTCACCAGATACTTTCACATGATATATGTGGACATCAAATGGGTGGTAAGTGACAAGTAAATAGTCATTATATACATCCATCACCATGGGTTTTGCAAGCAACGGTTTCTGATAAAGAAGGGAGCTCTGATCAAGATGATATCTCGGGTAGAACAGCAACTCATACCTGCAAAAGGTAGATATAATGTTTGTGTATTGACTTAAAAAGGTTCTATAACTGACAACGTTATGAAAGCGGACCCAACAAACACCCAAGAGCAACTGCAAGACAAATAAAAAATAATAATAAAAACGAACACGGAAATATAACATGGTTTACTCGAGCAATGTTATTGCTCTATGTCCGAGGCCGGCCTAGAGAGATTTCTTATTGTTGATTTTGATAAATGTTGCATATAGAAAATCAAATTAAGGGCAATAGCTTGTACTCCACAGCTTGCAAACCGACCAGAAAACCAAATCTAAAATTCCATACTAGCCAAGTCTATAATTATACTTTTTGCTCCAAGGACGTTATACTCTCCTACCCCCACCAAGGAACCGTGTCCTCACACTTCCACCATCCACGTGGCCGGCAACCATCAGACTCCAGAACTCAACGATTATAAGTTGTGACAGGGAATCATTTGTTCACATGAAAGGGTATAGCCTTATAGGTAGATAAACAATTATCATTTACTAACTGGACATGAACCACAATAAAAAGTCTAAAATGTGTAATTGTGTATGAATAACTCACGTGTTGGATGACTCAATGTAGTTGCAAACAACAACAATTTTCCCCATCCATAACAATCCTGTGCATTGAATCTTTTGTTCCTGAGTAACATCACCAAAAAACCTCCATCGACTTAATCGAATGTCATATAAAATCAACCCATGAAGACCAGCAACAGCTAAATACATTCCATCCTCACTAGCCGCCACATGAAGAACAGGCCAATTTTGGGAGATATAGGAAACCTGCATGGGACAATTACAGTCTAAGCACCTATGTATATCAATATAAAGAGAAATTGATTACATAACTAATTGGTGATTTCGATCCATTTACTTATGGATGAGTCAATTCAGGATACATTCTATTTCAACTGGCAAAATAAACAAAGTAATCTAAAAAGGAAGCGAGCCTTGAATCTAAAGTCGCCCAGTTTTTTTTATTTTACATTCATAAAACCTCCTAAAAATCATTCTATTCAGAAGTAAACTATAATGAAAAATATCTTACAATCATATTTGGCCTACCAACTAGCCAAATATTTATTAAAAAAAATTAAAAATAATGTCAATAAAGTGTTTCAGGCCAATCCAACCCAGCCTAAACTGTTTTGACACGTACAAAAGATTACATGTTGTGACCAGAACCAGTTTTAACCCGTTACCCGCCGATTTTACTACCTATGATTTATATTACACTTAACTGGAAGGTTAAGATGAGTTAATTTCAGTTCATCTGTATCCTCAGATTGCACAACAAGTAACCGATCTTCACCATATATAACTTGACGGACATGAGTTTTGCCAGAAACCCCTCTGTTAAGACAACATTTTCCGAAAGAAAATGCAAGTATTCTTTCTGAAGAACCTGCTTCAATTGCATAAAGTCTATAACCATATTCATCCCACTGCATAAATGAAGTGCCACTCATCAACGGTTCATAATTGCCATCTTGGTTTCGCTTAACTGCCGGAGAAGATGCAGAATTTATACCAATCTGACGTATTGTAGACATTAATCGACAACCAGATATAGACCACACTGTAAGTCCTCTTAACTTCCACCCCACTGCAAAAGCAGAGCTATCAGGGGTCCATGCAATAGAACTAACTGCACCAGTATCATCCATTGAATATCTACAAGAACAAACGAATATAAATTATGCGTCTTTTGATATGTTTAAGAGTAAAAGAAATAACCCAAATCGACTCCTTCACAAATAAAAGGGTCGAGATTGCCACTTCTACCAAGCATGACTGGTTTTCTAGAAGTTTCATTAAAAAAAAACAAACTTACCCCCAGTCATGTAATGATACAGACCGAATAAGTGATACCGGTTCGCAAATTTCATACAACTCTACGACACCTCTTCTGGTTCCAACAGCAAGAATTTGTTGGTCTGGTGATACTGAAGCACATACTGCATCATCAGATCCTAACCTATATTCAGGTTTAACAGAATCTGGTTGCTTTAAACCTCTTTTACTTACAGAACATAACACCAATTGTCCATCAGAAAATAGAACAAATAACAGCCTCAGCGGCAAGCAAAAGTCCAAATAAGTGATTGCTGACTTTCTAGACAAAGAATGACTAGATGATATAACCCCTTGAGTCCCTCCAGATGCTACACCATTGGACAATTTTTTATGGCCATTTTCATTATATGAATTGAAGTCCAGATCCAAGGATCCATAAAACTGTGCAACAGTAAATTAAAATTAGAAGTTATAACTAACTGGAACATTTATAATATATTTTACTCAGCAACACGATATATCCATGAGTATACCAATATTTGCCTTGCATTACCTCACCCTTCCAAGACATATTATACAAAGTTCCGTTAGAAAGTCCAACCAGCAAGTTTTTGTTGTCACAAATGATATTGCTCCTGTCACAAAGGCAAAAGAAGAATTAAATTATACTGTGACAAATAGGAGTAACTGAGTAAGTAAAAATACATTATATAGATTATTTTCTTTGGAAAAGTCGATCTAACACTTCTAAATACTTTCAGAGTCAAGGACATATTTGACTTTAAAAAGCATTAGACCACAAAGATGATAATTTAAGGTTAATATAAGGTAATAGCTTTATTACTAACAATGTCCTCACTTCAAATTTCAGGGCATGTGAGTCCAAAAGAAAAAAAAATGAACACATACTCTAGTGGAATATTTGAAGATTAGAAGGTTCATAAAGTTGTGGAGCTGAAGCAAAACTGGAAAACATGATGACAACTAAAAAACAGGGTGCCTTGTTGCAGGGTTAACTCAAGAGTACTGTTGTGATATTTTTGTGGTAATCAAATTATATTGACAGTTAGTACAAGCAAATTATATCCGTTAATTATTCGGATAATGGATGTGCAGATCACCCAACTACCCAAGTATTTATACTTTTTCATTAAGGTCATCAATGTATTAGAACTATCATATACTCATATAGGCCACCCAAGTATGTATCTGACTTATACCAATTTCAACCAAAGACATGCATGAATGACGAATACGACCATAAGTCTTTTATGATTGGTAGCTATCTTTGATAAATTGCCAATGAATTTTATGTTAAACTTGCTGTCTTAACCAGCATTTTCATCATTTAACTTATGTATGGTCGAAAATGGCATAAGTGACATGAGAGTATGAGACACATACTTGGGTCGCCTTCACGTTATCAAATACATTATCCCTTAAAATTCTAATAAAAAACTTGTGTGGGGTCAACCTTACTACCAGTTTGTCCTCTTTTGTACTAATTCTTTTAACATGCCACTATTACATGGAAATGATATATTCTTAATACAACATTAATTCATGATACCACAAACACCCAATGTGCTAAGTACTCATATATAACATGAGAACTAAAAACCAAAATCATAACAAAAACCTTAATAAGTCAGAGATGGTACTTACATTGCTAAATCCTTGCCTGAAAAAGGGACCTCCTCGCTCATAAGTAGAGAAATAGTTGCAAGAGACAGATTGGACGGTTGCTTTCCTCCTATGTGTATTTTTTTCTCAGAAAATTGGACTTTAAAAATGTGAAGAAAGAATGAAGATGTCTGCAAGCAAGGACAACAATATAATTCTTAAATTTCTCTACACTTGAATCAAAATCAAACAATACAGAGGTTTGCCAATTTCATACTTACAATAACAGCAATTAATTTAGTATCAGGGCTCCAGATAGCCTGCAAGTTCTCTCCCTCTCTTGCTATTGAATCCAGATCTCTCTTGTACTTCCCTAATCTTACCCTATGCTGCAGCAAATTAGTATACCAAAAAAAGTTAGCTTTGATGATACAAATCTCGTTTTTACCCTACACAAACATATAATGCATTGATCAGCCTCAAGTAAACAGTAAATGCACTTGTATTGATCTTGAATCAACTCAAACACAGGCATAACACTCATTAACAGGTTTCAGTCTAAGAATATAAATTGACAAGTCATATGCACATGTGATTATACATATGTGAATACCCTAGTGCAATTAACATCAAATTACAAAATATTTTCCTTCAGCTATACACTCTTTCCATTCACAACATACCAAATGATATTTACAACTTTTTTATTCATGCATACATTATTTAGTTGTTTGTAGTATACTAAATTCCTACTGCTTCTAATAGAAGCCCAACTGCAGTTTCCAACTCAACTGCCAACAAAACGGCAAAACCCCTGTGCATAACCATCAATTATCCAAGTCAAAGGCATCAATCTTCCCTAAAACGCATCACAATTTTCAGTAAGACCAGTTACAAAGCAACTTAAATCTGGCTTGTTGATGTATTGCATCTTCTAAAGCTTATACCAGAAACTTAACTACAGTTTTAAGGACATCTTTCAACAAAAATCAGGATCATAAGCATCAAGCTCGTCAATACCCTACTGCAATTAACATCAAAATACAAAAGATTTGTCTTCAGCTATACATTCCTTCGGTTCACAATTCACCTAATAAGATTTTTAAGTTTATTACTCATGCATACATTGATTTAGTTTGTAGTACTTCATTCCTAATGCTTCTAATAGAAATTCAACTACAGTTTCAAACTCTTAACTGTCAACAAAATTCCTGTGCATCAATAATGTGAATCAAAGGCATCAATTTTCCTTATAACTGTTTTCAGTAAGAGCAATTGAAAAGCAACTTAAATCTAGCTTGATGATGTATAATGCGTTGCATCATTTCGGTCTTTTCATTACACTTTATTCTAAAGCTTATACATGAAACCTAATTACAGTTTTAACTTTGTCTACAAAATTCAGGATCATAATCATCAATCTTTCCTAATATACATCTATGTTTTTAGTAATACCAATTGAAACAACCTGATGATGCATCATTGCATTGCATGTGTTGTTGTTTATAATACTAATCAAATCTAATGCTTGCAATAGAAACTCAACTACAATTCCACACACAAACAACAAACTTAATTGCTCATAAATAATTTGTAAACAACTGATACTCTATAGTCATTACTACTGTGTAATTCCAACAAACATCAAAACAATATATACATATAATAATAATTTATAACGAGAGAGATAAATAATAATAATAGACCTGAGAAGAGGTCCAGAGCTCGAGATGAGAAGGGCAAACAACGAGCAATAACCGATCGACAATTTTAAGGTATATGATCTGCTGCTGTGAAGTAGGACAGAGGCCTGATTCCAGAGGGATGACCTGAGGCCATCCGTACGCCATATACATCTTCGATTGCTTGTGATTGTGATTGTAAAGTATAAATAAATTGAGTTGATCTACAGAGATTGAAATGCTAGGGTTTTACCAGTAAATCAGGAAGAATCATTGGGGGAGAAAGAAACAGAGTGTGGATCTGAGATTTTGGTAGACAGATTTATCTGTGAATGAAAACCAAATTTGAACCTCTTTTGTGGCCGGATTGGAAGTTTTGTTAGTGCGAGGGTTAATTTTATAATCCCCAACATATATTGGGTAGAGGTGTATACGATTCGGTTCGGTTTTATTGTAAAACAATAAGCATATCTGAAGTGTTCGGTTTTTCAAAACCGTTTAGTTTTGGTTTTTCGGTCATTTGCTCCCTAACACTAGTCCTGTTTGATATAGGATAATGAAATGGTTCATTTCAATTTTGAATATTGTTTTATTGTCATGTGGGAATGAAATAATCATTACTTTGTGTTGTTTGGTTGATGGGAAAAGACAAAAGAATAAAATCGGTGGTAAGTGGTGCTCGTGGTCAGTGCAGTTATGGTGGGTGGTAGTGGTGGGTGGCAGTGGCGGAGGCGATTGGGGGCAGCACCGGTATGTGGTGGCGATGGTAGGTGGGTGGGTGATGGTGTTGGGCGTCGGTGGTGGTGTTAACGAAAGGTGAAAGATGGAATTGAATGAAAAAAAACACGGTGTAGATAGAATGATTACGAGGGAATGAAATGTCTTGTGTAATTGGTGATTCTATTTCACTAACCAACAAGCATCCTATTTTTCATTCCCTCGTAATTGTCCATTCTATTTTGTCGTCCATTCCCACATATCAAATGCTACCGAAGTGATGTGATATTAGCTAGTGTAAGTTTAATCTCTGATTCATTTCAAGTAAGAGAATCGAGCTCGGTGCACGCATTGATAAATGATTAATTGAAGGTATAAATGATTTGGATTGCTTGTGAGCTACTTGAAATCAACTTGCTAAAAGCTCAAATTAAACAGAACTTAAACGAGCTCAAGTTTATATTAGAGCTCTTTTAATAAAGAAGCTCGAGCTGGGTTTTGACTAGTCTCACGAAGTTCAATGAGCTAAAACGAACTTAAATTATAAATGAGCTTGAGCCGAGTATAAAACAAAACCATGAAATACGAAAAATAAAGTAATCAATAAAACACAGCCGACATAGTTTGGTATTTTTGCTCCTTTAACATCATACAATCTCAGCGATTACAAAAATAAAGCAGTATATCCATATTCGCTAATGTCTATCCACTTTCGTCGTTCAGGAACAAACATTTCGCCTAATTGTTGTGAATGCTCGACCGTTTTCCCCCATTAAGTATTTACATCACGACCTAAGTACATCAAACGTTAAATAAAAAATAATATATTATTTAAAAATTGAAGTATTTTTATTAGACGTGATCACCTCTTAAGAGTAGGGGTGCAAATGTGCCGAGCGGCTCGCGAGCTACTAGATATCAGCTTAAAAAACTCGAAAACGAGTCGATCCTTATCGAGTTCAAACCGAGCTTGAGCCTATAATAAAGCTCGTTTGTTTATCGGGCTCGAGCTTGGCTTGTGAAGCTCATCAGACTTGCCGAGCCTTAATGTAATATCAGTTTTATTAATATTTAATAATATTTACCCCTCATTTAAAGTTGCTTAGTAAACGAGCCAAGCATGAGCTTCAATTATCGAGCTCGCGAGCCTAAATGAGCCTATTATTTATATTATTTTTATCTAATATATTAAATATAAACGAGTCGAGCCCGAGCTTGAGAAACTACCAACGAGCCAAGCTCGAGATCTCATAAGTTAATCGAGCTCGGGCTCGGCTTGTTTGCACCCCTACTTAAGAGATACCAAATGTTGAAAATAGCAAAAGGAACGACAACACTTGATCGAACGCTTTATAGGCATCAACGCAAGAATAAAACAATCGGAAGACATGCATTCACATCAAGGAAACATTATCAAGAAGACTCATTAAAAATTCACATATTTTCCATATCTTAAAAGCATGCCAAAAAGAAACGAAAAAACAATCAAAGAAGTTGAAAAATTCACTTTCAATGCGACATGGTTTATCCTTGTGTAAGTGTCGAGTTCTTTGTGTGGACCATGCTCACGGAGTACTAATTATAGTTTACGTTTTCCTTCGCATGGAAAAAGGAACCCTATTGAACCCAAATTAGCATGATTATTGTGATTTGATCGAACACCTTATATGCATGGGTGTAAGAATAAAGCGATCGGAGTGGCCTTTTTTTACGCAGTGTAAAACCATCGTAAATATTTTTTTTCTTCATTTTTTTGTTGCGGGGTTGGCGGTTTTTACATCAGTGTGTACAAAAAATTAAAATTCACATTTTACATCAGAGTTCCCACAGTCTTCACAACTCAAGTTGGTTCTCAAAGAAACCGAATCATATATATATATATAATGGAGCTGATTAAGAAAAGTAAATACAATAGCAATTATATCATAAAATCTCACAAGTAATATAATCACATCACACTACCCACCTTCTGGTGGAATGGTATGGAGGCCCAATAATAGGTGACTTGAGGTCTAATAGTCACAAGTTCGAGCCTTGAAGGATATCTGGTTTTTCTGATTATTCAATGTCGAAGCTTGACAACTCCTTTATGTATCTTATGCTCCGAATTTAAGGCCAAAATTCGAGTAACATCATTTTCATTTTTCATTAGCACAACCAGTGGCGGATCCAAAATTTTTTTTCAGGGGGTTCACTTTTTTATACTCCGATTCCATATGACCGAACATAAAAAAATTCGGGCTGGTTTGGCGGTTTGGGTCGGGTAAAGTTCGTCACATAATAAAAATACTATACAATTTCATCTTTTGAGTTTTGACCCATGAAGCAGTGGGAGGGTTTGTGTCCTGGTGTGGATGGAAGTCATTAATTTGAGAGTGTGTGGTTCGGTGTCCTATGGCTAGTAGTTAAATAAAGCATCTTGTCATGATAACTCAAAGACAACATAAAAAATTGAACATGACTAATTGATAACTTAGACAAAATAACTCAAGAAGAACATGAATAGACGATTAGTTCATAAATGATAACTCAAAGACAGCTTCACAATTAACATAATAACTAATGCCTTGGTAATTAATGGCAAATAAGAAGTAAAAAAAAACAAGAACAAAGTGGAGAAACCATTTACAGATTAGTAATTAGCATACCTATAACCAAACGTTTTACCAATAGTTAAAAGCACATATCCATAATCATCAACAACCTCAACACATTACTAAATAGGAAACAAACCCTTGAATAATAAAATCATCAACAGCCTAAACACATCATCATATTGGCAAATAATATAAGCGCCTGAATCGGATGATTACAATTTAAAGTTTGAAAATCTTAACCATTAGGGAGATATCAGATATGTGCATTTTTACCCTAATCCCGGAGGAGGAGAAAAGGCGGAGAGCGGCGCTGCGAGGAGGAGGAAAGCTGGCGGCAGTGAGTGATGTGTTGTGAAGCACACCTTGTTAATATGCTAAATTTGTATATATTTTAGTGTTTGTTCGGTGTAATTTAGATATAATTTACTAGCTTTTATCCCGGGAGTGTCCCGGGGTTGAAATATCTAATATAACATAATAAAATATCTAATATGACAACATAATTAATGATTTGCCAATACATGATTAATTTTTTTTATTAATGAATAATATTATTATTATTATTATTATTTATTTTAAACAAATTTCTGCCATAAGTTATCATATTCAAATATAAAAAAAAAGGAATCTCTGCCTATGAAGTTATGTTTATCGTTTGTGATTTATTAGTAGAGTAAAATATATTTGAAAACAAAACCCAAAAAAATAGTTGTTTTTTTTCTCCGTTTTTTATATAGCACTATGGTACTCGTTGGAAAGATGATAAAACGCTCGTTAATTTGGTGTAATTTTCTTCTTTAAAAAATCTCGTATATAAAAGATATTAACGTTTAAAAGTTATGGGAGAAAACATTAGAGAGAAAATTTAATTTTGTTTTTAAATTCTTATCTTTTCCTAAAATAATTATAATATATATAGATTTATTAAAAAAACTCAAAAATTAAAAAATCCTACATGATGCCACGTGGCACATTCAAGGAGGGGGTGAGGCCGGGGTTGAAATATTTAATATAACATAATAAAATATTTAATATGACAACATAATTAATGATTTGCCAATACATGATTAATGAATAATATTATTATTATTACTATTATTTATTTTAAACAAATTTCTGCCATAAGTTATCATATTCAAATATAAAAAAAAATCTCTGCCTATGAAGTTATGTTTATCGTTTGTGATTTATTAGTTGAGTAAAATATATTTGAAAACAAAACCCCTCAAAAATAGTTGTTTTTTTCTCCGTTTTTTATATAGCACTATGGTATTCGTTGGAAAGATAATAAAACGCTCGTTAATTTGGTGTAATTTTTTTCTTTAAAAAATCTCGTATATAAAAGATATTAACGTTTAAAAGTTATGGGAGGAAACATTAAAGAGACAATTTAATTTTGTTTTTAATTTCTTATCTTTTCCTAAAATAACTATAATATATATAGATTTATTAAAAAAAACTCAAAAATTTAAAAATACTACATGATGCCACGTGGCACATTGAAGAAGGGGGTGAGGCCTCCATTGAATGCCACATCATCAAAGTTCATTTCTTTTATTATAAGTTATAGATTGTATATTAACTAGAATATAAATATACCAACATTAGTATTAATGTGAATAATGAATACAATAATGACTAGTTAATTGTTACTGCTATAAAACAAATCGTAGGATGATTCTAAAGTGAACCATGAATGTTAATTTTAATTTAATAGAATTTATTATTGGTAATATCAATATCATTTTTTATTATATACAGGAGCATCAATGTGAAAAGCTAAAAGGATTTTTTTGGGCCAACACAATAAAACGAAGGAAAATGTATGGCAGCCCAAGTCAAAGGAAAAAAAAGGCCCACAATTATTGGTGGTGATGTAGGGTGAAAATAGAGGATATGATTCGGATAGTTTTTTGGGGACGTGAGATTTTTTGATTCGACGGCTGCAGAAGCGACGCACAAGAGCAGCCTCTTGGCTGTTCTTTTTGGTGGAGACAAGAAGCGCCGCACGAAGAAGAGAGAGGAGGAAGAACTTCAATAATCGGGATGCAAGGCTAATCCTCTCGCGGTTCTCTCCGGGTGAACGATTTGGGTATTTTATCATTTGTTTTCTGTTTGATACTTATTATTTGGATCAGATTTTGTGAACACCTTAAAGTTCTTTGCGTCTGATTGTATGTTTGACTGATCTAGACAGTTTGGTTAATTAATATTATTGCATTATGTTATCGTATCTTGGTTTTCTTGCACTAGGATTAATTTAACTTTGCAATTAATGTTATGATAGCTGAATTGGGTCGAACAACTTAAACAAAGTCATGTCTATGTGATTTCCTAGATAGGGTAATAACAAGAATTCGTTTGATAATTACCGAATCAAAAACCCGGAGTGACCGTTTTCTTTATATTATTGTTTTTAATCAAACTTTAATCAATCTTTTCTTGCAAGCAAAGCAGCACTTTAATTTAATATTCATAATTTTATTAGTTTTTTCTATTATTATAGTTAAAAATTGCTATTAACACTAACCACATACTCCTCGTGGTTCGACAACCCTACTCCCTATACTGCAGTCCTTGTAGCTAAGGAGTTTTTTTTAAAATATTTTTTGATTAGCACTTCGACACGCGATCAGTGAGGAGGAGGAGGAGAGGTGGAAGACGATGGCGGCAGTGAGGAGGACCGGATGAGGAGAGGTTGAGCAACTAAATAAGTGGGGTTGTGGTCTATGGAGGTGGACACTAGACATTAGTGAGGAAGGAGGAGAGGTTCATATGGGTTGTAAACTTGTGATATTATTAATTTGAAACCCTAACATTGTTAAAAAAAAAGAGAATAAAAATTTTTAAATTGAAAAAAAACGGCTAGGACGGGATTCGAACGTTGGATTTGAAGGTTAGAAAGGTAGGGAATAACCATTGGAGCACTTTATTGAGTTGGTTGAGGGTTCTTTTCAAATATATTTAAGGGTTCCTACATAATTTTCTATATATAATAACACTAAAAATTTTAAACGAATGGGTTCCCGGGAATCCCCTCGGGAACCGTAGATCCGCCCCTGAGCACAACACAACTTCGTGTATATGTGTGCTTGGGTAGGTGCATAAAGGATACCTTTTCCACTTTGCCAAGCTTTTCGAAGTATGCGCTTACTTGTTCCCAAATTGTAAACAATTTGAGATCCGTAACGAGTATACATCTTCTTAAAACATCATTATCGGTTTATAACACGAGAGGCGTATTCTCAGCCATATTCATCTTCTTTAGTAATAGTAGTATATCCTAATCTCCTGCAGTGAACAACAACAAACACGTTTACTTCATTGATCTACCATCAAAACAATGGCACAAAACATTATGAATGAGAACCTACTCTTTTACCACTAATTACAAGTTATGCAGTCATAAAAACCAGTAATATAATAACTAAACATATATGGATAAATAATAAGGTATATTTACTTCCTTTATTGAACCAATCGGCACTGTTTTATCCATTATGTTTGGTTCTCGTTAATCAAATAGTTTATTTGTTTGTTTGATCCAACATGATATGCAATACAGTAAATAGACTTGATATGTAACTGTGAGGAAAGGTTTTCTACATTCAAAAAAGGACAAAATCGAGAGTGATAGTATACATGCGGCTAGTGTTTTGCTTTAGTGAGAAGAGAGATAAAACACTAAATGAGTGATATTTGTAGAAGAACAGTAGAAGATAACGATGAGTATACCTGTAGAAATGCAGATGAGAGGGCCACGGTGTCAGCGAAGACAGTAGCGTGCGACGGCAGACGAGAAGGGCTCGAAAAAGTGGTAATATCTGAAAAGTTCAGTTTTTCTCCGTACTACAGGCTAGAGACTTTTTAGACTTTCTTTCATTATTATTATCCTCATCTTGGGCCAAACTATCCTCCGTCCCTAACCTGTTATAGTAGTCTTTGTGGGCCTTGGACCACCTCAAATGGAATGGAATGGGCGGGAAGATATTATACATAGTCTTCAAATACATCCTGAGTTGCTTTTTCTCAAATGTGTTTTGATGTCTGAAAATATTTTAATTAAATATTTGAATTTTTTTGAACAGGAAAAAAAATGCATGATATGCTGCTTACAAAGTTTTTAGAATTTGCTCAATCAACAGATCCATATGTCCGTACTAAGGCACAGGACTCTCTTACCAACTTTCAATTCCTAGATCCTCCTGGATTTCTTGTGTCTTTGTCACAAGTGCTATATAATGATGACAACCCTGCTGTGAAGTCTCGTACATTGGCTGGTATTATGCTTAAGAACTCCTTGGATGCTAAACCTAAACCTACACCTACACCTACAGCTACACCTAAACCTAAACCTAAACCTAAACCTAAACGTAAACGTAAACGTGCTACAACTATACAACATTCTTCTTCATCGAATACATGGATTTCAAATGATGTGGTGTTAAGATCTCAAATCAAGGAGACGTTGTTAAACACCCTTGGTTCATCTGTCTCTGAAGTACGGCGCACTGCCGCACAAGTCATTGCCACAATTGCTTCCATTGAAATCCCGAGCAAACAATGGCCCACACTCATTGCTTCTTTGCTTCAAATGATGACGATCACACCCGCATCGAAACTAGCAGCTTTAGAAGCGCTTGGGTATGTTTGTGAAAGGATATCCCACACTCATCTTGTTCAAGCTGAGGTTGATAACGTTATCACTGCTCTACTTGATGGCATGAGTCTTACAGCACCGAGTTGTGTTCGCCTTGCAGCAACTAAGGCATTATACCATGCTAGTCGTTTTGCTTTTAGAAGCGAGCGTCACAAGCCTCGGGTTATGACCGCTGTTTGTCAAACAGCCAAAGCTAAAGAGGCCGATATTAAACAAGTGTCTTTTGATTGTCTTAATTCATTCGCGGCATATTCCTTTAGACATTTAGAGCCTTACATGATGCCTAGTCTTCGTGATGTTACTGAAAGTGCTGTCAAAGGTGATGAACAAGTCGTTGTTGTGCAAGCAATTGAATTCTGGAGTATCATTTCTCAGATTGAGGGGCTTCTTAACAAGGGCACTTTTCATTTCATTCAAAATGCTTTACATTGGTTGGTTCCTATCTTGCTTGAAACTTCTTTCAAGCTAGACGTAGATCATGGTAAAAAAGACGATACCTGCCATCTTGCGGACGCTCTAGAAAATTGTTTAGTTCTTGTTTCTATAACTGTAGGTGATGCTTTCCTTCCTTTTGTTAGGAGTTTTGTGCTGGAAAATATATCAAAGGCTGATTGGCGATCTCGTGCGGCTGCCATCGATGCATGTGGGTCATATCTTGATGGCCTAACTGCCGAACAGGTTGTCAAACTGGTTCATTCTGATGTACCATGTCTGATTATTCTTATTATTAATGCCATGGAGGATCAAAACAGACATGTGAAAGACACTGCTGCATCGACACTGAGTTGTATCTTGGACGTTTGTCTAAACCATTTCAAAATTGCTCCTCCCCATGTTGCAGAGAAGATCTGTGAGGTCATTGGTCATCTTGCTCAAGGGTGTTCATCTGTTCTTGCACCTCTTCTATTAGATATCATAGGTTCTCTTATTGCAACTGCTGAAAGAACCGATGCAAGTGATGCAAAATTAAGTCGTGCTGCTTATGGGACTTTGGAGGAGGTTGTTAGGCATTCTAATGTTGTTGAATCATCTGAAACAATAAAAACCCTTTTCTATGAAATTGTAAGTAAACTTAGGCGAGCAATCGAGTTTAAGCTTCCTTCAAAACAAGAAGAGTTGCATGCTTTGATTTGTGGTGTAATGCCAGTAGTTATTCAGAAACTTAGAGGTCGAACTATGAAGGTGCTTCTCCAAGTGCTTGACTCAAAGAGCTCAATAGTTCGTGAAAAAGCAATGTCTGCTGTTGGTGCTTTTGCTTACGCTATTGGACCAAAATTCTGTGATTATATGCGATCATTTTCTTTACTTTTGATAGACGCTATTTACAATTTTAAGGAATCCAAGGTTTGTTCCGAGTCTGTTAGGGTGGTTGGTGATATATGTCGTGCTTTGGATTACATGGTGCTGCGTTTTTCTAAAGACATCATTCAAGGGCTATGTTATATTTGTCGGGAGGGCGTAGATCGGTCTGTTAAGCCTCATATATTTTCACGTTTTGGTGACATTGCACTTGCAATTGACATACATTTTGAAGATTATGTTCCTTCGGTGGTGCCGTTGTTGATAGATGCTGCTAACGAATGTGCACAGAATCCTGATTGGGGATATGGAAATCAGTTGAAGCAAAGTATCTTTGTGGCATATTCGGGTATTTTACAAGGATGTAAAAGGTCAAAGGCTGAGATCATGAAGCCTCTTGTTCCTCATCTTTTCAAGTTCGTGCAAAGTGCTGTTGAGGATCCCAACAGGTATGTGTTGTTTTCATTTACCTGTTGAAGCTGTTGGGCAACCCGCCAACCTGTTAAATTAAACAAACAGGCTAACCTGTTTATCACCAGTTTTTACATCCCACAAACACGATTAACACTATTGATTACTACCTGCCAAACTGTCAACCTGTTTAGATTAACTGGTTAAATGATTATAACTGTGTGCGGGTCAAGGTTGTTTTTTGACACAAATAAATATACAGGTCTGAAATGCTGGTGGGTGCGCTATTAACAGGTTAGAAAACGAGGCTATGATACCATGAAAATGTTCATGGTATTGGTATTAGAATCACATAATTACAAATACAAAAATATATGCATATCTCTAAAATAAATATATGCAAGCTGTCATGGCCCATAATCTCGGTTGAACATTTCAACACGCCAACCCGACACGATTGAGAGCTCTCTACAATAGGCTTATTTATTGTAGTTGTAGGGACGAGAATGTGGCAGTAGCAGCGGTGGCAGTGCTGGGAGACCTTGCAGATGCACTTGCGCTTAGTCCACCAAACGTGAAGATGTTTATGGAACATTTGCCACTCCTTAGTGATTTCTTGGGACAATGCGCTCTATGTGAAGGCGAACGACTCAAAAACACTGCCACAAGGACCCTGAAAATGATTGATAAAATATCTTCCACACACAGGTCACGCTCCTTTCCATTTATCGTTTGGTACAACTTATAAATTCTGGTGTGGTGGGTCGTGTCTGACTTTAATTTTGTGTGTTTCGTACTATGAAAATCTACGTAGAAGTTGGGGGAAAGGTCACTGTGTACGAGATTTGGCCCCCAGGCCACTATAAAGGTGGCTCGTCCTTTTTTTTAAACTTTCTTTGGTCGTCATGCTTTTCTCTGTGTTTTATTGCAATATCGCCTGCTAAGTAGATTCGAAGCCTGAACCCGTCTTGATACTGAGGTCAAAACAAAATTTAAACATATAGTAAACTAACGAGAGATTTTCAACATACATTATATCCAACCTTGTTACGTTATGCACACCAAATATGGAGATACTTTTCATTATAGAATCTAGTTTTTTTTTTTTTTTTTTTTAAATCTCCTGACATGAGTCTATTTCTCAACCAAGTTGATTATGTATATCACCAGCTTCAAAATCTTTACCATCAATCTCTTTTATGACAAATAGAACTCAAGACGAAGATCAAGATAAGAAAGACGATGCTGTTTTTCCTTTTGCCAAGCCCTTTCTCCTGAAAAATACATCAAAGCCTTACTGGCTATCTTGTGCGGCTGCCACATCCTCATACGAATGCCGAAGCGTCAAACACTTGTCTAATTTTGGTCTAGAATGTCCGCCTAACACCACGGGGGATACAAACAGACTCTCTGCTGCATGGACACTTGATTGTATTCTTAAGTTTATAAACACTCCGGCCACGGGTCTCCCACTGAATTTTCCTAAGCATCAAGAGATCATACATTTTCTTCTAGATTCTCCCGAAGTTACAGTGAGGGTTTGTGAGGTCATTTATCACCTTGCTCAAGAGACTAGCTCATCTGTTCTTGCACCTTATCTTAAAGATATCATAACATCTCTTATTGCCGCTGCTGAAAGAACGGATGCAAGTTATGCAAAATTAAGGTCTGCTGCTTATGAAACATTGCAGGAGGTTATTAGACGTTCTAATATTGAATCAATTCAAGAAATAACACGCTGTCTCACTGTTTTCATAAATAAACTTGAGCAAACAATCAAGCTTCCGATTCTTTCATCAGAGGACAGTGAAAAACAAGGAGATTTGCTAGCTTTGATTTGTGGTGTCGTGCAAGTAATTATTCAGAAACTTAACTGTACTAATGAAACGAAGGACGTTATATCTAAAGCTGCAGATCAGATTATGAAGCTGTTATTCCAAGTATTTATTTGCAAAAGACCGGCAGTTTATGAAAACGCAATGCTTGCTATTGGTGCTCTTGCCTGCGCTACTGGAAAACAATTCGAGCAATATATGAAAGAATTTTGTGACTGTTTCGATACGGGTCTTGAGAACTTTAAGGAATACAAGACTGATTTCGTTTCTATTGGGGTGGTTAGTGATATATGTCGTGCTTTGGATTACAAGGTTGTACGATTTCTTGATGGCATCTATCGACCGCTAGCTAGAAAACTTTATAGTGAAGATCTACATTGGTCTGTTAAGTCACAAATGTTTTCATGTTTTGGTGACATGGCACTTGCAGCTGGCGTACATTTTGAACGTAAGGTTGCTTTCCTGGTGCCAGCGATGGAAGAAGCTGCTAAAAAGTGTGCGCAGATTGATGAGGAAATGGTTGAGTATGGAAATCAGTTGAAGGTATGTATCTTCAAGGCATATTCGGGTATTTTACAAGGATGTAAAAGGTCAAAGTATCCGTACTTGGTGCTGGTTGATTATGTTCCTTGTCTTTTCAAGTTCATTAAAGTAGTAGTTAAGGATGCTAACAGGTACGCATTGCCCTTTTTTTTTAAAGAAATAGAATAGTGTTTTATTTTAGTAAACCGGTTGTGTCAAGTGACCTGTTTACTTAAATGGGTTGTTTTCATTGACATGTTTAAGCTATTGGTCAACCCGCCAACCTAACACATCTACAACTTGATATTGTAGAGACAAGAGTGTGGTAGGAGCAGCGGTGGTAGTGCTGGGAGATATTGCAGATGCACTTGCACTTGGTCCACACGTGAAGGTGTTTAAAGACCATTTGCCATTCTGTAGTGAATTCTTGGGAGAATGCCTTCAATCTGAATGCGAACAACTCAAAGAGATTGCCACAAGGACCCAAGAGATGATTGAGAAAATATCTTCCATATGCGGGTAGTTATTTATAAATTATAACTGTAGTTATTTATAAATTATAATAGAAAACGCGCTTTTACATTTGTGGTTTGGTACAAAGTTAGATATGCTGGACTTTGGTGTCTTTTGTTTTGTACCATGAAAATCTAAGTAAGATTTGGGGGTAAGGTTCACTATGTATGAGACTTGGCGTATGGAGGTGACTCACTATCTTTTTATTTTTGGCTTTTATTGGTTGTCTCCGTGTTCGTGTTTTATTGCAATATTGCCTTCTAAGTAGATACGAAGCCTGAACCTTGTTAGGCTGCACAATAAAAACAAATGGTAAACTTGGAGGTTCCTCAGGGAGAAAAGCCTCTGAGGTGACCTAGGCTCCGCCTTGATGCGCCTTGCGCCTAGGCGCACTTTTTCAAACCCAGAAGATGGGTTATCTGGACGTAAATTGAGCAAACACTTTACTTTTTAATGTAATGGAGTGTGCGTTGTTTCTGTTTGTGGAAGTGGTAAAATGGACGAGTTGGTTATGATAACATGTGAGAGTGGTTACGGGTCACAGCGTGCTATTTTTCTATACAAGTCATGATGGGCAACATGACCGTTTTGAACATACTTATTCATAAGAAAGATGCAATGTAGTATATATGGAGTTAAATGAACAATTACTATTATTACTTTACTATCTATTAATAATAGGACTGGAATGAATAGTTCATGGTTTTTTTCGTTATTTTGCGAGGGTAAATGAACAACTGGATTAATAGCATAAAAATCAATATATATCTTTTATTTTTGAAGAAAGTGTTTGCTGTATATGTATACAAACTCAAACTTCTTTGCTAATAACTAGTTGTTTGTACATGTGTGACATTAGTGACCATGTGTCCATGTAAACACATACATCACACTAGTAAACACAAACGTCACTTGGTCAACAATTAACATACACAAACTTCGATTGATCCCTCAACTCACATGGTAAACAAGTGTGACAAACATCGACTACACGTGTAAAGTAACTTACAATCACGCTAATAAGCATGTACACACAGGGGCGGACCTATAGTAGAAACAGGTGCCGGGTCCGTTGCTGCTCAACTTCGCGTGTGTATTGGAAAATTTGATTTTTTTTTTCGAAATTTCAAAAACGTTGCTACTAAAATGAAAAAAATAAAACACGTTACTACTGAAAAACATATCTATATCCGCCACTGCGTACACACTCATATCACTAGTGACCGCCGCCAAGCAAATGTTAATTTCCCCAAATCACGCATCACACATGCAATCTACATCAAGGTTTTCAGAACCGGACCGGACGTCGAACCGGCCTGCTTACCGGTTCACTGGTCGGACCGGTCAGACCGGTCCGACCGGATTTAAAAACCGGACAACGTTATAAATATTATAAAAAAAGAAATATATATATATATATATATATATATATATATATATATATAAATCAAAACAATTAATAAAAGAAAATGCAAAACAGTTGTACACAAAAGACAAAACTCAAAAGTCTGCCTTGTCTTGTCAAGCTTAATAAACCAATTTCTTGTACTGAGACTTTTATAAAGCAAAATTTATCATCTTCTTCACCAAAGCAAAGAAATTTCAGCAGAAGAAGCCGATGTGTCCCGCCGTTCACCACCATCAGAAACATCTCCTATAGAGGATGCCTATTTTCCCTTGCTCTTCATCCTCCTCCTTATTTCCTGAAGAAATCACAAAGAACGTCGCCGGAGTCCAGGTCCAACCGGACGTCACTCTTCATCCTCCTCCTTAATTTTTATAAAAAAAATAGCAACCGGTCCGGTCCAATCCAAGCGGTTCCCGGTCCGCCCGCCCGAGTCCCGGTCCAACCGGACGGTTCAGTGCATACCCGATCCTCTGTCTTGACCCGGACCGCCCTCACCTCCGGAACCCGGTCCGACCGGTCGAACCGGCCGGTCCGGTCCGGTTTTCAAAACCTTGATCTACATATATGAATTAGTTAGTAAGGAGAAGAAACCTACGGTTGTAGACACTAGACATGAGAAAACAGTGGATATGGAGGAGAGACATAATCAAGAGGAATAAAGGGGCAATTTTACAGGTATACTATAAAAGTATACTCGATATCTTTAAAATTTACCATTTCATGTATTGTATGCAATGTTTAATACATTTTCATGCATAAAGTTTTTATTTATTGGATACATAAAAAAGTACGTTTCGTAACTATACGGTGTGGCCAGGGGGTAAAGGGACATGGAACGACATGTGGTAGCCACGTGAATTCCCCTCCAACCTCCAAAAAACCACAGGGTGGTGATAGAGGATTTTTTTTTTGTTTTTTTAAAGAAAAAAATTAAACAACCAATCGCAACCATCCACCATAACCTCGCATTTTGTCCCACACCCATGAAGATCTTCAAGCCCCAAGAGGCCACGCCCCTTCCACGCCATAAACGGGTGGTGTTGGTGGCATGAAGGGGCTTCACACCCCTCTTCCACACCACTATACCATATAGCGGGGTTGGCCCTGAGCATGGGCCGGGTGGTCACTTGCTCAAGGCCCGACCCTCAAATGGCCCGAACTTTTTTTAAACACACACACACACACACACACACACATATATATATATATATATATATATTAAATTATGTATTATGATATATATATTTGTACTACAACTAAAAATGTACATAAAAAGAAAACATTTTATTATTGGTCGGACTTTAAATCAACACGCACATAAAAATAAGAAGGTGAGAAATTTGTTTTAGGGTAAGGTTGAAACTTTAGAGAACTTGAGGTGGTCAAACTGACAATTATATAGTTAGAGAGTTACTTTTGACGTTATAGCAAAATTTTAGAGTAGAATAAGTTAACATACCACATGTTTGAGAGTTAAACGGGGTCTTCTTCATCAAGCTAGAAAGTACATGGTCAATTTTGTCAATTTAGAAAACTTTTTTTTTTTTTTTTTATGAATAAGTTAACATACCACATGTACTTTCTAGCTTGATGAAGAAGACCCCGTTTAACTCTCAAACATGTGGTATGTTAAGTTATTTAAAATACTAGAATAAATTCTTACGGTCCGGTTTTATACGGTTGGTTTTTGGTATAAACCGTACACCAAACCGTTCATTGCGGTTTGAAAATATTAAAACCGATCGACCGAAAGATAAGTAAAATAACCGACCATAAAATCAAACCAGTGACCGGTTTGAACGATTTCGCAGTTTGAAACCGAACTATAAACACCCCCAACCTCTAGTTTTTTTACGTACGTGTTTGCAATTGGGGCCACTCAAAGATTTATTTCAAAGCATCTTTTGAACCCAATTTGGGTTCATTTAGGGTTTTAGTTTACTTACAATTTGGGTTTTGTTAGCTTCGATCTTTAATCTCAGAACTCGAAAATCAACAGGTGAGTTTGAATACCAAATCATTACTGCTTTCCCATAAAAAGTTTCAATCTTTTAAACGATTGATTGAGTAATTTTAATAAAATTTAACCGACATTTGGTTTCGCCCTCCAGATTCATCCGTAAATAAGGTATTTGTTGATTTTGAATAAGTTTACTTCATCTTTCTCATGACGTACGGTAGTAAGACTAAGACTAAGACTTTTAGGTTTAATTTTCAAAGTTACGTTTACTATTTTGTTTTTCTGGGCCCGTCAGGAGATGTTGATATACACAACGGATATCTCTCTTTCCCATCTTCTTGCCTTGTTGGACATATTGAAAGTATATAAATATTTCTTTTACATTTAATCTTGCTAGAAGTTAAATACGACAAAATGGATTATTTCAACTCACAATAACAATTAATAATAAACTAGGGTTACCACCAACGCTCGATAAAATAGATTTACGAGCATGCCAATACAAATATTACGACACGACAGTGTATTTGAAAGTTAATAAAACCTATGGCATTCTATATTACTACAAATACTAACTTAACAGTCAACCTAACTTTCGTTATATCTCCGTTACCATTCCCCTCATTCCATATAGTTTTTGGATTTCGTTTGGCGTTTAACCCCCTTTTGCTATTTCTTTTATAACCTTTATCCCCTTTTCTACACCCAACACCACCATTTTCTTCCATATTCTCACATATTCCTCTATTCCCTTTCATATTCTCTTCATCTACGCCAATCCATTTGTCAGATCGTGATTAATTCTCTTCATCTACGCCAATCCATTCGTCAGATTAGCGATTAAAGGTAACAAAATTTAACCCTACTCGACTCATTCCATTCATGCATTTTACGTTTTCATTCTTCTTCCCTGTTTAACAAGTTCTTACTTCTTTAATCCCACTTAGGGTTGTAGTTTTCAGTTTTGTCGATCACAATTAGGGTTACTATTAGTCAAAAGGCCAATTCACTTATAATCCGGGTTCAGTTTTGTTTCATCTTTACCAATTTCTCACTTTTTGAATTGCAATTAGGTTTACAATTCCTTCTTTGATTCAATGCAAAGTAATATGAGTGATTTAATGAAAAACCTATTCTTTATTGGTTCCAATAAATGATCTTAATTTGACAATGACAATGGCCTTACAAATCATCGATGATTGTTTTGGTTTTGTATTGTTTTTTTTTTACTGTTGAAGTATTTTTATGGTTTATTTTTTGTTATTTTAGGTATTTTCTTTGAAGAAACCATCTGTTAATAATTTAACAATGGCCTGACAAATACATTTAGAGTAAATAAATTGTTGTTTTGTTCATACCAATATGTATATGCCTACACTACCAACTTTTGCTTTATTGATGTGTTTCTATATTTTTTATATATTGTGTTGTAATTAGTCCCAAACCATTTAACTCTCACCGCTTGTTTTACTTTGAGATAGACTATTTTTTTCCTTTGTTATAAATTCTTTGAAATACTTGGTTACCTGGATGACCCTTTACTGCATACTATTTTGTATTGGTTTTGATTAATCTTCAAACAGATAATTTGCAACATAGGTTGTTATTTTGGGTTTGAATATTTTATAATCTGTTGTGGTTTTTTATTACATTCTATGAAGCAGCCATGTTTTACTCATTTTTTATCACTGTAATTTTCTCTTTTCACTATGTTTGTTTACAACAAGACATATATTCTTTCCATTCTATTTTTGGTTTTAAAAAGTGAGAAGGCACACAAAAGCGACATGGTCTAAAATTGAGGTGCCAAGCACAGAGGGCAAAAGCGCACCGCTTTTCATACCCGAGCCGCAATGTGATTTATATATATTTCATAGGTTTTAGCATCCCTTTACCAAAATATAGTTATAAAATAAGTCTCATATATGTTTCAACATAAAAATTACCTGTATATACAACCTTAAAAGCCTACTGTACAACATTTTGTTGCACAAAAAATGGCCATGTACATGAGGTTCTCGAGTTTTAAGTACAAATTTTACCAATAACTAACCATTTACCATTCTAGATTTGGGTCTTTAAACACAAACACAACGCTACAGATTTTTTGACACATAAGTGCAGATTTTTAACCACAAAAATGAAGAAATTTAACCTATAAGAGTGCAGAAGTGTAACCCCTATGAGTGCATTTTTTTACCCATAAAAGTGCAGCATTATGAAACAAATGTTGCAAAAATTTGACACATATAAGTGCAGAAATTTGAAACAACTGCTGCAATCTTTTTAACCCATAAATGCCCAATTACAGCAGGTTTGTAATAATTCTAACACAACGGTGAAGCATTTTGTGATTTTTTTCGTCGTTTTACTATTTGTATGTTATAAACAATGATACATTCAGAAGGTGTATTTTTAGCTACCTTTCAATTTGACCCGTTTAGAAAGTCCTACTTTATTTGTCAGACAGTCAGACATGAAAATTGGTGTGGGCTCTATGTATTGTGTTGTGTTGTGTTGTGTACTTGTGTTGCGTTGCGTTGTAACTGCTACGTTCCCATACAACTGTTTTACTTATGATATTAGATTATTTATACTTTGACAACTTGCTTTCATTTATATTTTTTTTTATTTATGATAATCTTTTTGTCAATTTACATGTTTTTTCAAATTTTCTTACTTAGAAAAGAAATTTACATTGGTTTCCTTATTATACAGGTTGCAGAACCTTAGTTTAGTACATGGATGTGTTCGTCATTGATTTTTTTGTAATTGCGAAGGCTGTATATTTAATATATGTTTACTTTTTTTTAATCCTGTTAGGGTACTTTTTTTTAATCCTGCCTGTGGCGTCTGAGGAGACGTCTGTGGCAGGATGGAGTGGACGGTGTTGGTTATTGCAGCCATGGTTTTTGAGTGTGGAGTAGATGGTGATGGTTCAGGTGGTGTATGGCGGTGGTGGCTGACGGGGTGGCGAAGGTGGTGGTCGAAGTTGTTGTTAACTGGTGGTAGGGTTGTAGAAAGAAGAGAAATGATGAGAGAGAGAAAGGTGGGTGGGTGGTTTTTATTAATAAAAGTAAAACATTTTATTTACTAAAATTAAAAGTTAAAAATAAGTGAACATAGTAAAAATCAATGAAAAAACAAGAAATAGGTAAAAGGACCAAAAAGTCATTGACTTAACAATAAAAATTGATCGAGTTAGTGAAATTGACTAAAATGACAAAAAATGGGAAACCTGAGGGGCACAGATGAGAAAAAAAAACTATTTGAACTAAAGTGACATTTTTAGCTAAACCTCAGGGAGTAAGACGGAAATTAACTCATTAGAATATTTGATGTTACTTACAAAAACTAGAAAAGTCCTAATGAACCATCTCTTTGTGTATTTTCTCGCTTAGGTGCCCCACTCTATATTTCTTTCTCTAGAGTTTATAATATGGCAAGGCTGAGGTGTCACTTTGTATGAGCCCATAATAGGGGCAAATCTATGGCTTGGCAACAGAGGCGGTCATGAAAATTCAAGTGCCTTGTACGAGCCTAGAAAAAAAGGCCCTTAGGACCTGACGAAATCAATCTTGCACGTTGTGGTGAGCATGAGCTCTGTCGGTTTTGATGTACTCACTGTAGTAAACGGAAAAAAAAAAACAAAAAATATAAACATCATATGCCCAAAATTGAATTTATATAATAAAAGTTGACCATGTTTTAAGCCCTACGCGTGACGCAATGACAAACTAATATTATTTTGATTTTTTAAGAAAAACATCTTTCTAGTTTATTAATTCTCAAGTCATTACATATTTTGTAATTAAATTTATTAATTAATTATAGAAAAAGTATATCGTTGTAAAATAAATATTGAAAAAAAGTTTACTAATATCAATTCCATGCAATGGAATTCCAATGATTGGTCCCCTTATTAATTAATGCTATAACCAAAGCTTGTTTCAAAAAAAAGAGAAAAATAAATCGAAATAGATAAAAACGCGGAGAAACAGAGTCGATCCCGTGACATATGATCAGGGAAAGAGGAGTCTTAACCAGTAGACCAATTCATAATTTTATGTAGACTTATTATTCTTTGTATTTATATAGAAAATGTATATACGAAAAAAATTAATTTAGGCCCCACTGAAAAACGGGCCTCGACCGGGGGTGTGGCTGGCCCACCCCTGGGGCCGGCTCTGCTTGGCAAAGGAGGTTGGCCACCCCATGATATTATCTTTTTAATGCTATCATATCATTTAACAAGCTAATAGTAAGTCTAAATGTCTAATTATTGATATAATCGCTAACACTAGGCGAGCAGTGTACGAATAGCGCACGAAAAGCGCAAGAAAAAAGCCCCCGAGACAATGGAAAGATTTTGAAGAAACTAAACCATATATAGAGTAACTTGATCTTCGACAATATAAACCATGATTACAAAATATGAGTTCTTCCAACAACCAAAAAATGACTGGTAATACTGTTAATGATTTACATCCTTAGTTAAGTTAAACTTTAAATGGTTGAAGTTTCCTGTATCATCAAATCCAAAAGTTGTCGTTCATCAAAGTTCCACATGTGTCCCATATTCCCATTCTGCAAATGAGGAGAAACAAGAAAGCCTTGTTAACTTTAAGTTGAAACAAGAACCAACAATTATGAATAGCTAAACTAATTACACATCTAACTGTAACATGTAACCATTTTTACAACTAGAGAAGAAGTTTCACTAAATCCAAGCCTTTTTTATTTTCACCATATCCTTTTATCTATAGTTATGGCTCCAGTACCCAATTATGATCTAAACTTGCCTGTTTTAGCTTTAGGTACGGAAGAGAGGACTTTAAGAAGGGACATCTGCAATTGACTCCAGCAAAGAATAGAGTTAAATTACAGTTAGAAGAAAGACCAAAAGTAAATACGACGGCTCAAAACCTTTTTATAAACCTACCAGTGCATTTTCCTAACAAAGTCTGCAAACTTTTTTGGTGCCTCCATCAGTGGATCTAATCCATAATATGTAAAGGCTTTGTACCTAGCCTCTTGGTTACCGTCTAGAGCCTTTTGCAGTGTACCAACATAGCTTGTGTTGTCCACACAGGGTTTAGCATTCTAATTCGATAAAGCTACAAGGTCATGATCAAAAAAATCTAGATGCTCTTTCATGGCCGTTGCCTCAACCTTCATCTGGTTTCCAAATACTTCTTTTAGCAAATTTATCCGGAAAACAAAAATATAATTCTGGACCTTTTTGACCAACGTGCATGATTTCTTGTCATTTTTATGAAAATGAAACAAATGTATGCTACAATTAGCGATGTTTTGTTCAAAAGTTTAGATTAATATTCTAAAAATGGTGTTTTGGTAATCTACATCTAATTTATTAATCTTTTTTCAATAAGGTGCTCACAGGCAAGGCCTGCATCAACCGTGCTAAAAATAATAAAAACCATTTTGACTCATTAACCAACCACTCATATTGCCACCTTTAGATGCTACAAACTTACTTCAACACGACTATCTTATTTTGTAGTTAAAAATGGTCATTTAAAGCACTTTGTTACAAACATGGAATATAAGAAAAACACTAATATATTTCAATATCCCAACCCAGAATGTTCAAACCCTAACAATAAACTCTCAAATACAAACTCACCTCTCACAACCACTCTAAACAACAAACACTTCACAAGAACTACAATACAAGATCTACACAGACACCTGATAGCAGATTAAAGATGAATCTGCAATCAATCTTAGACCTAACCATTTAGAGGATGAGAGGAATAAAACCAGAGAGAATAATATGAACGAGAGACTAATCATGGTGATAACCCTAGCTCAGGAGATGAAGAAATGTTTATATAGAAGGTATAAAACCTTCTATAGAGAAAACACAAATGGGCAAATCTCATCCCTTGGATCAACCACTCACACGGATCAATCAAATGGACGACCAAGATTGATCCGGATAAAACACAAAGGCATGAACCCTTTGGTTAAGTTGAACCTCATCTTGAACCCTCTATCAGCTTTAGCCCAGCAGCTCTCCAAGCCCAGCTACAAGCCCAAGTCTTTTATATCACGAGCCCAGTAACTAGTTTATCAACCCAACACATTTAATCAACAACCTACAAACAAATTACTTATGCAAAATGTCAAAGTATTATTCTTTTAGAAATAAAATTGTAGATATTAAAGATGGTACATTTTTAACACACTTGACTATCTGTCATGAATATATCCTTACTTCTTTCATCCAGTAATGAGGATTTTCATTTGGTTGTGAGTCGTAGGATAGAACTGCAACATTTAAACCAACTTTATTAGCTTTTAACATCTTCAAAAACGGTTCATAACCTTTTCGCTTGCATGAATTAAAAAAACGAGCAGCTAGCTCTGCAGCATGGCTTCCTCCCGTGTCGGTGACACACCAATGCACGCCTGATAGCTGCTCAAAATTTTAAAATATCAAAAAACGGTTCGTAACCTTTTGTTATTTTTTTCAAATCAACTTACCTTTGCGTTTATGACAATTTTGTCTCCAAAAATAGATCTAGCATTGGAGAGCACTTGATTACCATGTTTAATCAATTGCTGAGCATACCAATTCAGAAAGTATCTTGATTCAAGGCTATCAAAATCGTCTTTGTTACGAAAAAATTTACATGAAGCTGCCTCCAAATAGTACGGGTTTCCAATTTTTAGTACATTCTCACAAGACTCGTATTGGTCTTTAGCAGCCTTCTTCTTTAGGGAGCTTACCATGTATTTACCGTAACACTGAAGAAGCAACACTTGAATAGATAAGCTATAAGCTTGAAAAGTTTAGTGTAGCATCATGAATTCAGGATATATCCAATTATGGTTATTACATTAATTTATACTTTTCGTTTTAAGTTATTAATGAAGTAGTAGTTCAAGGGCTAAATCTGCCAATTAAAAATTTCTAAACTTAAAGGAGTCAAGGTTTTTTTAGATGTTAAATTATGACTCTACTATTACAAAGTTCTGGTTATGACCCTGTTGATTTGTATAATCTCATTCCGGATCCTTTTAGACGAAAAGCAATTCCTTTTATCACCCACCCTAATTGATGAGATTGAATTATGTAATCCGAACCAGAGTTTTTTTTTTTTAAGATTTAGTAACACACAACTAACCCCTAAATCAGATTAATAATCATATCATAATCAGGTTAATAAGTTAAGTAACAAACATGTTATAAACCTAAACATGCATAAGCTGCATACCTGAGATGATTCATCCATGTATTTCCAAATTTAAAGCTTAAAAAAACGTCGTGCTTGCTAATGATATCCCTTACGATGACGGATAGGAGGGAGCAGAAGTAACTAAAAAATAATACAAAAATAAAACACCATTAAGATTTATCGGTTGAATACAAAGACTGTTAATCGGTTCAGTTTGCGAGTTAAATTGTTATCAGTTCAGTTTGCGGGTTTTCACCCGACTGTTACTCCAGCGAGGAAACTCGTGTGGAGGTAGTACGGTTTCCGGGGGAACGTCGTAACTAAGTCTGATACACAAGCGCGGCCCGGTTAAGACAACGTAGTCTAGGTCAGACTTTAGCTAGAGCTGCCGATTAGGCAGTGTGACATTGAGTCACTCATATGAAACTCACCGTTTAAAAAAAAGAATTTAGTTCGATTTTAAACTGAATCAAACTTAAACTGAATCAAACCTGTTTTTACCCGAATCAAACTTAAAAAACATGAGTTTCTTCATTCATAAACAAAATCAAGAAACAATGTATCAAAAAAAATCGAACTGTTTTTTTTTATAAACAGAATCAAGAACCTTAAAGAAGCCGGTAGATTTAGGGTTTCTTCAAAAAAAAATTCGACACTCATTTCACTTGTTTCAGGGTCTTTTTCTCACGCCTTTTTGTCATAGATTTATATTAGAGGCCGGTGTACCATTTTCTGTATGGACCTAAGATTAGAGTGAGTCACTTAAACATTGGGCTCAGAACTCAGATTGGGCATAGATGAATACCGGGTTTTCGGGTTTAACCGATTTGGAAGTGTTGGAACCGAAAACCAAAACTCTAATAAATTGGTTTTAAACAACTCAATAACTATTTAGTATATAAAAAAAAAAAGTTGACTTTGTTTAGTTGTTCTTAATGCTGCCACAATAAGCCTGACACCGGTGCTATACATGAACGGACACGGATCTGTTTAAAAGACTGGTTTAAAAACATGCTTATGGACAGGATAAACAAAAATTGCCAAAAGTTCATAAAATTATTTATTTTCTTACATTATTTTTAATATTCAATAAAAAACACAAGAAAACAATTACATTATTAAATACTTTTAATAACCAATCAATTTTTTGAACCTATATGACAGCTGGTAGATGTTTATAGAAGGAAAGAGTAAAACTAAGAAGTTGGTTAAAAAAAAGTATAACGAAAATGTCAACTAATAAGTGGTAAAGTAAACCAAAATCCAAAAGCACTAAATGAACTGTTTTTTTTTAATAATAGTTTAATTAACCAAATCAATATCCAAATGCACTAAATGAAGTGTAAATTTTCTTTTATTTATAAAATAAAACGCATTTTCAAGTTACTTACATGACCAAGTTTATTATAGTGATATCAACTTTGTTGTACTCAACTACGGTTTAAAATTAAATTCAAAAGTTGAAAGAACATATCAAGTATCGACATACATACATACCGTGATTACCATTAATACCAACGTTTTAACCAACCTCCTGCTCCTTCTTTTCATGTGAATCGCTCATGAACCTTACAGTCAAGAGGAAGTAGTCGAAAATTTGTCTAAATGAAAGCAGAACCCTATACGACTACAAAACTAAAACAGAAAGATAGATGAAATAAAACCTAAACTAAAGACTGAAGTAAAGAAATAAAGTGATAGGAAAATCGGTTGGTGTAACGTACGTACATATCTGATTGTGATGTTGACCACACACTATTTGCTTTAACTTGTGATGTTGATCACACAAAAGATTGGCTTTAACTTGCTTTTACAATTTTGTTTTGTAGTGTTTCATCACGAAGCTTAAAGGGAAAAGTAGAGATTAAAGCTGCATATTTTTGTTTTCTATCCTCAGCAGGCCTGTACTACAGACAGCGACAGTGACAAGCCTGTTAAAATCAGTAACTTGTTAGAAAGTAAATATAACTTTATGTTTTGTGATTTGTTATGTACATTTGAACATATATCTTCTGTATATATTAGTAAGTGTGTTGTAAGATATAAACATTAGTTGTAAGTATATAGTTAGGATGTGAATAAATTTCGGATACAAGAAAGACTACAACATGGATTCAAGGAGTGTTCAAGATGGCTGCACATATCAACATAGCACTGCAATGTTTCTGGTTCGAGGTCTGCACTAAGATCAGTATCCAAATGGGTCAAATGTTTCCAACAATGGACAGCAGCATACTTCAAATAAAAAGGGAGGACCTATTCTGAAATGACCAAAAAGCCCCTGACAGTTAATCTGTTATATGGCGCCAAATATGCAAACCGGTGGGAAACAATGTAACCAACACAACTGTTCAGGGACACACCGATTCGTTTAGTATTTATAGGATAATGTTCATCATTTGTTAGTTATCAAGATTGTATCCTACACAATCCTATATCCTTGTAAAACATTCTGTTACGAACACTTCTGTCCGAATCATTACATCAATACAATTCAATTTCCATTCGTTTGTTCAAGAGTCTTTTATCATTATTGTGTGTATTTTATCAAATCAATCCGCTGCAATATTGTTCTGGGGCCAACATAACTTTCAGTTTGCAACTATGCACTTGTAGTTTGAGGGTGGTTATATTTGGAGGGAAAGAAAGAGGAAAGGTTTTGAAAGTTAGTTATAGAAATAAACATAAACTTTCTTATTTTACAAATGATGTGATCCGACCCTATTTATACTAATACAATCGGTGCGAATCAAACAGACACGTCCCTTCGTTTATAATCTAACTTAGGCTATTCCTATTTATTAACCGGTGTGTCACATAACCTGTTATAAGTACCTTCTAACTGATAATATGTACAATTAACATATGTTTATAATATACTAACATAAGATAAAATCAAGTTTAACTATTTTATATCTAACAAAGCCATGGAAATCCCGCAACTTTAGCCGGGCGACGCATCATTTCGTTCACACATCAATCACCTCATATATTTTTTTATGAGAGTTTATGTTAAAAAGTTCAGAATGAAACAAAAAACAACAATCCTTTTATTTTGAGTCATGTGTATCTTCGGAAGAGTTGTAATCCTATAGCCTATGATATGAGAATGGCTTATGTCTCTACAATCCTTTTATTTTGAGTCAACTTTTGCAATAGAATATATAGGTGTAGAAGGCATGAGTTTGATGTTTAAATTTCAGCTAAAAAGATAAGTTTGTAGCGTTTCGTAGTTTATGTTTCTCACGCCCCGGTTGAATATTGCCAGCCATTGCGCTCTTGCGATAGAATAGTAAAAGCAGGCTGATTTTAGAAAATAACAATTAAGATAAAGCTATGATATCCACATTGTACATATCAAACGGAAACAAAATCAACTTTAGGATTATATAGAAAACAAGCACGTCTAAGGCAACAGCTTAAGAAAATGACATAGAAAGATAAATGGTAATATAAGTTATATATTCCGATTGTGTGTGAAGCCAAGAAATATTGTTTAATATAAATACTAAACTAGTGTATCTTTTCAATTTTCATTAAACGTCAAATCTTTTTTTTTTTTTTCAATACAGAATATAACACCTTTTACTTGGACGGGAAATGTAGTTATAACTGCCAATTATGACTCTTACATTCATGTTATAACAAGTTTATTGAAGTTTTATATAAACAAACATAGACCATTAGATCTGAAGTATCATATTTGATTATTTCAGCACTAGATCAGTGTTAAAGATTACCATCTCATAAGTTCACTGATGGAATCATGGGAACATGTTCGGGTCTATACCCACATTGGTAAACAAGTCAAGTCATAGATTCAAGTTCCCGCCTAAATTATTATGCAAAAAGTAATATTCCGACTTGGTAGATGCCAGATTAACATAATCATTTTTCTATAAGTGTTTTTTGTCTAATAGTTCTGTTTTAGTGTTACTTTCTTTGTTCTAGCCTCTGATTATGAGGACTCACATTTGTTTTGGTGTTTGCTTAGCATGATTCTTAACGTCGATGTTATGCACTTTGAATACAAGTCCTGTAAACCTCAACACTAAATGTTGGTAATTTTAGTGTTATCAACATTAATGGTGTTATTGGATTAACTTGTTGAATGGGTTGATCTCGTTAGTCATTAACCGAGTTAGGAGATGCAGGAGTGCGGGCTCGGTTATCACTAACGGGATTGTGTGTCTTATTGGTTTATGTATGTTAATGTAATAGTTTATTGGATTTGGGCCGAATGCGTTAATGAGCTAACTAGAGTTTAGTTTATTAATGGGTGATTAATTAAATGGAATTAAAGATGGGCCCTTGTAAGCTCTTGGGTATACATGTAGGCCAAATAGGTTGGCCCAAACATAATTAATAGAGCCCAATCCAATTGCATCTAAAAACACAAATATATTGTCAGTTTTTATGATGAGATAGAGTGAGAACCAACCAACAATTTTCTGGAGAGATCTCTAGAATTTTGGAGGTTTTGAACACACCAAAACCTATTCATATTTTGATCATCGGTGCAATAATGCTCAAAGAAATTAAATCCGATTCTTGTGTATATACTACGTTTAATCCGTTCAAACATTTGATTGTACCGATCAAATAGTTTGTTCTGATAGTGATTACACGACTCGTAGTATAATCCAAGTGATTTTCGATTTCTTCTACGGTTTCGGTTCTATAAAACCAACAAAGAACAAACTATTTTTCTCGTTGTTATTCAATTCTGTATTCAATACATATTCCGAATTGTTGTTACGGGAAGAAATCGGGTACTGGAAGCGTGATTTGTTCTACGCCTCTGTTATGTTTTCGATTTACTTGTTGGTGTAATATATTGGATTCGAAGATGTACAAGAAAGATCAACCCATTGATGTTGTTTGGTTCATTGTTGGTTACAAATTCATTGTTTGTTGGGTTCGCACTATTGTTCATGCGTTTTGGGTTTAGATTGGTTGAAGCCGGTTTTCGTTTCTATTTCTGACACAATAATAAAGTTCGCTTTAGATTTATTTTAGCAAGGCACAATTTTGAAAATAAATCAACTAGAATTTATTTCTAGTTGTAATACCTGTTCCAAGGGAAATGTTTCAGATCAAAGGCATTATTTGTGATTACTTGGTGTAATTGATTTATCAACAAAACGATGTTCGATTGGTTCCGTGTTTATGGCGAATCGATTAGGTTTCTGTTCGTGGAACAAGGAGGGAAAACAGTGAAGCCCAACAGTTTTTTTTTTGTTTTGTGATTTTGCAATCGTGAAAAAATCCAAACTATCGTGGGTTGGGTTCCTATGGATATGCAATCGAAACATGAAAGATTTACATCGTGTTCTTATTTCGTGATTGCGATATTCAACCAAGACGAAAACTTGATTAACAATTTCATGTTCATGGCCAAATCGAATAGGGAGATGCCGTCTTCTACATCAAAGATTTTACTCAACAAGTAAGTGATTTATTCCTTTATCTTATATGAATTGATGATAGTTTAATTTAGATATTTCTGTTGAATATATATAATTATTTAGATTCATTTATCTAGTTAAGTTATCAAAAATAAGATCAGTATGGTTCATGGTTTCCATGTAGTTTTGTGAATTTAGTAATACATGGTCTTTTATGGATTCTATCAATTTAGAAAATGTCATGTGGATTTGCATTTTCCTACGGATCTTGAAGGTTTTGTAAATTGGCTATTTTGAATCCATGTAACCTACAGTATGGTTAAAATTGTTTTGCTTTTTAAAATTATGATCTGTTAGACTGTTATGAATGTTAAGAAATATTATATATCATTTATATTGGTTTGAGAAGTTACTTCTGGTTCAAACAATTTATAAAATCAATTATCATTTTGCTCATAAGATACAACAATTTTGTTTAAGGAAGAGAAAAACTAAATTCCAGTTTGTTATTTCCTAAATAATTTGTGGCATGGATTACGCATGGAAAAGAATTTATTCACTGAATATATATATATATATATATATATATATATATATATATATATATATATATATGCTTTTAGGTGCATGTACATGTTAGGTAATGCTTGATATGTCTTAAGAATTGTTTGATACCTGTCATAGGTAGAAATTCTTAAGCATGTTCACTATAAAAGTTTAAAAGAACATGTCTACATTGTGTTTAAAGTTGCTTTTGAAATGGACCATGATAAATGGAAAACTTACGTGTTGATTAAAATGGCTTTACATGTTTTAAGGACATTGAAAGAGAGTCAATGCTATTGAATCCTACTGTATAAGTGATTCATGTGATTTTCATTTGAAAATTATTTATGTAAAGTAAAGTAAAGTATGTTCTTACTTCTATATATGATTTCTCAAGATCTTACTTCGTATACTTGTTATATGCAAAAGATAAAGTCTTAATATAATTTAAATTATTTAAGACTATGGTGATTTTGTAAAGGAAATGGTTGATATCTTGTCATATTCATGTCTAAGTAAATAATTTTTGTCTATGTTAACAACATGTTATTTATTGAATAGGGTATTTAATAAAAGGACTAAGGTAACCTCGTATGAACCTTGGTACAAAAGACACCAGATTTGAGTTATCATAGGGTTTGGGAATGTAGAGCTGTTAAAAGGCTTACTGAACCTGAAATGAGAACCAACCAACAATTTTCTGGAGAGATCTCTAGAATTTTGGAGGTTTTGAACACACCAAAACCTATTCATATTTTGATCATCGGTGCAATAATGCTCAAAGAAATTAAATCCGATTCTTGTGTATATACTACGTTTAATCCGTTCAAACATTTGATTGTACCGATCAAATAGTTTGTTCTGATAGTGATTACACGACTCGTAGTATAATCCAAGTGATTTTCGATTTCTTCTACGGTTTCGGTTCTATAAAACCAACATAATGTATGTGTCAGTTCATAAACTTTTATTTGGCCTCGACACTTACAACCTGCTTTGAATGATATAAAAAAAAACTATACGTAAGCCTCTCTTTTTTCGAAGAGGCCTTTATTTTAGGATATATCTTTCTTATTTATACAATAAAAAGAGGAAAAATCAGATCTTGATTTGCGGTGCCCCAACAGAGAAGAGGTGGCTCAAGTCTCGGATATATCACAAAAGTTGGTTTTTATTTTGACTTGAAAAGCACGGAAAACAAACCGTTTGCCCTTCCTTATTAAAAGAAACTAGAGGATACGATTCTTTGTAGAGAATAGTTGGGATATTCAACAGGTAGGGAACAGAAGGTGATGACATCAGAAGCAGGATCGTTACCTCTATAATCATGTTTATTTCTGTTTACAGAATTGTTTTGTGATGTCATAAGTGCATTTGGATGATGTTATCTATTGTGAGTAGTTGCAGTAAACATGGATGCTGAAACATAATGTTAACTATGTGCACTTTATCAATTGTATACCAGCTTGCTATGAGTTGTTTTTATACAGAATGTGATGTATGTTGTTTTTAAATGTGTTTTGTTTGCTTTCCAACTTGCTATGATGGTCTGAAGATTAACCAGGTTGCGTTGCTTTGCGCTTCATGTAAGCATCTCAGCAGCTTGCTTTGTTAATTTCTCTATGTTGCCAAGAATAGAATTGTGGTATGACTGTCTACATCCCCATATGTTGTGTTATTTCTTATAGATAGACATTGGTATGAAAAGTTAGTCACCTGGTCCTTTTTAATATTAAACATCGTCATGATAATAGGCTTTGACAATGTTTTTGTTTGTAGGTGACAACACCATCTCTAGTCCTAACCTCAGCAATGATTGTTACCGCATCGGCTTGTTTTATGTTTTTGCATGCAAAGGAAGCATAGAGAGAGTTTTGTTGTGTAATCATGAGCAATTCAAACATAAAGAAGAATTTTTTTATGGTAATTCGTAATATTTGTGATGGTACTTCAAATTTAAAAACAAGCTGGTGATTTGTATTATTATTTTCCAATATGTTAACATCTAATCAACAACACGAGGCTTGGTGAACAATGATAAGATTAGGTTTAAACATGAAGAAGGTCAAAGTAGGAATCGCGATTGTGGTTTTAAGTTTGGTAGGATAGTGTTGATAGTTTACAAAAGAGAAATAAAAGGAAATATGCTATGAAATAACCAGCTACAAGAACGTATGTGTCTAGCTAAGCATTTTTATTCTGTTTTGTGTTTTAGGTAAGAAGCCATTAGTAGAAAAGGCAGTGTCCGAGTTTCTAATATCCTATCTGTTTGTAGGTGACAACATTGGCTCATGATTGTTGTTAGTATGCAACTTTTATTGATGCCTCTGGTCCTAATATCCGCAATGATTGTTACCGCATTTGCTTTTCGTATGTCTCTACATGCTAAGGAAGTATAGAGGGATAGTTTTGTTGTGTCGAACGTTATTTAAAAGCAGTTGCATTTTTAGCATGTAGAAATACAATAGTCAGGCGTCAGGTGGTGTGCCGATAGCTTGGTTTTTTGTTGCGAATAGTGTGCTTTTTGATTGAGACGTATACACATATGCCATCAATACTCTTTTACATTTTTGGATTAGTGGTCAATAACCTTAGGACACGATTCATAATCATCATACTTAATTAATCCCGCCAATAGCAAAGCTAAGGTATGGTTAAATGAAGGTGAGATGTAGACAACCTTATCTCTACCCACTTACCTCTATCTTGTGGGAATAGAGATGCTGCTTCCAGTGAGACCGCCCACTCGATAGTGGTTTTACATCAATCCTTGGACATAAGACATATTACACTTGGCAATCGGGACAAGCACGATTGGTGCATGTACCCCGTGTCTTTTGGCTATCAACGCCACCACATGATACATGATTAATAGTCCGTCGTTTTTAACTTAGATTTCACGAAATTAGTAAATAACATTAAAATGAGTGAAATTTTACTTTTGCTCCCAAGGGCCAACACACACATATATATAATATTGGTCAGCCTCATAAACCATCACCATAACTTCAACCGTTGGTCCTACCAGCATACGTAAATATGAGCCAACCATGGGTTTTTTAGTGTGAGCCCACGAGCGCACTTTATACAGGTTTTCTATTATCTCTGCATATTGTAGCCCATTATTCCTGTTGATCTAACTGGTAGAACTGAAATCAAGGGTAAATAGATTGTTAAGCCCAAGAGTTTCAAAAGATTTCAACTTATATATGACATATCACTGATCATCACTCCAATTCTGGTAGAGAGCCTAAGTTAAGTTGCAAAACCAATTAACCGGTCAACTTGGATACATTTTTAAAGAGCCTCCAGAGCTTCACCTGTTCAAGGGAACAAAATACTTATTACACAAGGCTCATCAACATATCAAGTATTTAACTGAAATTTGCATTCATTAATGCATAGCACAGACATCAATACAAAAAAAATATATTGTTGAACATCTGGCCTAATATACTACATAAACGTATTAACTACTTTGTAAATCAAAAGATTATACAAAGCAAATGGTTTTATAAACATTTTATTTAAACTTAAAGCAGTCTAGATCATTTGAATATGCGCACTCAACAAAGCAACACATCAGATGGAGAGAAAGAGATTTACCATGCATTCTCTTGACAAATATTTGAAATTCCCTTAAGTTGCGTTGTTCTAGGAGAGCTTGATTGAGCTCATTGTAGGTAAAAGAAGATGAATGCCTACGATCTGGATCATTTCTTGGTTTCGAATGTTCTAATATCTTGTTGTATTCTAGCCTATCATAGCATGGAAGTGCATTTTCACTTGCGACTGGTATATTAGCATCCCATGCAGCATTAAGTACCTAAAATATATATAGAACAAAATATATAAAAAATAACCCGAACTTTTCCATCAGTTTAAAGATAACTAGAAGTACACTTACCTGCCAAAATAACCCTTCCGGGTCAACCTTCTGGTCCACTGTAGACAGATGAGCACATGTAAAGTTTAAAGTAGTTTTACGCTTCTTTAACATAGAAGCAATTGGAGCGTAGCCATCACGGTTGGCCCAATTGTAAATTCCAGCTGTCAGTTCAGCTGCATGGCTGGTGGTTTCATACGACCAAAAAATGCCTGGTAACTGATCATCCATGAAAACATTCAAATATATATATCAGAAATGTAAGGGACTGGATGGTTACAATTCACCAGTGTGGAATAAAGACTTACTTTCACAGAAATGGGAGCACCTTCAAAGGCCATGTTGGCCATGGCTAGTACCCTGTCGCCATGATCAATGAGATATTGGGAGTACCAATTCAGAAAAAATCTGCCATATGGGCTATTGTAATCACCAGCTTCACAAAAGAAACCGGTACGCTGAGGTTTGGAATGATAAGAGCCCGCATTATCAGGTGGGTGCCCCCAAAATGAGTGTCCTATTGCTTCCGCAGCTTTCTCAAGACACTTACTTAGGTATTTATCATAGCACTGCAAGGTCAAAACATGTATTGTAAATTAAAAGAAGAATCAACTGGCCACGATATTTCTTTATTGTTTCAATCACGATTCAGAGGTAGCAAACCAGGCAAGGTCAGGTCATGGGTCAAAATGGGTTCACGTCAAAACATGTAACAATATGGTTTTTGACCCAAAACACTTTTTGTATATTTTTTAAAAATAATTAGTTTGTATACTAAGATTATATTTAACTTCAAAATTTATCTGAGTAAAAATATTTAGAAACTTTAGGCTTTCTTATGTGCTGGAAATACGATTTGGGTGACTTTCGACCCATTAGAGATTAAAAACAGTCCTGATTGACGAATTCATAAGCAAATGAGTCGAAAGCTCCATCTCTAGTTACCATACATGACCATGTCAATACCATGCTATCTAGTGCTTATGTATTGTTTTGTTTATACACAGGTACCTGGAATTCACCAAGACGAGGATACTTCCAACCATGTTTTGCAGGGTAAGATGGGTAACGCAATTCTCCGTGAGCCCCTAAACCGATTTGAATATTGGTAATGCTTCCATCCTGGAAGAATTCACTGAATTCAAGCCAAAAGCTTCTCATATAATCAAAGTACACCTGCAAATATTATGCACAAAACAACATTTATCAAGTTTAATTTTTATATGTATGCATCGACCGTTTGTGATTAGCAAAACTTAATACCTCAACAGCAGTACGGCCTCTTAAAACAGGCTCCTCATCAATTCCCCAAGTAAGGCATTCAGTGTTTCGCCTTCCATCTCTGTCTGTGAAATAGATATTGGGGTTCTCTTGACCAATCTCTTCAATCCATTTAGGTAATGGAATACAAACAAGATCACCAGATTCATGAAATGACATTACAACCTGAATTCAAATCATATTTATCGTTCCTTGGATTTATAAAACAGTTAAAAAAAATAGAAGCACTACGGGAAACAAACCTGTAACTTAAGACCCAAGTCACGCACTATCGAAAAGAGTTGCTTGTAGCCTTTCCAATTGTAATCTTGGGGATTGTTGGCCTCAACAATTCCCCACCATGTGTCAATCATTACCCCATCAACATTAATCGACTTCAGTGTTCTTAGTTGATTCGTAAGATCATGAGGATCAACCAGCTCACACTCCATGTTGATGATACCCAACTGGAATTCAAATATGAAAACAAAACAAGATCAAACAGTGAGTTTGTAAGTGTTTTAAGAGTAAAACCAATACATTGACAGACTCACGGGTAGCTTAACATAAACAGGAACACGTGGTGTGCCAGTGAAATCCCAATCCTTGAAGACAGCAGCCTACATAATATAATTCACATCAGATTAACGTATGATGCTTTTGTATTCCACTTTACGTATCACAAACCCAAACTAAATTCACATCACAATTTCTTGAAACCATCATAAACTTTTGATGATCAAAACTATAACAATAAGATTAATCTGATTCGTCTTGCAAATATCCAATCAATAATCTTGTAAGGATGGCAGGGAATAAAACATTAATTAAATTGTCATGTCATTTGCGTGTGCAATCTGAAACATCCATGTAAGTAATTCTTAAGTCCACAGTATAGCATAATTTACTTTGTGTGTTAATTATTATATACACCAAAGGCAATAAGTATATCAAAAGGAGGTTGATACAAGATTAAGTTGAATCAGATAAGTTATTTGACGGTTACTAGTTGATCTTACATCCTGAGAAGAGATCTTTATCTTTGGAACAGCTAATGAAGATGATGATGATGCCTTCTTCCTCTTGTTTCTAAAACTATATCTTGCAGATGTTGTTGTATCACAAATGCTGGCAAACAACTTGTCTAGCTAAACAAGAATAACACACAGTTAATTAAACTCCTGTAGCAAAAATCCAACTAATAATAATAATAATAATGTAATCTGGATATTCAACATCCATCTATTTCATGTCTCAAGGTTTGATTTGATTAAAGTCTAGTTTATTTCTGATATGATATGATGCTACTTTATTAATCTAACCATACATCAACAATCTCAAAAAAAACCCTAAATCAAGCAAGCAAACCATAAAGTAAGACAGATATATATATAATAATATATGTTTGAAAGCAAAAGGATTATAAATGAAAGGTTCTTACATTCACACGAGCGGTGCTCTTGTGATAATTCCCAAGATGTCTCGGATGACTGTTCACCAACACAAACAAATCATCACAATATTATTTGTGCGAATTAAACACACACACACACACGAATTGAACCAATTGCAGAGTAAATTATGATTACTATTATTATAAGGTACGTACGCACCAGTACATGTTAACCATGGCGAAACAAACCCTAGCTAACGCAACAAAACCAAACAAAGGAAGGGCGGGAAGATGATAAATATGAGCGACTCCTTTGTTCGCTGAATCACAAGTTTTATTCTTTATATTTATAACTAACTAGATTATACCCCGGAACGTTTCGGGGTTGAGAAATCTATTATGATAGCTTTTATCCCGGGAGCATCCCGGGGTTGAAAGATATAACAATTCTAATAATACTAATACTAATAGTAATAATTATTACTCTTGTAATTAAATAAATAAATAAATAACATTGGTATAAGGTGACACCATGTGTTACAGTGTTGCGCAATTCTTTCTCCTAGCTTCTCTTGATGAAGTATACCTATGTATCTTTAGAAGAGTAAAATTCTAATGATAGCATGACGATTGGGCTGAATTTCAACATCGTAAATAAGAACCTGGTTTAAAAGAAAAAACATGATTAATGAATAACCTGAACACTTTGTGTTTTTTTTCTTGTATGAATGAAACCCCACAAAAATAGTCATTTTTTTCTCCGTTTTTTTATATAGCACTATGGTACTCGTTGGAAAGATAATAAAACGCTCGTTAATTTGGTGTAATTTTTTTCTTTAAAAAATCTCGTATATAAAAGATATTAACGTTTAAAAATTATAGGAGGAAACATAAGAGAGAAAAATTTAAATTTGTTTTTAAATTTATTTTTTCCTAAAATAACTTAATTTAATTTTAGTAGATTAGATTTTATATTATTATTTGTTTTTTTTTAATTTGTCACATGGCATGACACATGGCACATTTAAGGGAGAGAATGCCTCCTAGAATGTCATGTCATTAAAATTGCTTTCTTTTATTATATATATAGACTAGCCGATTACCCCGGGAAGGTCCCGGGGTTGAAAAATTTAATATGATTTAATAAAAAATGATAAAAAAAAGAAAACTCAAATCACGAAAAGAGTAAATAACTTAAACATAATCAATCTTAGTTAAAAAACATTTATTTAAAAAGTTAAAAAAAATAAAAAGCATAAACCATATTAAACATAATAAAGTATTAAAAGGATAACCTTCAATCATCTTCACGTAAATTAAAATATGTTACAATTTGAATAATGAATAACCTGAACACTTTGTGTTTTTTTCTGTATGAATATAACCCCACAAAAAATAGTCGTTTTTTTTTCGTTTTTATATAGCATTGTGGTACTCGTTGGAAAGATAATAAAACGCTTGTTAATTTGGTGTAATTTTTTTATTTAAAAAATCTCGAATATAAAAGATATTTATGTTTAAAAATTATGGGAGGAAGATAAAAGAGAAACATTTAAATTTGTTTTTAAATTCTTTTTTTCCTAAAATAACTCAATTTAATTTTAGTAATTGAGAATTAAGAGATAGAGAGATAAATTTAGAAAAATACTCAAAAACACCAAAAACACTCAATTATTAAGCCACGTGGCACTCTCAATGGGCATATATGCTTTCTTTTATATATATATATAGATTACAAAGTTTGTCCCGTTTAAAATTGATTGGTTATTTACTTTATGTTTTAAAATCTTGCAAAGTTTGCCTTTCTACTCTATCCAAGTTATTTTTTTCGTTTAATTTGGTTAGACAATGGTAGTTTAGTCTTTTTACTAATTATTATAACGAGTTGACGCCAACCCGCGCGTTGCGGCGAGAGCATTAAATCGAAAAAACAAACGTTAAAACGTTTAACATATGCGCATTGATTAGAGTTACCAAGCAGGAGACTATAATTCGTATGAGACAATAATATCTATTACATCAAATTAGGATGCTCCAAATATGCAGCTAGTCCGCCTCTTAATTTCTAGCTAACATGCTATTATTTACAAAATTTGAAATTGAAACTTGAAAATCAACGCAAGCATTAAGTGCTCACCCAGTTGAATGTCATCAAGGCTTCAACTTGAAACTGAGAACATGAAACCTTTTAAAATTACTTGTCATCCAGAACTTTTTTGATGTTATTGCTGATATTTCAACTTACTTCCCTAAGCATGGTTATTACAGTGACATCAACTTTGTAGTACCGAACTATGGTTTAAATTTAGTTTAAACTCACACAACTTCAAATAATATACTAACTATCAACATACTGTGATTACCATCGTTTTAACATTATGTTGCTTTCCGTGTGAATCGCTTATGAACCTTAGTACAGTTACCTTAGCTTTGCTAGTGGTAAGATTTACTCAGTATAATGATCATAATATTTTTTTTTTAATTTTGAAAAGTATAACATCTAGTGAGACCGAGTGTTATGGGCTCACGCCCAGTGACACCTCAGCCCTCACGTATCACAAACGCGAGAGAAAGAAATATAGACAAGAGGATCTAAGAGAAAATAATACACAGAGGGCTAGTTCATTGGGATCTTTCTGTTATTGTAAATAACATAAAAATTTTTGATATTGGTGTTTATTTGATAACGAAGTTATGTTTCAAATTTTCATCATGGTTTTGGTATTTGTTTGATGGTTTTTGGTATGATTTTTTTTTAAAAATAAAAAAAATAAAAACCATCTCCATTCATCATAGTGATAATTATAAGACTTGATAATGCAAGAATGGCGCCCATGGTTTTAACGGGGCGTGCTTAAGCGCAAAGCGCATCTTGGCGCAAACCCGCACGCCTTATGGCTTATGTAACACTAGGCGAGCAGTGTACGAAAAGCGCAAGAAAAAAGCCCCCGATACAATGGAAAGATTTTGAAGAAACTAAACCATATATAAAGTAACTTGATCTTCGACAATATAAACCATGATTACAAAATATGAGTTCTTCAAACAACCAAAAAATGACTGGTAGTACTGTTAATGATTTCCATCATTAGTTAAGTTAAACTTTCAATGATTGAAGTTTCCTATATCATCAAATCCAAAAGTTGTCGTTCATCAAAGTTCCACATGTGTCCCATATTCCCATTCTGCAAATGAGGAGAAACAAGAAAGCATTGTTAACTTCAAATTGAAACAAGAACCAACAATTATGAATAGCTAAACTAATTACACATCTAACTGTAACCATTTTTACAACTAGAGAAGAAGTTTCACTAAATCAAGGCCTTTTTTTTATTTTCACCATATCCTTTTATCTCTAGTTATGGCTCCAGTACCCAATTATGATCTAAACTTGCCTGTTTTAGCTTTAGGTACGGAAGAGAGGACTTTAAGAAGGGACATCTGCAATTGACTCGAGCAAAAAATAGAGTTAAATTACAGTTAGAAGAAAGACCAGAAGTAAATACGACGGCTCAAAACCTTTTATGAACTTACCAATGCATTTTCCTAACAAAGTCTGCAAACTTTTCTGGTGCCTCCAACAGTGGATCTAATCCATAATATGTAAAGGCTTTGTACCTAGCCTCTTGGTTATCATCCAGAGCCTTTTGCAGTGTACCAACATAGCTTGTGTTGTCTACGCAGGGTTTAGCATTCCAATTCGATAAAGCTACAGGGTCATGATCAAAAAAATCTGGATGCTCTTTCATAGCGGTTGCCTCAACCTTCATCTGGTTTCCAAATACTTTTTTAGCAAATTTATCCGGAAAACAAAAATATAATTCTGGACCTTTTTGACCAACGTGCACGATTTCTTGTCATTCTTGTGAAAATGAAACAAATGTGTGCTACAATTAGCGATGTTTTGTTCAAAAGTTTCGATTAATATTCTAAAAATGGTGTTTTGGTAATCTACATCTAATTTATTAATCTTTTTTCAATAAGGTGCTCGCAGGCAAGGCCTGCATCAACCGTGCTAAAAATAACAAAAGCCATTTTGACTCATTATCCAACCACTCATATTGCCACCTTTAAATGCTTCAAACTTACTTCATCAAGACTATCTTATTTTGTAGTTAAAATGGTCATTTCAAGCACTTTGTTACAAACATGGAATATATGAAAAACACTAATATATTTCAATATCCTAACCCAGAGTGTTCAAACCCTAACAATAAACTCTCAAATACAAACTCACCTCTCACAACCACTCTAAACAACAAACACTTCACAAGAACTACAATACAAGATCTACACAGACACCTGATAGCAGATTCAAGATGAATCTGCAATCAATCTTAGACCTAACCATTTACAGGATGAGAGGAATAAAACTAGAGAGAATAATATGAACGAGAGACTAATCAGGGTGATAACCCTAGCTCAGGAGATGAAGAAGTGTTTATATAGAAGGTATGGAACCTTCTATAGAGAAAACATAAATGGGCAAATCTCAGCCCTTGGATAAACCACTCACACGGATCAATCAAATGGACGACCAAGATTGATCCGGATAAAACACAAAGGCATGAACCCTTTGGTTAATTTGAACCTCATCTTGAACCCTCCTTCTGAACCCTCTATTAGCTTTAGCCCAGCAGCTCTCCAAGCCCAGCTACAATGCCCAATCAGGTACAAGCCCAAGTCTTTTATATCACGAGCCCAGTAACTCTTTTATCAACCCAACACATTTAATCAACAACCTACAAACAAAATACTTATGCAAAATGTCAAAGTATTATTCTCTTAGAAATAAAATTGTAGATATTAAAGATGGTACATTTTTAACACACTTGACTATCTGTCAGGAATATATCCTTACTTCTTTCATCCAGTAATGAGGATTTTCATTTGGTTGTGAGTCGTAGGACAGAACTGCAACATTTAAACCAACTTTATTAGCTTTTAACATCTTCAAAAACGGTTCATAACCTTTTCGCTTGCATGAATTATAGAAACCAGCAGCTAGCTCTGTAGCATGGCTTCCTCCCGTGTCGGTGACACACCCTGATAGCTGCTCAAAATTTTAAAATATCAAAAAACGGTTCGTAACCTTTTGGAGAGCACTTGATTACCATGTTTAATCAATTGCTGAGCATACCAATTCAGAAAGTATCTTGATTCAAGGCTATCAAAATCGTCTTTGTTACGAAAAAATTTACATGAAGCTGCTTCCAAATAGTACGGGTTTCTAATTTTTAGTACATTCTCACAAGACTCGTATTGGTCTTCAGTAGCCTTCTTCTTTAAAGAGCTTACCATGTATTTATCGTAACACTGAAGAAGCAACACTTGAATAGATAAGCTATAAGCTTGAAAAGTTTAGTGTAGCATCCTGAATTCAGGATATATCTACTTATGGTTATTACATTAATTTATACTTTTCGTTTCAAGTTATTAATTAATGAAGTGGTGGTTCAAGGGCTAAATCTGCCAATTAAAAATTTCTAAACTTAAAGGAGTCGAGGTTTTTTTTAGATGTTAAAAATTAAAAGATCATGCTACTGGTAGAAACAAATCAGCATTATGCGGTGTTACTACTCTTAACCAAAATCAAGAGAAGGTATGCAATTTTCCTTCTCTCAAACCCTAGAATTTAGAGTATTCTTGTGTGATAGATATCCTTGGTCAATTTGTAAGCATTAGATGTGATAAGAGTTTAGATGATGAGCATTATGAGTTTTAACTTTGAAGCATTCAATATGTGTGTGAATTAGTCAATGGTTTGTTGCATACTTGCATGTTTATGTAAGTGGTAGATTAATGATAAAACCCTCATAATATGCATTGAATAATATGAAAAACTTGACTTTTGAATGTTTTGGACAAATGTAATTATTCTGCTTCAAACCCCACTTTAATTTATTCTCAAACTTTCATATACACACACACATGCAACATAAATAAAGAAAATCGCTTACCCACTATGATCACTACTCCATTACTTGACTCAACAAACACTAACCTATGTTCTATATAAACCAATAAAAACATGTGACTAATTAACTAAAATTCTGCGACCCGTTTGACTAACGAAGCTCCATTTCTGACCCGTATCTGACTGGTCAAGATTAACTGTACATGAGCATGGGCAAAATGGTAAATTTTTTCTATATAAGCAATTTTCTGGTTTGATTTACAAATACTTTAAATGAAGTAGTTGGATAAAACTGCAGTAACCAAATATTTAAGCAGACATCTGAACTCCTACACGGCATGGCAGAATGCACACATGTCACGCCATTGTGGCTTTTGCGATAACATTTCTTTGATTTATAATGTTGTAATCTGTAAATGGATATCACTTCGGAGAGCCACGTAGACTGACACCTGTACATTCTGTCATATGTGGCCATTCACCTGTCTGCTCATGGGACTGTTTTATCATATGATCATTGCCTTGATTTGCTTGTAAAATTGTTTATTTCTTTACCAACATTTCCAACTCTGTTGGTCCTTCTCAAGACTATGAGAACTCCTATACATCCCTCAACTTGGGGTTAGTACTTGTCTTGACTTTAAATTTGAGTTCACTAGAGCATTCACAATAACTATAATGATAACTATTCTTTGTTCTTTCACGGGTTAATACCATAAAAAAACCAACAAACTTGTTTATGTTGCGCGAAAAAGTCACTCAACCCAATTTTGGTATAATAAACTCCTTACTTTTTTAATTAAAATGCACGTTTTTTTTGGGAAAAAAGCAAGTTAAAATAATGACGTGTTATAGTTGTTACACCTTGAAAAAGGTCAAATGTTAATTGGGTGACATTCCAATTATATATCTACAATCTATGTAAGTAGCCTCCACATTGGTAACAAGTGTGCCATCAGCTGACGTTTATTATTGATTTCACGAATACTTTTTATCATACCAAAACTGGTTGTGTGTTTGAAGTCACAATAACCCGCTTTGATTCAGTAATAATATATTTCAACTTTTCTAATTATTTTGAGTTAATAATCATATATGAACAAATACAATGATTCATGATAAGCTATTGAGATAAATATGAAATTAGGTAACTTATTTGCGGCTTTAAGCACTCAATTATTGAATTTTCATATCAGGAAAAAGACTTGTCAGTTTAGTTAGTGGCCACTGTATCAAATTTTCTAACATATGAAATGGCAATTTTGATGGGAAGAGAATAATAAGATGTTTTTATTTCACCCAAAGTGTAGTACTAGTAGAGATGTCTTATTTTATGAATATTATTAGAAACTTAACTAAGGTTTTTGCTTTATTTATCTTGGTTTTATATGAATATTGGGACCCATGAAATGAACAAAGAATCAAGAGGTATGGAAGAGAAAGTTTGGTTTAACAGTGACGGTGGCTAGTGGTTGTTTAGTTGGTGGCTGGTGGTGATAGTGGCCGGTGGTGGTTTAGGATTTCACAGGTCAATGGTGGTCTAGAGGTAGAAGAAGGTGAGGAGGTGGATCCCACTTATTAAATAAAAAATATTAAAAAATAAATAGGTAGGCAAAAAGACATAAATACCCCTCAACTTAACGAGATAATTTAACTAGATTAGTGTCATGGGTGATTTTAGCAATAAAAAATAAACCTGAAGGACCCAGTTGTAAAAAAAACTATTTTGGATGGATGTGGCAAAAATGATCAAACTTGAGGGACGATTTAGCTATTAACTCTAAGAAAAATAAAGAGTTTAAAACAAGGGTATAACTTAGAATTCTGGTAGAGCCCCTAAGGTGAGTTGCAAAACAGCTTAACCGGTCAATTTGGATATATTTTTAAGTGGCCTCCACAGCTTCACCTGATCAAGGGAGCAAAATAATTATTACACAAGGCTCATCAACATGTCAGGTATTTAAGTAAAATTTGCATTCATTAATGCATAGACATCGATACAAAAGAAAAATATATTGTTGAATATACTACACGTATTTACTATTTTGTAAATCAAAAGATTATACAAAGCACATGGTTTATTAAAAAAAAATTATTTAAACTTAAAGCATACTAGATCATTTGAATATGCACACTCAACAAAGTAACAAATATCAGATAGAGGTAAAGAGATTTACCATGCATCCTCTTGACAAATATTTGAAATATCTTATAGTTGTGTTGTTCTAGGAGAGCTTGAGTGGGCCCAGTGTAGGTAAAAGCAGATGAATGCCTACAATCTCCATCATTTCTTGGTTTTGAATGTTCTAATATCTTGTCCGATGTTAGGAACCCATAGCATTCAGGTGCAAGTGCACATTCACTTGCAACTGGTATATCAGCATCCCATGCCGCATTCAGTACCTGAAATATATGTATAAAAAAAATAACCCGAAATTCTCCATCAGTTTTAAAGCTAACTAGAGGGACACCTACCTGCCAAAATAACCCTTCAGGGTGAACCTTCCGGTCCATTGTACGCAGATCAGCACATGTTAAGTTTAGAGTAGTTTTATGCTTCTTTAACATCAAAGCAATTGGAGCATAGCCATCATGGTTGGCAGGATTGTAAATTCCAGCTGTCAGTTCAGCTGCATGGCTGGCAGTTTCGTACCACCAATGAATGCCTGATAACTGATCATCCATGAAAACCCTCAAATAAATAAATAGGGAATGTAAGAAACTGGATGGTTACAATTGACCAGTGTGGAATAACTGACTTACTTTCACAGAAATGGGAGCACCTTCAAAGGCCAAACTGGCCTTGGCTAGTACCCTGTCGCCATGATCAATGAGACACTGGGAGTACCAGTTAAGAAAAAATCTGCCATATGGGCTATTGTAATCACCACCGTCACAAAAGAAACCGGTATCCTGAGGTGTGGAATTATAGGAGCCCGCATTATCAGGTGGACGCCCCCAAATTGAGTGTCCTCTTGCTTCTGCAGCTTTCTCAAGACACTTACTTAGGTATTTATCATAGCACTGCAAGGTCAAAACATGTATTGTAAACTAAAAGAAGAAGCAACTGGCCACAATATTTCTTTATTATTTTAATCACAACCCAGAGGTGGCAAACCAGGCAAGGTCATGGGTCAAAATGGGTTCAAATCAAAACATGTAAGAATATGGTTTTTGACCCAAAACAATTTTTGTCTATTTTTTTAAAAATAGTTAGTCTGAACACTAGATTATATTTAACTTCAAAATTTATCTGAGTGAAAATATATAGAAACTTTAGGTTTTCTTATGTGACGGAAATACAATTTGGGCGACTTTTGACGAATTCACAAGCAAGTGATCACCTCGCTCCATCTCTAGTTACCATACATAACCATGTCAATACCATGCTATCTAGTGGTTATATATTGATTTGTTTATATGCAAGTACCTGGAATTCACCAATACCACGATATTTCCAACCATGTTTTGCAGGGTTAGACGGGTAACGCAATTCTCCGCAAGCCCCTAAACCAATTTGAATAATGGTAATGCTTCCATCCCGGATAAATTCATTGAATTCATGCCAAAAGCTTCTCATATACTCAAAGTACACCTGCAAATATTATGCACAAAACAACATTTATCATTTTTAATTTTTATGTGTATGCATCGACCTTTTGTGATTAACAAAACTTAATACCTCAAGAGCAGTACGGCCTCTCAAAACAGGCTCCTCGTCAATTCCCCAAGTAAGGCATTCAGTGTTTCGCCTTCCATCTCTGTCTGTGAAATAGATATCGGGGTTCTCTTGACCAATCTCTTCAATCCATTTAGGTAATGGAATACAAAAAATATCACCAGATTCATGAAATGACATTACAACCTGAATTCAAATCATATTTATCGTTCCTTGAGTTTATAAAACAGTTAAAAATTAGATGCACTGCGGAAAACAAACCTGTAACTTAAGACCCAAGCCACACACTATCGAAAAGAGTTGCTTGTAGCCTTTCCAATTGTAATCTTGGGGATTCTTGGCCTCAACAATTCCCCACCATGTGTCAACCATTACCCCATCAACATTAATCGACTTCAGCGTTGTTAGTAGATTTGTAAGATAATGAGGATCAACCAGCTCACACTCCTTGTTGATGATTTTTGACTGGAATTCAAATATAAAAACAAAGCAAGATCAAATAGTGAGGTTGTAAGTGTTTTAAGAGTAAAACCAATACACTGACAGACTCACTGGTAGCTTAACATAAACAGGAACACATGTGGTGCCTGTGAAATCCCATTCATCAACGATAGGGTAAGTATCCTCCTACATAATAGAATTCGCATCGGGTTAAGGTATATTGATTTTGTATTCCATTGTATGAAAAAAGTCATGTATTTCTTAAGTCCACAGTATAGCATAATTTAGTTTCTGTGTTAACTGTTATACACCACATGAGGCAATAAGTATATCAAAAGGGAGGTGGATACAACAAGGTGAATAAGAAAGAGGGTTGTTGATCTTACATCCTCAGACAATGATGCCCTATATGTTGCGGGTGTTGTCCGACTCATGTTGGCAAACGACTTGTATAGCTAAACAAGAATAACATACAGTTAATTAAACATACATCGTAAAGATGGCCCGAGATTAATTAAAAAGTCAGTTTACTTTGATTTCTCAAGGTCTGATTTGATTAAAGTCTAGTTTAGTTTAGTTTCTGATATGATGCTAGTTTATTAGTTTAACCATACATCACATTGATCACAGGCGCTATAACTATCTCAAAAGGTCAGTTGATAACATACAGTTAATTCTTTAACTGAAATCCGTCTTTGATATCAGTTTTTTATTTATTTATTTTGTGTTTTGGGGAAAAAAACCCTAAATCAAGCAAGCAAACCATGAAGTAAGATAGATATTTATATATATGATTAAAACAAAAGGATGATAAAGGTCTTACATCCACACGAGCGGTGTTAACGCGATAATCCCCAAGAGAATGACTGTTCACCAACACAACACAACACAACACAACACAAAACAAATCATCACAATATTATTTGTGCGAATCAAACACACACACACACACACACGAATTGAAGCAATTGAAGAGCATATTATGACTACTATAAGGTACGTACGCACCTGGACCTCTTAAACATGGCGAAACAAACCCTAATTAATAACGTCCCAACAAAACCAAACAAAATAAAAGTGATCGTTGTAAGCCTTGGCTTGAAGTCTTTCTGTTTGAATCCCCCATGCAAAGAAAACCGTTTAGTTTTGATCGTTTTTATTGGGAGAACTTCTCATTTTCTTTTTTTTTTTCTCTTTTTTTAGAGTTAATTACACCCTGTGCTTTGAAAATATTACAGCTATGGTCCTCAAAACTTAAAAATTACACGGATGCTCCTAATAGTATGCATTTTGTAACAACGGTGGTCCTTAAAATGGATGATCGTTAATTTTTCTGTTAAGTGAATGTAAAATGTTTATTTTACCCTTGTATCCCCACCCTACCCCCAACAATTATTCTATAACACCGGACCCCCACCCTACCCCCAACCATTAATTCTATAACACCAGACCTACCACCCATCGGCGCCACCTGACACACCTACCACCATCACACCATTGACCGCCCACCACACTACCCGCATCTTGTAACTCCGATGAAGCAACTATCCACCAACACCACATCCACCTCCCATTGTTTTTTTGGTGACGATTCAAATAGTGAGAGTATGATGAGACAGAGCAACAATGGTTATAGGTTTGAAGCAGCAGGGGTGGGTGAAACAACCGATGTTCAGATCTTGAAGTAACCGATCGATCAAGACGCACAACGGAAACACTATCCAGGGTGGTGGTTATAGTGGACGATATGAGATGCAGGTTGTAGAGAGGATAGGTAAGCATACCTGATGGTGGCTGAAGGTTGTTGTTGGTCCGCGAATAGCAACAACGGTAAATGATGGCTCTAACAACAGGTATGTTTTGGGTCAGAAAAGGGGGGTGTTTGATTGTGGGTTTGTGTTCTGTAGATCGAAAACAGTTTTAGGTTGGGTTTAGTTGAATCTGATGGTGGTTGGATTGAAAATACTTGGGTTTTGCTGGTCAATTATTAGCACGGTGTGTTGTTCTTGGATATGACGGTGGTGGTTTTGGGGAGGTGGTGGGGGTATCAGGAGGTGATAGTGGTGGTTACGGAAGGTGGTGTTCGTTGTGGTTTCGAAGGTGATGGTAGTGGTTCCGGGATGGTGGTAGTTTGGGGAGGTGATGGTGGTAGTGGTGGTTTTAGAAAAGAAGAAGATAGGTTGGTGAAGGTGGGTGGTTATTTTTAAAGAAGAAGATAGAGGGTTAAATTAGACATTTCACACTTACTTAACAGAGAAATATAACGCCCGTTAGAGGTAGGGACCAACTGAGTGCAAAATTCATACCACCTGGGACCATCCGTGTTAATTTTGGGCATTTATGCAATTTGTGTATACAACAGGGACCATCTGTGTAATTAACTCCTTTTTTAATCTCCTTTTGTACTTTTTGGTTATCGGGTTTTCCCCGGAATTGATGTTTGACAACTCAGGTACTCTCGAAGTACTTGAATTTGTCAAAAGGGTGCCCCGAGAATGCTCGGGTTTAATTTGTTTACTGTTAAAAAAAATTAACTTCTCTTTTTGAAAACACAAAAAGTTATTTTCAAATCATTATCCAAACACTATACCTCTCCAATAAGTCAAAAGAAAAAGGGAGGAAGTTTACCCAAACACCCACTAGGTTTTTAGAAAGGGCTTCTACGATACCCAAAAGGTTTATTGACTTATTAACTTTTTCAAAATAACCAATAAGTTAATAAGCTATTTATCAACTCAATCCCAAACACCCTTTAAGATTAATTATATTTATTAAATTTTAAATTATTACGTGACTTAACACATTAGAGCTGTGACGTGTTAATACGAATAAACTATACCAAAACGTAAAACACAGAAAATAATGACTAAGTCGATATAGGACTCACGTTGCGACAATCCTATCAAACACTAAAAAATAGACATAAAAACACTGAACCACACACATGTTGTGTCGTGTTAACTCGCATAATTTAGAACGAAATGTAAACCAACATGTAAAAACGTTGAACCACACACACGCACGTTGCCCAGTTTTACTTGTAAAATTTACAACGAAAGGTAAAATAAATATCGTGAAAGATGAAAAGTATAAGGGCACCAAAGTTGAAAGTAAAAACGTTGAGAGGTTAAAAAACAAAAGTCGAAAACTTTTGGTTTAAAAGTAAAAACACATTTTTCTAAAAAAACACCCTAAGCATTAGGTACAACACCCATATGCAGAAAAAAACTGTAAATTGAAGCTATGTAAATTTTCTTTTAGTGAGTTCATCTTCTACTATGTGTAATTCGTGTCTTAACGAGTATATACCCCTCAAAAGGTTGGAAAATATCATATTTATTCAAGTAAAACTAAAAATATATATAAAAAAGTAAACTATTAATTGACCATTTTACCCTTTTCTAAAACTTTAAATTTCATATTTACCCAAACACTTTGGTGTTGTTTGTTTTTCGGAATTAAAAAATCTTCAGTCGGCGGACCACATCTGCATATATCTGCAAAAGAAGAGGTGGACCAAATGTTTGTAGTCTGCAAAAAAAAAAGACTGTTTGTTTGTTAACGTCTGCAGCGTAACCCAAAACTATAACCCATCGTAACCAAGACCCTCCACTGTGAATTAACACTTTCTGTTGTCACCCGAAACCATAACCTACCACAACCCACCGTAATCATAACCATAATGAAAGGTCTTCTAGAAAATAAACAAGCTGTAGACCCAAACATCTGCACGTATGAATTTAGAACCATGGTTGTTCCAACCATGGATAGTCTATTCCCCTAATTAGGTGGTGTGTAAAATGACCAAAGTACCATTTACTATTAAAAATATAAAATAAATAAACCACATTGGATTAGTTAAATCTTAGTATTTATGATTTAGAAAAGTTGAGTTAAACTAAACTACCCACCTAAAACTTCTCTAACACTACAAGAATTGTGAGCAATAGAGGCGACACTATTAGAGTACAAGTCGCCTCTATTACTCAGGTTAGGTCATGAACCGTTAGATCACGTTTTGATCTGACAGCTTGGATGATTTCAATTAAAATGAGCAATAGAGACGACTTAAGTCGCCTCTATTGCGCAGTTTTCTTGTAGTGTAACATGTGCATACAACTTTATGGTGTATGAATTTAATTTTAATACAATTCTCTGACTTCTTTGCCTGAAAGGTAGGTGAATCTCATAGAAAATTAGGACAGTATCACTGCAAAGTACCTGATAAAACATATATATATGTACACTGAAAAAAAAGGGTGAGATTAGTAGAAAATCATAACGCAAACACAAAACCTCAATGGTAAATAGATTGTTAAGCGCAAGAGTTTCAAAGATTTCAACTTATATATGGCATATCACTGTATCATCACTTAATTTGCATACATTTTTCAGTGGCCTCCACAGCTTCACCTGTTCAAGGGAACAAAATAATTATTACACGAGTTCATTAAAGCATACTAGATCATTTGAATATGCACAGTCAACAAAGTAACACATATCAGATGGAGGTAAAGAGATTTACCATGCATTCTCTTGACAAATATTTGAAATGCCTTTAACATGGGTTGTTCTAGGAGATCTTGATTGAGCCCAGCGTACGTAAAAGCAGATGAATGCCTACCATCTGGTTTATTTCTTGGTTTTGAATGTTCTAATATCTTGCTGGATTCTAGACTATCATAGCATGAAAGTTCATTTTCACTTGCAACTGGTATATCAGCATCCCACGCCGCATTCAGTACCTGAAATATGTACAAAATATATATATATATATATATATATATATAAAATAACCTGAAATTCTCCGGCGCTGCTATTTACACAACCGGTGCATCAGTTTAAAAGGTAACTAGAGGGACAACCTACCTGCCAAAATAACCTTTCAGGGTGAACCTTCCAGTCCACTGTAGGCAGATGAGCACATGTAAAGTTTAAAGTAGTTTTATGCTTCTTTAACATCAAAGCAATTGGAGCATAGCCATCATGGTTGGCAGGATTGTAAATTCCAGCTGTCATTTCAGCTGCATGGCTGGCAGTTTCGTACCACCAATAAACGCCTGATAACTGATCATCCATGGAAACTTTCAAATAAATAAATAGGAAATGTAAGGAACTGGATGGTTACAACTTACAACTGACCAGTGTGGAATAACTGACTTACTTTCACAGAAATGGGAGCGCCTTCAAAGGCCAAATTGGCCATGGCTAGTACCCTGTCGCCATGATCAATGAGATACTGAGAGTACCAATTAAGAAAAAATCTGCCATATGGGCTATTGTAATCGCCACCGTCACAAAAGAAACCGGTATCCTGAGGTTCAGAATTATAAGAGCCCGCGTTATCAGGTGGGCGCCCCCAAATTGAGTGTCCTCTTGCTTCTGCAGCTTTCTCAAGACACTTACTTAGGTATTTATCATAGCACTGCAAGGTCAAAACATGTATGGTAAATTAAAAGAAGAAGCAACTGGCCACTATATTTCTTTATCATTTTAATCACAATTCAGACTTCAAAGGTAGCAAACCAGGCCAGGTCAAGTCATGGGTCAAAATCAAAACAGCCAAACAGGTAATACTATGGTTTTGGGTCCAAAACACTCTGTCTATTTTTTCTTTTAATAAATAGTCTGAATACTAGATTATATTTAACTTCAAGAGTTATCTGAGTAAAAATACTTCGAAACTTAAGGTTTTCTTATGTGCCGGAAATACAAGTTGGGTGACTTTTGACCAATTAGAAATTTAAAAACAGCCCTGATTGGCGAATTCATAAGCAAATGCGTCGAAAGAGCCATCTCTAATTACTATACATAACCATGCTATCTAGTGGCCATATATTGATTTGTTTATATGCAAGTACCTGGAATTCACCAATACCAGGATGCGTCCAACCATATCTTGCAGGGTTAGACGGGTAACGCAATTCTCCGCAAGCCCCTAAACCAATTTGAATATTGGTAATGCTTCCATCCTGGAAGAATTCATTAAATTCAACCCAAAAGCTTCTCATATAGTCAAAGTACACCTGCAAATATCAACACTTTATCATTTTTAATTTTTAAATGTATGCATCGACTGATTGTGATTAGCAGAACTTAATACCTCAACAGCAGTACGGCCTCTCAAAACAGGCACCTCATCAATTCCCCAAGTAAGGCATTTAGTGTTTCGCCTTCCATCTCTGTCTGTGAAATAGATATCGGGGTTCTCTTGACCAATCTCTTCAATCCATTTAGGTAATGGAATACAAAAAAAACCACCAGATTCATGAAATGACATTACAACCTGAATTCAAATCATATTTATCGTTCCTTGATTTTATAAAACAGTTAAAAATTAAATGCACTGCGGAAAACAAACCTGTAACTTAAGACCCAAGTCACGCACTATCGAAAAGAGTTGCTTGTAGCCTTTCCAATTGTAATCTTGTGGATTGTTGGCCTCAACAATTCCCCACCATGTGTCAACCATTACCCCGTCAACATCAACCGACTTCAGCGTTCTTAGTTGATTCGTAAGATCATGAGGATCAACCAGCTCACACTCCTTGTTGATGATCTTTAACTGGAATTCAAATATGAAAACAAAACAAGATCAAATAGTGAGGTTGTAAGTGTTTTAAGAGTAAAACCAATACATTGACAGACTCACCGGTAGCTTAACATAAACAGGAACACGTGGTGTGCCTGTGAAATCCCATTCCTTGATGATATGGTAAGTAACCTACATAACAGAATTCGCATCGGGCAATAAGTATATCAAAAGGGAGGTTGATACAACAAAGTGAATAAGAATGAGGGTTGTTGATCTTACACCCTGGGACGATGACGCCTTATTCCTGTTTATAAAACTATATCTTGCAGGTGTTGTACGACTCATGTTGGCAAACGACTTGTCTAGCTAAACAAGAATAACATACAGTTAAGTTAATTAAACGATCATGTTGCGCGTGCAAGCAGTATATTTAAAAGACTGACTGTCCATCTGTTACATTTCTTCAAGGTTTGATTTCTGATGCTAGCTATAGTTTATTTTAACCAAACACCACAGGCAGGCTGCTGTAACTATATCAGTTGTTTACTTATTCTATGTATACTAATGTTTAAAACAAATTAAAGGATGATAATATTCTTACATCAATACGAGCGGTGTTCTTGCGATAATTCCCAAGAGATCTTGGATGACTGTTCACCAACATAACAGAAAACAAATCATCACAATATTTGTGCGAATTAAACACACGTGAATTGAACCAATTGAAGAGTATATTATGATTATTATAAGGTTACGTACGTACGCACCTGGACCTGTTAACCATGGCGAAACAAACCCTAATTAATAACGTCCCAACAAAACCAAACAAAATAGGAATGATGGATCTTCTTTCTTTTCTTTGCAGCCTTCAAGTCTCTCTCTTTCAATGCCCCATGCAAAGAAAACCGCTTATACAGTTTTGATCGTTTTTTATTCTATATCAATTATCCGCATTAGCGAAGCTTGAAGATCAAATCGGTGGTGGCGGCCGGCTTCAATTTTTTTGTATTGGTAGAGGGGGGAGGACCATATCCGTGGTGGCCAGACTAACTCCATATAAAAGTTACATACTAAATTCACAAACTTCAATTATTAAGCCAAAAAACGGTGGGTCCTAGCCCTCACTAACCTTCGCCTCTAATTATCCGCTCTCTAGGTTTTTACTTATAATTTACTAATTATAGGGTCATTAGTTAATTAGATTGGTTAAATTTTAAGTTATTACGTGATGTCACGGTGTCTCAAACTTTTTGGGACTCAAAGCCAATAATTAAATTGAGACTCGTTTGTTACAAGAAAATGCTTTTAAATATTATCATAATTTTTATACGATCTTTTATACATACCAAAAGTCTCAATGCTAACAATCCAAAAACTCAAAATTACATGTATATAGTTTATTTTTTCGATTGGCTAGGGCTTAACAGAGAGTGAAATACAGCTAGGGCTTTGGCCCCAAACTCCAAAGCCCTAACTGTATTTCACACTCTCTTAAGTTGATTGGCTCAGCGTGATGTAACATGTTAGAGTATATATAATTATACCAATTTTCTCTTAATGAGTTCATCTTCTACTATTTGTGCTTCGGCTCTCAATCAATATATCATATTGTTCATAAAATAAGTAACCATCCATTTAAGTAAAAGAGACGTATGATATGTGCATGCATGGTTGTATCAACTTATTTTACCGGTTTTCTTTTAAACTAAATGATTTCAATTGACTCTTTTGATCCGTTAGAGATAAAACACAACCCAAATCAACTAATACATAATTTAATATCATCCACTTGCTCGATAAAGCCGTTCATTGCTCCTCGAACTCCCTAAATATTCAAGCGAGTCTTCTTATCAGTTGTTGGTTAACCGTTAGTCAATACAAATTCAAATACCATGATTTGTCTTTTAAGTACGATGCCTCATAGACAAGACTTGGGAAACTGGACTAAAGTGACACTTTGGACCAAACCACAAGGACTAAAAAAGAACTTTGCTATTTATAAGGCTTACTTCTTAGGTTGCTTGAATTTTAAGTCCTATATATACCCAAGTTATGGGTCGTTTGTTGTAATCGGTTTTCTTTCGAGTAAATGAGAGTTTCCAATATCGATTTATGATCTTTAGTAGCAGCCTAGTGAACAATTCGATTGTAACTTGCTTGATCTATCAGAAGCTAATTGACTAATTGTATTTTTCTTGTATTGGTTGGTGTCGTCATCTGTATTGTTTTAAGGTCCACATGTCGGTCAAAGGAATTGTATATTTCTTGATCCCTGATTGTAATTACTTTGTATTTGTATTGAGTATTCACAACTGCCCCTATTCGTATTACTTAGGTCAACATGTTGGTCAAAGTTACACGTTTGTTGGAGTGGTATGAGAAATGAAGATAAGAGCTTGAGACCATTTGGTCTCAAGTTTGAATTCAATCCATAGGGGTTTTACCGCAGTGAGCCTTAGTGCGACGGATTTTTTCTCGAATTGGTGGCTTTGTGGACTTGGGCTGCCCAGTGGGCTATTTGTCCAGTGCTAACCCACTGACTGTTTAGGTGATAGTTGGTCGTTCAAAAAAATATATGAGGTTATGCGTTTTTGGTGTGTGCAATTTTTGTGGTATATATAATACATATTACATATTTTATTAGAGAAGGTACTCTTTACAAAGTACCTTATGATACAAAGTGTAAGAAAAAACTATACGGTGACACGTGGAATTGACAGCTATAACCTACAAATTTGTTATAAATCATGGGAAGGGTATTATAGACATTTACGCATCCAATATTCACGTTCTAATTTTATCAATTATACGTATCCTTGTTTTTTACGTGAATCCGAATTCAAATCTTCGTAAGTGATTACACTATTTTCTTTCACTATTTTTTTTACATTCAATTCCTAATCCCAGAATACTAATTTCGATCGAAACTTTTTCAAAATTGATATTCAATTGAAGAGTTTATTGATATGATCGTAGAAGATCCTGTTGTAGAGATTGATAATATTGTTTTCCAAGGTGTAGGTTTGTGTTTTATAAATTGAAACTAAGATGATCTAGTTGCAGAGATTGATAATATAATTGTGTTATATTGTAGATTTGATACGGGAAGTTTCATGTGATGAAGAAGGCAGTGACAGGTTTGATTTCATAGATGAACATAGAAGGATTCAAGGTAAATGATATTTAAGTTTTTACAACAGCATGTGTTCTATATGTTTTATAATGTGCGTTTTAGTGTTTTACTGCATGCGTTTATGGATATCTTATATGGTTTTGTTATATATGTGTTTTATTGCATAGTGCATGTGTTTTAACAACATCATGTGTTCCATTGTTTTGATACCTGTGAAAAGTACAACTTGCGTTTTATAACTATCTGAATGCGTTTTATTTATACTGACTACGTTTAATAAATACTAAGTGCGTTTTAATAAAACATCTTAATGTGAACATCTTTTTTATTTTGTTTCTTCCTTTTCTTCATTTTCCTTAAATCTTTATTCACATCTTTATGGTTTTTTTTTCCTTTTTTTTTCTTGAGGTCAATCAGATCCTTTATAGGAGTTTGGAAATCATCATCGGAAACTTCTTCTATGATCTCCGCCCTTGTTTCTTTTGTATGACAAATAAAACCACAAATGCACGTTTATGTTACCAAACACCTTTGTTAAAACGCACATTCATTTACATTAAACGCACGTATTAATTCAACCAACAAAACTCTTGAACAGACCCATCATTTAACCCACGTAAAACGCACCTTTATTTACATAAAACGCACTTTTATTTACATAAAACGCACCTACTAATTCAACCAATAGACCTCTCAAACTGACCCATCGGTTAACCCACATAAAACGAAAGTTTGTTTTACATCAAATGCATGGTTATTTTACCTCATATATCTCAAACAGACCTATCAATTAATCATCTAACTAAAAATCAAACCTAACACAAATACGAATCTTATACAAGCCAAACACACAAACACGCATCTTATACTCAATCAAAATTAAGTACAAATATGAGGATTTGCTTACATGATTTGCGTATTGGAGTCATAATCGTTTGTTAATCGAATGATTGCCTGTTATGAAACAAGAATTACAAATCCACTAAATGTCTGTAATTGTAGTCGTTCTTAGGTTTTGAATATTATGTCCATGATTGACGACATTCAAAATAACTGCCAAATTAATGAGATGATATTGGCAGTTTAATTAAAAAATTGAAATTGATTATTGTAATTTGTCTAATTTACCTTTCGACTGTTTAACTGAACAATAAACACGTTTAGATATTACGATCATGCCACCGCTAGTTTTAACCCTAATCAATGACTGAGATTCCTTCTTACACTTTTTATGTTAATAACGCTTTGTATAATAAAGGGAAGAAAGTAGCTTTTGTGATTTTATTGTTCACAAGAAAGTGACAGAGGTTTTATTTAAAAGCAGATCGAATGCAAGCAATAGACAAAAGGTTTAAGTTGTTATCATTGTCTCTTCACAATGGTTAAAGTCCATAATCACCTATTATATATGCGTCACTTTAGCCGGTTATGATATGATGTTTAACTTATGTTCTATGCATGTGCTATTTTTGCATTACTTTTTTTTAATGGCAAATTTCTTTTTTTTTTTTTGAACGGCCAACAAATTCGAATCACTCACGGAACACTGGAGTATCATCGTGCCACCAGTGTTGCCACGCGATCATATTCCACCACCAAGTCACCAATTCAGGAGGAAACTCATAATTATGAGAAAACCCCCTTTGTGAGATTCGAACCCAGGACCTTATGGCCCCTAAGTCTTATCTCACCTCCAAGATACCACTTTATGGCCCCTAAGTCTTATGTTCTATGCATGTGCTATTTTTTTTTGAACGGCCAACAAATTGGAATCACTCACGGAACACCGGAGTATCAACGGCAAATTTCTTCTACTTATAGGATTTAAACCCATGACTTTCACAACTTAGGTGCTCCTAGAAGCAAAAGCTTCTACCATTGGGCCACCAACCCCTATTTTTGCATTACTAATCTCGCCTTTTGTTTATTCCCTATCTTTCAAAATAATATTACAAGAACTATATTGTTGATAAAATATATATATATATATATCCAATCATCAACAATAATGGATTAAAACATAAACATATCATACAATTCAAAACTTGGATTCACAATAAAAAACCATAATGTAGACATGAATACCAAAACAAAATAATAATTTAATAAATACCAAAAACAATAAGAATAGTCTGTTTGGCAAAACTAGCTGGTGGCTGTAAGCTGGAAGCTGGTAGCTACAAGCCGGAAGCTTTTTAAATATATTTTGGTGTTTGGGAGAGAGTAGTTGGAGCTTTTAATAAAATGTATAAAACGAGCATAATTAAAAGCTTGTAAGGAATGTTTTTATTTTATTTTTAAAATAGAATGGGTATTTATGTCATTTACTCATTAAAAGCTTATAGCTAGTAGGAGCTTTTTCTTAAACGCTAGTAGTAGTAGCTTTTCACTATAGAGTTTTTTCTCCAACTTAAAAGCTTCCAGCTCCTTCAACCAAACAAAACTTTTTATTGAGTAGGAGCTTTTTCTTAAAAGCTTGAAGCTCCTAAAAGCTCTTAAAAGCTCCTTGCCAAACATACCCTGAGTCCAGAACCAGATAAATTGAATTCAATAAAACAAAAAACCACGATCAAACAAAAAATAAAGCATTCATCTTTTTCAAAATTTTCAACAACCACTCCCTGCTAAATGATCATTATATTGAGTTTACTTTCCTAGACAACAGATGACCAGAGATTTCCGAACAAGTAAGAAGGGTACATATTAGCACCTACTAGGCTAGTATGTTGGGTTCAAGACTTCAAGTAAAAGGCGGTTCAAGTGGCTATTCTAGTAGTTTGTATAAATTTAGTAAACACATAGAATGATTTTGTGAATTGATACTCTTGGCTTAATATTACGAAGATATATATAGGCTTGAATCAAGTTAAGGTTACACTAATCTTTGACTAATAATTATGTACATTAATACAAATATATGCAAGGGAAAAGCCGAAAGGACCTAATCTGTTCGGGTAAAAGAGTTGCAATGGACATGATATACTTGGGGAAATTCAAGTAACAGCGTACTTATGGATTAGGAATCGAGCGAAACTGCATAATCTAGACTGGTATACTTGGCGTGCTTTCAATATTAGGTGATCAAAATAATGGGTGTATGCTGTAAATAGTTTTGGTGATAATGGAATATTTTGCTGTTAAAAAAAATAAGTAGGCTATAATTTGTTTTTGTTAATTTCATGGGGTATGACTTTTTCGAGATTGTTGATGCCTTTAGTTATCTCAGCACATTGAAAATATTACTTGCATCTTAAATCATTCGTTATATTCACAATTTTTCCAGTTTAAGATATTTATTTAATATTCAGCAAAATACGAAAATTACATCATAATAGAGGGTAGACGGGCAACAAGCTGCGCCGCCACCCCTTTCTGAATTGCGAACCCTAGTCTACTAAAAACAAATCCTTGCCCCCCTGGGGATGAAACATTGCCGTGGACGACCCGTTGGACCCTGGTCAAGAAACGAATAGCTTCTGGCGCCAGGGAGCCAAAGGTGTCGAAGGCCAGAGGGATAAAGACATGTTGGTTATCTGCACAAGCTTTAGCGTGTTTATCTACTTTCTTTGATTCCGCCTTTCTCGATGCTTGCCCAGCTACGAACCCTGTTTCCCTTAACCCAACCAGCGGAGATACCCCGGTGAGGTCCACACAGGCATGTTTCCCCCTCTCCCACCCAAAGACAAGCAGGTCTGCGGGTCGCAAGGTGGATCTCCCTTCCGTGGGGTCTGTGAGGAAGTTTACAGGAGCCTCCTTTTTGGCAGAGAAATAGTATATTTACTAAATTTGGTATGTGAGAGTATTAGTACTATTGCAAATAGTACAAGCAGGTCTGCGGGTCGCAAGGTGGAGCCTCCTTCACAATTATATTTAAAGAGAAATAGTAAAACGAACCTAACATATCAACCTAACATTGACATCGCATAACATTAGTTTCAAAGATAAATAGTCAACGATGTTTTATATCCGGTAACTGTTTAAACTATGACTATAATATTAGCTTGAAAGATACCTTTTGACGGAATATTAAGAGCAAAGTCGTAGAAGAGAGTTTTTTTTTAATGTAAAATATTTTATAACTTTTTTATTTTTATTTTTTTAATTAATCGATGAAAGATGTCATATGATATGATAGATAAAATAAAATTATTAATACTATATTTACTAAATTTGGTATGTGAGAGTATTAGTACTATTGCAAATAGTACAATTTTTTGAAGCTTGGTTTTATAGATTGTACAACCCTTTCTTGCATGGTCATGGTGATGAACTGTTCAGTAGGTCACCCGTTAGGTTGGTTCTATAAGTATAAAACTTATAACATGATCGGCTCCTTTCCACTTCTAACATGCGCAACAACATATGATAGAGTTGATGTTGAGTGAGCTTCAACGTCAATCAATTGGATTTAGGGCATATTGATTGAAATAAGACCTTTGGTGTGCTTAGGTAATTTGATCAATTTAATAATACCTAGGAAAAATACTATTTTATCTCTTAGAAACTTTATTAGGGTATTGTACCATATGCATTATATGTTGTAATTACTAAAATTTTGTTGAAATCCTTCCCTCATGCTTTATAATATAGTATAGATAAAATATTAAGTAGACAAATATTATTTTGCATACTATTTAGGGTGGTTCATTATTTAAATTGAATTCGATAGACTCAAAACTCGATGAGAGACATGTTTTTAGCACAATATGTTAAGTGAATTATTTCGTGGAGTCAATATTGTAACTTTTGTTTAAAAGAAATTGAGTTATCATTCAAGGTTTAGTTTCAAAATTATAATTATTTTGTCTCTAAATCCGACATATCTTTGTTTATCGTTCTTGAAAAAGGCACAACCGTAGCAAAGCACGGGTAAAAAAACTAGTTATCGTCTAAACGATATTTTTTCGATTTTATGGTGCATATTATTTGTTAGTGGGATATACAAGTGGTGGCCACTCTTTTATTGGAGCCCATGATATCTTTGGAGGATCTTAGTTATCTTTTGTTTTCTTTTTGTTTGTTTCTACTTTTTTTTCTCATAACAAAATATTCTCTCCTTATAACTACAAAAGTTGATTAAATTTTATACCTACACCTTTAGTTAGAATTTAGAAATGATGATTTCTACCTTATTACCACTTATATTATATTTATACAAAGTTTAAAGTTGGTTAAAGGTTAAACAAATTACAGCATCTTTCGTCTTTGACCCACATTGGTATTGTTGGTAACGTAGTCGTGTGTCCTCACAAATAGGTAAAGTGCACTGTGTTTTTTATCTACCGTATTTGGACTTTTTTTTTTTTTGAACGTTAACTTTCAATCAAAAACGGCAAGTCCTCAAAGCGAGGACCGCCACAAGCCACTTACAACATATACAAAGGGAAATAACACCACTCATCCCACAAAAGGTTTTTAAACTTCGACCTATGCTTTAACCACAAAAATGAAGACGACTTAACGCTAGCCACAACATTTGACATTTTAGGATCAATAGCTTTGGACTTATTTATTAAAAAAACTTTATTAATCCTATAACCATATTTTACTTTGGAATTGAATTTTAATAATATGAACTTTGTCTCATTGACCGACAATAGCATGTAAATAAATACCTATTGTATGAAAGTTGAGTTCATAAAGCCAGCCTAGCTTGTAATCTAATCTGCTTATACAACCGTAGTCAATTTTGTCATCTCGTTAAAAGTTTTAGATCAATCACTCAAATAAACAATAAATTTCAAATTAACTTTTGGATGAGTTAATTATTATTTATGTATTTTTTTTATATAACTTACTTGTCGGTGGATATGAAAACATAATATGTAATGTTTTGAGATCGATTATTATATAAATATTTTATTTTATTTTATTTTTTGAAAGACTTAGTTCAGTGAAAATCCTTGTACAACCCTAATCTAGCGGTCTCAAGTTCGAATCCCTACCCACACAACACCGGTGTCCTCCTTGCCTAAGCTCAAACCGTCACGGGGAATTATTTTGTGGTGTGCATGGATCGAACCTGCGACATACCCCCAAGATGGGAACCCCTAAAAGAAAATCCACCATACCTCAAACCAGCTGAGCCGGAGATTATTGGCATGATATAAATATTTATGGTGCAAATTGTTAATGAGATTTTCTTGTCGAATTGATAGTATATTCATATTGGGTTGCCTAAGTCTGTGTGTAGTGGTTGCTTTTAAAAGGGCGTTTTGAATTTTTTATTCCCCATAGCGCCCCGAACACCGCCCCCTGGGGCGTTATGGGGCGTTTTGGGCGGGGGCCGTTTTGAGCATACCGGCGTTTTCAATTCTAAATCAATTTTATATTATTATTTTTTAATCAGTTTTATACCCCCTTTCTTTTACACCCAATCAAATAATAACACATACAATCAAATAATAATATTTTAATCTCCATAACCCCCCTCACCCACTACACCCTCTTTTTCCATAACCCCACTTTTATTACTTTTTAATATTTTAATACCACAACCCTCACATAACCCCCCACCACTACACATGCCCTAAAGTACAGATATGCTCACATGCTTAACAAATATTAAATAAATTATTTTGGGAACCAACGTCAAAGGTGAACAGAAAGAGAAATGAAGTCAAAATGAGTCAACAAGGACCTCACCTTCCCTCTACAAGGACCTCAAAATTTGAACTTTTATTACATTATATACAGTAGTACTTTTATTAGAATAATTTGTGTATTGTGTTGTTCAAGCCAGTTAAAACATGAACTAACTAGGTCACATAGTTCAGTTTGGTGGAGAAATTTAACTTATTGCTTATGAGTCGGGTTGGTTTCACCAAACCAGGTTAAATTGGTTAATTGAATTACAAATTTGAAGACCGTATTAATGAAGTATGGGTAGGTTGTATTCCAATAGAATGTGAGAGTTTCGGAGATGTTTTAACCTTTTAATTTTTTTTCTTAAGGCCAACTAAGCCCGACTACTCAGGGGGATCCTCACACTATGGACAGACTCCCACGACCACCCAGTGGAGGGCACATATGTACCTCGAGCAGCTGGGTAGCCAAGGCCCGCTCATGTAGTATCCAAAATCGGGGAAAACCCAACCCTCCACCCGCCCGAATGCACGACAATGAAGAATTGGTAAAACCCGGCCCACCAGCAGCATTTTGCTGCCTGTAGGACTCGAACTCCTCACCTTCCAAAAAGGAAATAATAAGGGTGCATGCCTCTCCACCATAAGGGATTGGCTCCCTTTTACCTTTAAAGTGAAGCTAGAGTTTCGTATAAAACATGGTTCAAATGAAAACACTAAAAACCATAGTAAAGAAATGAAACAATCTAGATCAATAATCTTGAATTTGAATAGTTTTTTTGAGTTTGAATAGTTGTAGGGGGGGGGGGGGGAATTAAAAGGATTACGGAGGCTAAGAATTATATCTTTTCGATTTTTTAAACGTTCATAACCTTCTTATGCGTCATTATCCTGTTTAGAAAATTAAATCATAATAAATAATATTTTTTATTTATAATATGAATATAGTATTGTTATATATAAATTTTGAAAAGTAAGTTTTAAATGGTGAATCTATACATGGTGCTATTGCTTGCATCCATTGTGTTTGTAGTCTAATGTTGTTTTAATTATGCTCATATGTGTTTTTAGCCTGTACAAGTTGTTTAGGTTTGTACATGGTCTTTTTAGTCTGTATACAATGTTTTTAAATATGTATAGTACGTGACTACGTGGTCTCGATAGTTTGTACATGGGTCTGCACATAGTGTTTTTAGACTATACATGTTTTGAGTTTGCACATGATGTTTTAAATATTGTTGCTACAACAAGGAAAATGACCGGTATTAGGTTAGGAGATGTTTAGGATTATAGGTTAATAGTATGTTATGTTTGGACTTAGGTTTTAAGTTTAGTTTGAGTTTTAGGTATAGATTTGGTTGAAGGATTAGGGGGTCTTCAAGCTCCTGGAAGGACCTGCACAAGGGTAGCAGACACCGTTAGCCTTAACGCAGGAGGGGGCCTCCTGCGTTTGGACTCCGGCGTGAGAATAAGTATCTATTCTTTTGGAGTTGGGAATAATGAAGTAGAGAGTAAGAGAGTAGAGAGAATGAGTAAGAGTGTGTGTGGAATGTTACCCCAAGAGTCTCCTTATATAGGCAATGAAATTCTGCCCAGGAGCTCCCTCAGGGTAGCCTCCTTTCTATACCTGGTGATGTTTGACCCTCTATCGGCTCCCTGCAGTGAGACTTTGCCCTTTTTGGGTGTTTTCAGCTTTTATCATTTTCTAGGCAAGTTATGGAGCTGTGTGTTGTTTTTGTTTCTTGCATGATAATAAGCCAAAACCCACTTTTGTCATTTCCAAGGCTTTTACTGTTTGCTTTTGCCCAGAGGCTTCCGCATGGCAGGTATGCTGCCCTGTATCAGCTCCAATAAGTCAGGCTACCTCCTAATCAACTCGGTTTTGCTTATCTTTTTTGACGAGGGGTTTGAACGTCGTCGTTTTAGGACCCACGTCATCAGCCCCCCAGTCATAAGCATTTGTAAAGAAGTTAGAAGTGCTTGTGACTTATTTATTGTCATTTTTCTCCAGTTGCAAACTCGTGTTTGTACCGGGTAGCTTTTTAGATCCCAAGCTCCCCCCTGGGAGCGTTGGTATCATGTCTTGTCCTTCCTTGAGACTCGTGTAAATTCCTGGCCAAGCAATTGCCATGATGGTTATATTTTTAAATAATATAGCTTATCCATCATTGCTTCCTTGGGAGTAGGCATGTGTCCCATCAGCTGCCCTTAATGACTGCTGATTTGACAAGGAGCAGGCTGACATCATCCTAGTGGCTAGCTGAGGGACGGTTTTGCCTTGGTAACCGCCTTATATTAATTATTTTAAATTTCAAATTGTTTATAAAGGTGTAACTCCCTCTTTTATCCTTTAATCACTTCCCAATTTAGAAAACCGCCTTCTCTCTCTCCCACGATCCTCTCCAACCGGCGATCCCTTCTTCTTCCTATAAAGTTTGGTAAGCACATTCTCCCTTCTTCACACTTTGCTTTTTGTTTTCATTATGTCAAAAACCGATCTTGCTTCTCAGTTTACTCGGTTATCCAAGTCGGATGCCGAGAAATTTTGTACTGAATTTGGTATTCCTTTGTCTTTTGAGCCTTCCGTTCCGAAGGGGAAAACCCCTGTTTCCTCTGTTCCGACCGGTAAAGTGGCTGTGTATACTCGTCAGTTCGATCAGGGGAACCTGAGGTACCCTTTTTCCAAGTTCTTTCTAAATGTGTTAGAGTATCATCAGCTTTCGCTCGATCAGTTGTGTCCTTCTGGGGTCGCTAGGGTTTTACATTTTGAGATTGTGTGTCGTTGTCTTGGTTATGAGCCGTCTGTGTCCATGTACCGGAGGTTCTTTAGATTGGCCAAAAATGGTAACTGGTTTACCATCGAGAAGACCCAATGTGAACCGGCTCTGATTTCTAGTGTCATTGGCCTTGTCTCTCCGTGGAAGGACAAGTTCTTCTTTTTAAATGCTGATTTCCTCCCCTTCAAGGCCCCTAGAAGGGTTTCGGATGCTCCTTTGAACGAGAAAGAACCTGATCCTGACACCCTTGATCAGGAACTCTTGGAGAAGCTTCGTAGCTTTCCTACTCGTCTTCGAACTTTTCCTGAGGACTTCTTGGTGATGATGGGACTGAGTAAGAACTGGGATGACCCTGAAACAGACCCGGTGATTTATCATGGTGGGGAGGGTATGTGTCTCCCTGGCTCCTTCTTGGTATCTTGTTTATTAACTGTTTTTCTAACCCCTTGTTTTCTTTGTGCAGAGATGAGTGCCTTGGATTTTCTGGCCCTGGATGATATCACAGATGTCAAATTCAAGGTGAAAAGTGTTGCTGAGTGTCAGAATGTGGTTGTGAGGACTGAGCACATTCGTTTTCAAGGGGAATACACAAGTGTGGTTACTTCTTCTGTGGCTCCTGAGGTTCCTTCTGGGAAGAAGTCTGTTACTGTTCGCCGCTCCAGTAAGCGGCTGCAGACTGCTTCCTCAGGTCAAGGGAGCTCTTCTGCCATCCCCTTGGTCCTAGAAGACGAAGACCAGGATTCTAGTCTGATAGCTTCAGCTCTGGGGTTTTCCCCTGCCCCAGGGAAGGGGAAGCTTACTTTGTCTTCTCCCAAGAAGGATGATGCAGTGTTCAAGAAGCCGAAAGATGTGGTGGTTAAGGGTGCTGGTTCGAAGCTGCCGTTGTCTGAGGGAGGTGAAAGCTCGAAGGCTGTTGTTAAGGAGGTTACTGAGGCTCCCTCCCAAAAGGAGCCTGGTGAAGGAGTGTTTGTGCCAGATTGGGACATCAAGGCTTCTGATGTGCTGAAGAAAGCCTCTGTATGCCGTGATCTTATCGATCATTGTGTTCCTGATGCTGAGAGGGAACTGCACAAGGAGTGGATGGACAAGGATGTGATGAAAAAGATGTACTATCACTTTGGTCAGTTTTTATCTTTGTTTCCTGACGGTATGGCTAGATGGGGAGAGTTGATGTTGAGGAGAGAGCAGGTTGAGAAAGTTTACGATGAGCACGAAGTGGAGTTGGTGAAGGCCAAAGAGGATTTGGCTAGGTATGTTGCACGAGAGAAGGACTTGGTGCATGAGCTGGCTGTGTCCAGGACCCAGCTTAGTTTGGAGAAAGAAAAGTTTGACAAAATGTTCAAAGGTTTGAATGATGAGAAGGCGAAGGTGGCAGAGGAGAGGGCAGGTCTGGCCCGGGCAAGGGAGGCGGTTAAGCAAGAGCAGATGGCTGTGGAAAAAGTTGGTATGGAGCTCCGGGTCCAGGTGGACCGCTTGACCGGGGAGAAAGAGTGGTTGATCTCCAAGGGTGTCGCCCGTTTTGTTACCAACCTCCTGCACTCCCAAGAGTTTAATGCCCCTCTGGCAGACATTTATGCTAAAGCGATATCTTTTGGTCGCCATGGAGGGGTTCAAGCTGGGTTCAAAGCAGCTCAAGAGGGTCAGGTGCTAGAGGAGCTGCCGTCCTTCAAGCCTTCATCAGGGGAAGAGTTTGTGAACACCGTTAAGGCCATGGAGTTGGCCACTTATCCTTACATCTCAGCCATTGCTAAATCTGCTGAGCAGCCCCTCTCCTTTCTGCAAAACTTGGAGCCAGAGGGTCTGAAGAAGGATGTGGCTGACGAGGTGTTCAACTCTTATGTGTCTAAGAGGCCCTTAAAGATCATGCTGGATGGTGCTGACGGCGGGGAGGGTAGTTCGAAACGTTCAAAGCCTGCTGAACCTTCAAAAACTCCTATCTCGGAGCAGGTATTTGAGAATCCCTCCCCCCTTCAAGCCTTGGAGGTCGAGTCACTCCCTCCCTCCAGTGAGGATGATCTATTTGAAGGTCTTGACACTGATTCTCTCTATGATGATGTTGGTAACAAAGCCCTGGCTTCCACCGGTGAGGACGATTCCACCCCTGAAGCCACAGACTTAGCTACTCCTTGATCTGCCTTTGTTTAGGTCTTTGTTTAGTTGTTCATGGATGTTATCTTGTTCCCTTTTGATGTACTCAGCCCTTGTGGCTTTTTAATGTTTTTAATGGAATGCTCCCCCTGTTAGGGGTGATGCCTTTATTATGCTTAATGTTTGGTTGTGTTTGCTCCGTTGCTTGTCGTTTATAGTGTTTGCAATGTCTTTAACTTTTTTCCTAAAGGTGGATGCTGCAGTCACCCAACTTAGGATACTTAGCTAAGGAACCGATGCAATGCTTATCCTATCAGCTTTTGAAACCCTTTCTTTTAATGGTTTCTAAGTGTGATGTTCGTTTTTGTGTATTGTGAACATGTGGGAGCTGTCTTGGTGTGAGGAGCTCACCCTCTTTCATGGGTCTAGGTTTTCCTTCTAAGGACTTGTCCCATGGAGTCGTGGATTGTATTAGGGACTCACCCTGTATACAGGAAGGTCACTTAGCCTTGTTACCTGTTGAGCAGTTGTGGCCTAGGAGCTCATCCCCGTTTCATGGGTAGGTATAGCGCCGGATCCCATGGAGCCTGGTTAGGAGGGGCTCACCCTTTGATAAGATAAGCGACAAGTTTAATAAAAAGAAACATAGTTCATCCATTCATTGATCATAATTCTTTGGATACAAAGAGACGTTTACAACCATCAAACATAAAAACGTTTTAGGTGCTTGTCACTCCAATGTCTTGGAATCATCTTGCCGTTCGGGTCAGCTAGCTTATAGGATCCTCCCTTGTGGGCCTCCTTGATGACATAAGGACCTTCCCATCGGGGACCTAGCTTCCCCACATCTTGCTGCCTGCTGGCTTCGTTGCATCTTAACACGAGATCCCCTGGCTTGAAGGACTCCTTCTTCACTCTTGTGTTATAGTAAGCCTCGAGCTTCTTTTTGTATCTTGCCTCCCTGATCGAGGCTTGATCTCTTGACTCTTCAAGGAGGTCCAAGTTGAGCAGGATCTCGTTTTGGTTGCGTTGAGCATCTTGACGAACACTTCTCCCTGAGCTTACCCCTATTTCGGCAGGTATTACAGCTTCGCTTCCGAAGACCAGGCTATAGGGTGTCTTTTGGTGACTCGTTTTTTCCATGGTTCTAATAGCCCATAGAACGCTTGGGAGTTCATCAACCCACTTCTTGCCATATCTTCCCAGCCTTGCTTTGATGCCTTCGACAATACTTCTATTCATACGTTCCACCTGCCCATTAGACTGGGGGTAAGCTACAGAGCTGAACACTTGCTTGATGCCTAGTTCGGAGCACCAGCTGCTGAAGGGTTTGTTGGCAAACTGCTTCCCGTTGTCGGTTACCATCTCCCCTGGCAGCCCATACCTGCAAACTATTTGTTCCCATACGAAACTTATCACATGCCTCCCAGATATGGTTGCCAATGGCCTCACTTCTGGCCATTTGGTAAAGTAGTCGACAGCTACAAGAAGGAACTTTAACTTCCCAGGAGCTTGTGGAAAGGGACCCACGATGTCCATTCCCCACTTGTGAAAGGGCCATGCTGAGATGATGGGAACAAGATCATGCTTGGGATTAGTCTTCACCGGTGTTTGCAACTGACAAGCTTCACATCTTCTGATTGTTTCAAAGGCATCTTTGTGCATGGTGGGCCAATAGTAGCCCAAATTCATGAGCTTGGATACCACTGAGCGAGGCCCGGCGTGCATGCCACATATGCCCTCATGTACCTCCCTGATGAGGTAGTTGCTTTGATTAGGACCAACACACCTTAGTAAGGGTGCCAAGTATCCCTTCTTGTAAAGCTTGTCATCTTCGATCACATATTGCTTAGCCTTGAGGGCTAACCGCTTAGCTTCTTGTTCGTTTTCAGGGAGCTTCCCCTCTTTTAGGTAGGACATAATGGGTGTCATCCATGTGGATTCGGTTTCGGTGACAACATCTTGTACCTCTTTGTCGTCAATGGAGGGTTCTTTCAGCACCTCAACGAGAACCTTCTTGGTTAGGTGAGCAAATGTCAGGGAGGCCAGCTTGCTGAGAGCATCTGCTTGCTTATTCTTGGTCCTTGACACTTGTTCCAGGGTGAAGACTGTGAACTCTTTGATGAGTTCCTTGACTTTGTCTTTGTACCTAATCATGGAGGGTTCCTTGGCTGTGTATCCCCCGTTCACTTGCTTGACCACTAGATTCGAATCAACGAAGACCTTTAACTCCTGGATCTTCATTCTTTTTGCCAATCTCAACCCGGCCAGGAGGGCCTCATATTCAGCAACATTGTTGGTGCAGGGGAAGTCCAGACGGAGGGCATAAGTGTATTCGGTTCCGTGGGGGTCCTTGATGACGAGACCAGCCCCGGAACCCTCTACACTTGAGGCTCCATCGGTGAAAAGACACCATTTCCCCTTGAGGTCAGGTTGTTCTTCAACCTCATTCATCTCTTCCTCGTTTTGCAGGATGGGCAGCTCAGTAAGGAAGTCAGCAAACACTTGCCCTTTGTAAGCCCTCCTTGGCAGGTATTCTATCTTGTGCTCCCCTAGGCCAATGGCCCATTTTGCCAATCTTCCTGAATCTTCTGGTTTTTCCAAGACGGATCGTATGGGTTGTTCTGTAATGACCTTCACCGGGTGAGCTTGGAAATACCTCCTTAGCCTCTTGGCAGTGTGCACAAGGGCTAGCACTAGCTTTTCTATGGGAGTGTAGTTAACTTCAGCATCCTTGAGAGCTCTGCTAACGAAGTAGACAGGGATTTGCTCCTTGCCTCGATCAACTAGGAGGACTGAGCTCACTGCCTCCATCCCTGCAGACAGATAAACTGTTATTACTTCCCCTTCCTCAGGGGCTGCCATTTCGGGCAGGGAAGCTATGTGTTTTTTGAGTTCCAAGAAGGCAGCCTCTGCCTCAGCTGTCCAACGGAAGTCCTTCTTGTCAACACAATTTTTAAGTGTTTTAAAGAAAGGTAAGAACTTTTCCGCGGACTTGGGCAAGAAACGTTTTAGGGCAGCAATTTTACCGTTCAGGCTTTGCACTTCCTTCTTGGTAGCCGGTGACTTCATTTCAAGTACAGCTTGGACCTTGCTTGGGTTTGCCTTGATGCTTTGCTTCCCAACTATATGGCCAAGAAACTTCCCCTCCTCGAACCCAAAAGAACATTTGACAGGATTGAGTTTCATATTTATCTTTCGAAGATTCTTGAATGTTTCTTGGATGTCTTTGATCATGGCCTCCCCAGATTTGCTTTTGATGACAAGGTCGTCAACATAGGCTTCCATATTTTTCCCAATTTGTTCCGAGAAAGCTTGGTCCACCAACCGTTGGTGTCACACCACGCCAATGGCGGAAACACGTGGCGCGACGCTCGAAAGCATATCAAAGTCAAGATTAACACAAACTATATTTAATTAGAAAAGATCATTATATTAAGATGTCGGGAAGGGATACCTGGTTTCAAACATTACTTAAAATCACAAACATTAAGTTTAAAGCGGGGCGTTTCCGTTTATGTCCCAACCCGATGGTAACAATAGATGAAACCCCCAACCAGTGTCCGACATCCCAAATTCCACCGTACTAGCCGCATACCTGTTCAGCACTTAGTTACCTGAAAGATATGTTTAAAAAGACGTCAATATATAAAATATTGGTGAGTTCACAGGTTTTAGTTTCGTAAATACGACATTTTTACATCCTGTGCAAATCCAGCACATTTTTACATCCTGTGCAAATCCAGCACATTTTGTGGCCTTTGTATGGAGTAGCTAGCTCCTACAAACTATGATGATAAGCAATCCCCTGAGTCCCATAACCAAACCAAGACTAATAGATATGCCCCGCTCCAAGTCGTTTCTCGGAACCCAACGACTTAAGTTCAGAATATGTGCACCTCTTGTCTTTACCGGGTTGACGCTATCAACCAGAGGTGGGCCTCGTCAGGCACCAATAGTACTATCCAAATATTCCTTTGGTTTCATTTACCTGAATTAATGGTTACAGTAGCGAGGACCCAACCCCGAGTGGCGACCAAAAACTCAAGTACTAATCATGCCACTTATCACATTTTAACCTTTGAAAACATTTCAATATGTGATAACTTTTGACAAACATATCTTTCCCCCAGTTAAAACAGTAAAATGGGGCCGTGAAACTCACCTTGATTTCCTTGCTTAGCTAGAAAACAAAGCCCGAAGCTTTGACCTACTTCCTCGTGCCCTAATTACCAATAAAGGACACCTTAAAAGTCTATAATATATAAGCCTAGCTTATTTTCCGATTAAAAGATAGTTTACTCAACTATCTAGACTCGTGTGTACTAACTCGAGTCTTTAAGTGTTTTAACTCGACGAACCGCTCGTGACTTATCATAATTCATGTGTCCACATACAACATAGTACCCAAGTTGCGCACCCGTTACTATTCGTGTGTAAACCATGTTGGACTAACACCATGAAACGTATAACTCAGTCTGAGTCGTAACTCACCTTGTAAACCGGATAAACGTATTAGTCTTGCATGTTTATTTTTAGAAAATATACCTTAAGGAGAATACAATTTTAGTTATTAAATCCGACTAATAACCATTGTTATATTACCTTCCAAAACCCACGCTCATTAAGAGTTTCCAAACACTATTCTTCATAAAATCGTTCCCGGTGACCAACATATATGTACTTTAAATCCGAACAATAAACATTGTTTAATTACTAAAAACCTTTGAGAAACGACACATTTGACGCTTGGTAAAAACTATATATATATATATGTTTTGAATATATTGTCTTGGATTTGCTTATTATTTGTCACAAATAATTAATGTCGAACGTCGCGATTTGTATAAATGCATTTATCAAAACACTTGGAAAAATTATTTATGAAAACATACACAACGTTATTAACTTCGTTGCGCTTCGGATTTTATAAATTCCGGCAGAGTTTCCTCTGTTTTTGCATAAACCAGACAACTCAAGTTGTCTACAATTTCCCAAAACCAATTACGAACACAAGACGACATATTTATCCGCATTTCTAATCCACAAGACTGTATACGTTTCGACAATTTTATAAATTATACTATTTATACAAATACACACGTATAGTCCAACAATTTAGTCCAACAACGCAAGTCACGACTAATATACAAATATTACCTTACCATACTTTTCGTTAATATTTTTATCGGTTCGTTTTCCCGAGTTAAAACTATTTTTGGTCGTATTGATATACTTATAAATATATCTTTATAAATATCAACAAAATAAGACGAACATAATTATACCGATACTACGCGCGCGTAACCCGATCTACGCGTTGGCGAGACCAGGTCTGACCGTTGACCAGAGTTGTCCGCGTGTTGACCAGACTTGACCGTTGTTGACCGAGTCGACTCAATTTGTCCGAGTTGACCAGTTTTGACCCGGGTTTGACCGGTTGTACTGAGTTGACTCGGTTTGACTATTTAACTGAGTTGACCAGATCTGACCGGGTTGGCTCGGTTTGACCAGATCTGACCCGAACCACGATGCCCACACTAGACCCGAACTCAACCAGTCCTGAAACACCCAACCTTAACCCGAACATTAGAACCTTTAAATCCACCACCTTCACCGTCGCCTGCAACCATCGGCTTAAACCACCACGAACAGTCACCACCACAACCTTAACCCACACAACCGGCCACCAAACAACCTCCACAACCATCCCTGACATCACCCGAGCAACCGAAACAACCAGATCTGACCCGATGGCTCACCAAAACGAAGCTTTAACCTCAACCATGACCAAATCTGGAATAATCGACACCATCAGCCACCACAGCCCACGTTCGGGCTTTAAGCTAGTGCCGCCGTCACCCTAGTGCTTGGACCCATGGCCATCGGACCACCACGATCATCCCAGCAGCCACACCACCCTGAAATCCTCTTAATCGACACTCAAAACCCGACATCAGCCAATATCGGACCCCGAGCCAGCACCTTCAACACCCACGATCGTTTTTGGCTGGTTTTTAAGCCTGAACATCACCGCCGCCGCCGCCACTGGGCTTGGTGGTGGCCGGCCGTCGTTAAGGATGGATGGGGGAGAGGAATCGGTGAGTGATGAGAGGGGATCGAGGAGAGAGTGTAGAGAGAGAGAGTGAGGGTTTCTAGAGAGAGAAAGGGAAGGCGGCTGCAATAATATGAGAGGTAGGAGAAGGAGTTAAGCTTTTATAGGTAGGGTTTAGGGTAGGTAGGAGTGACCGCGTGTCGAACCCGTTTTAACGTATCGTGTCTCGGTTTGTTATTAGGCTCGAAAATAAATTACAAAAATTATTCAGTTTTATTCGTAATCATAAAAACACTAAACCGAGGAGTTTAATTGTTATTTTTGTCGCCCGACGCGTGAAATCAGAACACGCGTTAAATTCGCGTTAGTTGATTCGGTCGTGCTATTCTCTAATTAAACAACTCGTTTACTTTCGAAACTTAATAAATGACATTATTTACAATAAATAATTATTCAGAAAGTTCGATAACTGATAAAACCACGCAGTTCGACGTCCGACTTCCACTTCAGTTCCTCTTCGCGTTATCCAAAACGCTGCGTTTTAGACCGTTTTTCGCGCCGATTTCGCATCCGATCGCATCGATAGTAAATACGTGCCGTATTTACATAGAATAAGCTTATGTTATTCCAGTTTGACAGATTTTCGCTGATGTCAGTTCGTTACGTTAAATACGCGAAGTCTTTCTTTAAAGGCATCAAGACTTCAACGAACTTTCAAAAGGACATCGTAGGACTCATATCAGCTCAACTAACCATAATTAACCCTAAACCATGTTAATTATTTCTAAAACATGATTGGAATCACGTTAATCGTTGTACGAAATTTGCCGGTTGTCACATTCTCCCCCCGTTAAGAGAATTCCGTCCCGGAATTCAGTTCAAGTCATCCGATACATTAGTATCCTTGAACAGGGCGGGATGTTTGCAACTCACACGATTACCCCTTTTCTTCGTGAACTCCAGTTCACGCTTAGCGTCCTAACGAACACAATGTCATGAGTCGGCTACGGCCGAGCTCTTGGGTATCGCAATCCGGCACAAATATCGGTTTTCCCGAAATAGTAGAGCTTTGCGTCAACCTGAATCCTGTCGGTTGAGGAATTGACAATGCTTCCTCAAGCCAGACCTGTGGGATTCATCAAGAGTCCCACTAAGCTCTTGCGATAGTTTGAGCTTGTTCATTGCGAGACCAATTTTAACCGATATCTCCGAGTCACTGGAGTACTAAGCGAAGTCACTCCATTACAGTTTTCGTGCTTAACTACACCTTTTCAGAGTATAACACTCAGCAAAGTCCTATACCGATTCGAAGTTCCTAAGGCTAACGCCTTGTTAGTACAACTTCCCGATCGGTTTGGCCACTTATTCAAGCAGATTTGAATCTACCAGATTTGTTGGTCATCTCTCGAACAACTCAAGCCAGATCATGTGTATATCTTTATCTGTCATTCAATGTACTGGAGACGTACACGTATGCCCCATAGAGGACTTCGAGCAGTACACCCCGAACACTGAGGTGATAATTCCTATCACATAGGAATTTCTGGCGATTAAGCACACGAATTTGATTTGCCACCGACACTAATCGTATCACACAGGACACTTCCGTCTAGGACAGTAATTCACTCGTTCGAGAATGGTAATCCATACTCATCTCAAATTGAGTATCCCAGACTTGCGTTCAAGGTTCGGCGAACCCTGAGGTAGGATAACTGCTAAGGTTCGATATTGTGAAAGTTGACACCTAGTGCCTAGCCACACTCTCCAAGAGTATAGGTGGCTATCCGTATGCCTCATATTATAACCACAAGCGAGTATGGGATGAGAAGGTTCCAAACAGCAATCGATCATTACCCGTGTCCCATCACAGCCACCGAACACCTCAGGCGACAGGACCATTAGGTTCGCTCGTTCGAATTTCACTAATCGGGTGATCTTACCAGATCACAAAGCAGTCGACATCCTCGAGGACGCTCCAGGTTGTTTATAGTAGCGGATGGTAATCCTGTGTCCTCACATGGACCGAAATCCACTATGCATCTACTTTCAACCTTTTCGTATGAGCGATTATGGTTAGTGGTACTTGGACGTCTAATATGGACTGATGGAGGTCGAAAGTTTTTGCGTCACTTTCACCCCTCAGTTCCCCAGGCAGTAGACAGTGTATATTCAACATACAGCCGTACAATTCCACAATACGTGAGGATTTAAGCCGACTTAACCACAAATGTCTAGAGGCTCACATCAACTCATCACGTTGGTCAACATAGGAATGATGTATATGAATCATCATAATATGATTGCCGTAACAAACAGAGGATAGGGTCTCGACAACATCTCGGCACGCTGGTGTCCACCGAAACGGTAAGCAGAGCATTGGTAACTACCCAAAACAAGGGTACCCAGTGCTTGTCCTGCTATATGTGCCTCACGAGCACTGGTGTCCTATCGGCATTAGCAACCTAGTAAGTCAATTCTGGACAATACAGGCCACACACGCCCTTAAATTGACTTTCAGGTCCTATGCAGAGATCTGAGTGAAAGGAGTCCTGACCCGGAATCCTCACTCGCCGAATATTCCATCTTTCGGGATCTTTCAAGTTAAGAGGTGACATCGAGTCATAATGAATGCATCTGGCATAGATCTCACGCTTGGGCTTGACGGCTTCATGCGCCAAAATCGTTACTTAAAACAACAAACGACCGAGATCGCCCTACAAGAGGTGGTCTTGAGCCTTCCAATAAGGCATCCCATTCAACGACTCAGGTAGTCACACGCATGGGTGCAACATGCAAGCTTTCGAGCTCATCTTGGTTAGTCATGGACTAAACGCACTAACCAGGCAGCTCACATTACTTTGGTGTCTCTAACAGTGCCTGTCAATGACAGGGAATTTTGCTCTAGCGCGAACAATGCTACTGAAAAATAACTGGGAACACTCGTATCGACCCAAGGTCGAAAGGGTTCCACTATACCAAGAATCTACGCGACGACACCAAGACAAGATAAACCTACTATTAGAGGAATAACAACATTAATCGAACGGTTGGGTCGATCATCCATCTCAACACGGTAGGGTAGTACCCTTGTATAATAGACAAGGTTATATGCCCTTCAGGATTCAGGGTTTCATAAAACCCCAGAATCCTGTATCAGGGACTCCACCAATGCATACGCTATGGGTGGGTCCACAATCGTATTTCCATAATCGCCAGCACGACACGTCAGCAGGTATGACGTCAAACAAAACCACTGGGATGAGCAATAATGAGTTGAGTCTTTCAACTCTTACTAGTCCCGAAGGTATGGGTAATAATATCGCTCACATTTACTCGATTCCTTCACGTTCGAGATGTATTCGAAATCCCTTATCACAAAGACGAGCCTCACCCCGTCATGTGTGGATCATGGGATTTCCTTCCGACATGATTCGAGAGTGGTTAGTCGACCAAAATGCGCGTACAAGGTTAAGGCTGGACATGGCGTCACTGACGCCTTAGATTTTGAAGAGGTAATGCTCACGAGACGCGCGAGCATATAAAGAGGTCGACACATGATTCGGTCAATTACTCAAACTACAAGATTCGAACTTTAGAGAGATACATGTGCTAACACTAGGACTAGAGTGTCTTAGTATGACTACTGGAAAGTCCGTTAGACACCCGAATTCCCACATTATCGATGGCATCACTACACCACCATTCAGCAACATAACAACGGTTACGTGAGTTTGGGGTAGTGTCTTTATCCCGAGGGAACCAAGAGTGAAACAAACGACAAGTTATCACATCATCAAGTCAATCCAACAATTGTAGCAATACGTTCACGGTGCAATACGATAGTAGAAATAACATGACATGACAGCAACACATCCACGAACACATCAACAAGGGAACACCGCAACATGGACCGCATGACACAGAGAAATACGACAACAAGGCTACACCACTGCAGGAGCAGCACAACAACAGGAATGCACCGTTGACAGCGAAACGCAACCGCATGGATATGCAGTCGGCAAAACTGTGCAACTACAAGAATGCACAATCGTTAGGGGTAACACCACAACGTGAATTCACGACAGCAGGACGACACACAACCTAGCGAGTCCACTATACATAACTACAAGAAGCTCCATTACGGTGAGCACGCATCCCGGTGCGCTCCAGCTCACTTATGGCGACGGAATCCTTATTCGTAACCCCAGCAGCAACCTATACTCCATAGGCTCATCGGTGGGAACAATCGGGTTATTAAGGGCATTCGTCATCATAAAAGAAATGGGAACGATGGGTTCCACATAATTTAGCAGACTTATTAGGCTGATATCGTTCCTAGGGAGAATGACTGTATACTCGATATGAGTCACTCGAATAATAGTAATTGTAGCATTGACAGACTCAACCATGCCTGAGAACCATCGCCAACATTAGTCTTGGCAGGAGCTAGGGAATGATAACGAGAGGTTCAACGAAAACCTCGAAGATAATGGAGTTAACAGCAACGAACTCCATCGGCACGAGCATGGTCATAGCGGCTTGGCAAGGGCCTTAGAGATGTCTATGTCAATGACAGTGATCTTAGTAGGAGCCTTCGAAACAACATCAACATCAACCTTGACAAGAGCCATAGCAACATCCTCAACACACTCAGTATGAGTTACACTCTCAGCAACGACAACATGATTCGCTTGGGCCATAGGACAATGATAGCAGCAACAACAGCAGGCTCAGCAGAAACCTTAGGCCCGTCGTAGCTATAAGATGTGTGGTAAATAGTATCCATAGGACCTAGAAACCAACCAACATCTTTTCCAGTATCAAAGCATTGGTCACAACAAGAATAGTAGAGGTAGAAGGATCATGATTTATCGAGACACCACGATAAAATAAAAGAAAACGATACAGACTCTGGCAATTCAGCCGAGTCATCCTTCTCATTAGGGTCCTCTTGCACGTTATTTGGCCCTAGCACCAACGGTCATCAACTGAAATGCCTCTCCGACACTTAAGCGAGGCCAGTGAACTTTCTTCCTGGTAGGCCACGCAGTGAGAGTATCGGAATACGACAAGAGATTAGACAAGTCACTTTGTCCATAACGAATGGATCTCGCATCCTTAGTTTATAAAACACCGTGACAAAAGGGACGCAACGTCTCAATATCTATGGGGATTGATGGAAAACACTTCGCATCAATTGCCACCCCAAATAAACAACCAGTCTCGTCGTCCTGACGAGGGTAGCGGACGTTCAACATTGCAAGATGAGCAATGGAATTGCCGTCCCATGGGTAAGTTTAGTTGACAGAATAACATGACCACTTCCAGTAGTCCGTTATTTGATTTTTCGAGGGGAATTTCGATGTCAGCCAGAGCGTTCCGTGACACTTGACAATTACGAGTCACACGCTTTACGATTTCGGCTCCCGAAATGTGGTTTCACTCCCCGAGTATTATGACGGATACAGACGCAAGACGCACGTCGTGATCCTATATTCAATATATATGTATGTCTCCATATATATTAACTGACTTGGATAAAATTATCTCCGACTCGACTCACTTTACCATATAACTACTTTCCCATTAAGTAGTCATACTAGGATCTTGTCAGTCGAGATTTCATTTTTCCCGTAATCGACTCGACTCACCTTTCCATATATTTATTTTCCCATTAAATAAATATACTATGATCTTGTCGATTCGATATTACATTTTTCAACCATCAACTCGACTCACCTTACCGTATAATTATTTTCCCATTAAATAATTATACTAGGATCTTGTCGATTTGACATTTCGTTTTACAACCATCGACTCGACTCACTTTACCGTATAATTATTTTCCCATTAAATAATCATACTAGGGTCTTGTCGATTCGACATTGTATTTCACGACCATCGACTCGACTCACTTTACCGTATAATTATTTTCCCATTAAATAATTATACTAGGGTCTTGTCGATCGATATTTCGTTTTCGGCACCCGACTCGGCTCACTTTACCATATATTTATTTTCCCATTAAATAAATATACTAGGATCTTGCCGATTCGACATTGTTGATTTAGCTGGGGGCTATCATGCCTTCTAGATAAGATGATCAAGCCTATTAACTCAGCAAGGACGATTCTGCCTTCCAATGGGAGAAGGAACGCCTGAACCTCGAAGACAACTTGGGCATGTGCTAGATCAAGAATGACTTACTCACAGTAATAACATAGCAGCACACGGGCAACTAATCTCAATACTGATCCACATAGGGTCCCGTGCTCAAAACGCACTGGTTTTGCAGGGACGCACCCTCGGTCTTCACTGGTTCCCAAGTTTAGCGTTCCACGCATCGTACCAAGCATTCATCTCTTCGGTAGGCAGTGCATCCTCGTACGTCCGCTCCATCGAAGAACTTTGTGCGGAGGCATTAAACTCCTATACAAGGAAGTTTTCGTCTCCTGTCCTTATCCGATGTGAGGGTTTTCGTCAGATTACTCATATGAATAAAAGTTCGAGCTCTTCCGTGTTCGTACCTTAGAGGTAATGCTGAAGAAAGCTCATTCAGTTTGCGAGGATCGGAATCAAGGGATATCAACAAGACTTCCCTTTTAGCCCGTTGGCCAATCAAAAGCTAAGACTGACCCTACAGTACAAGAATAGACAAGGCAAGGAGTGATCACCAACCCCAGCCCTAGCGCCCACCTAGGTTACCGTGCACCACAAGTTATTATTACGTGTGCACCCGCAATGATAATCGGTGTTGCCAGGTAGTTTTGGTGCCCGCTAGTTCCGAGCTTCCTGATCCAAAGACAGAGATTTCACACAATAAAAGACCTAGACTAGCTTCGCCTTCACAACATCAGCAACACGACAACGTCCACTAGCACGATAAAGGTTAGCCCTTCCGATCATCCCGTCCGCAGGTAAGCGGGTGAGTTCGTCGTAGACCACCGCTTGTCCTTCCCGCTTGTCGATATCGGTAATCGATGCAAAAGTGCGGACTAAAGTGAAGTGTGAGACGATATCCTTATAGGCAAGCTATCTATACTACTTATATGCATTAACTAGCACTAGTTAGAAAATCGGATCTCTACACAATTTAAACATTCATATCCTTATTTTCTAACATTTTATATATTGACACACATGGCTAGTCGGTCGGAAATTCCCCTTGTACAATCCATGTACAATTTTCTTTCTTTTCTAAAAATATTTCGTTGTGTTTTATTTTTGAAAACTTCGTTTTCGAGCCAAAACCGGTTATAGTCTAGATTTTTCAAAAACACTAGTTCGCTATAACCTTGGCTCTGATACCACTTCTGTCACACCACGCCAATGGCGGAAACACGTGGCGCGACGCTCGAAAGCATATCAAAGTCAAGATTAACACAAACTATATTTAATTAGAAAAGATCATTATATTAAGATGTCGGGAAGGGATACCTGGTTTCAAACATTACTTAAAATCACAAACATTAAGTTTAAAGCGGGGCGTTTCCGTTTATGTCCCAACCCGATGGTAACAATAGATGAAACCCCCAACCAGTGTCCGACATCCCAAATTCCACCGTACTAGCCGCATACCTGTTCAGCCCTTAGTTACCTGAAAGATATGTTTAAAAAGACGTCAATATATAAAATATTGGTGAGTTCACAGGTTTTAGTTTCGTAAATACGACATTTTTACATCCTGTGCAAATCCAGCACATTTTTACATCCTGTGCAAATCCAGCACATTTTGTGGCCTTTGTATGGAGTAGCTAGCTCCTACAAACTATGATGATAAGCAATCCCCTGAGTCCCATAACCAAACCAAGACTAATAGATATGCCCCGCTCCAAGTCGTTTCTCGGAACCCAACGACTTAAGTTCAGAATATGTGCACCTCTTGTCTTTACCGGGTTGACGCTATCAACCAGAGGTGGGCCTCGTCAGGCACCAATAGTACTATCCAAATATTCCTTTGGTTTCATTTACCTGAATTAATGGTTACAGTAGCGAGGACCCAACCCCGAGTGGCGACCAAAAACTCAAGTACTAATCATGCCACTTATCACATTTTAACCTTTGAAAACATTTCAATATGTGATAACTTTTGACAAACATATCTTTCCCCCAGTTAAAACAGTAAAATGGGGCCGTGAAACTCACCTTGATTTCCTTGCTTAGCTAGAAAACAAAGCCCGAAGCTTTGACCGACTTCCTCGTGCCCTAATTACCAATAAAGGACACCTTAAAAGTCTATAATATATAAGCCTAGCTTATTTTCCGATTAAAAGATAGTTTACTCAACTATCTAGACTCGTGTGTACTAACTCGAGTCTTTAAGTGTTTTAACTCGACGAACCGCTCGTGACTTATCATAATTCATGTGTCCACATACAACATAGTACCCAAGTTGCGCACCCGTTACTATTCGTGTGTAAACCATGTTGGACTAACACCATGAAACGTATAACTCAGTCTGAGTCGTAACTCACCTTGTAAACCGGATAAACGTATTAGTCTTGCATGTTTATTTTTAGAAAATATACCTTAAGGAGAATACAATTTTAGTTATTAAATCCGACTAATAACCATTGTTATATTACCTTCCAAAACCCACGCTCATTAAGAGTTTCCAAACACTATTCTTCATAAAATCGTTCCCGGTGACCAACATATATGTACTTTAAATCCGAACAATAAACATTGTTTAATTACTAAAAACCTTTGAGAAACGACACATTTGACGCTTGGTAAAAACTATATATATATATATGTTTTGAATATATTGTCTTGGATTTGCTTATTATTTGTCACAAATAATTAATGTCGAACGTCGCGATTTGTATAAATGCATTTATCAAAACACTTGGAAAAATTATTTATGAAAACATACACAACGTTATTAACTTCGTTGCGCTTCGGATTTTATAAATTCCGGCAGAGTTTCCTCTGTTTTTGCATAAACCAGACAACTCAAGTTGTCTACAATTTCCCAAAACCAATTACGAACACAAGACGACATATTTATCCGCATTTCTAATCCACAAGACTGTATACGTTTCGACAATTTTATAAATTATACTATTTATACAAATACACACGTATAGTCCAACAATTTAGTCCAACAACGCAAGTCACGACTAATATACAAATATTACCTTACCATACTTTTCGTTAATATTTTTATCGGTTCGTTTTCCCGAGTTAAAACTATTTTTGGTCGTATTGATATACTTATAAATATATCTTTATAAATATCAACAAAATAAGACGAACATAATTATACCGATACTACGCGCGCGTAACCCGATCTACGCGTTGGCGAGACCAGGTCTGACCGTTGACCAGAGTTGTCCGCGTGTTGACCAGACTTGACCGTTGTTGACCGAGTCGACTCAATTTGTCCGAGTTGACCAGTTTTGACCCGGGTTTGACCGGTTGTACTGAGTTGACTCGGTTTGACTATTTAACTGAGTTGACCAGATCTGACCGGGTTGGCTCGGTTTGACCAGATCTGACCCGAACCACGATGCCCACACTAGACCCGAACTCAACCAGTCCTGAAACACCCAACCTTAACCCGAACATTAGAACCTTTAAATCCACCACCTTCACCGTCGCCTGCAACCATCGGCTTAAACCACCACGAACAGTCACCACCACAACCTTAACCCACACAACCGGCCACCAAACAACCTCCACAACCATCCCTGACATCACCCGAGCAACCGAAACAACCAGATCTGACCCGATGGCTCACCAAAACGAAGCTTTAACCTCAACCATGACCAAATCTGGAATAATCGACACCATCAGCCACCACAGCCCACGTTCGGGCTTTAAGCTAGTGCCGCCGTCACCCTAGTGCTTGGACCCATGGCCATCGGACCACCACGATCATCCCAGCAGCCACACCACCCTGAAATCCTCTTAATCGACACTCAAAACCCGACATCAGCCAATATCGGACCCCGAGCCAGCACCTTCAACACCCACGATCGTTTTTGGCTGGTTTTTAAGCCTGAACATCACCGCCGCCGCCGCCACTGGGCTTGGTGGTGGCCGGCCGTCGTTAAGGATGGATGGGGGAGAGGAATCGGTGAGTGATGAGAGGGGATCGAGGAGAGAGTGTAGAGAGAGAGAGTGAGGGTTTCTAGAGAGAGAAAGGGAAGGCGGCTGCAATAATATGAGAGGTAGGAGAAGGAGTTAAGCTTTTATAGGTAGGGTTTAGGGTAGGTAGGAGTGACCGCGTGTCGAACCCGTTTTAACGTATCGTGTCTCGGTTTGTTATTAGGCTCGAAAATAAATTACAAAAATTATTCAGTTTTATTCGTAATCATAAAAACACTAAACCGAGGAGTTTAATTGTTATTTTTGTCGCCCGACGCGTGAAATCAGAACACGCGTTAAATTCGCGTTAGTTGATTCGGTCGTGCTATTCTCTAATTAAACAACTCGTTTACTTTCGAAACTTAATAAATGACATTATTTACAATAAATAATTATTCAGAAAGTTCGATAACTGATAAAACCACGCAGTTCGACGTCCGACTTCCACTTCAGTTCCTCTTCGCGTTATCCATAACGCTGCGTTTTAGACCGTTTTTCGCGCCGATTTCGCATCCGATCGCATCGATAGTAAATACGTGCCGTATTTACATAGAATAAGCTTATGTTATTCCAGTTTGACAGATTTTCGCTGATGTCAGTTCGTTACGTTAAATACGCGAAGTCTTTCTTTAAAGGCATCAAGACTTCAACGAACTTTCAAAAGGACATCGTAGGACTCATATCAGCTCAACTAACCATAATTAACCCTAAACCATGTTAATTATTTCTAAAACATGATTGGAATCACGTTAATCGTTGTACGAAATTTGCCGGTTGTCACAGTTGGTAGGTGGCTCCGGCATTCTTCAGCCCGAAGGGCATCTTCTTGTAACAGAAGATTCCCTTGTCAGTGTGGAAGGCCGTTTTCTCTTCATCTTCCTGCTTCATTTGAATTTGATGATACCCCTTGTAGGCATCTAAGAAGCACTTGTATTGGAAACCGGTGAGAGAGTCTACCTTCCAATCGATCTCGGGCAAGGGATAGCAATCCTTGGGGCAGGCTTTGTTGAGATCTTTGAAGTCGACACACATTCTCCCTGATCCATCTTGTTTGGCAACCATGACCGGATTGGCCACCCATGTGTGATACTGAACCTCCCTAAGGATACCTGCTTCGACGAGCTTCTCTACCTCTTGGCAAGCAGCCTGGCTCCTGACTGGGGCCAGGCTCCTTTTCTTTTGAACCACAGGCTTGTATGAGGGAGCTATGTTGTGGGAGTGTTCAGCCAAATCTCTAGGGACGCCGGTCATGTCCCCAGGGCACCAAGCAAATACGTCCTTATTTTCCTGCAAAAGGTTAATTAGTTCGGACATAATCTTACCAGGGAGCAGATTATTTACTTTGATGGTCTGCTCCTGATAGGCAGGGTTTATGCTGATCTCCCGGATGGGACCAGTGCTTGACGTCTCAGGTGCTCTGGGATCACTTGCCTCCTCTACAGAGGCTATCAGAAGAGCCTCAGCTGTTGGCTTTAGGGTTGCAATTCCGTTGGGAGTGGGGAGCTTCATCAAACCATGTGTTGTTGAGACTACAGCGCCGAAAGTAGCAATCCCCATCCTTCCAATGAGGACATTATAACTTGAAGGGTACCGGATAACAGAGAAAGTTAACTCTTCCGTTCTTGATAAATCTCCATCCCTGAAACAGACGTTAAGTGTGAGCTTCCCCAGGGGATGTACTCGTTCCCCAGAGAAGCCTACTAGGGAAGCGTCTGTGTGCTTGAGCTTAGACTTGATTTCTGGGCTTAGGGATTCGAAGCATCGTTCATACATCACCTCCGTGGAGGCTCCACAGTCCATGTACACCCTGTCTATAGGGAAGCCATCTAGTTCAGCCTCCACTATCACAGGAGTGACGATCAGCTCATCGGGAGCAGGGGGAAGACAGATGTACTGCTTGTTCCAGGGCTCAGTGCGAGCCTTTTTGGCCTGCTGGGACCCTTCGAGACTAACCATGTTGACCTCCTTATCTTTCCGTCCTTCATCTTTCCTTCCTTTAATGTCTTTGATCAGGTGAGCTAGCTCCCCTGACTTGACAGCCTCTTCAATTCTTTTCTTCAGCTGGTAGCAATCGTTAGTGTGATGCCCTGTGTCATTGTGAAAGGCACAATGTTTGCTGGTATCTCTCTTGTTAGCTGGTTTGGATAAAGGTCGGGGAGGTCGGAATGTGTACTTGACTTCTTCTGTGGAGAGTATCTCCTGAGGGGTCTTGGTGAGAACAGTGAAGACTTGTCTTTCTTTCTCCTGGTACCTCCCTGATCTCGGGGATCGTCTCCTTTCTTCGCTTCTTTGATTGTCATAGGATCTCCCTGACCGTTTCTCGTGGTAGGGTTGAAAGTGAGGTCTTCGGGAGCCGGTTGAACTGTCTCTCCAGCTCCCTCGATCCCTCTTCCTGGTGTCTTGCCGAGTTAATGCTTCTTCTCCCCGGAGGAAAGCTTCGGCCCTTTCGAATGCCTCCTCCATGGTTTGGGGAACATCTTCATGGAACCTTCTTAACAACTTTTTAGGACGGATGGCCCCCATAAAACCTGACACTCGAATCTTCTCGGTAGCACCACTGTATTGCAGACCTTCTCTTTTGTACCTTTCAATGAAGCTACGAAGGTTTTTATGCTCACCCTGCTGGATTTGGTGCAGTATGGCAGCATCCTTGGTGCACTTCCTCAAGGGGTTAAAGTTGGAGACAAAACTCCTCCTTAAATCGTCAAAGGAGGAAATACTTCGAGCTGGTAGCCCACAGAACCACAGACGAGCTGGTCCCACCAGGGTTTGCATGAACATGTGGCAACATTCAACGTTGTTCCATTTTTCTACGGTTGCTGCCCCAGAGAAGACATTCAAATGGTCATCAGGGTCTTCCGTACCGTCATACGTTTTCACATTGGCTGGCATTTTGATCTTATTGGGGAAATCAAAATGAGCGATGTGTTCGGCGAAACATTCTAGCGACTTGGGTCGGTAAGGCTCCGAAAGCACAGCTTCCCCCCTCGTTTCGGTCGCAGAGGTCTGAACCATGTGTTGAGAGGTCTCCGGACCCTGCCCTCCTGCAAGGGAGGTCATGGGCATTTGGTTCAGAGGTGGGGGGTATTGCCAAGGATACCCTCCCGGCCACGAGGGGAAGTAAGGGGGTACATAGGGCGAGTACTGAGGCTGTGAGTAGCTGGGATACACTGTTTCTGGAGGGATGACAGATCCTCCAGCAAGACTCGCTGCTGCCGCAAGGGAGGCAGCCACAGCGCTGCTGGCCAGAGGTAATGACCTCAAGGCTTCTTCATAAGGGAGCAATGTTGAGGTCCCCGGGGAGAGCACAGAGTTGCTAGGACCTCCTCCTCCTGAGTAAATACCTCCCTGACTGTTCAAGTATGGGTGAGGATTTGTGTGAGGATTTGTAGTGGCACGTTGGGTGACTGGGGAAGTAGTGGTTCCCAACAACGGAGGACCAGGTGAGAGGGTGACAACAGGTTCTTCGTCGTAGGACAATCTGACCCTAACTCCTCTGGATCTCTCCTCTCGTACGTAGCCATTTAGGAGGTCTCGGAGTTGCAAGAAATTCCTTCGTACTCCCTCCGGGGTAATATCCATTCGTTCAACTGGGAACAACATGTCGTCCCTAGGAGACGAGTTAACGGCCCTTGAGGACGGTGGCGTTCGGTAGTTGAGCATGTCTCCTAGAGACGGTTCGACTTGTTGTCCGTCCGTTCCAGGTGTTTCATGGCCAGAAGCGTCACCTGAGGTGTGACTATTGGCCGGAGTATCTGAAGGACCCCCTCCTGGGCAGTTATCTCCACCAGTCATCACAAAAGGAGGTTACTTAGGAACAAACGGGACTGTAGAAACTCTCAACAGCTTTGTTCAAAGTAGCGACAGCCCCACGGTGGGCGCCACTTGTTGCTACAACAAGGAAAATGACCGGTATTAGGTTAGGAGATGTTTAGGATTATAGGTTAATAGTATGTTATGTTTGGACTTAGGTTTTAAGTTTAGTTTGAGTTTTAGGTATAGATTTGGTTGAAGGATTAGGGGGTCTTCAAGCTCCTGGAAGGACCTGCACAAGGGTAGCAGACACCGTTAGCCTTAACGCAGGAGGGGGCCTCCTGCGTTTGGACTCCGGCGTGAGAATAAGTATCTATTCTTTTGGAGTTGGGAATAATGAAGTAGAGAGTAAGAGAGTAGAGAGAATGAGTAAGAGTGTGTGTGGAATGTTACCCCAAGAGTCTCCTTATATAGGCAATGAAATTCTGCCCAGGAGCTCCCTCAGGGTAGCCTCCTTTCTATACCTGGTGATGTTTGACCCTCTATCGGCTCCCTGCAGTGAGACTTTGCCCTTTTTGGGTGTTTTCAGCTTTTATCATTTTCTAGGCAAGTTATGGAGCTGTGTGTTGTTTTTGTTTCTTGCATGATAATAAGCCAAAACCCACTTTTGTCATTTCCAAGGCTTTTACTGTTTGCTTTTGCCCAGAGGCTTCCGCATGGCAGGTATGCTGCCCTGTATCAGCTCCAATAAGTCAGGCTACCTCCTAATCAACTCGGTTTTGCTTATCTTTTTTGACGAGGGGTTTGAACGTCGTCGTTTTAGGACCCACGTCATCAAATATGTATATGGTTATGTCCATGGTACTTTTACCATGTGCAAATTGTTTTTAATCTTGCACATGATATTTTAGTACATAGTGTTTTTACATATGGTGTTCCCGACCTCTCAAACCTTTTTCCTCATTGCACTGCACTTCCTACTCAGTACTCACTCATATAATGTTTTGGCTCCCCGCTTCCGCGGGTGGTACTTCCCGATCACCTTCCCTTCTTTCATGCTTTCATATGATCGATGTGCGCTTTCTCAAGAGATATGCGGGTTAAACTCCTTCCGCACTTATAAGTTCAGGTGCTTAAACTTCTTGTAATATCTTGTATATTATTCACTAACTCATTAAAATAAAACTATAAACAAATCAATATATTTATGAAATGGAACAAAATTATCGCATAGATGTAAAAAATGTGACCATTTTTGGTCATACAACACTAACGAACAAAAGAAAATCAACACATAATAATATAATATACAATAATAACATCTTCCCCTTAAACAGGGAACCTGTAATGTGTAATGCTGGTAAGCCATTTTTTTCTTAGCTTTCAATCATATTGAAGAAAGAATAATGTCAATGAAAAGCACTAACATATTGTCATTACATTTGTTTTTTCTATCATTACTAATTATAGCTAGAGTATTATTTATTTAAGAACAAATTTGTCCGAGCTATCATGTCAGTCAACGATTGTGGACAATAGATTAACTTAATGTCGTTTATATATCACATATTTGACTAATGTAGCAAAAAACAAATTATTACATGAACGAAAATAATAGTAATTAATTGATTTTTAACTTTGGTTTTAAAATTGAAAAAAAAACCAATATAAATGTAGAGGTGGGTTAACGTACGAGCAAATTGTTGTTTTTTGTTCAATATGTAAAATTAAAATACAAGAAAACTGTATAAATGTACGTTTATTCTTCTTTCCAATTTCTTCTTAAATTAAAAAAATTCGAACTAATTAGTTTGATTCAAATGTAATCTACAAGTGCTTAGTAAGTCGTATGCATTTATGTTACCTACAAATATGTAGGTAAATGGTATAAATTTAAAAAACATATGAACAAATTAGTTTTATTATTTTTTATGTACATAATTTATGTATGTGTATGTAGATTGTACGAGACATAAAATTTAAAATATACGAATAATTGATAAAAATTTAAATTATGTATGGCAGTTTATTTTGTTTTCACACTGAGTTAGTGTATACTAATGATTCTCACTATTTTATATCCTAAGAATTAACCATTTCATCTCACTAGGGTTATTAAACTTTTAGAGCGATATCAAAGCTCGAGATCTTTATCGTAAAAAAAAAAATATATTACGTTACCTAGAGCGAGAAAATCATATAATGAAACCTATAAGCGACAGTCTCAATGTTAACTATAAAGTATAAAATACAATGAAATGAAAATGTTAAATGATGCATCGCACATTATCCACACAACTTAAAATTTACCTTACAGGACAAAGATTGTTGATTTTCATAAAAACTTCAAGGTCTCGATGATACATGTAAGTATGTAACGACTAACGAATCATATAAGATGGTATATAGGATGAAACGAACTTGCAAGTCAAAAGGTCGTTTGATTACACGCAGAGTCACCTTGATGCAACCTTGATAAAGTTGTGACGTAAAATATACATATTTATTATGCACTAGTGGGTTTACCCGCGCCTTATAGCGGGATCTACAAATGGGTTACAGTACAACATTATGATACTTAGGTTTTTTGCCCCATTAAGAGTGGGGCGTGGAACGAGGAGGGCAAGCCGCTCTGGTCATCCACAGCACCCACACTACTCCTTCCCCTCCTTTTCAAGAGCGTTGCCCCTTGTTTTTTGTTTTCTAAATTGAGTGTTTTGATTGGTCCACGACTCCACTTAGCCTTTTACCCTTGCCTCTTTACCTTTCACCACCACCTCTTTTTGTGCTTTGAAGGGCAAAGCCCTCAAAGTCTACGTGGCGGGACAAAATCTCCTTGCCCACCAATCCCTCTAGTATTAACATTTGTTAGCTCAATGGGGGACACTTACCCACCCTTGCTATCAATTGAATATCCACCATTGCCCGCAAACCTTACGAGAGAGTTGCCCTAAGCACCCTTATAATAATGTTTTGAAATTTGGGACCAATTTGACCCTTATAATCGACATGCTTTTATATACTGGTTAAAATACATGTCTCTTAAATGTATTTAATATTTTTTAATTAATTTAACTCATTCAAATAAAAATAATGCAAATCAGTTTATTTCTGAAATGAAACAAAGTTATCCATAAATATAAAAATATAAAGATTTTGGTCATTCAGCACAAACGAACAAAAGAAAATCAAAGTATCAAACATATATAATATGTGTAACGTCGGTATGACATTTTTCCAGTTTTCAATCCAATAGACGAAATAATTATGTCAATGAAAAGGACTAGCATATTGGCAGTTATATAAATATTCTTCCTTATTTTTGATTGTATATAGCTAAAAAATATTTAATCAAGGATAAATTGTCGAGGATATCATGTCGGAGAGTGGCAAGGACGATAGATATTGGGATGCATGTTTTTGTCCGTCAAGCAAAAACATCTTAACCGAAACATATAAACATAAACTAATAAATTTAGCTTAATTTTAATTGTATAAATAAATATATATGGGCGCACACTTACATTCAAATATACAATGATACAAGGGATGCATGTGTCATGCACTCAACATGCGACTATGAGTACAAACCATTTTGACTCGTTTATAATCATGAAATCACTGATTTCGTTATGTTATTTACTTATCAAGAGAATGATTGTCACCATACAAAAAAGTAGGGCACCGAAAAGTATATCAGGATTGTTTCAAGTGCTTGCCAACATTATTAATTTTCCATCAACAATGAGCGTCCATAACAAAATGACTTGTGACGGCAAGAAGCCAACTGTGATTAGAAACAAAACAATGACATCCTTCTTTGATTAGAAACCGTGATGAAAAAGTTACATCCTTCCTTGATTAGAAACCATAATGAAAAAGAACTAAATAGTATAAAGTTTTGAAAAAGCTCCATCACAACGAATGGAAACCAAATCCCACTTATTGTTATTATAAATAACATGATTTCTTCTCTTTCGTTAAATTGCAAGAAATAATAAGAGTTCATCAAGAATGAAAAGGTAATTTTTTAGGCCCTCAAATTCTGGAGGCGCTAGGTTATTGCCTATATTCTTAACAGGCCAACTTTGTTGAATTTGAATGAGAAGTCATTTAATCAATTAAGCATACCTAATAAAATTTCACCCATAGTAAACTATTGATAGCGTCTGACGACGATAAAATACAGACAAATCCTGCCTCTATAATAAATAAGAGATAACACTTTTAGATAGACCCCCGACTCTAAAACCATATCCGCTCATAAAAAAGTATACTACAAACATACTAAACCCTAAACCCTAAACCCTATACTACAAACATACTATGCATCTCATGGCTCATGCTAGTAAAGAAACAAACAAACATGTTTCATACTTCATGGTCATGAATTGAATGGACTTGTAACTTCATGCTAGTAAATAAACAATCTCTTAACTTAAGGGACCAATAAAAAGAGATAAAAAAACAAAACTTTCAGCTTAATTACCTACACACCCTTTATAAAACCCTCCATTCCCCAAACAACCCTCAACCTCTCCCTCTATCTCTCACACACACAAACACATACCATCTAATTCTGCCATTTTTGGAACCTCTAAGGCTCTAAGCTTCCATTAATGCAGATGTTATTCACACTTCAACCATGGGTTCTTCTTCTTCTTCATACCTCATTCCTTACAAATCCATTATCTTCCTTCTAATCCTAACATCATTACACATATTAACCTCAACCCAATCCACATCCTGCTCAAACCCCACCTCTTCCAAACTCATTATATCTGGTAACTCCACTCTTTTTAGCGAAAACAAAACATTCGTCCTTGGTTTCTTCAACACCAACGACCAATCCAAATGGTATTTAGGCATTTGGTACGCTTCCATACCTACTCCCACTTACGTCTGGGTCGCCAATCGTCAAACCCCCTTAACTAGTCAAGACACGTCGTCGTTTCAGATCAACGGTGGAAAACTCACTGTAACAGATAATCAAGTTCCTCGATGCGACGTCGTTTGGGAAAGCATTAATCTCAATATTATTAATAATAATAATAATAGTAATGATAATGAAGGAGAAGTGAAGCTTCTAGAAGATGGGGATTTGGTGGTGGTTGACTCACGTGGGGTGGTTATATGGCGGAGCTTTGACTTTCCGGCAGACACGTTTTTACCTGGGATGAATTTAACCGTTGGTCAAACGTTGACTTGTTGGAAAAGCTCTAACGATCCAGCTCCAGGGAAGTATTCGCTACGGTTAAGACCACCGGATTACGGTGAGGTCGAGTTGTTATCAGATGAAACCAGGACTTATTGGACAAGTGGCAACTGGACGGGTAATATATTCTCCGGTGTACCGGAAATGACCCTACCGTACATATACAGGTTTTATTTTATAAACCCGTTTACTGAAACGGCGACGTTTGGGTACACTGAAATAATAATGGGTCAACAAAAGCCACTCACACGGTTTAACATAGATTCATCAGGACAGATCAGACAGTACACGTGGTCCCCACAGACGGATAACTGGAACATGTTTTGGAACCAACCCGAGAACCCTTGTCGGGTGTATGGGTTATGTGGGAACTTAGGGTTTTGTAATGCTAGATCAGTGTTGAACCCGTGTAAATGTTTCGATGGATTTCGACCGTTGGATGGAGACGGATGGGACGGTGGCGATTATTCGGGTGGGTGTGTAAGGGATAGTGATGAGGATTGTGGAAAGGATAGGTTTCAAGAGATTGGAGATGTTACATTTGATAAACAGAAGGTTGAGTTGTTTTCAGTTGGTAGAGGTGAGTGTGAAGGGAAGTGTTTGAGTAATTGTTCTTGTGTTGCTTTGTCGTATAATCCGAAGACGAATTCGTGTAAGAATTACTTTGGGGAGGTTTTGAATCTTGGGAATTCGAGTTCCGATTTGGGGATAGTTCAAGATTTGTTGAGTGTTAGGGTGCCTAGAGGAGTGTCTGGAAACAAGATTGGAACGAAAACAGTTGTTTTAGTGAGCATAGTTGGTTGTTTTGTTGCGGTTTTGTTGATGGCGATTATCGGTTTTGTGATTGTTAGGAAGAAAACACTCACAAGAAAGAAACTGGAAGAGGAATCGGTGTTCCCTGTGACGAATTTGAAGGTTTTTACTTACAAAGAGCTTCATGCTGCTACTAATGGATTCTCGGACCAGCTGGGACATGGTGGGTTTGGGGCGGTGTTTAGTGGGAATGTGGATTCGACGAGGGTGGCAGTGAAGCGCCTGGAACGACCTGGTGGTGGGGAAAAGGAGTTTCGAGCGGAGGTATGTACAATTGGTAATATTCAACATGTTAATCTTGTTAGATTAAGGGGGTTTTGTTCTGAAGAGTCACATAGGCTGCTTGTTTATGATTATATGCCAAACGGTCCGTTGAGTGTTTACTTGAAAACGGGTGGGCGGAATCTGGATTGGGATGCTAGATTTAGGATAGCGATAGGAACCGCTAGAGGAATCGCTTATCTACATGAAGAATGTCGGAATTGTATAATACATTGTGATATTAAGCCGGAAAATATTTTGCTCGATCAAGATTTTTCGGCTAAGGTGTCGGATTTTGGTCTGGCGAAGTTGATTGGGCGCGATTTTAGTCGAGTTTTGGCCACCATGAGAGGAACATGGGGTTATGTTGCTCCTGAGTGGATATCAGGGGTGGCTATAACCACAAAAGCGGATGTTTATAGTTATGGAATGACGTTGTTGGAGCTGTTGGGTGGCCGCCGCAATGTGGAGGGCCCCCCGGATGGTGGTAACGGAGGTGAAAGTAATGAGAAATGGTTTTTTCCACCATGGGCCGCGAGGAGGATAACGGAAGGGGATGTGGCTGCTGTTGTGGATGAGAGGCTTGGCGGCGAGTATAACATGGAGGAGGTGGTGAGAGTCGGGTTGGTGGCGGTGTGGTGTATACAAGATGAAGAGGTGGCTAGACCAACAATGGGGATGGTGGTGAAGATGTTGGAAGGGGTGGTGGCGTTGGAGGTTCCGCCACCACCTAAACTGCTTCAAGCGTTGGTCTCCGGCGAGTCTTTTCGTGGCGTTGGCGGCCATAGTCAAAACAATACGCTTACTGGTGTGTCATATGAATCAAAGGATTGACAGGTTATTGTTTAAGGTGATTCTAGTGTTTAATCAACAATTCTGTTAATAGTTTAATACCAATGTTCTGTTTATTTCGTTTGTGGTAACATTTAAACGTTAATTTAGGCTCTAGCGATTTTACTTTGACTTTGAAAAAGTCAAAATAAAAAGTAATTATAATCCGATAAAAGGTCCAGAACGTTTATACCAGCATCTGTGTCGTTGTTGCATAAATTTGAAAGACAAGATATTGTACAAGTTGTTGGGATGAGACAACACAACAATAAATCGAGAAGATAACGACACTGCCCATTACATTTATTGTTGTTTATAGACTTTGGACATGTGTATTTATTACAATCATTACGTCTCAATTTAAAATTTTCGACCAAGTAACATCTATCCACACATATCGTTTTGCATATTGTGACGTGTCATCCTTTCCTTAACTTTAAACTAAAATAAAATGATTCCAATAACAAAATATTTCCAAAAACGAATTCGTTTATTTTTAATTTGTACAATTTTTATTCAAAAATCGTTACAACTAGTTCCTATTCAAGTTGCAAATAATTTTAAATGTTTCCGTTGACTTAACTCACATGTGCACTTTGACTATGGATCGATTGTGTATGTTGTGTCAAATACTTTGTACGGTCTTAATAACACATTTTATTGGCCGTTAAGTGTTTAACCTAATACTTGATAAATTCGCAACTTTGGGAATAAACCATGTTATACGTTGATTGCACGATAAGACTGTGTGTTGTGGACACGCGAGCGAGCCAACGCGAGTTTCTCAAGTAACCCGGTCACGCCAGGCTGTTGTGGCTAAGGGTGAGCACCGGCGCTACCACAACCTACAAATCTATCACAAATTCCTTTATCCGCGTCGTGAGCAGCCGTGAGCTTGCTCGAGTTGGCTTGCTCGCGCCAGGTTAGCGTGGGGCTGTTGTGGCTGGGGGTGAGCGTGGACTGTTGTGGCTGCTCGCGCCTAATCGCTCGCGTGTCCACAACACACAACCTAAGAGCAACTACGCAACGAATTCAAGGTATCATCAAATAGCGGTCCCTTCATTCATAGAAAAACCTGTTACACCTTTTCTAGAGTCCTACTATATTCATGAACAACTTTATCACATAGACACATAGTACTGAAGTCCTACTCCACTTATGGACAACAAAATTTTAGCACCTTAACAATCAACCACCACAATTCAATTATGATAGCTTTACCATTTGATTGCACAGTTTCACCCACCTTGTGATCACTACATGCTAACATAATCTATAAAAGTTATGCTATTAATAATTTGATTGCAACAATTATGACATTGCCCCAAAAAGAAATATTTCAAAACACTAAACATGTATTTTTTGTTTGAACAACATCAAACAATTACATAAAACAATTATGATATATATCCCCTTTTAGAAAGTTTGTGCTTGTATTTTCTAAATGTCATTATCCTTGCCAAAACACTTGGTACACATGTATATAACATAATTTCTAATAATATATTTTACTTGCAAAAAAATGAATTTAGATTGATACCTCAGGCTATGGGATATGGGAGACATGGCCAGACCAGACCGTGGGAGGGTCGTGAAGGCCGTGAGGCCACGGCACACCGCCCCTACCCTCTCACGGTTCACGTGTGCCACATGCCTATTTGGTGTTATTTGTTTTGTCATATTCAATTTAAGGGAGCGTGACCATACCATAGTAGGTAGTGAACTAGTGATTGAGGGTGGAGTGATGTGACGATGATGTGAAGGGTACTGAAGGTGACTAGGAAAGTGACCATACTCCATACCATAGGCTTACAAGTCAATAAGCTTTATATTTGGTTATTCAACCACTACAACCCTCCCCTAAACTTTTACACCCATTGACCAAAAGGAACCAAAGTAAATATATAAAACAACCCAAAGGGAAATTATATCGAAAAAGAATGCAAACAAACAACAAGTTGCACTGCTAACTTCAACTCGTATTCCATCGCTTCTTAGCCATAGTTCAACTCATATTCCATCACTTGTTAACAGTGTAATCACACGTGACTTCTTTCAGTTTTGACACTCAAAATTTGCTCCAACGCATGTATTTAGGAAATCTAGAACCATTATAACTATTTTGGATAATCAACTAATCAAAACTTAAATTTGGTCAAACTCGAGAAAAAGAGGGCCGATCCATGGGAAAGAAAAGTGGGCGACCTTCCAAGCCCACATTCCCAAGGGTCCCAATTTTTTTCATATATGTGCGTGAACTAATGGGTTATAATAGTTATTAACGACTTGAGTATCAATAGCAAGCTAGCGTAACTGGTTGCGCTCAGGAGGACCCATGTTCGAAAATACTATGTGGCAATTCAACTTATTTTAATTTTTTGCCAGATATTTAATTTTCATTAAATAATCCTCTAATTTACCAGCTATTATATTTACATTAAATACATTTTTCTTACCATTTAGACTAACAGACAATTTCCTAGGCATATTTTTTTCTACTCGTTTAAGGCTCTTGAATTCTTAGAGATTATTAGGGATGACCCTAACAAAAATCATCGTTTTTCACACACACAAGTTACCCAACATGTCTAATTTTCTATATTTTACTAGTCTATCAAGTTAAGGTGTCACTAGTCACTACCCAAAATTTATAACCCAAAAACTTCATCAATTGGGTCAAACATGGAATTCTTGATCAACCCACATTTTGTAATTTGTAGTATGCTATACAAATGACAAATCCATATCTATATAAACTTGAGGCCTTTTTTTGACTACCCAAAACTTAATAGTCCAATACAACTTCTACTTGTTTTCACTACACAAATACCCTAACAAGCCAACCCATAAACTAGGTTAAGAAAAACAAACCATGGTTAGATTAAATATCCTCCTACTATAAGTATACTCTGCCATAAATAAACTCTACACAGGACCAAAACTTTGTGCACAATTCCAGGCCCTACAAATATGGTACTCTCTCTCTCTCTCTCTCTCTCTCTCACACACACACACACACACACAAACAGAGAAAAATTAATTGATTTATCGTCAAAAAACTATTGAAAAATGCTGACAAAATAACCTAAATTTTATCTTTTTTCCATTACTTACATAAATGTCACATTCCCACCAAAATCTACACCAAACCCCTTAGATTTGTTTGATAAAGTTAAGATTTTTTCTATTTTTTTTCAAGATTTTTATACCCTTACTTTTGGATCATATATCTATTTTCCCTTACATTTATTAGGGTCTAAAATTTGAATACTTTGAATCAATGACAGGATCTTTATTGGATTGCACAAGAATCCAACTAGGGTTTCACATTGTAAAAAATAAAAAAAATAAAAAAAAATTAATATTAAAATATTTCAAAAGTTTATAACAGTTTGTTATGGATATGAAGTTGGATCTAGAACAGTTTCTTATGGATGTTGATATTAGGGATGATATGAAGTTTGTGAACTTTAAGGATGTTGGAGATGGTAACATTTGTGTTGGGGGAGAACATGGGGTTGTTAGTGGATTATGTGTTGGTATCGAAAACAACGATAAAGAATTGGTTAGGAAAAGGAAGAAAGAATGTTATTTGCCAATGTTGGATTGGGTGAAAAGGGCTGCAAGTAATCCGTGTGATCCTGCGATTGGATCGTTGCCCGAAAGTTCGAAATGGAAGGGTTATGGAAGTGAGCATGTTTGGAAACAGGTTTTGAGGGCTAAAGAGGCAATGAGTTTGAAGGTTAATGTTGTTGATTCAAATGTTAAACAGTCTTGTTGGCAGGTAGTTCTTAATTCCCTTTGAGTTTATTGTTCATGTTAATGATGTATGTAATTTGTATTTGATGTGATGATCTCTTTGTCTCATAAATTGCAACATCTTATTTTGAACTTTGAAGTTATAGTTACTAGTTTGTCCATTACTGATAAATTGATGGCACTAATTTAGGTTCATGTGATCTTTTTAATATTTTTTTAGTTAAAGGGTAATTAAGATATTTGACTAGTAATCAACTACTTTGACTAAGCTATTTGTGGAGTTAAATGTTAACACTACTTAGAGGGTGTGTTGGGATTGATTTTTCAAAACAGATTATGCGTTTTGGAAAAGCAGAGGTGGAGCTGCTTTTAGATTATTGCGTTTTGGTAGCCCAAAAATCCATTTCAAAACTCAACCCCAAACACTAAAAACTGATTATTTGCGTTTTCAATTCGTAATAATCTAAAAATCCAATTTAAAACGCAATCCCAAACACCCCCTTATTTGAAATTTCTTTATTTTAGTTCTATGTAAGTACATGTAGTTTGTCTAAAACAGGACTCCAGTTTTTTTTTTTTTTTGAATATTTGAACTTATTATTTGTCTGTAAAATTAATAAGTAACCTTCACGGGGGTGGCGCGCCTTATTCCCTATATCAGATGTCTTTGGTGCTAATCCAACTCCACTGGTTTTTCGTCTTTAACCCCTTGAAGGCCACCTGTCCAGCGTAAGTTGCGGTTGACCTAGTCTCATTTGTTAGTAGGGTATTAATGGGCACTGTGAGGTTTATTGTTCTTTGATATATACATTCTTTGAAATGTTTAGATAAATCATTTTCTATTAATGCAGAAGAAGCAAAAGATGCATCCAGATATGTACGATGACCGAACCAAGAAACCAAATACGAGATGCAGCCAGAGGCTTGTTTCTATAGAAGAGAATCTGTCAACACTTTTGTCCAGAAAACCACATGTTCTAGATTATTCCGAGTCATCATCTACCGAGAGTGATGTAGAAGACAAAGATTCTCTATGGGCTTGCAATTTTAAGAAAAAGCGAATCCCATTGGGCCCGGCTTTTCAAGCAGAAGTACCACAATGGACCAATGCAACTCACGAAAGTGAAACTCGTTGGCTTGGTACCCGTGTCTGGCCACTAGAAGAAACAGAAAAGCGAACCAGTTTGATTGAAAGAGAACCTATTGGAAAAGGAAGACAAAGCTCGTGTGGCTGCCAGTTCATCGGTTCCCTAGAATGTATTAAATTTCATGTTGCTGAAAAAAGATCCAGATTGAAGCTTGAACTGGGGTCTGCTTTTGTTAAATGGAAGTTCGATACAATGGGGGAAGACGTTTCACTGGAATGGACCAAAAAGGAAGAAAAGAAGTTTGCGAGTATAATAAAATCAAACCCGGGGTCATCTGGTAGGAGTTTTTGGGATGTACTTATAACCAGTTTCAAGAACAGGACAAGGCGCGTTCTTGTGACGTACTATTTTAATGTTTACCTCCTTCGACGTAGGGCCCACCAGAATCGGATTGATCCGAGCAACGTTGATAGTGATGATGGTGAACTTGAGAAAGCTGGGTGTGAGATAAACAAGCCTAAAGTGTCCATATTATGCTCTCCAAAGGTGCATATGAAATTCACAGCCTATTTTTGATGATTTTACACAAGTAAAGAAGTTGGGGGATAAAATTTGAAACTTTTATGTTTTTACGGGGTGTAAATGGAAAAGAGACATGGCATAGCATAGCATAGGGTGAGTGCTTGCATTTGTTGAGATGTAAGGATCATTGCTTTGTTAGTTGACAATTTTGGTAATACTATATGATGATTTTGATCTTATGATTTGACTCTCGACCTGAGTTGAGCTGATAGTTTGATACAACTGATTTTGATGATAGGAATTTGGTTCAACTGGTCGGTAATGTGTTAGTAGTCGGGAGAGTGCAAACATCTAATCGTCGTCTTTATGGTTCACTCAAAAGTAAAATCTGATTGGTTTAATTATGTGTTTGTTAACTTTTGTTAATGACAACTTTCATTAACAAACAACTAGCAAGACGCTAGAAGAGAACAAACACAAAAGCAATTACATTACAAAATTACACTAATCTTTTTATGAGAGACTTACACGTGGATCTAATCTTTATCTAAAGGTAACCAAGAGATTTAATGCCTTCCAATGTTGTAGGCTTAGCCATATTGTTAGCAAAGATATGCTCATTTCTCGCTTTTCGTATACACCAAGTAGTCGTACTAATACCTTGGAATACTTTGTTCTTTCTACCAGGGACGATCATTTTAAGGGGCGGGACCCCCCCCCCCCCTCCCGAATTTTCGTTCAGAATTTCCGATTATATAGTATTCATATAGAAATTTTTTGGTATATAAGGTTTCGACCCCCCGAAACTAGTAACGTCCGACCCCCCGAAGTTTCGGGTCAAGATTCGCCACTGCTTTCTACGCCCCAAATTAGCATGTTTATGAATCAACACCAAGTCCATTTGTTAACTCATGAGGTAACCTTGACACTGACCGGGTCCGTTTTTTAAAACACTAGTAACAAACTAACAATCTACTCATAGTCATTAAACCAGATTCAAACTTGTATTTATGGAATGTTTTATTTTAAACAACAAAGTTGTGCTTGTTAAAATTATTAGGCAGATCTTTGAAAAGCTGAATTGGGAGGCTTCCAACTCTAGATGGGTTGGCCAAACAAAACATACACACAGGTTCATTATCGTGGTATATGTGTGGGGAAGATGATGAATCAGCCAACCATCTATTAACTGCTTGTTATCCCGCATCAATAGTTTGCAATCAAGTCAATGAATGGTGCGGTATACCGCAAATATACGCCTTCTCGGTCCCAAGACCTACGTGGTGTTATTATGGTGGCGTGTTGGAATATTTGGAGGGCAAGGAACAAAGAGGTATTATCCAACAAGACGACTTTCATTCTTTTGAATCAAGAATTGTTCTTATAAATTTATTTCTTAGATCTATTTCTTGGAGTGATTGGTGTAAATTCAACTTCTAATGTTGTTGTCTTTTTTTTTTTTTTTGTTTCCTAGGGCTTGCTAGTTTTTAATGAATTTGTTGTTCGAGAAAAAAAAAAATCTATTCTTGGTTTCATGCAACGATGTAGATAATAAAGAGTGGTTTATTTATTTAAGAAAAAAAAAGTAAAAACGAAGAGACGTGCACTTCTCTAAGTGTCTTTTTTTTTTTCAACAAAAGTTAAGAACACGAAAAAAGAAAACCAAGACAACTGTCCGTCTAATTTCTTTGTATATTAAACAATAAATTAACCTCCTCGTGTTACGGTGAGGGCATAAAACCATGTCAAATAGCATTAATGTCATATCATCATCAACGACCATTAACATTATAAAGGCTCGTAAAAAAAAATAATGTTAGGAAAAAATAACACCGAACAAAACGTATAAGTAAAAGCGTTAGAACTACGCACGTCCGTTGCGATGTGTTAATGTGAAGAAATTAAACAAAAACATAAAAAATAATAACTAATTCGATCTAGACATATTGAATTCCATACGCACGTTGCGGCGTGTTAGCTCGCAAAACTTAGCAAAATTGAAAGTAAAAAAGTGTTGGGGTTAGATTGAAAAATATGAAAGCTTTAGGTTAGAAGTAAAAAAGAATCAAAGGGGTTAAATTGGAAAAGATGAAAAAAATTAGATTAAAAATAAAAAATCATTTTTTTAAACCGGCAAAACATAAAGTAAAACATTGTAAAACATAAAAAGGTTATAAGACTATCTCCAACGCTAGAGACGTCCTTAGACGTCATTTGTTGCCACATCATATCCTACAAATCCTTAAAAACCTTCATTTCATTTCCAACCCTACAAATATCATTATCTCATAAATTTCCATCTCATCACCTACTCACTACACACAATATTTAAATAAAAGATTATTTTTTTTTTAGTTTGCCCCACCTTATCACTAAAACCAATACAAACTCTCATCCATAAGTAAAGACACCATTACTAAGGGCCTCAAAGGAACCCTACAAATATCATTATCTCATAAATTTCCATCTCATCACCTACTCACTACACACAATATTTAAATAAAAGATTAATTTTTTTTTAGTTTGGCCCACCTCATCACTAAAACCAATACAAACTCTCATTCATAAGTAAAGACATCATTACTAAGGGCCTCAAAGGGCACAATTGCTTCAATGGTAAAGGCTAGAAAGGGCATAATGGTAGGATGTATTGGAGAGAGTCTAAATTAGTAGTATGGAAATAGTATTAGTTATTACAGATGGTATATTAAAGATTAAAATGTCCATTAGATTCTTTTACATATTATATGTTTTAGACCTTCAACACATTTTCTTCACACATCGGTACAAATTTAGCAAGTAATCTTTTTGTACCATTATACGCCAACACTCTCTTAATATTTCTTTTTCTAACTTAATTCATTTGAACCTTTTTACTTTGCAACTAATTAATATTTTGCTATCTAACCTGCCTTTAAGTCAATGACACGTTACAGATTAAAATTAACAATGGGCTGCAACTTACATGGCCTCCCAAGTCCCAACCCAAACGCTTTTGGTTCACCAGACCCATTATCAACTACACATGAACCGAAATAGAAGCCCAAGACTATGGGCATCAATCATTACATCATCTCTCCATAGAAGAAAAGAAAAGCAATTTTCACGTTTACATATCAACATCAATCTTGGATAATAAGAGCTTCAAAGCTACAGCCCATTTCTACCCTTCCTCACTTCACTACTACTTAATTTAATAATCAATAATGACAAATAACAAGTTACGACTCGAGGTTCTGGCCCGAAAGATGATTTACATATGACTCGGCCGTCTTTTACCCGCATCTGTTCTCATCCTTTTAACTGGGTTAGCCCACCCCATTCCGCCACCGCTCCCGCTCCCACTTCCTTGTTGGGGAGACTGACTATTCGACCACCCTTGTTGACTTTGACTCATTCGAGGTTGACCCGGGCTCCTGATAACGCTAGTCCCTGGTTTCACCGACGATTTCTCCCTGTCTTTCCGTTTCTTCTTGTGGATTACAAGCTCACCTGGATGGGTTAACGGCCTCGGTTCATCCTGCGGGTCAGTTGAGTCGCGGGTGCTGTTATTTCCAAACCGTGTTTCTCTTTGAGCCGGGAGACCAGACCCACGAGGGTGTGACTTGGGTTGAGGGTCAACCTCAAGTATCTGTTTCTGTCGTTTCTGTTGACCGAAGGGTGGGACCGGTATGACCCTAGGAGACGATCCAGATGCTGATGCTGATGCAGCCGCTGAGCTGGAGAAAGTGAGTGCACTTCTCGCTTCACGGAAGTCCGTATCAGGAAATGCAATCTTTAAGATATCAAAGAACAAATCATGCACTTTTCTTGCCTCTGATCTCACCTGATGAATAATTAATGTGTTAATCAAAAGGAATACCTAAGCACATAAAATCATAACAAAAAGGCGTACCTCGTGTGAAAAGCTAAAATACTGCATTCCACTTTTCAACATAGCCTGCACATCAACAATCAAGTCTGGAACTGTATTGTAGTCAAGTCGATCAACACGAAGTTCAATTTTGTGCAAATCAAGGATATTATTCCCATGACTTTCGCTTCTCTTCCATAAATCAGTTAGCAGTGGTATAATCTGTTGCCCTTCTTTGTCGATCCTCCTTTGGATCTTGGTTATTACATTCTTGCACTGCAAGCAAGAATCACAAAAAGAATAAAATAGTGCATAATTCATGAATTAGTCGATGAATATAGATGGCCAGAAAAATATAATCGTTTAATAAAGTGTAGCAAATAGAACACCACATAAGCGACTATGATTCTGAGATTCTCATTACTTGGTGTCAAAATATTCAGATCTAAAGAAAGGCGTTGTAAAAAAAACTTATTATTGAGGTAAATGTAACTTTACCAACTTATCTTAACATTTGTGAACATGTCTTAACTCTGCTGATTATATATTGGAATAAATTTGACGACCCGACACATACAAGAAAAAATTCTTTTGGAACCCATTTTGAACAATTACCCGCACCGCCCATTTTTTCAACTTTAATCAAACCAGCTTATAACAAGCATTTATAAACCAAACCACACGAAAGACAAGCTCGCACACACAACAAAAGGATAAACCAACAAAATAACACATTAATTCTACAAAAAAAAAAACATTAAAAGACATACATACCCTTCTTTGGATTGCCTCAGACATCTTGGTCCCACCTTCTTTAGGGCGCTCGGGGGTTGCTTTTGGAGGGGCAGAGATGGAATTTCCTCTAGTTTGTCTCACTACAACATCAACATTCGCTTTATTCGAGTTTTTCCTAGGAGGTGGTGTTTTTTTGTTCTTATGTGAAGGACGTGTTTGATCAACCATCACTTTCTGTTCAGTTTCGGTTTTCACATGCATTTTATTACGGTCAGCTTGAAATGGTAAATGAGAAGTGCCACCATGAAGGAGAGTAGGTTTTTCTGGTTTTGGTCTAAGACGAATACTTCGTTTCCGTTTTATTTTCGGTTGCAAAACCTGTTCATCTTCAACTTCATCATGATCATGGGTCCCGCTACTCGATTGCTTAACTTCTAAATGAGAATCTCCAGAAAATGCAATCTCCCCCTCTTCTAGATCATCATGCTAGTTTAAATTGTTACAAAATAAGAAATTAGATACTGCAAGTAACACCATTCATTAAAAACAAATATTGATCGACTTAAAAGCACATTGATATTGAGTAGCGGGTGACCTAAAAAGTCGACCCATTTGCCTGAAAATGGGTTGATTGGGGTATATTTTATATTCAGCAGAAAAAGAATGTTTAAATTAGCTAAAAAGTTGGGGGTGGAGAAAACAGGTTGGGTGAATGGGCAACTTTTACTATGGACCGGGATGATCCAAAACACATTTTGTCCAACATTTTTATACACAGTTGGCATCAAATATGACCACAACTTCTTTGGATATGATGATTTAGGCGGTTTTACACATTAAAAATACAGTTTGGGCGCAACTCCCAACCCATTTTGCACGTTTCCTTTTGAGCTAACTATTTTTTGTATTCTATCCATTAGAGATATAGTATAACCTAAATCGACCAATTCACAAGTATATTGGGTTAGAATTTGCACCTCTTATCTATAAAATAAAATCACAATGGACAAAAAGGTGTTGGCGAATCAACTCAACCGAACCGCGTTATAAATACTTGATCTGAACCTATTACCCGACCCGCCCATTTTGGCACCTCTAATTTAAGTAAAAAAGAGCACATACCAGCCTTCTTGAGCGAGAACCAGGCCTACCCTCGAGTGCAGAGAGTGACCCAAATTTCTGAGAAGATATAGAAGGGGTTGCAATAGGCATCAATCTTCGACTATCTGATGATGAACCTGAAGAACCCTCTTCTTTAAGCTTCATAACATTGGTCCCACGAGGATATTCGTATTGATTATTAGAAGCCGGAAGATCGTCTTCTGATTGGGCCCTATCGGTTCCCGGTGTTTCATTAGCATCAACCGTTTCTTCATCTTCAACCTCTTCAGATGTAGCTTCAAAGAACTCCTCAATATCATCATCCAACTCAGCATAATTTGGAAACTTCTTATCTTTATAACGTCCCCTTCTTCTATCAGTAACATCGTTTTCGATGTTTTCAGTAAATATCATATGTTTTGGCGGTTTTTTGGATAAACGGGCCACGGTTGTGTTGACTTCACGAGTGCCGGCCCGAAGCCACTTTGGAACTTGATCGTATCTAGTCATCTCATCAGCCCAATCAAATTCTTCGTCCATTTGATCAAAAAGCTCAACTTCTTCTTCGCTTCTAGCTATCATTCGGTTAACCTCTTGTAATGATGGCACATCATGAACAGTTTCTTGGTACCTAATTCAAATGTAAATAATTAAATATAATACCCCTTAATTATGGATATATTGTTATAGTATAATCATTATTTTGAAATAGTAGTGTAGTACCTTTCTTCATCACGTAACAATGACTCCAAAGTCGAACGCCTTTCTTCATGTGTTGTTCTTTGATCAAACCTTCCGGCATTAATAACTTCATCAGCCATATCAATTTTATATTGCTGAATATTATTCCTAATTAGACTCTCAATAGATCCAATATACCGATCTTTACCCGCCAAATCATCATCAGAATCAACCCTACCACCATTTCTAAAGTTATCCTCTTTTTCATGGCTCGAAATTTTATCAACTACTGCTTCCATGTAAATGACTTTGACTTCTCGTGTTTGACCGATCCGGTGAGCTCGAGCCACTGCTTGCTCTTCATTTTTTGGATTTGGGTCAGGGTCGTAAATGATAACTGTGTCGGCTGTCTGAAGATTTAGACCCCGTCCTGCAGCCCGTATGCTAAGCAAGAAGATAAAGCAATCGGTATCAGGACTATTAAAGTCAACTATAGCCGATTCACGTTCTTCTAAGCTTGTTGTACCATCAATTCTTCTGTAAACAAGTCTTCGCCACTGTAAATATTCTTCCAAAATATCTAAGAGTTTTGTCATTGTACTGAAAAGAAGCACCCGATGACCTGTGCTTTGAAGCTTTACTAAAATTCTATCAAGGATCCATAACTTGCCACATGATCGAACAAGAAAGTCTTTGGAAAAATCGTTGAAATATGGATAATTAAGCAATGGATGATTGCAAGTCTTTCGAAGTTCCATACATTTGTTATTTAGCGGTTTGTATGTTATTTGTTGGTGCATCGGGTTCTTTTGAGTCTTACGCTTCTCATCATCAGGGTCAACCCGAATAGTACCAGTGGCTTTGATCCAATCGTATATGGCACCCTGAATTGCTGACATTTTACAACGCAAAATGATGGAAATCTGCAATAAAAAAGACCTGGCATCAGACCTCAGACATTTGAGTTACAAGAACATGTGAATGACTTCTTATATACGGGTCAAAATTTATGGGTCCAGTAATAGCGCAAAACAGTTGTGTCAACCAGACAACACTTTCTTTGTCCATTTTCTTGAAATTGATAATTAACTAAATATATATCACATGTGATCAAACATTTTTTTTGGAAGAAAACAATTTACAAGTTCTTAGGGGGGAAGGGGCCCTCAAGGGTAAGTACCCTAGCCCCGACCACTCCCGCTCCGCCACGTCAAAATGAACCCAAAGTACCCTAGTACCACAAAACCACTGGCGGCACTCTAGGCAAAGTACCGTAGTGTTTTCAAATGAATCTAAAGATTTTAATCAGAGGAGAAGCGGTCAATGGTCAAAGCATTAAATGAGCATAACAAACAAACCACAATCCCTTCTCGGCAACATGTTGTCGTGATAAACAAATCTGCAACCTTGCCTAGGGGGTGGCTGCAGTGTTGCCGCCCAGCAACCATGGCCAAGAAGCCCTACCTGTGAGGTGCCCCGTCCCCCCTTATACCTTGGCCGTTTCACAACCATTTTGACCCAATGACTTTCTTTCGTGTTTACTAAATTTGATAAGTAATTAAATACATCAAAAGTGATGCAAATTTTCTGAAAAAACTAGTATACTACTATACTTTGGGTGGCACTAATACCATTTTGACCCCTTGTATTTATCCAACTTCTTTTTATTTCAACCCATTTGGCCTGTTATCATAACCAGAATTTCCTTTTTTTTCTTTTTAATCTCAAGCATACCTTTGGAGGAAGTGAACCTTCAACATCCTCCACACGACGTCTGAGCATAAAAGGTTCTAAAATTTGATGCAGTCGGTGTATGATAATAACTTTTTTCTCAGTTTCTAACCAATCATCATCACCATTGTGGGCCACTTCTTTTGAAAATGGTTTTGAGAACCAATCATGAAAAGCTTTTCGATTATCAAATACTTCTGGAAGTAGTAGATTTAACAACGACCAAAGTTCTTTGAGATCGTTCTGCACAACACAAAAAAAAAGACAGCTAAATTAATATTTCTAAAAGTAAACACACACAAAACTAAAAGCAACACTTTCATTCAAAAGTTAATTTTTTCCCTGATAGCAATCCTTAAAAGGATACTGATGGTACTTGCAACCTCCTATAAAGCTTTACTTAATATGCTTAGATCATTATAAAAAGGGAAGATAGCCAAATAAGGTTAATTCTGATCCCAAATTTCACTGTGTACTGAACAAGAAATTCTCTCTCATCAATAGGAGTGAAAAGTTAGAACTTTGACATATTTAGAAATCGAACAGATTTTTCAAGGATTTAGACTAAAATTGCCAATAAAGGTAACTGATTTTGGTTCCATATGCTTGTCAAAAGTAAAAAATTTGCTACTCCTATTCTGTCAAAACATCAACTAATAGTGTCAGGAAATGTTAAGACTCATTCCTAAATTAGTCAAATGTTAAGGCTCACTCATACTGTTGGGAAAGAACATTTCTTGGCAATTTTGCCTTGTTATTAACTTTTGGTAATAGTTTAATATATCATATCTGATATGATAGTTATTTATAAACTTATACCTGCAAGGGGGTCCCGGTAAGGAGTAGGCGTCTTTGACAGCGGTATTTGTCAAGATCACGAGCCAACACTGATTCTCTGTCCTTCATTCTTTGTGCTTCATCAATAACAATATATTTCCAATCAACCCTTGAAAGTTTTGAACGATCATACATAACAAATTCATAGGTTGTCACGAGAACATTGAATTTCACGTGAAGGACCTCCTAAAATTACAAAATAAAAAAGCAAAGTCATCAAAATGTCACACCAATAAAACTTTGAAAAGGTAAAAACAAAGAAAAGCTAAAATCTTTACTTGAGAGAACAATTTTGTGCGTTGATCCTTGTTACCGACATAGTAGATACAGGATACATTCGGCAACCAATTATGTAACTCACTCTGTTGACACAAAGGTGGATGGTTACAATTCAACAACAACAACAATAATAATAGTACTAATATATAAAAGTCCCATCAAAACGTAATGAAATTCAACAAATAACAAACCTTCCAATTCACCAAGACCGCGTTCGGAACAATGATAAGATGTGGACCGTAATTGCTTTTAAATTCCATCAAATAGGCAATCAATGCCATAACCTGTAAAAAAAGAGACCCAAAACATCTTGATTAGTTAATGCAACAAAAAATGGGGGTTTTTTTTTTGTAACTAATAGAGATTTTTAAAGGGTTACTATAAAATCATGACTAATGATTTTCACCACTAAAAATAAAACTTAAAAGTTCCGATCAAAGGATACAAGAAAAGTTTTAATTTCACATTTTCACTATAAAAATCACCTGCACAGTTTTCCCAAGACCCATTTCATCAGCCAATATTCCATTTAATTTATTGTTGTACAGCGAAAGCATCCACTGTAAGCCAACCTGAAAGATTGATCAAACGGTTATGATATTCCAATACATTATGTAACAAAATTTGACAAGGACTTAAGCCACCTGGAATCTGTTTGTCTAATTAGTACAACCCAAAATTCATTGACACATGATAAATAAAACGACATACAAGTTGATAATCACGTAACGTTCCACATCTTAACATTGAGGGTTGCCTTATGACCCTTTCATTCACAGCATGTGCAAGAGTATAATACCTGTTGACAACCATTAAGTGGAAAAAAAAGTTAGGAAAACAATGTTAGGTGTTAAATAAAAAACTTCAAATTAGGGAGCGTTTGGATATGTTTTTAAGTAATTATTGCACTTTCAGAAAGAAGAAAAAGATAATCAGTTGATTAATAAAACTAATGTAAAGTAGGTGATTTAACATTTATCTCGAAAATCAGAAGATCACAATCATAAGCAGCTGAATCCAAATACTCCAAAATTCCAAATTATATTGCGAATTCAAGTCACAATAATCAATTTTAATACAATATAAATTGATCTTATTTCAACATTTTCTTCGCATGTGATTCGGGACATCCTAAAAGATTGATACTTTAACTTATTGTTGAACAGCAAAACACTTTCCTCAAAAAACCTCTGTTGAATATGGTGATTATTACAAACTTTGAACCTGTTTATACTAGTTCATTCCTATCAGAAAATTCACCAAAAAATTAAAATAAGTATAAAATCATGTACTTACTTGCTCACAGATGAGCTGTCTTGGGGTGCATTCATTTCAGAGAAACGGTTTCTTATCATAACTTCTTCTCGTGCACAAGAAGCTGCGGCTCTCACTTCTTCTTCAGATAAACCCTTTAGCAGCAAATACAAAACATTAAACAAAAATGCATATACATTTATGCAGATAAATATGTATTTGTGTGTGTAGTTAAACTGATTACAAGAACCATTTTCAAGTGTTTTGGTAAAAACGAAGTTCTACTTATTTATGATTAATAATCAAATTTGGAGATTTATGATTAATAATCAAATTTGGAGAAGCACGTAACAAGTAGTAAGAAAATTGATTATCAAGAGTACCTGAGCTCGTGCAGCTGCGGCAGCAGCAATACCAGCCTCTTCAACTTCCTGTTGGTTCTTTGCAGCAGTTATTTTACTTCCAAGTTTTTGAAGATATTCTTCGGTTTGTGATAAAAATGAAGAAAGAACCTCATATCTTTCAGCAGCTTCACCTGGCATACTAGTTTGTTGTTCTAACAAAATCTGTCTATATCTTTCCACATCATTATTCTTTAAAGCTTCCATTCTTAAACTCCTATCATCATCTTTCCTCTTTGAAAATTCTCTTAACATCTTTTCATGATATTTAGCAACACCCCTATTCCTTTGAGTCCTTGCATCCCTAATCGCCCAATGAAATTCTAGAAGCTTCTTACGCCACTGAAATATCAGTTTCAGTTGTTTATCCCGAATGGCCTTTTGGGCAGCTTGTACTTGCCTGTTAAGGTCCATCCTTTGGCGTTCACATAACCGAATAAACTTCCTGTAGGGCCTATCGGGCATGGCCATTATATCTTGTTGTTGTTGGTCAACTCCATCTCTCACACGTTTTTGTAAACCTTGAAGTTTTAACTTCTTTTCTTCAATTTGTAATTTTAGAACAAGATCGGGTCTTATCCTTCTTCTTTCCAGATTTACAGCTAGTAAACTGCTAATCTTTTCGATACTTTCCTTTCTTTTTTTGTTAATTACTTCAGTTCCCTCTTCAGCGATTAGATCTTTTAAGTCGTATGCGAGTGTAAGATTGTTGTTGTTGTTGATCATCATGCTTGACCCAAAAGCATCATGCTTACGGGTAAAGAATGGAAAGTCAAACAACGGGCCATGGTACTTTTTCGGGCCGGAATCTTTGGTCTGAGGTGGATTTCCAGCTGGTAAATGTCTTTTAGATTGAACATTGTCAGGGACGGTAACAGGTTCCGAAATGACAGATTTACCCTTGTCGACTGGACGGTCACTAACATTAGAAGTTTTCTGAACCCCAAGTTCGACTTCTTGTTCTTGTTTAGCAGGAAGAATGACTGGAGTCTCCTTCTGTGTTGATGGTGTACCTTGTGCAGTAACTGTTGCAGCATTCTCCCCGTGGCCTTCTCTTTTTATATTGTCCGTTCCACTTGTAAAAGCTGCAGCTTGAGGGTCTTTATCATTAGACTCTAATCGTCTCACTTGGTCATCAGGTTGATTTTGACTTTTCACATTAATGGTTCCAGGATTAGCAGTTGACTGTTGAGTTTGTGCTTCAAGTGGTGGTGGGGCAATTGCTTGGATTAGTTCATTCGGTAGAGTTTTTTCTCCTTTCTGTCATAAAAACATATAAACAAATCCACCCAAAAACAGCCGTAATGATTATCCAGCATAAGAAAAATTAAACCCTTAAAAGATTGATTTGACTTGTCAAAACAAATCTCATGCTTTTTTATGGTAAAAAAACATCAATATTGTGAAAAGATAAAATACCCTTAAGTCCTTAACAGTATGCAAGTATTTTTATTTTATTTTATGTTTTTGCATTCACATTGTGTCCAAATTCATTCATTCACGCAGGCTAGTATATTCCTGGCACCGGCATTTTAGCAAGAATGATGGTTTATACAAAAGTCAGATCACTCGCATATATAAAATTATATAATTACCTTTATACGTCTAAAAGCTAATATTTGTGCTTTAAGAACATGCAGTTGCTGTTTTGTAAAAGCCGAAGGTAACTTTTGTTGTGAAGAAGGTCGATTCATCTGCTGCATGGAACCTTGGTTAATGTTCATTGATGACTGTGGTAGATGCATTGATGAACCCCCACTGTTAACCGGAGCAGGCTGCCTAGGTGGGAGCTGTTGACCATGATCTGGACCCTGAACCTGACTCTGACCACCCTGACCCCCCTGACCGGGACCAGGATTGTTTACTAAAGGGTTTGAAGTTGAACCGAGATGGCCAGGAGGAATATTCTGGCGTGTTTTGGCGGCAGACCCCAGATCACTTGATGAATTGCCTCTTGGCGAATTATCATTTGTCATACTAGTTTCGTTCGCCTTCTGCATTCTAGCTTGCATAAGCGGGATTAGTTGCGCAACCAGATGAGCATTTTGTGGAAGTGATAAATCGATGTTGCGCTCAAGAGCCAAAGCCTGCATTGCCTGCAGTTGAGCCGCCATTGTCATATTTTGAGGAGCTTGTGGGGCTGACATAGGTCGTATGCTATTATTACCCTGCATTAATTGACCAAGTGATGTTGGCGTGACAAACTGTTTCTGATTTTGATTTTGATTTTGACTTTGACCTTGATCCGACTCTTGCATTTTTGGATCTTTCGAAGAAGGGCCCACCGTTCCCATTCTCATTTGTTGTTGAGGTTGCATCCCTAGACCGGACTTCTGTTGGTTTTGTAAAGCAAACTGAGTGTAAGCCTGATGAACGGGGTTCATCATGTTTTGATCAAAACCCTGATTCCGATTTTGCCCCTGCATCTGGGCAATGTTGTTACCTCCCATGACTCCTTGCAGATTTCCAGATTGATAAGCTAACATGGCTTCTCTTGCTTCAGGGTTTCTAAGTAACTGCTGCTGTAACGTCTGTAAAAAGTAAAAACATCCCACATAACAAACTTAGAGCCCCATCCATATAATAATATCCCAAAATCTACACTACACAAAACCAAGAATCTCGTTGCACCTAACACAACTTTACACAAAGGTGCAAAATGAAAAATTTATAAAGACCTTTTACCCGGTGTGAAGACGTTAACTAAACTGAATGTCCAAATATAATACTTTTGTACATCAGCATCAAAAATATGCATTTACGATGTGCTACTAAACTGATTATACTTTTGTAAATCGACTCATTTACACGTCCAAACACCCCTTAAGATATACTCCATGTCTGCAAACAACTTATTGCAACCATAATTATAATTATAATTAACTTTTAAGTCTCCAAAAGTTTTTACTTTATGTGGAATTGTGGCCAATGGAATTATGACAACAAAACTATAGTAAATAAATTACAAAACTCATCCAAATAATTAATTGCACACAAAAACAAAACTAACTATACCTAAAACAAACAATTTATAAAAATAAAAAATAAAATCAGTAAACTAAAAAAAGCCCTAACCTGTCTCTGTTGCTGCTGCTGCTGCTGTTGTTGTTGCTGCATTGGATCAAACCCCAATTGTGGAGTGGAGACAGCCGACGATGAAGACGACGGCGATGCGGAGGAAGACGGTGGTCCAGCCACCATGTTCCGTCCATGTCCACCACCGGATTGCATGCAGAAATATTTCTAAATTTGTAACAAGATTCCAAAATTATTATTATTATTATATATAAAAAGAAAAAAGAGAAAACTAATTCATATCCCTCCAAATTTCTTTCAAATGTTTACGATCTCCATCATCAAGAGTCTTCTCTCTCTACCACACAAGACTCAAAAAGTTTTCATTATTTTTTTCCCCAAATTAAGTAAAATTGGCGATAATTTTGCAGGAATTAAGAAATGGGGTTCAATTGGGGGCACAAGAGATCTTCAGATTATTATAATTATTATTGTAATTGTAAAAATAATAATAATAATAATCTGATTTCAACACTAACCCTGTTTCTATTTCTATTTCTCTCTCTCACCTACGTGTGTGTGTGTTTTGATGTATGATTGCAAGCAGTTTCACAGACCAAGTTTTTAGCAATTGATCGATCAGTAACAGTGCTAGCCCTAGAAGTGTATCAATTTGTACCCGATATTTGTAAGCCAAAAGGATCCGACACAAGTTTGGGTTGACCCGATTGGGTGTGAATAGTGAACACTATAGTTGGTTACTTGAATCTTGGTGGTTAATGTTGTGGTTAAAAATAGAAACTCAACGGTAATTCCTCTAGTATTTTGCTTCTTGTAGGGATAACTTGATGTATCATTAAATTTTAAAGAGGTATATATACCATTATGTAAACACCTTAGATGAAGGGGTGTGGGGATACCCCCCCCCCCCCCCCCCCCCCCCATGGGTGTTCGGTGAGAACGACAAATATCTACAGAATGCACCGTCTTATTTCCCAACAATTTTTTTTGTATTTTTCGCTTTAAAAAATATTAAAAAAAAAGGAAAGGGGAAGAAGGGGGAAACCATTTCCCTTAGAATGAGGGGGGAAGATAACGTGACGCTAATGTGAACAATGGAGAGGGGGTGTGGAAGGGTTCCACACCCCATAGCCTTAGTACTCATAGGTTTGGGGTTGTTTGATAAGTTTTTAATGGTTTATTAAGGGGGTATTTATGAACTATTAACACTATGTGTGTTTGGTTCATTAAACATAAACATATTAATGGTTCATGGAGTCTCTTACTTAATAAGTTATCAAACCATTTTGAATAAAAAATAAGACAACTTTACCCTAACATACTCATTCATCTCCATTCATCATAATCACGCCCTTCCACGACAAAATTGTATCAATTTGTTTGGCATGACTTTTTTCTTAATTCATAATAAACTTAAATCGAGCTCAAGTCTATCAACAATATTTTACCATACAAATTATTATCATACCAGTTTAACAACCAATGTATATAATAATTACAAATACACATATTAGTTGCTCCAAAACATAAGGGCCCGCTCAAGCCCAAGTCAAATGAGGTTAGGGCTTTGAGCCCCCAAAATCTAAAGGGCCACAATTTTTGTTTCTCATTGAACTAAGCTATGCAAGAATGGGCAGGGATCCAGATTTCAGGGTTGTGCAAAATGGCATCTGATTTGAGGTTCGTTTTAAGCCATCAAAATGATTGAGCCGGCCCTGGAAAACATGAAGGGTTCAAAAGACAAATAAAGACCATCGATTGGAGTGAAGTAATAAATTTAATAACACAGTGAAATGAACCACAAATTGGGAAGGAAATTAGTTTTCTATATTGATAGAGAAACAGGGGTAAGAAGATGAACCATAACAACATACATACCTCAGCAGCCTAATTGGTACCAATTTTTTTGTAACGAATACTTGTTTTTTGGGTGGGCCAATGCTTGGGCTAGTGATGTTGGACTTTCCCTTCACAAATCACAAGTAACATTCATTCATACATACATATATATATAGATTTCTTTTCAGTTTCAGCATGCAACGTCGATCCGTGTGTGTAAAATACTTTGGTTTTGCGTTAGGGTTTGTTCCTCATGGTTCGTACATATTCTTTTCGCGAAAGTCGGTTCACGTACGTACCTTATAAATTTCTCTCAAGTTTGTTTGTTTGTTTGTTTGTTTGTATTTCTCTCAGGACTCAGATTGTGATCGATTTGTTTTGTTTTGTTTTGTTTGGTGAACAGCCATCCAAATTCCCTCTTCAGTGTCACGCGGAGGAAAACACGAGTTGATGTAAGAACAACATCGTTTTCTTATAATATAATATATCTACATGAGTTATTGATAAAAAACAGCATCGATTATACATATATATTTTGCATAGTAAATACAGACACACACATCTCTCTTAATTGGTTGATTTGGGCTAGCCTAGGTTTTTTTTTTTTTTTTACAAAATTATTCATTGGGTTTTCGCAAAATGAATCAGTTTAACAACTGCTGTTGTTTGCCATTTTTTTGTGTAGGTAAATAAGTCGTTTGCCAACATGATGACTCCATCACCCCGAAGATATCTTTCGACGAAGATGCCTTCAATATGTGAATTGCTCTCAGAGGAACGGGATTTTTCGGGCACACCATGTGTTGCTGTTTATGTAATGCTATCGGTATGAGTCTATGCACACAATGTATATATATTAATATTGGCTTTTACTCCTAAAGCTACATAATGCACTTGTAGTAGTCATTTTTTTATTTCAATTTCATCAGTTGGGGATCATCAACATGGAATGTGAGTTGCTGATTAATCCTGATGATCTCATGAATCAACTAAGGACACTCGAGTCAGTTAAAGTTGATGGTGTAGCGGTTAATATTTGTTGGGGAATCGTTGAGGCCAACAAGCCCCGACACTACAATTGGGAAGGTTACAAGCAACTCTTTCGGATGGTGCGTCAGTCGGGTTTCAAGATGCAGGTCTGCTTTCCATACAATTGTTCATTGTTCTTATCTACCCAAAGAAGGATAAACTAACTAATTATATGATTTGAATTCAGGTTTTATTATCGTTTCATGAATGTGAAAGTGATGATGCTTACATTCCATTACCTAAATGGATTAAAGAGATTGGCCAAGAAAATCCCGATATCTATTTTACTGATAGAGAAGGAAGGCGAAACCTTGAAACCCTCTCTTGGGGAATTGACGAGGAGCCTGTTTTGGAAGGCCACACTGCTGTTGAGGTATTAGATTTTGCTAATCACAAACGGTGTTCCAGAGTGATATTTAAAAAATATAAATGATTAGAAGTTGATAAATGTTGTTGTATTTGTGCATAATATTTGCAGGTATACTCTGAGTATATGAGAAGCTTTCGGGTTGAATTTGATGAATTCTTCAAGGATGGGAGCATCGTCGAGGTTGAAATTGGTTTAGGTGCTTGCGGAGAATTGCGTTACCCGTCTCACCCTGCAAAACATGGTTGGGAATATCCTGGTATTGGTGAATTCCAGGTACTTGCGTAAACAAATCAATTTAATATCACTAGATAGCATGGTGTACTATTGACATGGTTATGTATAGCAACTAGAGACAGAATTATTGACTCATTTGCAACTATGAATTGTTCAATCAAGACTGCGTTTAATCTCTAATGGGTCAAACATGTGAAGTATAGAATGGTAGCCTTAAAACGAAAATTGTATTTTCGGAAATGTTCCTAAATATTTTTACTCAGAAAAGAAGATTAATTGTATTTTCTAAAAAATATTCAGTTCAGACTAATTGTTTGTTTCCTAAAAATAGACTAAAAGTCTGTTGGGTCAAACCTGTTTGAACCAGCACCAAATTATTACCCGTTTTGACCCATTACCTGGTTTGCTACCTGTGATTAAAATAATCAAGAAAGCATGTTTTACCTTGCAGTGCTATGATAAATACCTAAGAAAGTCTCTTGAGGAAGCTGCAGAAGCAAGTGGGCATGACTCAAGTTGGGGTATACCACCTGATAATGCAGGCTCTTATAATTCCAAACCTCAGGATACCAAATTCTTTTGTGGCGGTGGTGACTACAATCGCCCGCGTGGTAGTTTTTTTTTAAACTGGTACTCCCAGTGTCTCATTGATCATGGTGACAGGGTACTAGCCATGGCCGATTTGGCCCTTGAAGGTGCTGCCCTTGCTGCGAAGGTAAGCCAGTTATTCAACACTGGTCAATTGTAACCAACTGATTCCTAAATTTTTTCATGGATGATCAGTTATCAGGTATGCATTGGTGGGACGAAACTGTCAGCCATGCTGTTGAACGGACAGCTGGATTCTGTGATGGCTATGATCCAATTGCTTCAATGTTGACGAAGCGAGAAACTGCTTTGAACTTTACATGTGTTAAACCCGAAGGGTTTGTTTGGCAGGTAGTTAGTTATCTTCAAACTGATGGAAAATTTCAGGTTATATTCTCTTTTTAGTATATGATGATTTGTATTTGTCTTTAGGTACTGAAGGCTGCATGGAGTTCTTGTGTAATAGTTGCAAGTGAAAATGCACTTCCATGCTATGATAGGCTAGGATATAGGAAGATATTAGAAGTTGCAAAACCAAGAAATGAGCCCTATGGTAGATGTATATCGTCTTTTACCTACCGTGGCCTCAATCAAACTCTCCTTGAACAACACAATTTAACAGAATTTGCACTCTTTGTCAAGAAAATGCATGGTACCCTCTCTTCATCAATCTCCATCTAATATATGTCATTGAGTCTACGTGTAGTCATGCATATTCAAATAATCTTTAACTTCAAATAAAATGTTTTAATAAAACCATTTGCTTTACGGTATAAAACACATGCACACCAGGAAAATATTGGAAAAATGGAGGACTCCATCTTCCCTAACTAACCATTTAATTGTTCTACAGGAACCATAATTAAAACTGAAGATGTCATTGAGAATGTCACTGTTAATGATGATATGAAAGAGGCTGATAAAGGTGATATTATTGTTTTTGGTAAAAAGCAATGTGGTAGCAGTAGAGCTGGATTAAAGAAACGAAAGTCTTGAATGTATTAGTTTGAGCATGTTTGATATTTTAATTTGGATGCCATGTTGGGGGGTTACAAGCCAGTCGGTTTCTTCCTATAACGGTTTGGAGTCATCTTCGAGTATCAAACTAACATGGGTTATGAAAAGACATGTCACTTGACTTGTATACGTTGTCTCCAAGGTCTGTATTTTATGAGAAAAATTTGAGTTTAAAATATAAAAGTTATTTATTTATGATTTTTCTATATGTAAATATTATTGATCATATTCTAATAAATATTTTTTGAACGCTAGAAATTTTAAGCAACCGAAATTCATAATCATACAATAGAGTTTAAGGTTTAACAATCAAGTACATGTAAAAGAAAACATGAGGTACATTTACTAATCAACTGATACTGGTTGCATTTCTTCAGCTTCTTTCCTTAGTTTCTCAAACAAGACAGATGATAGATATCTCTCCCCAAAACTTGCATGAACAGTCTTAAAAAAAATAAATAAAGATTACTAATTAGTTTTTATTCTTTAAAAGTTATATATTACATGAACAGGTTGAGTATTTAACTAGTAGATTTGTCTACTTGTGTGATTTAAGTTAGATGGATAAAGCAACAAAATTAACTAAAATTAATGATGAGATAACCCATGATTGTTTTATTATAGGATTAATTACGCAGTTAATCTATCCGTGTGGTATGCCGATGTTACGAATTTGATATATGTTTATTGTAAATTACGCCACCGATCCTAAGTTATACATATACGTAACATGGTTGGTCCCTGGCCAGCAGGGACCAACCAATTTAGGAGATAGAGAGAATACATATTACCACAACACCAAAGGTAAGATTTGTTTTTTTTTTTTTTATTGGTTAGATCCCAGAAAAATGTAGAAAATAAATTAATTACCACAATAAGTTTGCCTTTGTTTTCTGGCCTTTTTGCAAGTCTTAATGCAGCAACAGTATTTGCTCCTGATGATATTCCAACCTACAAAAAACAAGAGGAAAATCCCAATATCACCAAATCTCATAATTAAACATATAAATCCAAGTCTATAACTAATATTTTAAAACTAGTTGCCCAAATATAAACGCATTATTGGTTAGCCATCTACTAATATGACGAACACCAATGACAAGAAATCAATTTAAAGCATATTTATTTAGACACAAAACCAATTTAAAATACAAAACTACATAATCAGCTAATCACTTGCATTATTTGTTTTTTATACATACACACAACAATTTTGTCACTATTATATCTAATCAACATCATATACAAGTGTTTGTTATTGTTTTAAGGGTTGATGTTTACTTATTATTAATGTATCTAACATGCACTATTATAGTTATTATTGAATAATAATTCCATCTCTTACCATAAGTCCTTCTTTCACGGCCAATTCTCTAGCCATGTTTACGGCGTCTTCACTAGACACCTGTTAGTCTCAAAGGTTAACCTTTAGCTCAACTTCTAAAAAATAAATAACATAGGAAACTACAACATATAATTGTTTTGCTGTGTATAATTACCATAAGAACCTCCTCCATTATGTCCATGTCCAATATATCTGGTTTGAACCCGACGCCGTTTCCTGTTATTTGATGAGGTCCTGTATGTGCGATAACAAGGTGCATTAACTTAAGTTCATAGGAAAACATATACTGTTGTTATACAACTTACCTGGTTTGCCACCATTAAGTATGTTGCTTTCCTCAGGCTCCAGTCCATAAATCTATGACAACATGTGCATTTTTATAAAAAAGCTTTCAAGTATAGCCAACAATTTTTCAAATTATAATATAAATTCATTCATTTGACAGTTTTGTAATTTAAATTTCACCTTAACATCTGGATTCATTGATTTAAGATATTGTCCAACACCAGATACTGTGCCTCCGCTGCCTATCCCCATCACAAAGATGTCGACTTTGCCATTTGTGTCATCCCAAATCTCCGGTCCAGTTGTCTCAAAATGCACCTATTTTCATCATCATATGAATTATCAACCCACACAAAAACTATTCAACTTGAACCCATTTTGACCCGTTATCACATTTAAACTATTCGATCGCTTTTACCAATAGTTTTAAGATTTTCAGGTGAAAAGATGATCATGAAAGTCACCTTGGTGTTTGCAGGGTTAGAGAATTGTTGAAGCATGAAAGCATCGGGTGTTTTTTCCAAAAGGTCATATGCTTTCTTAACAGTTCCACCCATCCCTTTAGTCGGGTCAGTTAGGATCAAATCGGCTCCAAATGCTCGCATTGTTACTCTTCTTTCTAAGCTTGTGTATGAAGGCATTGTTAACACCATCTTGTACCCTTTTAGAGCAGCCATGAATGCCATACTGATCCCCATGTTCCCAGATGTGGGCTCGATCAACACCGTCTAGTAAGATGCATAAAGTACAAATTAATGTTGATCATAAGTTGTTATTTTTATGTTCACTAATTTTAGTTCATAAGATTGCTTACCTTTCCAGGTGTAATCAGTTTCTTCTCTTCGGCATCGTTTATCATAGAAAGTGCAGGCCTGATTAATGATGAATACATAACAAATTCAATGTGGTTAGCATCTTTATACTATAGTCAAATTTTGACTTTTAGGATTCAAACTTTCGAAGCCTTGAATTCGATTGAGACATTTGTTAAAAAGTTTATTTGTAATGTTTTCTATGTGATTCAACCATGGTTAAAACAGTACTATACACAAGTAGCATGTTTTTGTCAAATGTGGAGTTGAAAAATCATTAAATTGACAATCAAAGGTCAACAGTTAGACTTTTTTTCTAACCTGTCTTTGATGCTAGAAGTTGGCTGAAACATTTCTTGCTTGACTGCTACATAAGCCCCACAACCCTCTGTGACTTTGTTGAGATATACAAGGGGTGTTTTTCCAATAATCTGATATTTCAAGGGTTAGATTTTAAAAACTGAAATATTAAATATTGACCCCCAAAAATTTCTAATGCTACATATATATGTATTTATTTAAGGGGGAATTGGAATTAAATAATTCAAACTTTGTCACGTTGGAAAGAACTAATCTCAACTTGAAATCTGTAATCTAACATGCTTAACTTGTATTGGTTTTTATTTTACTGGACCAAAATTAATTGGGTTTAACCAAGTTAGTTTTCTGTCTACAAGGCATGCCATAAAGGGCAAATAGATCAATAGAATTCATAAAATGCATAAAAGTGGCATGCTACGTAGGTAGAAAACCAGTTAGTTATGGTCCAGTTAAATAAAATTTAGGCCTGTTGGATTCCAATTATCAAGTTGGATTATTGTCTTCCAACCCGACAAAATTAAGATTATTTAATTCAAATTCCCCTATTTAAAATTTAACTGCTGCATGTAAAGTTCTTTTAAGTGTGATATTAAAAATTTATCATCTCAAAATATAAATATTTTGGTATTTTGTCATATGCAAGCTTAAAATATATGAATTAATTACAATCATAATTAAGGCTCAAGTATGGAAATTATGTCTTTTTACTATACAGTATACACTAGTATTCCTCGCAAAAAGGTTAACTATTTAAAAGGTAAAACGGGAAAACAACGTCATTATTGTAGAGCTCGATAGTCGATACATAACATTATTATATTAATTTATCAATTAAGTGAAACAAGTTATAAACAAATAGATATATATCCCTGTCTCTTACACAATTGGTTGATTGCTTAATTATAAAACAAACAAATAATCATCAACGGAACTTTGTAAACAAATAGAATTGAATTTAAAAGAAAAACAATATAAAAACTTAATTTTTTCGTGTATTAGATTTAAATCTTTAATATCAGATTTCAGCACAAAAGAGAGACTTATGACGTCATAAATGGTCCTTTTATCTATGTCGTTACTTGATAAATAGACATTTAATATAAATAACCACTACAAAATAAACTTATAGTCTGTTTGCATTTTGCAACTTATTTGTTGTTATAGTTATCATTATTTCAACCACACACATGACACAACCTATCTATCTATCTATCTATCTATCTATCTATCTATCTATCTATCTATCTATCTTATATTCATTATTTCATTGCATGCATGTCAAGAAAAACGGTTAAAAATATCAACAAAATCGAGCATCAAACAACAACCACACAGACAAAGATACCTGAGATGCATCTCTTCGAATGTTAGTTCCAGGGAGATCTTTGGGTAGATCTTTTATTCTTTGAACAAATGATGATTCCGCCATCGGTTGAGATGTGAAGAATTTTGCTCTAACTGAACTAAACAGGATTCTTTTCTTGAGTAATGCCGCCATTAATAAATAATTAATAATAATAATAATGCAACTTATTATTATTAATGGTATTGAGATTTGAGTAGTGTAGATTAAAGACGAAAGATGGTGGTTTGTTTTATAGGGGTGTGATTTTACACTACAGCCCTCCAAGTTATCTTTTTGTACAAAAAAAGAGCACATGGTATTGGTCACTGGACTTTGGCAAAGTCTTGTCTGGCTGACGACACTTGTAATAATTTTTATTAATATGTTTTTTTTTATAATATAAAAATAAATTTTTTTTTATAAGATATGTTGACCAGTTAACCAAAACATTAAACATACATCCATACAAAAAAGTTTCCATCACATTTTGTTGAATCCTTTGCATAAATGGGTTACTTATTAGACTACAAATTATAAATGGGTGGTTCAATAGAAAAGTTGTGTTTTTGGTAATGCTTCTAAACGGTTTGGCGGTATCAATCATGAAACTATAGGGTTCTGCAAAACTTTATGTGATGCCGCTGAATGGATTGGCGGCATCAGTGATGCCGCTGAATGGGTTGGAAGTTTCATACCTGATGCCGCTGAACGAGTTAGAGGTTTCATTGATGCCGCTGAATGGGTTGGAAGAGTCAACCTGATGCCGCTGAATGGGTTGGAAGAGTCACATTGATGCCGCTGAATGGGTTGGAAGGGTCAACCTGATGCCGCTGAATCATTCAGAATTGTCAACCAAAATTCTGATTTTGATTCCGAATTTTTCAGCCTTATAGTACACCACCTCAACTTACACCACTAAGACTCAATGCATGGCTTTGGGTTTGTAAAAAAATTTGTAAGAAGTTCAGGTTGATTGGATTGGTAAATAGTGTTTGTGTAAGACACCAAACCAACACACTTGCTCTCTCATTCAATGTCTTATAAAATGGAGGTGGAGGTGAAATTTTTTAACCATCCACCAAACCATCACCTTCCCAAGCACAAATATTACAAATCCATTAGAAATCCTACCACCATGAATCCAAATATAAACTTAAACCCTGGTCCCTTGGTGAACGATGTGTTGTATCTACGTGAACGACATCGTGCTTTTTACATTTTCGTAAATGAGGAAAACTTTAATGATAACCTTAATGTTAAGCGTAGCGATAGACCAATATGGCGCATACTTCGTAAGAACCCTCCTGTAGGTCGAGTTCGTAATCTTATTGATGCCGCAGGCTTTGGTGGCATTATAGATTGTGGTTATCGATACCTTGACCACTCTTTAATAACAGCTTTGGTGGAACGATGGAGGCCCGAAACTCACACGTTCCATCTACCATTTGGTGAAGCTACTGTCACCTTACAAGATGTTAACGTCTTGTGGGGGTTACCTATCGAGGGTAGTGTTGTGTCTGGAACAGATGAGACACTAACAACTGTCGAAGCAATAAGGTTGTGCCAAGACTTGTTAGGTGTTACGCCCCCAGAGAACCAAATGTCTGGCAAAAGTGTTTTGGGTACTTTTATTATTACTGAATTAACGAAACCGTTTGTTGAAGCCGAGGCTACGGATGAAGAGTGCATTATCCGTGCGCGTTTAATAATTTTTTATCTGATTGGTTCCACACTTTTCCCCGATCATTCCAACAACAAAATAAATGTTTTTTATTTAAAATTTTTACGAGACCTAAACTTAGCAGGATCTTATAGTTGGGGGAGTGCGGTTCTAGCTTGTCTTTACAGGCGGCTTTGTGATGCCACCAGTCCCGATAAAAGAGGCGTGACCGGGCCCATTCTTCTCCTTCAAATATGGGCTTGGGAAAGGATTCGGTGTCTCGCACCACGACCTGACAACCAGTTTGATTATACTTGCCCGCTAGCGGCTCGGTATATCACATAGCCTAAACAAATATAATATGCATGTATGGTATCCCTTTGTATTTTTTTACTGAACACTTTATTTAAAATGTTAATTTTGTAGGTGGCGAGACCGCAAATTGAACTTTAAAGAGGTATCCACACACTGCTTGAGGACATATCGTTCTCAGTTACAATCGTTAAACGAAAGCATGGTATGTTTATTAATCCCGTATTATTAATTAATTAAAATTTTTTTATTAAGCATTTATTGTGTTGTGTAACTGAGTTAAGTGTTTGTTTTTGATGTTTTTAGTTCAACTGGACCCCCTACAGCCAGGCTTTGTATCAACTTCCGGCTATCTGTTCAAGTGGTAGGGAAAGCTGGAGGAGTTGTTGTCCTCTCATATGCTTTGAGGTTGTTGAGCATCATTACCCTCAACGGGTTATGAGACAATTCAACATGGTCCAGTACATACCTCCGCCAATAAATCCACCCATGGCCGTTCTTCAGAAATTGCATGGTTTGGGGCGGCAAGGAAACAACGGGGTGGACTGGATGCGTAGGCACAAAGACTATGTGAATGCATGGAATAACCGTCATACCACAGTTTTCATGTCGAATGACATAACGATGAATTCCACACAGCCTGGTTATATGCAATGGTATACGTTGCGTACTGTTGCATTTATAACAAATCCTAGTATACCATTTGCTCCAGTTGGCGGTTTTCAAGATGACGGTGCTAGAATACAGTTGATGGTAAACCATTTTTACGTGTCTAATTGATAGATTAATTTATTTACTTTACGGTTTGATCATCATAATTTTGTTTGTAGAGGGATGCCATGGGTGAGATTTACCAGTCTTCGCAGCAGCCACATAATGATCCTGAGGCCGTCGCCAGGCAGTTTCAGCATATACAGAACACGGCGTTTCAAACCATGATGATGTCAAACGATGTCGGACACTTAGATAATCCCACGCATCTTACAACGAACGCCGTGGATTTGTCAGCACCTCCACGACCTCAAAGGATACGCCGGCGACGCGCTCCCCGTGGCGTACCGGTAAATCAGGAAGTAAATCAGGAAGAAGAAGAAGCTGCTACCTTGAGTATTGGCAATGCTGAGAATGCTGGGTTTGGTACCCTGTTTGAGCATGTTGGTGGTTCTGCTGCGTGTAGTAACAATCGAAACCAGGGTGGGGCATATGTCCCGCAATTCACAGAGTCTGCAGCATCAGCTGGTGGAATGGGGCTTTCCACGCCCATGTCCTTTTTACACGGAGCAGGTGGTGTTGGTGAGTCCGGTGTTGGGGAGGAACCAAATGTGACAGGTCCACTAGCTGCGTTGATTGCAGGTGGAATTGGTTTTGGAAATACCACACAGACACGTACATTGAGCAGTACAACAGTCATTTCTACACCTTGGGGCCTAAGTCTGACTGGCCGCCGGCTGAGTGGAGAATTCAAGGGGACCCGTCGATGATTGCCACACATCGAGGCAGAGTACGTCAGAGAAGAATACAAAATGAGATGGATGTCAATTATGACGATCGCCCGAGGCGTCATACATGCAGTCGATGTGGAGAGACCGGCCATAACAAGAAAAGTTGCGGAAACGCAAGGCGTCAACGACATCAGTGAATCACCCCACAACAGCTTCATGTCAGTCGTACCATCAATGTTGTCTTTTTAATGTTGTTTACTTTCAATTATCTTTATCATCAATCACCCTTTGCTATCATGGATGCGTTGGGTGACTAATCAATTTCTGTTCGAGTTTTATTTAGTAATGGCAGCGTTATTATTATCTTACTGTTAATGTTAATACTACTACTATTATTAATAAATAATTTAGGATTATTACATTACTTAATAATACTAAATTTATTTAAAACGAATAATCTTTAATGTTTAATAGTGAATAAATGTAATAATCATAAATTTATTTAAAACGAATAATGACGAGGTAATTTACAACAATTTTTTCATCTGATGCCTTAGAGTGGTTTGGCGACATCATTTAATGTCGCCAAATGGGATGGAGGAGTCACTTTGATGCCGCCAAATGGTTTCATGTATTCACTTTGATGCCGCCAAATGGTTATAAGGCATTGATGCCGCCAAATGGTTATAAGGCATTGATGCCGCCAAATGGTTATAAGGCATCAAACCTATAAATACTCTACGTCCACATTACCATTCTCTCAATCCCTCATCTTAATCCCACAATTTTACAACACAACACATTCTCTCAATCCCATTTACAACACAATTGTAGAAAACTAAACAAAATACCAATAAGAGATATAATACTTTTCCCGCAATTGTTCTGGAGGGTACGGTTTTTTATTGATATTGGATTGATGTTACATCCACATGGAGATATAATAGTATTGGGCGGGGGAGTGTTTACTTTTAAACTTGTATCATTCATGCTTAAAAGCATCCTCTCCTGTTTCATCCCCCGCCTTGCATCGCTTTTCTGGGGTCCAAAAAAGCGGTGTCTTTGGATCGGTGTTACATCCACATGAAACTACTTGGATCGATGTTACATCCACACGTGGTATAACACGTGTAGAATGCAACATTGTCTTTGTAGTTTATAATATTAGAGAGTCGGTTGTCGTTTTGGTATGGCAGCCTGGGTTGATCATTGAGTACCTTTAGATTTGGTACCAATGTTCAACATATTGATTGATCTTCCCCTGTCACATTCAGATGGATTTGAATCTGAATGCGATCCTGAGTTCCCGGAGATTGGAAGAACGAGTTTCTGGGTCCACAAGCTATTGTTGACTTCAATAAAGCAATTGTGATGGAAGGTGCGAAACAGAAACTTAAGGAACTCCGCAACAAGAAACGGTGGTAGAATATTGGAATTGGTGATCTCGAAAATAGATTAGATTGTCTTGTAACTCGGTAGATTGTATAGTTTGATTGAGTAGTTTGGAAAAATAGTTGTTCAATAAATTTGTATTATTTGTTAAATACATTACTCAACTTCTCTCTCTTTCTTACCCCTTGAGGATCTTAGAAAAGTTTGAAAATGGAAAACAATGGAGAAGGATTTAACTGTTCACAACCTGCTCCTAAAACGGCAATATCTATCCAACAAATATGGAGGCGTTTACGAAAGCCATCAACAGCATTCACGGGTGGTTCGTCTTTAAAGAAACCACAAACCAATCCACCTGAAAACGAACACGATAAACCATCCGAGCATCCCTCAGATAACCCTCCAGAAAACACAATAAATGCTTAATAAAAAATTTGAAATCCAAAGGATTCCTCCCTCTCATTTAATTATGGTCGAACAAGAGAAACTAGGAAAATAAAAAAGCTGGATGCCTCTAACTCGTTCAGCGGCATCAGGTCTGAATCTTCCAACCCATTCAGCGGCATCACTGATGCCGCCAATCCATTCAGCGGCATCACCACAACTTTTGCAGAACCCTATAGATTAATGATTGAAGCCGCTAAACCGTTTAGAAGCATTACCAAAAACACAACTTTTCCATTGAACCACCCATTTATAATTTGTAATCTAATAACTAAGCCACTTATGCAAAGGATTCCATTTTGTTTAACCAAGTTTCCATCACAATTTGCTTATCCGTTTGTGGCAATGTAAAATTCGATGATTTTTCTTCTCCATGAATAGAACATGAACCAATAAATGGAGATGAAAACCTCTGGCTCATTTCTTTCAAGGGAGGGCGGGGCACTACTATGAGTTTCTCAATTCTTACACTGTCTCGTTACTTCATTGATTCACTATATTCAAACACAATTTTAGAGGTATTATTACCGTTAACCACCCAATCCATAAAAAAACAAAAATCCCCACTCTCAATCCATCCGTGATCTACAACCCGTGAAACATATAGAAACATACCAACCCTCCACTAATGCCACCCGAGGCAGTGTTACTGTGAGAGTAGTGGGGTACCAGCTCCATTTGCTAGTAGTGCCATGCGCCCTCTAATATTTAAAAAACTTAAAATAAAAGATTTTAAATACATGTCGTGTTTTTGACAACAAAATATTGATATGAATTTTATAATTCGATTAAAAAAGTGAGAGCCGATTAAACAAGCAAAAAGCGAGTGAAAGATTTGTATTTCCAAAAGGCAAATAATACAAATCCTGAGAAAGGCCGCCTCCTTCACATGCAATGTATCTTATTCATCAGTCCCTACTTTTACTTTTAAATTATAAAAAAATGAACTAAACTTCCTTTTAATACGTTGCAATCGTGAACCCTCTGGATTAAAATTAAATAAAATTTGGCAAACTATAATGATTCAAATTTAATTTAGTATAAATTTAATTTAACTGGTTCAAACTAAATTTTCAGTGGCCAGAGTGGTCTCGGCTACCCTCTATCAGCGCAACTACACCAACCCAGCCTCTTCAAGTAGGGGGTCACAGGTATAAGGAGCGGGTGGTACAATATAGTTCATTGGCATTTTTTTGGAAGGTGTGCTTCAGCGGTAAACCCAATCGACAGACAACCCCTCGACTCGAGTTCGAATATCTACCCACGCACTGGTGTCCACTTTGAAGTTATCTCAAACCGTTACAGGGAATTTTTTCGTGGTGTGCAGGATTCGAACTCAAGACCAAGCCCGGGCGGGAACCCTCTTAAGAGGTAAACCCTCCCAACTCTCTCCAGCTGGGCTGGAGGTCATTGGCATTTAACAAAATACATAATAGATGAATGGTTTTTATAACTTAGAGATATATTATTGCATAATTACTTTCCTAAAAATTTCAAAAGAAGCTATTGTTTAGATTAGTAAATATGTAATGATGCTCATTAATAATTTGTCAACTCGTATTCTGCCCCTCGTACAAAAAAAATCTGTATCCGCCACTGACCACGTGGCAGCTAACTAGCTAACTGATTTTTCTATTTTTTCTTTTTTTGGACATCTATCTTTGTATTTATAACTTTTCATCTATAAGCTGCAACAAAAAACATGGTTCTTTGGTTGTTACTGCGTTTTTTTATCTATATGGCCTCTGGTTTCAATGTCGATTTCGTTCAGAAATGAGCCAAATCAAATATATTACATTACAATACATTTATTTCAACGGTATAAATTCAAGTCTGTCTAAGTTTCAATGTAATTTTTTAAAAATAATCTATACATAATTGCACCGCATAATCAGTACAAATTCGAGTACTTTTCCGTATGAATTTGCGTTTGTCTACGTTAATTGTGTGCAACACATTGTATCTTATGCATTGTGTTTTAGACTTTGTGTGTTAATGCACTGTTTAACCCGTCATGCGCCGCTACAACGCGCGGCAGGCAAAAGACTAGTTAATTCTATATCAGAATTTGGATATATCGCCATATTCATCACTGTTTGAATTTCGATCGACATTTTGGTCCGCGTTTCACATCAGTGTTTCGCTATGGCTCGTAGTCCCCCCTTCAAGACCACCTTGTACGTACCTACTTTTTTATTATTATTATTATTTATTTATTTATTTATTATTATTACGTGTCCATTCGTTTGCATGTGTTTATTGATTGATTAATATATGCCTCACGTACTAATTAATTAGTTCATGTGATTTGTTTTGTGTTGTGTTTTGTTGAAGAACAGTATGGTTAATGGGAAACCGGCATCTGATTACGATCGTAGATATGTAAGTACATCATCATCATCTTCGATGAAAGCTTTTATTATTCTCCTTTCGTTTTATACATATACAGCTGCACTTATTAGTTATTACTTATTATTACACGTAACATTCACAACACAAACATAGCATTATCAATGACGGATCACATCAAACAGGCGACAATGGCTTTATCTTCTCCGTCCCATATCCGTCTCCTCTTCATCCTACTCCTAATTGTCATCAGTAACACTGTTGTCGGCGCAACAAAGAAGCGAGTGCACATCCCTGACGACCTCCATGACGTGGAGGACAACGAGGAGGATGAGGCCTGGATAAAATGGGGACAGAAGAAGAAAATGACGAATGAAGAATTTGATCCGCCTCCGGAGAATTTTTCAGATTTGGATATCACTCAGATGCAGGACGAGATCATGAAACGACAGGTCGGACAGTCGTATGGCTTTGTTAAGCTCCAATTAACCGATAATCGTACACCGGTAACTCATATCTTCTTCTGAATCTATTGAATATGCTACGTTTAATAATGAAATCATATGTATCGTTTACTTTCGCAGTTTTCAGGTTTAAATATTATATTGTAGCTATTAACACGTCCACTCGATGAGCTATACATCATAGTTGTCAAAACGCCTAGGCGCACTCAAGGCGCATAGGCCGAGCCCAGTGCCTAGGCGCAAGGCGCATAAAAAACGTGGGCTTTTTATAATTAGGCGCATAATATAAAATACATTTTTTAGGGATTTTAGAGACGTTTTAGGCTTGTTTTAGTCTACATTAGGATGTTTTAGGGTTGTTTAGGACTTGTTCATAACTCATTTAGGATGTTTTAGAGGTTTAGGCAACTTTTAGCCTGAATTTGGCTGAAAATCAGTCTGAAAACACCCCCGATAGTGCGCCTCAGTGCTTAGGCGCACGCCTCACAGGGCGCAGCGCACTTGGTTCGCCTGGTTGCGCCTTGCGCCTAGGCGCGCTTTTGACAACCATGATAGAAATGCGAATTTAGAATTTATAATCAGTCATCGGTTGTTTGAACCCAATCGTTGTGATTTTACGATGATGGTTTCTGTTTCCCTATAAACATCAACGTACATATGTCTAATGGCAAAACCTAATGCAGATCGTTTGTTATGTTTGCAGGATATGGTATCGGGTATTGCAGAGAAATGGACCAACCTTGCAAGAACCGGAGCAATTGAAGTCACTTTCATGGGTTTTGATCTTAATACTGTGATGTTCTCGTTACAAAATGCGCAAAACACTTATGAGGTTCGTTACAACCACCATGAACATGTTTTAAACCAAATGATTTTGTTGACGACTGGGTTCATGTTTGCTGCTTGTGTTCAGATTAAAGATTTTGTACTGAGTCAGCCAGAATCATATGAAGTTAAGATGGGGGATCGGTTTTTCAGAAGACCTGGAGATCGTCCATACGATGATCTTCTTAAGGAACTACACAAAAGCAAGAAAAAAAGATCCACTTCCTCAAATGATACTATCCTGAAAACCGAGTTGTAATTCAAAATCGAGCGATAATCTTCTGCCTATTCATTTCATTTTTTTAAATCTTTTTTCTTACATTAGCAGTTTAATCGGTAATATGACTTTGCAACTGTTTCGGTTACATCTATTTTTTGATTTCTATTTTCCATTTATGAAGTTTAGAAATAATTGACCCAATTGAAAAGGATAACATTTATTCATTAATTGGTGTTTAATACTCTTTTTTACTTTCTTGTGGATCCTTTTTCGATAAGAAATGCATCGACCTAACAGAAGGGAAAAGGATACAACTAAACTTAGGCTTTGCCAAAGAAAGCATAGTTTTATTAATACGAATTAAACGTGTACAGCAATTTGTTGTATTAGAATGAAACAAGAAACGAAAGCGAAACTAAGACTTTGTTAATTTGAGAAGATACCTTCATTTTAACTTTTTGGTGAAATCAGAGAGCTGAATTAGGTGAATTCTGGAATAAGTTGCAGCTTCTTCCCTCTCTTTCTGAGTGTTGAAACCCCAATCAACTATGTAAAACAAACAAACCGGTGAGCACCGCACGGTTAGTGTTAAAATTGATAATAATAATAATAATACGGCCGATTGTATTTGCATGACTACAGTATACTTAAAAATGATGAAGCTACAAGAAGATTGTCATTTTTATGTTTTGTTATAAGAAAAGATGTGCTGAGGTGTAATTACCTAGATACAAGTTCCACCCATTCAGCTCGGGATCCTTGATGACGTTTTTCAGTGTTGCTAGACGGTCTTCCACGAAGCTGGTAAAATTAAAGAGAAATTGAATTCAGTTTAATTTCGCTAAAAACACAAATCTAGAAGTCAAATTTGAAGACTTACTGTAGGGTGAGGCCTTGGTTTTCTGGTCGCTTTTGAAGCGCCTTCAGCGTTTCTACTTTGGGACTAAAGGTTGAAATTAAAAGTAAAGGTAAAAAACAAAATTTTGTTAAATAAAACAAGACATTGATCTATAAACATATCCTCTTGTAAAAAAATCATTTACCCAGATCCAAGAGCATATATTCTTTCAGGTGGTATGGTAACTCCAGCAAGTTCTCGAAGTAAAGCATCAGCAAAACGACCCTAAAACAAACATACAAAACTACATTTACTAAAATATCCTTCAAGAACGACAATATGGATCCGTAATATCATATATGAAATTGCGGCAACATCCATGGAAAAAAGGATTTACTTGTTTTGTGGTAACAATGTAGAGTTGCGAACTAGCAAACCTCAGTGCATCAGGAACACCTGGATAAAACCTGTAAAGAAGCCAAAGTAAGCAGTGTACCAACTCAAATGATATGCGCGCTATACCATCAAACAATCAAACGGGTCATCGACCGACACTACCCGTTCCAACCAATAGAAAAATATAAACCACCTGTTTGCTCCAATCCATGTAGCCAAATCCTTTTCCATCCAATCATCCCTAACCTTTCCAAAGAGATCCACAAGTTCCTCTCTGTTTTCACCCCATTCTTCCATTATCACCGGTTTAATACCCGACCAGTTCTCCAATATTCCCTCAATTGTAAGCCCTTTTGCAACCTTACACATTATAAATAATAATAACAATCAACACTAATGTACAACTTATTTCACAAGCTTAGGTAACAAACAAAACAAAACAAAACTAAAACTATATAATCAATCAATAATTTTATATACATACTGATGACTTTTGTAATGAAGGGATTTTAATCTCCAAAAGCAATCTCACTAGCAAAAGGTTCTCATATCCAGTTTCCACAACAGGCCTTACCTACCACAGTTTTAAGGCATAACAAAATAACAATAAATGAATTGAGATAAAAAGAAAAAATAATAATAATAATACTTACTGTGTGCATCTGATCAACAATCCAATCTTCCATTGATGAATCAACGGTGGCAAACAATTCAGGCCATTTCTGTTTGGCTGCCTGTATCATCAATTAATTGAATTTATTGATCAATCTAAACATTAATTAATGAGTTATTCACATACACAAAATAAAAAATAAAAAAATGAAACCTTGACAGCAGAGATGGAACTCTCTCCACAGCTATCACAGAGAACTCCATCGAAGTCCAAGGCGTATAGATCACCCATATCTTTCTAATTTCTAATCCAATTGGTTGGAGGGAGAAACTGCTACTCTTCTCTTCTTTCTTTGTAGTCCAAGATATTTTTTAAATTGAAGCCTCAACATGTTTTTGTCTTACTCTCTGTATTTATATTTTGTAAGTATATAAAAAAAACATATGTTTTCTTGAGTAAATTACATAGGTCACTTGCTATGACTGTTTTGTTTATGTTAATTTTTAATTTTTAACTTAACGGACGGTATACGAAATGGTTGGAACTAGGGGTGCAAATGAGCCGAGCAGCTCGCGAGATACTCGAGATCGGCTCGATAAAAAGCTTAAAACAGGCCGAGCTTGAGCCTAAAACAAAGCTCGTTCACTTATCGAGTCCGAGCTCGAGCTTGGCAAATGAAGCTCGTTAGCCTCGTCGAGCCTTATCGAGCCTCAGTATAGTATTAGTTTTATTAATATTTTATACTATTTACCTCACATTTAAAGTTGTCTAATAAACGAGCTGAACTTTTGATTTATCGAGCTATCGAGTCTAAACGAGCTAAATATTTATATTATTTTTATTTAATATATTAACTAATAAACATTAAACAAGCCGAGCTCGAGCTTGAAAATCTGCAAACGAGCCGAGCTCGAGCCTGGTCGAGCTCGGCTCGGCTCGGCTCGTTTGCACCCCTAGTTGTTACATTTGAAACCCAAGTCTGTCGACTCCACTACCTTTTGGGGGCTTTAGTTGTGGAATCTACTATTGTCACATAGCAACTTATGCGCCCAACCCAAGGCCCCCACTCCTCATAGTCGAAAGAGAAATTAAATTTTAATAATCTAAATTAAGATTTATATAGCTAATAATAATGCAAACTGACATTGTATCCAGTGTTATTACTAGCTTTCACTTATATAGAACAAAAGGGTTAAACGGCTCAACACGTGAACCATCAAGTTGACCGGATGCATTCTTTTAGATAAACTTGTTCACCTGGGTTGCCAAATTTGGACTCATTTTAGTGTTGTTCTAAAAAAATCATAAGTATAATGTTAGAAAATCACACCCATACTTGAAGGAGTTGTAGGTGGTGAGAGAGAAAAAAACCGGTGAAAGTGATAAGGTTTTTTATTAGTAAAACTGTCATTTTATATAGATTTATCGTGTTTTAAATCATCAATGGCTACAAGAGATAAAGAAATGAAAAAAAACCACAAAATTTATGTTCTAATGCCCGGCATGTATCATATTTTTCGCTAAAGTGATAAATTTCACTAAATGGCATGAGTAAAGTTTTGTGTTAGGCTATGGGGTGTGGGATAGTGAAGGTGGGTCGCGGGTTGATGTGGAGCTAAGGTGGCTTCACAGCCACTAGTGGAACACCACACCACTTATTAATGATAGTGAAGATCATGGCATTCTTCACGAAGGCCACGGTTGTTTTTTATTTGTGATTTTGTCCTTTAGCGACGGTGAAGTGTTAGTAAGCAACACCCTTGGATAGTGGAAGAAAGAGATGATGGAAGGAGATGTACTGTGCCGATGAGGTGAAAGATAGTGATGATGCTTCGCTAGAGCACACAAAAAATTAACTACAAAATAAATAAGGAAAGAAAAAGTAACGTCTTATTCATAACCTGAACAAGAAATTTTGATTTGAACTGTGTGTTCATAATTTGTCTTCATGTTTCAAATGTTGCAGATATTTATTTAAAATGGATAGTGTGGAACATACATTAAACACATATCGTTTTTATAGTCGATACATAAGATATTATTCATACAATGATGATTAGAATCATGTAGTTTTACATTAATATCTTCTTAAAGAATATGTAACGAACTTTTGGAACCAACTTTCTCCCTCTCTTCATTCCACCATTTGTAGAACAAGCACTCTTTAGTCTTTACTGTTTCACAAACAAATACATCAAAGACATGTAACAACAATACGTATTCAATGAATACGATACTGTAACATTCTATATTCCAAAATATAGTTTTTTTTTCTGGCTTAATAAAAATGAAGTGGAACATCATAAAAGTTAATCTTTGCAGACTGTATTATGAACTAATAATATTTGGAATTGAGAAGATACCTTCATTTTATTTTAACTTGGTGGTGAAATCAGATAGCTGAAGCAACTGAATTCTTGAATGAGCTGCAGCTTCCTCCCTATCTTTTTGAGTGTTGTAACCCCAATCAACTATGTAACACAAACCAGTACGCGCTTAGTGTTAAAACTGATACTCATACGCCGGTTGTATTTGTACGATAGCATCAAAATGATGATACAGGAAGATTGTCATCTTTATACAATTTCATTAACCATCTGAGGTGTAATTACCTAGATACAAGTTCCAAGCATTTAGCTCGGGATCTTTAATGACATTTTTCAATGTTGCTAGTCGGTCTTCCACGAAGCTGGTAAAAATAAAGAAGTCAAGTTTCAAATCATTTGAAATAGAGAGCTAGAAGTCAAATTTTGAGACTTACTGTAGGGTGAGGCCTTGGTGTTCTGGTCGCTTTTGAAGCATCTTCAGCGTTTCTACTTTGGGACTATATGTTGAAATCATAAGGAAAAAATATATATAATTTGGTCAGAGAAGTCACAACATGATTCATGAATCTATACAAATATGAAATATCTTCTTGTAAGAACTAGCTACCCAGAACCAAGAGCGTATAGTCTTTCGGGTGGTATGGTAACTCCAGCAAGTTCTCGCAGTAGCAAATCAGCAAAGCGACCCTAACACACATATAAGAAACTAAGATTACTAAAATATCCTTCAAGAATGAACATGTGACATTAACAAAAGAAAAATGCAGTAGTTTTCATTGGAAAAAAGTGTTACACGTTTTGTGGTAACGATGTAGAGTTCTGAACTTGAAAACTTTAATGCATCAGGAACCCCTGGGAAAATCCTGCGAATGAAGTTAAAATTGAGCAGTATCCCAATTTGAATGATAAGCGAGTTATACAGCCAAACAGTAGAACTTTGCTAAAAGGGAAACGGGTCAAATGGGTTAGAAATCATGCAAACTTTCTTTTATTGCGTGCAACCTTATTAGAAAATATATACTACCATTAAAATGACACAACTCTTGTACTCAATGTTTAACGCGTGTACCAGTTAAAACTTTTTCGCGTAAGTGTTTTGTGTTGACCCGACTCGTTTTGACCAATAGCAAAATATAAATCACCTGTTTGCTCCCAACCAAGCAGTCACATCATTTTCCACCCATTCATCCCTGACTACATCAAAGAGATTTATAAGTTCCTCTTTGTTTTCATTCCATTCTTTCATCACAACTGGTAAAATATTAAACCAGTTCTCCAATATTCCCTCAACTGTGAGCCCATTTGCCACCTTCAACATTAATGATAACAACTATTTCACAAGGTAACAAAAATATAAGTTTATGAATTATTATGTTTTATACGCACCGATGACGTTCGCAATGAAGGGTTCTTAATCTCCAGAAGCAATCTCACAATCAGCAGGGTCTCATATCCAGTTTCCACAACGGGCCGCAACTGCCACAGTTTGTGACACAATTTTAAGTCATACAAATTAACCATTCTAATGAAAATGTATTGCATGAGAGGATAATATATACAACATAAGTTGAGCAAACAAAAAAAGCTTACAATTCGCATCTGATCAACAAACCAATCTTCGAGTGCTGAATCTACGGTAGCAAACACTTCAGGCCATCTCAGTTTGGCTGCCTGTATAAATCATTTAATCAACCAATCACGAAGCGCTCATTGTTCGATCAATGAACTTATGAACATAACTACATGAGTACAAACATCATACACACAAAATAAAATGTGAAACATATATATACCTTAACACAAGAGATGGCAGTTTCTCCAACACTATCACAAAGAACTCCATCGAAGTCCAATGCATAGAGATTTCCCATATCTTAATCTTATCTCTCTGCTTGTGGAGAACCTGCACTCTTTGTTCTAGTCCAAATTATTTCATATTCTGAATTTATACTCCATAACAAAATGGAACCAAAGAAACTATATATAGTTTTTTAATAAATGGTTAGGATTCAGTTTATTGTTATCCGGACGATTTTGTTTTTATGTCTGTTTTCTTGTCTTGGTTTGGTTTGTTTTTGCCTGTGACTTTAATAACTTATATTAAAAAAAATGTTGATGTGAATGTGTTAATTTTTAGTTATGATTAATGTTAAATATACTAAGTACTACTATTAGATAGATACAAACTTAATAATAATCTGGGGGAAATAACATATGACTGAGAGATAATAAAACTCATCACATTATGATTGATACAAAAAATAGTATAACTAAACATGTCTAATTTCAAATAGATAAGAAAAAATTAACAAATGTCGTCACTTTTAACTTTTTTGTTGCTAAACTAACCAACATTTTTTTGACTAAAGTAACCAACTTTTAATGACCTTGCATTATTTTCCTTACTAATTTTCACTACTAATTTTAGACTTTGTATACGGTTTGGTAGAGTAGTTTGTGATTTTTCTAAACCGTAGTATATGATTTGGTTTGCGTTACAAAGGTCTAAGCCAAATATGTTCATGTAAAACCTAAGGGCATTTGTTTATGCTATACTAAATATTGAGTATATGTTTTTAATATAGTTTCAAGACTGATATGCAGTGATGAAGGTTAGTGAGGACTAGGGGGTGCCCCGTCCGTTTTTTTGCTCAGTGGAAATTTGCAATTTTCGTAGGTAGTTTTTATATGGATTAAGTCCGGCCCTCACCGATTTGATCTTCTGCTCCCTACCGATACAAAAAATTGAGTCCCGTCTCTGCCAATTTAATCTTCAAACTTCGCCACTGCTGATATGAACCTTTATGTAAAAACATAACCTTATACAACCAATATATAGCTTATGAACTTTTTTATTACTCAATTTGAAAATATTGGTGATACTTCTTATGTTTAGTAATAACTATATTTTTTTTAAATCATAATATGTAATATATTTTTTGTATAAATAATTGAAATAGAAACAAATTTCACTCCAAGACTTAAAAATGATAACATATCACCATATCAGGCTTAACGTTTGGGCTTAGACACATATAATTATCGGCCCATTTGGTGTGTAGTCCAACCCACAACCCTCTCCTGCTACACTTTACAAGGGTGACTCAAAGTTAACCATTTGTTGTTTTTACTCATAACTTGCAACCCATACAGGCATACACTATTTAAACATGCTCCAATTGTCACATGACCGACTAAAACCATCAACCACTTTGAGAAATAACATATTTACTATACACCATAATACTACTATGCTACAAGCCCTTTGGTCACCTTTCCTAATTTTCTTCTCCTATGTCCTACCCGAGCTCCTCGGTAAGCAACCCTTTACAATTTTTAAATACTTTTTTTTATCTAAACTAATTTATACACATACAATACTTGCACATGATCCATCTACATACTAGGTACCAATTTAACCGTCAAAAACTTATCTCGAATACTCCTTGAGACCTCTTCTAACCGGTTATCTCCATTTCACAACTCTTTCATAATGAAAAAAACATTATACACGTTCCACACGACTCCAAACTCGACCCTTACAAGTTACAACCAACATTTGCACGTTGCACGTTACGGGTTAAGCTTCTGTTGTTGCCTCGTTGCACGTTACGGGCGGTCAAACCCGCCTGTAGGCAAGAACGCAGATCTGGGAACAGGAAATCGCTTCAATGTAACTCCATTATGCGAGCTTTAGCGGTTTGGAAAGATGGGGCCGGCTTTGAGGAGCTGGTCAAGAACCTCCTTGATCTACCTGCGGAGGGGCTTTCTTGTAGGCCAAGTGAGCAGGATATTGATGGGGGTGGGGGCAACATTAAGCAATGCCTTCGAAAAGTGGCAGATGGGCACTACACAGCTGCGGTCAAGGTCCTTTGTTCGTCAGGGGTAGCGCCTCTTGGGGAGGCCACTTTAAAAGCCTTGATAGATAAACACCCGATTGTGGACCCTCCGACCAAGCCTTCCACCATGCCATCTGAGCCAGCTCTACATGTTGACGTTGATTGTGTACTGGCGTGTATTAAATCCTTCCCGAAAGGGACCTCTTGTGGGAGGGATGGTTTGCGGGCTCAACATATCTTGGACGCATTTTGTGGCCAGGGGTCCCCCACTGCGTCTGGGTTGCTTAAGTCCATCACAGATGTTGTCAACCTGTGGCTTGGGGGGCTTTGTCCTTCTGAACTAGCGGAGTTCGTTGCCTCCGCTCCACTAACCCCCTTATTAAAGCCCGACAATGGAATTAGACCTATCGCGGTTGGGACTATTTGGAGGAGATTGGTGTCGAAAGTCGCTATGCGTAAAGTGGGTAAGGAGATGGCTGCGTATCTAGGGGATTTCCAATTTGGGGTTGGGGTCCCTAACGGGGCAGAAGCAGTGTTGCACAGTGCCAATAGGTTTGTGAACATGTTCCATTCTGATGGCTCCCTGGCTATGCTTACTGTTGATTTTTCCAATGCTTTTAACGTAGTCGACCGTACGGCACTTCTCAGAGAAGTTAATTGTCGATGCCCATCCATTTACCCGTGGGTGCAATTCTTGTATGCCCAGCATGCCAGGTTATACGTGGGTGATACTCACATTGGCGCTACTACTGGGGTTCAGCAAGGGGACCCCCTCGGCCCCCTCCTTTTTGCATTGGTCCTTCATCCGCTTGTTCTCCGGGTGCAGGAAGCCTGCTCCCTCCCCTTCCATGCTTGGTATCTAGATGATGGCACTATTATAGGTAAAACTGAAGACGTAGCGAGGGCACTTGATATTATTCGATCTGAAGGGCCGTCTCGAGGGCTTATGCTTAATGTGCGAAAAACTGAGATTTTTTGGCCGACGTGCAATGGGTCAGCAACAACGCCCGATTTATTTCCTAATGAGATAGGTAGGCCAGACCGAGGGGTTAAACTCCTTGGGGGAGCTGTTAGCAGGGATGCAGGTTACATACGTTCTTTGGCCACAAAAAGGGCTTTGCGCGCGGTTGAACTCATGGAACACCTGCCGAAATTAAGAGACCCTCAAAGTGAGCTTCTCTTACTGCGCTCATGCATGGGGGTTGCTAAATTAGTGTTCGGGCTCCGAACATGTCAGCCAGAGCATGTCAAAGAGGCGGTGTCGATTTTTGATGCAGGCCTTCGGGAGGCGGTTGAAAGCATTGTTGTCTGTGGAGGGGCACATTTTGGGGACCTCCAATGGAGGCTAGCATCCTTGCCTATGCGGCATGGGGGCTTAGGGATTTTCACGGCAGGGGATGTGTCAACATACGCCTTTGTAGCGTCGAGGGCTCAGTCGTGGGGATTGCAGGACCACATCCTGCGGAGTGTTGGTGGGATAGGGGTGGATTCTGACTACACCCTCGCACTTAGTAATATCAAAACAGTTCTTCCAGAAATTGATCTAGGCGGTTATACCGATAAGGAGACCGCCCCCAAGAAACCTCAACAAACCTTGGCGAGTGCTCTTTATGGTAAACACGTGCAGACTATGGAGGGACAGTTTGATATGACTCCGCGACAAAAGGCAGTGTTCGCATGCCTTCAAGAGGCTCATGCTCAAGATTTTCTGACTGTTGTGCCCATTGAAGGGCTTGGGCAGCGGATGTCGGCGATCGAATACAGGGCTATTCTCAAATACCGACTTATGATACCTCTGTTCCCCTCGGATGAACCATGCCCCATTTGCAAAAAAGCATGTCTGGATAAATTTGGCGAGCATGCGCTCCACTGCAAGGAATTGCCGGGGTTTAAGTACCGCCACGATTTGGTCAGAGATGTTCTATGGGACGTGCTTCGAAGGGCGGGGGTCTCAGCCAAGAAAGAAGCACCGGTCAATTTTCTGACTGATCCGCGGGAGGGGAGATCTACCTTGCGTCCCGCGGATGTGCTTGTGTTTGGGTGGGCTGGGGGCAAACATGCTTGTGTTGACCTGACAGGGGTTTCCCCCTTGGTAAGGTTGCGAGACAGCGGCTTTGCACCGGGGCGGTCAGTTTTGAGGGCAGAAGCTAAGAAGGTTGCTAAGCACGAAGCAGCCTGCTTAGAGAACCAACATGTGTTCCTGCCGTTTGCTTTTGACACATTTGGATCTCTAGCCCCTGAAGCAGTACGGTTTCTGAAACGAGTGCAGAAGGTGGTCCACAGTGACTCGCAAAGCCCTAAGAACCAAGGGTTTGTGTTTAGTAGGATAGGCTTTGCGATTCAAAAGGGGATAGCGGCGCAGCTTGTTGCCCGCTTACCCACCATCTAAATGTAACTTGTTTTGTCCTGATCAAGACAAATTAAAGATTAGGATGAGGTGATGACAATTAATTGAGTGTTGGTTTTGATTGTAAGGGGAAAAAAAAGAAAGATACACAGATGCTAATTAACAACAATATATTTAAAGTTCTGTGATTTGAATACCCAGCTTACACTAACGTGCGCCCCCCCTTGCCGACCACATTAACCTGCGCATTTTCACGTTTCGCCGCGTACCGCCTGTCCTCTTGCCTTTCCTCCGCGTACCGCGGCAGCTGCCGTTGCTCTGTCACCGGAACCACCAACATACGACCTTCATCATATGTCCCATCACCAACCAAGCTCTCAACATCGACGGAAGCCACTTTCAGCATCATCTATGGTGTGCTTCGTATGTGGTTGGTAGGTACCGGTTCTACCGCTTGGGTCGGCACGTCCGTTCACCGTCATTCAACGAGATCTCAGAGCTTCAACCATCCGTTCACCTCTACTGTCGACGACCCAGTCCTTCTGTTTTAGCCGGTTGCTCCACCTCAGCTGACCTCCTCCATTACAGCCCGCTCGCCATCGGTTTCCAGCCCTGCTCCGCCGTCAGCCACCTTCCATGTTACTGACGTCATCACCCACTCGCCACGCAATGGAGAACGGTGATGCCTTCAACGGCTACGACACTAGATCTGTCCCGTTAGAGTTTATAGCGACGAGATAGAGAGAGAGAGGGTGGGTCACCTTTGCAGGAAACATGATGAGAAAATGAGGGAGATGATCTTTGTTCTGTGTGTGAATTATTGTGAGATTTAAGTGTTTTCAATTACTTTTGAAGTCTGGGAATATGCTACCAAGTACCACACTCTGGACTAAAGAATGCAACAGTGGTGGTCATGTGGTGTGCCAATTTTAAGGGTTAAAAATTTAAGTTGGGACAACATTATGTAGTACACAATCATTCAAGCCTTCTACCTTTTCTTTTTGACGGTCATTTTTTTTTGGATATTCTATTTATTTGAAATAGGACAACTACATTTTCTACTTTAAATTTCATATATTAATTAATATATACATTACTTTGGTTTATGATAAGTCTTTACTATGCACTGTACAGACGAGAGAAAGTGAGACGGGGGGAGAACGGGGGTGGGGGCCGGTGGTTGGGACGGGAACGGGGGGCGAGAGACGGTGGTGTTGGCGAGAGGTGATTGGTGCTGCACTGTGATTGGTCCGTCCGTTGTGTTATGGGGGAGACGGAGGAGATGACGGATGGGGGTGCGGGGCGGTGGTTGGGACGAGCGAGACGGTGGAGACGGCGGGACGGGGGTTGCCCCGTCTGTGCACGCTTCAGCCCTTTTGGTGACAACCAAGTTATAAAGCGCGCAACGCGCGCTCTGTTAAATAGCTAGTTCTTTTTATCGATCTAATATATCCTATCATTTTTTTATTTAATAATAAAATTAATATTGGAGTTGTACTCTCACGCATCTTATAGTTGTACTCAAATACAACCAAAAAGTCAAAAAGTAAAGCGCCAATACCGCGACTGGATATACATTCCTTCCCTTGCACACAAACAGTTACACAAATCAACCTCCTATCTCCAGTCACCCCAACACCAACCTCTCCTCACTTACCGCCTATACCCGGTTCCCCTTTCCTCCCTATAAATAATTACCCCCATCTTCATCCAGTTTCCTTCCTAAAACACTCCACTAATCAGGTACCGGAGTTGCTACGTCACCGTCTTCCAATCTTATCCTCACTGTAACTTCTTAATCCAATTCATTTCATTACAATTATTATTATTATTATTATTATTCTTATTTCCTTTAATTTCTTTATTATTATCCTCATCGAATTGTTTGTTTGTTTCAACTATGTTTGATTTGTTGTTGCTGATATATATATTATTATCGATCTAACTGTTTTTTGTTTTCGTTTCAAGAGGTTTTGTTTTTGTTCTTCTGTTGCGTGTGATTTAGACTTTGCTAGCTTTTGTTGTGTGTTTCTTTTTTATATTTTATTTTTTGCTTTTGGTTTATGACTTGATTATGCTTTTCTTATTGTTGTTTGATAATATTGTTTATTGATGCTACCTTTTGATAATTGATGCCATGTATACTCAATTATATCTTATATCTTAGGGTTGGAGTTTTATGTTTGTTGTTGTTGACCTAATAATAGTTAGGTTATCATTGACTATTGCAATTCTATATAGAGTTAGTAAGAGTTTAATGACTTAATCATAACAATACATGATTTATTTTGTGTGAAATCTTATCGAGTTCTTTTTTTATTTAATTATGTTTTATGAGGAAAAAATATGATTAGCTTTTGTTGTGTGCTTCTTTTTATATTTTATTGTTTGCTTTGAATTTTTGCTTTTGGTTTATGACTTGATTATTGATTATGCTTTTGTTGTTATTGTTTGATAATATTGTTTATTGATGCTACCTTTTGATATTTGATGCCATCTATACTCAATTATATCTCATATCTTAGGGTTGGAGTTTTATGTTTGTTGTTGTTGACCTAATAATAGTTAGGTTATCATTGACTATTGCAATTCTATATAGTGTTAGTAAGAGTTTAATGACTTAATCATAACAATACATGATTTATTTTGTGTGAAATCTTATCGAGTTCTTTTTTTTTATTTAATTATGTTTTATGAGGAAAAAATATGATTAATATTTTTTTTAATTGTTTCGTTGTTACACTGATATGGAATTATGGATGTACGGATTCAGGTGATTATTACGCCACATGGCGGAAAGAGATGAAGCTGCACAGGTAACTGCTCCTCGGGGAGCCGATTGGGAAGTGGTGTCACTCACTGCATCAGCGTATGCTGCTTCACCTGGTGGGAGTATTCCAGAGGTGAAACATGAAGAAGAGGGTGAAGTGATTGAGAAAGATAACGTCGAAACTTCGAACGCTTTGTTCATGTCTGGTCATTTTGTTTATCCGCCTAGGCAGCAAGAGAATGTGCCATCAGAACCTGAAAAGACGGAGATTGTTGAAAATCCGGCTGGAAAAGATGACGGTTCTGTATCCGTTAAAGATTTAGGTGAAATTTTCGAATCTAACAGTAAGGACGAAGAAAATTGGGATCTTAGGAAGCTGACTGAGATGGGATTTACAGAAAACACCAGCCTTGGGAAAGAGGGGAGTATTTATGATTCTCCTACGCTTCATTCGTTACACAGTGAGGCAACTATGGGTGCGTTAAACCTGGATGATGAAACTAGTGTGTTAGATGAGTCTATATATTCTTCTGATCCAGCATTGGGTCCAGTCACTCCAAATATTCCTTCTAAAGAAGACAACGATGACGGATCTGGTTATGCAGATTGGTTAAAGAAACAAGCTGTTTGTTTCTACGCACATGCAAAAGAAACAAACACGCTGTGGTCAGTTATTGCTGCTGCAGCCGTAATGGGCATTGTAATTATTGGCCGTAAGTGGCACCAAGAAAAATGGCAAGTTTTCCGTCATGAATGGAATTCTAGGACCCATGATGAGGTACGTGTTTAATGATCAAATATCGGGTTTATAAGTTTGTTATACATGTTTTATGGTTTTGGATCAAATGACTTGGGGCTATTTGAGCACAATGTAACACATGATTCTGATAGTCTTGATGTTTGGTACTGTTGACAGAAAATAAGGATGATGGCGGGTCCCCTAGCCCGATTCAAATACGCGATCATAGGTGGCCAACAGCATGATTTTTCCATCGGAGGAGGCATCTATGGGGAACTTTGAAGCATAATGGCGATGAAACCAGTTGTTGATGATGATGAAAATGAAGGTACAAAAACAGAGTGAATGTTATACGAGTCCCATTTATATAAGTGTGTGTTCTTTTTAGACTTGGAAGAAATAATAATGGGACACTTGAAATGGAAGATGCAGAATGATCAAAGCGGCAAACAAATGATATTTCATTTTGCAATGCATAGTAGGAGACACATTTTAATCTTTGCTTTGTTATGGTACATTTTTATGCTTGTAATTAGTTGAATGTTTCACTTTCATAAGAGCTTGATTGTCCCGATTATTTGGTCTGGCCACCACCCGAGTTGATGACGATTATTTGGTCGGGTCATATGTTTAGGTTTAACTGCTTAGACTGTGTCCAGCCCAAGCCCAAACACTTAGGCTGTACTGCTATGGCACGACCTGAGGTGATGACCTTTATCTGATCGAGCTAAGTGTCTATGTGTCACACCCCGACTTTTCCCCTAGTCGGTTGTGACGTTTGGTGCCTTTGCCAACGCAGCGGAAAGATGCATCTAAGACTCTTGTTCCCTGAACGCCAATTCTAACCCTCTAGGATCCCCGGTCCCAACTGCCACCTACTCCAACCGTGCCGTTACCAAGGTTTAAACCTGAAAGACATACTTAAAAAGTCAACATAAAGTTGGTGAGTTCATAAGTTTTGCAAAATGTTACCAAATGTTCCAAGAATGTTACCGAGAGATACCAAGTTCCACGTGTCCATACTATGTTAAATGTAAACCAAAGTACGCTAGCTAGGCGTATGTTTTATTACTACTACGATTGGAAAACCATTACTAACTCGCAAACCAGATGTTGTGCCCGAATAGTAAACCTGTTCCTGTTTGAGACAATATGCACCCGCCCGGCGCTCCATGCCGACGGGTGGGGTTGGTCACTCCCAATAGCGCTATTCACATTTCCCCGTTGTGCAAACCAGCACATTCATGGTTCCCCCCGGGACTTCCAAAGATCGTATAGTAAACCGTTTGAAAACCCATAGTATGACAGTTGTTACCGAATAGTTGTTTAACACATGTTTTCTCCCCCAAAAATGAAAACCAAGTAAAGTGGGGCCGTAAACTCACAAAACCCGTTCCATTTTCCAAAACTTTGTTTCGTTTTAAGTTCCTCAGTTTTTCATAACAGAAGCATGTCTTCCCCCCGAAAACATTTACAAAAACAGTAAAGAGTGGGGTATGAACTCACCTTAATGTCCATGTTAAGCTAGCAAACAAAGCCTGAAACCTCGACCGACTTCCTCGTGCCCTAATTACCAATAAAGGACACCTTAACAGTCTATCACACATAAGCCTAGCTTATTAACCAACACGAGTCTCAAAACGTTTCAACTCGACGAACCGATCATGACTTATCTTAAATCACGTATTACATAGTACCCAAGTTGCACACTTGTCGCTATCCGTATGTAACCAAGTTGGGCTAACACCCCGAAACGTATAATTATCCTGAATCCTAGCTCGTCTCGTAATTCGTATAAATGTGTGTCCAGTATACTTACTTTTAGGAAAAATGCTCTTTAAGAAATACATGTTTAGTTATTAAAACCGATTAATAACAATTGTTACTTTATCTCAAATATTGTTTGAAAACCATCTTTATTGTCACAAATAGTTAGTCTTTGAAAACATTTTGATTTTGTATATAATACACTTGTCCAAAACACTTAGGAGAATTTACTTATAGAAATAATAGCAGTTCGTTACGCTTTGAGTTTATAAAAATTCGGGCAGAGTTTCCTCTGTTTTTGTACCAACCAGACAACACCCGTTGTCTACAATTTTCCCCAAAATCAACTTACAAACACAAGTTATCAAATCCTTTAATCCACATTTCCGATTCACGAGACTATACGTTCCGACATCTATCTATACTTGATCCTATAAATATATATATATACCAAAATATATATATAATATAGTCCGACAATATAGTCCAATTATATTTAGTCCGAGTTCAAAACCATAAGTCACGTCAAGTTAATCGTTTACCAAATCGTTCGTTTATATAGTTACCGTTTATTATTATTCGGTCCGTTCGCGAGTCAAAACTAGTTCGTCGAATCAATATATTTATAAATATATAATATTCATAAATACACAATATTTACAAATATACAATATTTATAAATACATAATATCTACAATTAAATAAATAGTAAGCCCGAATACAAGTTATACCGAATCACACGCGCGTAACCCGAAGCCGCCTCGAACTACGTGTAGACCGGAACGTTGACTGATGTTGACCAGACCCGAAAGCAAGCTCACAGCCGACCCCAGTCCTACGTAACCGCACCTGTACCGAAACCCCATAACGAACCCGAGCAGATCTGATCCGCGTCGACCCTAACCGTGACTGGAACCCAAACCGAATCTGACCACAAGACTAAAACCACCAACCTCGAGCCTCGAACCCAAAACTGTACCTGACCCGAACTCGAGCTGTGACCCATACTGTGAACCGGAACCACACCCGAGCTGAACCCACCACTTGAGCACCTACTGGAACTGGAACACCAAAACCACTATAACCCGACCCAACCTAAACCACCAACAACACAGCCACCATCCATCTTGATCGGACCACAACACCATCACCAACCGGAACTTAATCGGAGCATCTCCCAACCCGAGACCCAAAACCGATCGGACCAACCAACCTGATGAGCCACCGTTTATAACCACCTAAACAGTCGGACAAAACCATGACTCGAACACGCACCACAAAGACGAGACCCCACCAAACCTAACCTTTCGGACCCTCACAGCGCCGCCGCGTCCTCTGCTCGTCTACCACCACCATCTCCGACTCAGCACCCACCTTTATTCGATTCCACCAACGCACCAACAACAATCAACCACAACCTCGTCACAGCCCTATACATGGTACTAACCAAGCGCCGCCTCTGCTCCTCTTCGGGTTTTTAAAAAAACGTGCGCCACCACCACCAAAGCTTGGTGGTGGCCGGTTATAAGGAGGAGGATACGATGAGAAAAGAGAGGAAACGAGGAGAGAGAAGCAGAGGTTTAGAGAGAGAGAGAGAGTAGGGTTTCTTTGGTTTGGTGGCTGCCAAGAAGAATGGAGGAGCAAGAAAGGATTAGGAGATTTTATAGTTAGGGTTAGTTTGGTAGGTTATTACCGCGTATCGAACCCGTTCTAAACGTATCGTGCTTCGGTTTTATTTTAGGCTCACTAAATAATAACGAAAGTAGTTGGTTTTGCTCGAAATTAATAGTAATAGTAAACCGAATAAATAAATAAATAAATAATTTCATGTCGGAAATCGATCGAAATTTGCGGGTTGTCACATTATCCCCACGTTAAAAGAATTTTCGTCCCGAAAATTGCACAAGTACCAAAAGGAGTAACAAAAGAAACAAACAAAAGATAGAAACCAAGAGAGATTTACCCGAGTTGTCACATCATCCCCACGTTAAAAAGGAATCTCGCCCCGAGATTCATTCAGCTGCAGTGGTAACATATCTCGATTCGAATGCTTCCTTAGGAAAAAGATGAGGATACTTAGACTTCATCTGATCCTCCCGTTCCCAAGTGTACTCTGGTCCCCGGTTCGAGTTCCAGCGAACCTTAACAATGCGAATTTTGCTATGACGTAGGCTACGAATCTTGTAATCAAGAATCTCAAAAGGTTCCTCCACAATCCGAAGACGATCATCAACCTTGATCTCTTCCAGTGGAACAATAAGAGACTCGTCAGCCAGATACTTCTTTAAGTTAGACACATGGAAGACGTTATGTACGTTTCCGAGCTCCGTCGGTAAATCAAGTCGATATGCCACCGGTCCAATCCGTTCCAGGATCGTAAATGGTCCGACATACCGAGGGTTAAGTTTGCCACGCTTCCCAAAGCGTATGACGCTCTTCCACGGTGAAACTTTCAGAAGTACTTTGTCATCAACTTGGAATTCTAATGGCTTGCGACGCTGATCGGCATAACTCTTCTGCCGATCCCGTGCCGCTGCCAACCGGTTACGAATCTGTACGATCTTTTCCGAAGTTTCGTACACTAGCTCAGGCCCAGTGAGTTGACTCTCACCCACCTCAGCCCAACAAAGAGGGGACCGGCATTTCCGCCCGTACAGTGCTTCGAACGGAGCTGCCTTGATGCTCGTGTGGTAACTGTTGTTGTAAGAGAATTCTACTAACGGTAGGTGAGCTTCCCAACTTTTGCCAAAATCGATCACACATGCCCGAAGCATGTCTTCTAAGGTTTGAATCGTGCGTTCACTCTGACCGTCAGTCTGTGGGTGATAAGCTGTACTCATGTCTAGCTGGGTACCCAAAGCCTTGTGCAAAGACTTCCAGAAGTGAGAAGTAAAGTGGGAGTCACGATCCGAAATAATAGAAACCGGCACCCCGTGCTTAGAAACACCTTCCTTGAGATGAAGACGAGCCAAACGATCCATGATGTCGGTCTTCTTAATGGCGAGAAAATGGGCTGATTTCGTCAACCGATCAACAATCACCCATATCTTATCACACCCGCTCGGTGTCTTAGGTAGTTTCGTGACAACGTCCATTGTAATCCGTTCCCATTTCCACTCTGGAATTTCAGGTTGTTGCAAGAGACCCGACGGTTTCTGGTATTCCACATTGACCTTAGCACAGGTCAAGCATTTGCTCATGTATGAGGCTATATCCGACCTCACGTTTGGCCACCAGTAGAGTACCTTTAAATCTTGGTACATCTTATCCGAACCAGGATGAATGGAATACCGGGATTTGTGAGCCTCATCTAAGACAAGCTCCCGAAGTCCCCCGAATAAAGGAACCCATATGCGTTCTGCGAAGTAGTGCAAGCCATCAGGCCTTCGGTCGAGGTGCTTGTCGGCACCATGCATAGTCTCAGCTTTAAGGTTTTCCTCCTTCAAAGCTTCTAACTGGACAGAACGGAGTTGGTCAGGTAGAGAGGAATGAATGGTGAGCTGCAACGCCCAAACGCGACGAGGGTTTGTTGATTCCTTCCTGCTCAAGGCGTCTGCCACCACATTCGCCTTGCCAGGATGGTACTTAATGGCGCAATCATAGTCATTCAGGAGTTCAACCCAGCGACGCTGTCGTATGTTCAGGTGTTGTTGGTCGAAAATATGCTGGAGACTCTTGTGATCGGTGTAGATGGTGCATTTGGTACCGTACAAGTAATGTCTCCAAATTTTCAACGCGAATACCACTGCACCCAACTCCAAGTCATGGGTGGTGTAGTTCCTCTCGTGCACCTTGAGTTGACGAGAAGCATATGCAATTACTTTCTCGCGTTGCATCAACACGCAACCGAGACCACGAATAGAAGCATCACAGTAAACAACGAAATCGTCAGTGCCTTCAGGCAAGGACAGAATAGGAGCAGAACAAAGTTTAGACTTCAGTTCTTGGAATGCTGACTCTTGTGGTTCACCCCAGTCGAACTTTCTATCCCTCTGAGTAAGAGTGGTGAGGGGTTGAGCGATCTCCGAAAACCCCTTAATGAAACGACGATAATAGCCCGCAAGGCCTAGGAATTGCCGCACCTCAGTTGGCGTCTTTGGTGCTTCCCAGTCCTTGATCGCTTCGATCTTAGCTGGATCGACATGAATTCCTAGTTCATTAACCACATGTCCTAGGAATTGAACTTCGCGTAACCAAAAGTCACACTTTGAGAACTTAGCGTAAAGTTGTTCCCGTCGCAAAAGTTCCAAAACCAAACGCAGGTGTTCCTCGTGTTCGGCCTTGTTTTTGGAGTAAATCAGGATGTCATCAATAAACACGATGACGAACTTGTCAAGATACGGTTTGCAAACGCGGTTCATCAAATCCATGAAAACCGTCGGTGCGTTAGTGAGACCGAAAGGCATGACCAAGAACTCAAAATGGCCACAACGTGTCCGAAAGGCAGTCTTTGCAACGTCAGCTTCCCTTACGCGTAACTGGTGATAACCGGACCTTAAATCAATCTTAGAGTAGTAGCTAGAACCCTGGAGTTGATCGAATAGATCATCAATACAGGGAAGAGGATAACGGTTCTTGATGGTCACTTTGTTCAACTCTCTGTAATTGGCCGAATAACCCTTCCGAAGATACTTAAGGGCTTTCATGCTGGGGATGAGACTTAGCGGAGCACCGCTCTTGATACCGTACACAAAAAGAAATTCTCCATCAGGGAGAGGAATCCGAATAACCTTGTCGTAGCAAACAATCTCAGCGCGATACAAAGACAACCAATCCATGCCTACAACAACATCAAAACGAAGCAACTAGTACGCCAACCTTTCATTACACACCGCAAGGCGTGTCTCGATTTAAGACAATAACAAACAAACTGATGAAAATGAGGCAAGCCAAATAAAACCATCCACTATCACTAGTCGAATGAATGTTCACCACAAGGTGCTGTATCAAATTCCAACAATTCGATTTAACTGAAGTGTCGACTCTAAAGAAACTCATCGACGAAGTATCAAAAGATTCATTGCCCACAACGGCCTGACATATCAAGACTAGGAAACAAGCATTACGAGCAACGTAATGATAAACAAATCATAAATGAAACGGTTGTTCGATGTGAAGCCCTACAATGGACCTTCACAAGTTTAAAGAATCCAAGCATACAATAGTTGACACGTGTGTACAAAAGACGTGTCTAGTTCTGTGAAAAGAATAAGGAATCAACAAAAATTAGATTCCTTTACGATTGAATGTTGAAGGCCACAAACACAAAAGAAGAGAGAAGTGAATCATACCCAAAAGATATAACTAGGTTCTAAAACAGGAACCTTAGAAGTTCAAGAAACAAGATCACCAAGATCATAAACTGGTTCAAGAAAAACGAAGTCACAAATGACACGAACAGGGGAGAATTGGCAATCACGTCCGCAACAACAAAAGAATGATCAACACTTATCCATTATTTATATATATATAAATATAAATATTTACAACAACACATAACAATATAGATACCCTCACGATAGAAATTCTTAGAACTACCAAGTGCCTGTAGATTTGCGATAACGTGACGTCTACGTTATCGAAAATTTACCTCACAAGATCATCCTATTAACCTCCATCATGAGTTGTATCACAAGCAAGCGTCACATTTACATAATAGCACGTATACATCACATAATATAATGTTTGTCGTGTGCGCCACCTTTCCGAGTGCTTCTCCCGACTGCATTCCAGCTTCGCAACATCATTGGCAAAACTCGTCCAACAAACGTGACACATGTGTGCGTTCCCAATACGTCCAAGATTGAGTCGACAACCATTGGCGATACGTACTATATATACTTTACATAAATACACACAATATATAAACAAGAAAATTGTTTCTCATACCAAGAAACAATGACTCAGCTACTCTATGTGAATAACCACTCTGATATCTAATGCGATGACTCACCAGTCACCCGTGAAGTACACCTAGCCATCACGTGCTATTACCCTTTCTATATACCATTATAGAAAATTCTGATTTCCTATTCACATAAGAAAACAAATGTTCCTTTCGACAAAGAAACGTACGCTGAGCTAGTGTAACTAAATACACTAATAGTCATGTAACACACTTGGCAACGGTTGGAATTTCAGTTCCTAGGCGTTCATGCTAAATATTACGTCTTAGAAATTTTGGTCCCTATCTCGAAACAACCTCAGGTTAAAGCCTAGATATCTACCCAGACACCTAATTCGCTAAAACCTGGCTCTGATACCAAACTGTCACACCCCGACTTTTCCCCTAGTCGGTTGTGACGTTTGGTGCCTTTGCCAACGCAGCGGAAAGATGCATCTAAGACTCTTGTTCCCTGAACGCCAATTCTAACCCTCTAGGATCCCCGGTCCCAACTGCCACCTACTCCAACCGTGCCGTTACCAAGGTTTAAACCTGAAAGACATACTTAAAAAGTCAACATAAAGTTGGTGAGTTCATAAGTTTTGCAAAATGTTACCAAATGTTCCAAGAATGTTACCGAGAGATACCAAGTTCCACGTGTCCATACTATGTTAAATGTAAACCAAAGTACGCTAGCTAGGCGTATGTTTTATTACTACTACGATTGGAAAACCATTACTAACTCGCAAACCAGATGTTGTGCCCGAATAGTAAACCTGTTCCTGTTTGAGACAATATGCACCCGCCCGGCGCTCCATGCCGACGGGTGGGGTTGGTCACTCCCAATAGCGCTATTCACATTTCCCCGTTGTGCAAACCAGCACATTCATGGTTCCCCCCGGGACTTCCAAAGATCGTATAGTAAACCGTTTGAAAACCCATAGTATGACAGTTGTTACCGAATAGTTGTTTAACACATGTCCCCTAGTCGGTTGTGACGTTTGGTGCCTTTGCCAACGCAGCGGAAAGATGCATCTAAGACTCTTGTTCCCTGAACGCCAATTCTAACCCTCTAGGATCCCCGGTCCCAACTGCCACCTACTCCAACCGTGCCGTTACCAAGGTTTAAACCTGAAAGACATACTTAAAAAGTCAACATAAAGTTGGTGAGTTCATAAGTTTTGCAAAATGTTACCAAATGTTCCAAGAATGTTACCGAGAGATACCAAGTTCCACGTGTCCATACTATGTTAAATGTAAACCAAAGTACGCTAGCTAGGCGTATGTTTTATTACTACTACGATTGGAAAACCATTACTAACTCGCAAACCAGATGTTGTGCCCGAATAGTAAACCTGTTCCTGTTTGAGACAATATGCACCCGCCCGGCGCTCCATGCCGACGGGTGGGGTTGGTCACTCCCAATAGCGCTATTCACATTTCCCCGTTGTGCAAACCAGCACATTCATGGTTCCCCCCGGGACTTCCAAAGATCGTATAGTAAACCGTTTGAAAACCCATAGTATGACAGTTGTTACCGAATAGTTGTTTAACACATGTTTTCTCCCCCAAAAATGAAAACCAAGTAAAGTGGGGCCGTAAACTCACAAAACCCGTTCCATTTTCCAAAACTTTGTTTCGTTTTAAGTTCCTCAGTTTTTCATAACAGAAGCATGTCTTCCCCCCGAAAACATTTACAAAAACAGTAAAGAGTGGGGTATGAACTCACCTTAATGTCCATGTTAAGCTAGCAAACAAAGCCTGAAACCTCGACCGACTTCCTCGTGCCCTAATTACCAATAAAGGACACCTTAACAGTCTATCACACATAAGCCTAGCTTATTAACCAACACGAGTCTCAAAACGTTTCAACTCGACGAACCGATCATGACTTATCTTAAATCACGTATTACATAGTACCCAAGTTGCACACTTGTCGCTATCCGTATGTAACCAAGTTGGGCTAACACCCCGAAACGTATAATTATCCTGAATCCTAGCTCGTCTCGTAATTCGTATAAATGTGTGTCCAGTATACTTACTTTTAGGAAAAATGCTCTTTAAGAAATACATGTTTAGTTATTAAAACCGATTAATAACAATTGTTACTTTATCTCAAATATTGTTTGAAAACCATCTTTATTGTCACAAATAGTTAGTCTTTGAAAACATTTTGATTTTGTATATAATACACTTGTCCAAAACACTTAGGAGAATTTACTTATAGAAATAATAGCAGTTCGTTACGCTTTGAGTTTATAAAAATTCGGGCAGAGTTTCCTCTGTTTTTGTACCAACCAGACAACACCCGTTGTCTACAATTTTCCCCAAAATCAACTTACAAACACAAGTTATCAAATCCTTTAATCCACATTTCCGATTCACGAGACTATACGTTCCGACATCTATCTATACTTGATCCTATAAATATATATATATACCAAAATATATATATAATATAGTCCGACAATATAGTCCAATTATATTTAGTCCGAGTTCAAAACCATAAGTCACGTCAAGTTAATCGTTTACCAAATCGTTCGTTTATATAGTTACCGTTTATTATTATTCGGTCCGTTCGCGAGTCAAAACTAGTTCGTCGAATCAATATATTTATAAATATATAATATTCATAAATACACAATATTTACAAATATACAATATTTATAAATACATAATATCTACAATTAAATAAATAGTAAGCCCGAATACAAGTTATACCGAATCACACGCGCGTAACCCGAAGCCGCCTCGAACTACGTGTAGACCGGAACGTTGACTGATGTTGACCAGACCCGAAAGCAAGCTCACAGCCGACCCCAGTCCTACGTAACCGCACCTGTACCGAAACCCCATAACGAACCCGAGCAGATCTGATCCGCGTCGACCCTAACCGTGACTGGAACCCAAACCGAATCTGACCACAAGACTAAAACCACCAACCTCGAGCCTCGAACCCAAAACTGTACCTGACCCGAACTCGAGCTGTGACCCATACTGTGAACCGGAACCACACCCGAGCTGAACCCACCACTTGAGCACCTACTGGAACTGGAACACCAAAACCACTATAACCCGACCCAACCTAAACCACCAACAACACAGCCACCATCCATCTTGATCGGACCACAACACCATCACCAACCGGAACTTAATCGGAGCATCTCCCAACCCGAGACCCAAAACCGATCGGACCAACCAACCTGATGAGCCACCGTTTATAACCACCTAAACAGTCGGACAAAACCATGACTCGAACACGCACCACAAAGACGAGACCCCACCAAACCTAACCTTTCGGACCCTCACAGCGCCGCCGCGTCCTCTGCTCGTCTACCACCACCATCTCCGACTCAGCACCCACCTTTATTCGATTCCACCAACGCACCAACAACAATCAACCACAACCTCGTCACAGCCCTATACATGGTACTAACCAAGCGCCGCCTCTGCTCCTCTTCGGGTTTTTAAAAAAACGTGCGCCACCACCACCAAAGCTTGGTGGTGGCCGGTTATAAGGAGGAGGATACGATGAGAAAAGAGAGGAAACGAGGAGAGAGAAGCAGAGGTTTAGAGAGAGAGAGAGAGTAGGGTTTCTTTGGTTTGGTGGCTGCCAAGAAGAATGGAGGAGCAAGAAAGGATTAGGAGATTTTATAGTTAGGGTTAGTTTGGTAGGTTATTACCGCGTATCGAACCCGTTCTAAACGTATCGTGCTTCGGTTTTATTTTAGGCTCACTAAATAATAACGAAAGTAGTTGGTTTTGCTCGAAATTAATAGTAATAGTAAACCGAATAAATAAATAAATAAATAATTTCATGTCGGAAATCGATCGAAATTTGCGGGTTGTCACACTATGCCTAACGGCCTAGACAGAGATCACACGCCCAATCACATAGCCTGTAGTACAACATGAGGTGATGACCCTTATTTGGTCGAGCTACGTGTCTAGGAGCAACGGCCCAGACGTATCCAACCTAAGCCCAAACACATAGCCTGTGGTACGGCCTGAGGTGATGACCTTTATCGGTCGTGCTACATGTCTAGCCCAGTGGGCCTGACTGCATCCAAACCGAGCCCAAATGCAGTCTCTATGTCTTCGCGAGTCATGTCATGGTTCACAGTCAACCGTTTCTAAATCTTAGATCATGGAAATTTTGAATCTATCACCAGAAGGAGTATCAATTTCTGTTATACATGGTAAAAGAATAAGATTTAGCTTCAATGTTAAAAGCTGAGAAATATATAAATTATCATATTTTAGCACGACCAAGGTCACGACAGGTATACATGTAGTTATTTCAAATTTAGTTTTCTTGCATTTTAGCTTACTGAACTCATCTTCGAGGTAAGTTATGATTTTCTTGATCTTAAATGTAAGATGCGTTCAGTAATTTAAGATGAAAGCTAAATTTGAAGTACCTACACGTATACCTATCGTGACCTTGGTGGAAATCATGGCCTTCACCACCAACAGTGAGGATGCCAGTGTTTCGCTAGTGCTCACGAGTTCCTCATCCCATGAATGGCCTTCACAAGAGCCAGCGTATGCTCTAATTTGGCTTGGTTAGGCTGGTGGGTGTGGATATGAGCCTCTAAAGGAGGACTACCCTTCACATAAGCTACTACATCATCAACGAGAGTAGTCCATCACAAGTAGACTTGCCAATGGTGTGGTGGTGGTCCTCCTTAGCTAGCATCCCCCTTTTTGTATTTTTTTTGTTTACTTTAAATTCAAAGGGATAAATAAATACAAACTTAAAATAAATACTAAAATTTATTAGGTGTATAAACATACGCGCGTTGCGCGTTTTTCGTATTTTTTTTTTAAAAAAACAATGTTTCAAACCGAAGACCTCAAACCACACAAATGCACCACAAACACTTCACCACCAAGCCATTTTGTTAATTATTATAGAATCATACGTATAAATAAATAACTGTTAGGAAAAAAAATGCCATGTTTGAAACAGGTTTCGAACCCAAAACCTCAAAGAACACACATATATCACAAACCACTCCACCACTACCCCATTTTGTTAATTCTTATTGAATCATATGTATTTATATATAAATAAGTATTGTAAAAAAAAAGGACTCAAATGGGTTTTGAACCAAAGATCTCAAAGAACATATAAGCACCACAAACCACTCCACCACTACCCCATTATATGATTTCTTATTGAACTATATATATTTAACATAACAAAATAAATAAAATAATAATAAAAATACTATTCAAATAGGTTTGTCTATTAATAGTATATAATAAATAAACTTACAACTAAAAAAACACACATAAAATATAAACTTATATGGTTAATAGTTAATTATATATATGTATTATTCTCGATTAATTGTTACATGATAATAGGCTTTATTATTATTAGATATTAAAATATAAACTTATATGGTTAATAGTTAATTATATATAAGTATTGGGTGGAGATTAATTAATTGTTAATTAATTAAGAAAAACCCCTTATAGAGCAAGCCAAGAGCTTAGGGTCTAGAGTGAAAATAAGATGATTACAAAATCATCTTATTCTCCGAACCCTAGTACATTTAAGCATAGCCTAATAGCCACCAAAGAGGATTAAGGAGTTAATCAAAACACCACACCACGAAAACTCCTAACTTCGCCGCCGGCAACCCAATCGTTGTTGACCACCTTCCCACGAGCCACCCACCAAATCGGACCCACCCCACAGTTGAACCTGACTGCACGCCCAGCCTTAGGTGCTGCCCTCCTTGCTCAGGTGCCTCATTTCACGTGCCATCTCGCATTGGTGTTTTATTGGATTGGATCTAGTTCGGGTGATTGGATCTTGAAGTTGAAGATTTGGTGATTTTGGGCTAACTAGTGAAGCCTTTCGTTGTATCCATCGTGCGAGTCTTTGGTTGGTTGTTTGTCAATGTATATATTTTAAACCACCTATGGATGTGTTTATTATTTGATTGTCATTGTATTTGGATCACGATGGATATGAATAATAATTAGTTTTTGAGTTATACATGTTGGCGCCTTTTAAGTTAATAAGATGTTATAAATAGTTATTTATAAACATATAACTAAAGATTTTATATAAACTTTATAAAACGCATCCGGTCGATTCCCAACAACTCAACAAGTAGTAAATAATTTTTCCCATTAAGCAAAGACTAAACTTTATAAGCCCCATGATCTATATCCTCCCTTAAAAATCTAAAATCGAAGACCATTTTATTGGGTACTCCTTATAATAACACGGTATCAATTACCGGACACACTGTATTACTTTTATAGAGAAAGGTTCTTATATAAATGAGTTTTATCTTATAAATAGGTCTTAACGTAAGAAGTGGAGGATGTTTTTATATTTTTGGATTTTTTTTCTCATGTTTTTAATCCTTTCTTTTAGTCCTGAAATCTGAAAAAATGAAAATTTTAGTGTAACTACTTTAGTAGATTAATTGTTTTTTATATATTCTCATCTAGAAAACATGCTTAAACATATGGGAAAAAACTGCCCTTCATTTCTTATGTTTAGTAAGTCAAATCTATTTATATTTGATCTTTACATCACTTTTGTAATATCACTACTTTTGACACATCAACATGTAGCTATTTGCTAGTCTATAAATATATCTTTAATATGATTATAGCTCATATGTTGAAGTTGGTGTTCAAAAGTTATATTTCATTAGAAATGTGAGAAATAGAAATACTAAGAATTGATATGCAGGCATCATCTCTTGAACTTAGTAATAATGTTTTGGATTGATTTGGCTAAAAAACACAAAACATAACAATTAAAAATACAAAACAGTGTATTCTGAGCAACTTAAAGGATTAATTACATATACCCCTCTATTTTCAATTATAATTACATATATACCCAACCCAAAATTTAAATTACATATACCCCCGTACAAAACTTCATAAATTACATATATACCCATTCTATTAAAAATTCATTGGAAAATAACTATTTTACCCAAATTCTTTTACTAAACTATATTCACAACAAATCATACAACACATTCCATGCATCCTACAACTTATATTCCATACGATCTTTCCAACTTAGTAAGTTATGAACACCAAGAACATATAACATGCAAAATGTTTCCATGCATCATACAACTTGATTTCATTGAAACGAGTGTTCTAACACTCTTACATAATCATTACTAAGCCCTCATATCATTACATTCACCATAATATGTAATGATATGAGGTGTTTAATAATAGAATTGATATATTTGATATTTTTAGTTTTTTGGAAGGGGAAATATGTAAATTAAATTTTAACTTGGGTAATATGTAATTTATGAAGTTTGGAGGGGGATATATCATATATGTAATTGCCCAAACTTAAAACATCATGCCAAGAAAGTTAAACGGTGTGTTTTAATTGTAGTTTAAATTTCATGCATATTATACATTGCATTATGTTTTAAATTGTTATGTTTTAAATTGTTATGTTTTGTATTTTCTTAGTCAAAACAACCCAAAATATCATGTTTAATTATATCCAAAACATAATGCTTATATGTTAATTTTTAAATTTTCTCACACTTATCATAAAATATAAAGTTGATACAATGATCAAAATCACATCCACATATAAAATAAGCCCAAAAGTGCTTCCATTGTAAACCATCATACCATTTTGATATAATTTAACGTCTTTGGTTTAGTTTGTAAAATTTTAAAACCTTAACGGTTAGCTCATTTTCTTGTAACACAAGTACACAACACTAGATTGTAAACAAGTGAACATCTATCTTTTTTGCATTCAACTAATAACGTGTTTATTGGATAATAAATGAAAGTGAAATTGGATTGAATTACTTAAAATTCCTTCAAATAAGAAAATTAACATCATTTTAAATTATCAAAAAAAAAAAAAAATTAAACGAATCAAGGTAAATGAAATCTCTCATCTCTTAAGGACTGTTTGGTTGATTAAGTGCTGAATTATTAAGTTGAACCTCTTAATGGGTAGTTTTCTTGTTCCAAATTGGTAGGAGAGTCTTATTAAGGTTCAGCCTAGTTCAGTGATTAATGGTTCAACAAGATCCAAAATCTTAATGGTTCAGCATTAACCATTCTATTCAGAAGCTGAAACAAACGTGTTGAATGATATTCAGCGTTGAGTGCAAATCTTTACTTAAAAAAAGTACTAATCAACAAATGAAAATCAAAACCTAATCATCAAGAAATGAAAATAAAAAAATCAATTAAAAAAAATAAAAACATACAAAACTATGAACTTCTAAAATCTACAAAAAGTCAACCCTTTGACTTCCAAGAGTGCATCAACTTACCTGCCACTGTGCCACTGTAAAATTTTTGATGGCTTTTTAATGAAACTTTTATTATTTGCCCTTTGAAACCCCTAAAGACTAAACCCTAACTTCTTGACTCTCACAGAAACACCATGCATATTGTTCAAGATTATTAACCTTTATCCACTTATTATGATTATCAAGTTTTTGGATCAACACAGACGCCACCATCATCACCATCATCAACAACACCATCATCATCACCATCACCATCACCATCTTCACCTCCCCAAATCATATTAGACAACTCATAAATCTTAACATCAAGACGAGGCATCCAAGCTTTCACATTCTTCCCTAAAGTCAACGTTTTATCCTGATCCCTAAAGAATCTTTCAGGCAATTCAACCATCTTGCTAGTAAACACATCTTCATCCACATAAACCCCTCTTTCAATCCAACTTTTATAAAACTTCTGCATGTGGGTCGCATCATCAAACGGGTACGTTCCATTTTGGATATAATATTCAAGAACACTCTTCAACAGATTAATCTCATGTAACTTCCTCCATGTTGTTATTGTTCTACTGGCTGAACCCTCCACAACATCTTTTGGGATGGCAAATTGCTGGCGTTTGCGTGGCGGACTATCGTCGTCTTCTGGGGTGAATGATTTGTAGCGTTTACGTGGTGGCAGTTGGTTCTTGTTGTTTCTTGAAAAACTACTGAACCGAAAATGAAATGGAGAGTTGGAACCAGGAGAATCCATGGTAGTTCTTAAAGAATCTTGATGGGTTTGTTTGATTTAACAGTGTTTTCAATGAAATGATGGAGTTTGAACAATGGTTTGATCGAGTGATTAGAGAGGAAGAAGATGATCGATATGAAGGAATTTCAAGAATTTGAACAATGTATTTCAGTAAGTTGGAAGTACGTGGACTTGAGTCAAGGAAATTGTAGTATTTATAGTTTTCTGAACACCCTAAAAAATAGCTTTGAGATTTAACTAAATTCTTACGATTTAATTATCTTGTGATTTGACCAAATTTTCATTTTTTATTAATAGTTATGTAAGATTATAAAATTTCTTGTGTTATATTACGAGATTCCTATAAATATATAACTATGCTTTATAATTAAAGCTTCACAATTCATATATTGTGTTACTTGAAATTAAAGACTAAGAGATTTTGTTTTAATTGTAGGTTAGGGTGTATGGGCACTACAAAATGAATCAATATGAAGCAATTAACGAGGCAATACCACTTTGTTTTTGCCAAAATGAACCCAAATGGTAAGGGGAAAAAATGAACCTGGTGAACCTTAGTATTGTAGGGTGCCTTGCATACCCTTAGATTTAGTTAGGGTTCAAAGGTGATTAAAAAATACCCTAACTTGAAATGGAACCTTTTGTCTACCGAATTTAGAGTATTCTACTTTCACAAAATTCATAGGGTTCAATAAGCAATCGAAATTTCACAATCAAGGGTGTGACACTCTATTAGCGGTCCTTATACATCGTATTAACAGAAATATGGTCGAAAGAAAGAGTCTCTATTTGATAGGGCTTCTTCCTATGCCTATGAATTTTACTGAGCCCAGATGGAAGAATCCGTTGAATCTTACAATATCAATAGATTAATTGTTTCACTCTTATATCTTTCAAAACGAAATCTATAAAAGTTTTTTCTTGAAGCAGAATGAAAGTTATCAAATAATAATAATAATTTTAATGTAATGTGAAAAAAATATAACTAACAAAAATAATTTTAATTTTATCAAGAATTTTATCAACCACACAACATAATAATAATTTAAACCTTCTCCTTATCAAATACAACTTTTAAGGTAGAATATAAAATGTTTTAATCAAACTAAACTAAAATACAATATAGTACCAAATGCTCTTTCAAAACATATAATATGTTGAGAAGTGGATTTATAGTTACTGATTTGAATATAGAATCCAAGATTGTCTTTTGTACATCACATCTTACAAATGTATTGTAGGATGTTTATAATTTCTAACAAAATTCCATAGTAATCTAAAATGTAAAATAGAATCTTTTACAAAAAGGATTGTAATATTTCAACACCCTAAAAGCTTATTTAGAGACCCCTTTATACGCTTCATATTGGATGATATAGAGCGTATAGGGTTTTTCTCATACATATATGCTCTAGATTGACAAATATGAAGCGTATAAGAAGTAGTTAAGGGGGGAAGGAATGGTTTCGGCAAGATGCCCCATGTCCACGGGAATTTCCATGGGGCAATGCGGAATGTTGTGGTGGAGAGGGTGGAGGTTGTGGCGTTTTGGAGCTCCCCCCCCCCCCCCCAAAAAAAAAGAGAGATGTGAAAAAGCTGATGTGACGCCGATTTGGAAAAGATAGGTGTTGTGAGTTTGGCAAGTAATGACAACACTCTCTCCACCCTAAAACTAGAGAGAGTGGTGGGCAAAGGCAAGGGCCTTTTGCCCCGCTACGTAGGCTCCACCTAGGTAAATGGGGCTTTGCCATTCACGACTTCACGTAGGAAAAATAAGGGGGTGATAAAAGGCAAGAAGACAATGACAAACAAAACAAACAATTAAAATACAACAATAAGGGTCTGTTTGGTATTGGGTAATGGAATGGACGAGGGAATGGAATGGACAAGGTAATGGAATGGAGAAGGTAATGGAATGGACAAGGGATTGAAATGAATGATTACCATTCCATAGTCATGTTTGGTTACACGTAAGAATGGAATGAATCATTACTTTGTATTGTTTGGTATGAAGGAAAAGACAAAGGAATAGAATCGGCGGTGGTGAGTGGTGGCGATGGTTGTTGGCAGCGGGTACTGGCGATGGTGGTTGGTGGTGGCAGAGGTAGTGGTGGTCGGTGGGTGGCGGCGGTCGGTGGTCGCGGAAGCGCCGATGACGGTGGTGATGGTGGTGGTTGTCAGTGGCGGCAACAACGATGGTTGGTGGTGGTGGTCGATGGTTGTGGGTGGCGACGTCTGGTGGTGATAGTAGCGATGACGATGGTGGTGGTCGGTGGGTGGCGACGGTCGGTGTTGGTGGCGATGGCGGTGGTCGGTGGTGGTGGTGGTTGGTGGTGGTGGCGGTCGTGACGATGGGTGGTAGTGGTAGAGGTGGGTGCCTGGGTGGTGGTGGTCAGTGGTGATGAAGGGTGACAGAGGGAATGGAATGGAAAAAAAAAACAGGGGGGTTGGATGGAATGAATATGGGGGGTTTTAGAGGGAATGGAATGGAGGAGGTAATGGATGATTCCATTACCTTGACCAAGCAAACACCTTTTTTTTTTCATTCCATCGTAATGCTCCATTCCATTTCGCCTCTCATTCCTGTGTACCAAACGCTACCTAAATAAAAAGAAAACAAAAGTCAAATGGTTAAATAGCCCCACACCCGCCCGCTGAAATTTTCTTGGGGCAAAGGGCAATGCTAAATGACGTGGTAGATGAGGTACTGGAGGCTAAGAAGCTTATTTTTTTTTTGAAAGGCAAACAAACTTTTATTACCAAACCCAAATATTTACATGTATATCCAATAGCAAGATGCTAAAGAGATATATAGTACAATTCATCCAAACCTATCATTTGTTACCAAAAACCAAGCCTACTAAGAATTAAACAGTGAGTTCAAAGGCCAGCAACTATTCCAATCCATTACGTAATGCCTTGCTCTATTTGTAATCCAGTTGTATGAGATTGACTTGATTTCGCTTAGACATTGATCCAGACTTGGCCGCTTCCCTGCGAATATCTTTTTGTTTCTTGTTGTCCAAATTGCCCATAGTGTTGTTAGGATGATCGCCTTAATCAGCTTCTTTTTTCTGCTCCCACATCCGTTGATTTTGTGCGCATTTAGGAGGTCTCTGAACTCGAAAATGATAAACTGCGGGATTCGACACCATTCGCTGACCTTGTTCCAGATCTGAGATGCGAAGTAACACGATGCAAATAGGTGTTCGGCACTTTCCGGATGGTCATTGCATAGGACGCATAGGATGGAAGTGTTGATGATCTTTCTTTTTGACAGTCCTTCGAGAGTAGGAATCCTTTCTTGCTCGCTCCGCCATGCTAGTAAATTGACTTTTCTCGGCACTAGGTTGCACCACTCATATGGATAAAACGGCACGGCATTAGCAGTCAACATCTTTCGGCAAGAGGCTATGGAGAAGGTCCCGGATTGGTCCGCATTCCACAGCCATTTGTCTGAAGTATTTGATAAACTGCAGTCCAGAAGAAGTTGTGTGCATTCCTGAAGTTCTCGTCTCTCTATTTCCTGCACAGGTTCACGTAACCAGACCCAACCCAAGTCCCAACCAGGCCCCTGCTGTGAAAGACGGGCTGCAACATTGCAGCCCTTATTCGACTCTAAAATAAAGAGATTAGGGAATGTGTACCTGAGTGGTTGTTCTCCAATCCAGCGATCAAGCCAGAACCGAGTCCCCGAACCGTTCCCCAACACACCTTTAAACAAACATTCAACCTGGATATTTGCTTCGTCGAAATCCTTTCCAACCTTTGTGATTGAGTTCCAAACCCCGGTTATGGTTGATTTGATGGGCAGAAACGACCATGCCCGGTCATTATGGTGAATGGAGTCAATTACTCTTCTCCAAAGGCTTCTTGGTTCCGTTTTATAACGCCACCACCACCTAAGCAATAGGCTCATGTTCATGTGCTTTAAAGAGCCCAAACCAATCCCACCTTTGTCTTTCGGGTTAATCACTCTCTCCCAAGCCACCCAAGCCGTTTTATTTTTCTCATCGTTTCCACCCCAAAAGAAACGTCTTCTAAGTTTTTCAAGTTGCTCTAAAATACCACTTGGTGCTCGGAAAAGTGAGAAGTTGTACAAAGGGAGGCTATCTAGTACGGCTTTGAGCAAGACAACTCGTCCACCAATTGATAGTGTTTTTGCTTTCCATTTGGACAATCTCCCATTACACACATCGATTACGCCTTTCCAATACTTAGCTTGATTCATATTTGCCCCTATTTGCACTCAAGATACGTGCACGGTAAAGAGCCATGGTTAAGCCGTAGTGAGTTGGAAACTTCCAAAACAGCCTCATTGCTCACCGCTACACCGAAAAGTTTGGATTTATGGTGATTCATCTTCAGTCCCGAAATGAGATAGAAACATCTAAGTAACCGGATAATGTTGCCAATGCAATTACCTTCCCACTCACCCATGATCATTACATCATCCGCGTACATAAGGTGTGATAAAGAGGAGTGAAGATGCGGAAGTTTGATACCATTGATTGCACCCAAGATTTCAGCTTTGTCCATGAGGCATGAAAGAGCCTCCATCGCAATTATGAAAATGAAAGGAGAAAGAGGGTCGCCTTGACGGACGCCTCGGTAGCACTGAAATTCCCAAGATGGCCATCCGTTGATGAGCACCGAGGTACGAGAGGATTGGAGAATCCCCTGAATCCATTTTCTCCACCGCTCCTTGAAGCCCATTTGGTTGAGTACCGAATCTATAAAGCCCCAATTAATGCTGTCAAAGGCCTTCTCAAGGTCAACTTTCAGCAAGAAAGCCGGTTTTTTATGTCTTTTTGCCCATGCGATGACTTCGTTCAGGATTAGGGGTCCATCCAGAATGTTCCAACTTGACATAAAGCCGGTTTGAACTTCTGAAATGAGGCTGCCCATAACCTTTTTAATTCTATTAGCTAGGACTTTGGAGATAATTTTTGAGACGCATCCGATCAAGCTAATAGGCCGGTATTCATTAAGCGATATTGGATCAATGTTCTTTGGGATAAGTACAATGAAAGATGATGCACAACCCCGGCTGATGGTACCCTGCTCGTAAAATTCATAAAGGACTTAACAGATATCTTCCTTCAAGAGATCCCAAAAATGCTTCAGGAAGGCAAAATTAAAGCCATCCGGTCCAGGCGCTTTGTCGCTACCACAATCCCAAATAGCATCCTTTATTTCTTGGGTGGAGAATGGTGCCACGAGCATGTTTGCTTCATCGTCCGATAACTTGTTAATGTTTGGACAGGAAAACGCAGGTCTGGAAAGCATAGGCTCGACATATTTCCTTGCAAAGAACCTTCTTGCTTCCCACTTCATTGAATCAGGCTCGTTGCACCATTCGTTGTTGATTGAGAAACCACTAATGCGCTTGCTATTGTTGTTGAAGTTTACCATCCCATGAAAGAAGCTAGTGTTTTCATCCCCCTCAATTGCCCATTTTATCCGAGATTTCTGTAACAAATCCCGCGCTTCCTCAGCTTTTAGGGTCTCCCGGTCTTTTTTGGCTTCCGACCACCTTGCCTTCTCATCCTCTGTTAGAGCACGTGTGATGTGTGAAATGTGTAGTAAATAAATCGGTCAAGTTTTAAAAATGGAAAAACCTACAAAACCACACACTAACGGCAAGTGTACCGGTCGCAGTGCAGCAAAGCAAGTAAGTCCGGAATATCGAACCGTGGACACAATATTGCGACTCTCGGTACTAAACCTCTGTCGACTCCTAGCCTAATAATTTGGATTTTTAAGAATTAATTTTAAACTTAAATGCAACTAAAATAAAAGCAATTAAAATGAATAACACAGAAACGAAAACAGGAAACTAAGGACACTGGATCGAACTCAGATAATATGGAAGGCAACTACCTAGGTCTAGAATCCTACCCGCAGACTCACAATTTTTGGAATCGAATAATGGATTGGCTACCAGGTTTTCTAAAGATACGCCCGACCCAGGAAACCCCTAAAGCATGCTAGATCACCTCCCGGTCTCACTAACACCTCTCAAAAAATCCTAAGGGACGTGTAAATCACTGGTTACTAGTTCAGATCACCTCCCGGCATCACCTCACTAGGGAATGCTAAGGTACTCGAAAGACTCGCTCACCTCCCGGTCTCGCTAGTCACAACACACCCAAAAATGTGAAGGAGTAATCTAATTGGCTTGGAAATAATTCTGAATTACAAGAATCTAAAGACACACTAGGCAAGGATCACCTCCCGGTCTCACCTCTACCCGATACCTAAAGATCTAGACAACCCGACACCCTATCTCCTCCCGGTCTCAAGGAATGGCAGAATACCTAAGTCCTCTAAACTCTCAAATCAAGTTCCTATGGAATTAGACGTCAAAAACCATAAACTAGTCACAAGCACAAAGCAGGCAACCTAACATGCATCTATAACTGAAAGACATTCAACAAGACACATGTGGAACTATCAAAGATCATAAATTAGACTTAAATACGCATATGCATCATAACCAAACACAATTAAATCTTTACCAAAACATAAGCCAATTATATAATTAAACGAATCCGAAAGTCATAAGAAAGCTAAGTATTCATCATAACGACCTAGGTAGCCAAAAAGTTTAGCTACTCATTAACATGGAAAAAGCTAAAAACATAGGTTCAAAATAACACAAACTCATGGTCTCAATATTTATGAACACGGAGTAAATAAATATAAAAACTATAACGTTTAGTGATCAAACCCGAGCCTTTAATCTTGAACCAAGCCTTCCTCCTCTCCAACTTATTTAGAAGCTGCTGCTTCTTTCGAGTTCTCCTTGGAGGCGGCTGCTTCGATGTTGTTGATGCCCTTCCCTTCGAATTATAATATGTGGCGGCTGTCAATTGTTCGATAATAATATTAGGAGCCTTCCCTCAACCTTAATTCTCGTGACCTCCTTCTTATTGGACTTTGACTTTTTGGGCTTGGGTCACTGACACTTGGCTCTAGCTTGTTTTTTTTTTTTTTTTTTTTCTTTTTGTCAGTCCACTCACGAGACATAAGTCTCTTCAAAACTTATTTCTTTTTTTTTTCTTTTATTATTATTATTATTAATTATTATTATTATTATTATTAAACTCCAAGCTAGAATAGAGTGTTCCTTGGCTCGACCAAAGTGACTCGTTTATGCTCCAACGTCCAAGAACACATACTCTCAAGTGTTGGTGTCTCGATTAAAATTCTTTCGTTTTGAGCTCATTTTCTTCAAACACCTATAAAATAATAAAATACATAAATACATAATAAAAACGACACGAAACAACTAAAAACGTGACCAAATAATATACAAAATACATAGGAAAAGAGATGTGTTTTACAACACATCAAACATCCCCACACTTAAACCTTTTTCGTCCCTGAAAAAGCATAGAATGGAATCATAACCAGGACCTTCGGTTTCCAAACTCTATTAATACTTTTTATTAATTTGGCAAAACAACATACTAACTGCAACTGCTGGTATTGTGATCCACCTAAACCCAACCACCGACTAATCAAGCCCTTTTCGTGTTTTATCAATTAGGTTCAATTTAGCTCAATTATCTAAGGGTCTCACACTCAAGAGTCATAACTCTATCCTAATTCCAAATCCAGCTTATAAGGTAAAGATTAATATCTACCACTTTATATAAACGCCCTTATGTATTTAGAACCAAATATGATGGAAGATGGATGAAGTTTATGAGCTTAGACACTTTTATTTTTGTTTTCATACCTAACCCAGAGGTTGTCTCAATCAGAGTCACCATCCCCAAGAGCGACAGCATGAGCTTCGGTATTCTTTTTCTTTTTTTTTTCTTTTTTTTTCTTTTAGTCTAGCTCAATTGATGGATATGTGGATTTTTTTTTCGGGCGCCACTTTTCACCGGATTTATTCTCATAAAAAGGATCAAGTGTGCCAGTTGATTCAAAATACCTATAGGCATTTACTTATAGTGGTACCTCTTATACTATCAACGGTTTCCGACTCGGCCAATCATCCTAAGGTGAGAACCCACAAGATTTCATGATTATATTTATTTTGTATATTATAACACTATTCGGGAAACTATCACAGTCGGCTGGGCCTACCAACACATCACAGGCAACATGTTCTCTACCTTATATTCTCTTATATATAATATTGAAAGACCGAAAATCCTAATTTTACCTATCACTTTCCATTTAAAATCACACAAAATCAGGGACAATTTTTTATTTTATTTTATTTTTTTTATTTTTTATTTTTTTTCATCATTTTTTTTTACTCAACCTACAACTAAACAAAATAAAGACGAAGTCTCCCATCCCCACACTTAGAAAGGCACAGTGTCCTCAATGTGCTCCAGGATACAACGTAAACTAAAAATAAAAATGCAAAAATAAAATAGTACTAAACTAAATATATAACAACAAAGTAAATGGAACAGACTCCCCTGGAATATGTGGCGATAGCTCGCAGAGAGTGTTCCGTCCGTCCATCATCTACAGCCGTATAGCATTTCCTTCGCGACCATAGTCAGAATCCTGCAAAAAATAAACTAAAAACAAACTGAAAGTAAAATGACTCAATGACAAGTGAGATGCCGGTTTACAAAAATAATTTTAAGATCGACCCCCACCCGAATGGAGATTGAGAACGGGTGGGAGAGATCCAACAGTGAAAAAGGCCAAGGCAATCCCACAAGACTCGATAAACTAAAATAAATAAATAAAAATATAAAATAAAATAAAATAAAGAAGAATGAAAATAAAATAAAAGAAAAACATATCTGGCGAATGATGATACAAAACTCTACACTTGGGTTCTTACTTGAAGAACCTATTCTTTTATCAAGCACTCTAACCTGGATCAACGAGGATATCTACACCATCCTCATGTAAATCAATCATGTTACTAATGTTATCTCTCCCAAGGCATGATATTTTCCACCTAAATCTAAGATCACCAGAAAATATTTTTAAATGCGAGTGGTGAATCAGGATCCTATCCCCACACTTAGATTTATTCACTACCTCAAGGCTAGATTTAAACAGTGCCTTATTCTCCTCATCTATCTTGAGCTCACTCTCATATTCGTGGGATAGCAAAATATGAACCGAGGGCTCATCTATCACCTCCTCGGAACTCTCAACAACCTTAACTACCTCTAACATATCGGGAGGCTCACCGGCTACACAACCCGGATCATGCTCCACAGGAACTACAGTCTCCATCTCTACCTCCTGCCTCTCTTCTGTTTGGTGCCGCCTATCTAATAAGTCTACTCCGCAGATATAGTCAATGCACCGGTCGACATGTGACATGAAAGTGCCAATAAAGCACACAGATTCGACCTGACTACTCATACTTTCCCTAGACCTATTAACACCAAAGGTGATGGAGTCATCCCCTACACGCAGTGTAATCCGACCATCTAAGACATCGATCAATGCCCTTGCGGTGCGTAAGAAGGGTCGTCCTAAGATCAACGGCACATGCTCGTCCTCCCGTATATCAAGAACGACAAAATCAACGGGAAACACGAAGCTCTCCACCCTTACTAGCAAATTCTCTAGAATGCCCATAGGGTACTTAATAGATTTATCAGCCAACCGTAAGCACATCCTAGTTGGATTCAACTCCCCAAGATCTAATCTCTTAAACATGGAATAGGGCATGAGATTAATGCTAGCACCTAAATCAGCGAGGGCGTTCCTAACTGTCAAACCACCTATCTGACAAGGGATAGTGAAACTCCCAGGATCAGTCATCTTCTCGGGTAGTTTATTAAGAACGACAGCCGAACACTCCTCACTCAGAGTGACTTGGGAAAGCTCTTTCAACTTCTCCTTGCGGGACAGCATCTCCCTTAAGAACTTCCCATACTTAGGCATATCTCTATGAACATCAATGAATGGGACATTAATCTTAGGTTCTTTAGACAAATCAATGAAGTGCTTGTATTGCTCTAAGTGCTCACTCTTACTCAACCTACCAGGATATGGCAGTACTGGTTCATAAGGAGTAGGTGGAACATAAACCTTTTTGGGCACCTCCTCAGACTGTTTCTCCTCCAACCTACTTTTGGGCTGTGCGGTACTTGCTGGGTCTAGCCTAGTGGGTTGCACCTTGCCCCGAGATTCTAACCTAATCTCCTCATCTACAATCTCATCCTCAACTACCTCACTCTCTCTCGACACTGGGTGATCAACTCCCGTGCCCTTACCACTTTCGGTGAACACCGCGTTCACCTGAGCATCTGTAGAATTCTTGGTCATCTTACCAACTAACTCTCCTACGACCCTCTCTAAACTCTGGAGCGTCGACCCCTGATTCCTAAATAACAGCTCAAATTCCTGATTTTTCTTTTGCTGCTCCTGATAACGGGTCTCACGCTGCATCACTATGGTCTCTAAGAGTTTATTCGTCCTAGCCTGATTCTCCTCATTTTTCTTTATTAACTCATTAATCTCAGACTTGGGATCTCCTACACTCTGGCATCCAGAGTTGTAACTTTGGACATAGTTCAACTCCTCACTGGGACCTAAGTGGCAATCTATGGTCTCATGACCCCCTCTACAAATCTCACACTTAGCACTAATCTTAACCTGAATATCCTTCATGACCTTAGCTAAAGACTCTACCTGGGCGGCTAGTGCAATGCTACTCTCAACAGAATGTATACCCTTAGGGGCAGCAATAACGCCCCCAGAGCCAGGCTCAATGTATGTGCTAGTGGCTAGGTCCTCTATCATCTCAAGGCATTCAGCAGCGGTTTTGGATTTCATCATATTACCGCCTGCTGTAGAGTCAAGAAGTCTTTTGGTCGCTTCAGAAACTCCAGTATAGAATTTCTCCACGACTCTCCATTCCTCAAGACCATGATGAGGGCACTTATTCAGAAGTGCCTTGAATCTGTCCCATGTCTCATAGAAGGACTCCCCTGGCTGCTCAGTAAAGGCATAGATAAGATTTCTAAGACGAGCAGTTTTAGCAGGGGGAAAATACTTCTGCAGGAATCTCGTCTGAAGATCAGTCCAAGAGGTGATGGCTCCCTGTGGGAGGGAGTCCAGCCAAGTGAGGGCCTGATCAGTAAGTGAGAACGGGAATAGACGCAAACAAATGGCGTCATCAGTGGCACCATTAAGCTGGAAGGTGCTACAGACTCTACCAAATCTATTCAAGTGGGCATATGGGTCTTCATCACGCAAGCCGTGAAACTGAACTGAGTGAGATATGGTGTTGATCAAAGTGGGTTCAATGGTCCAGTTGTTCGACTCAATAATGGGTAGTGTAATACTGGACCTGATGTGAGTGGGTGTAATGCTGATGAGTTCAGCGAAAGTCCTACGTGCAGCCATTTCTATGTGATCTATCTGGTGGGCAAAATGTTCTAGGACTGCAACGGGGTACTTCCTATGCACACAGAGAAACTAAAACTATGCTAGAATAAGAAAAACAAATAGCAAATAAAAATGAAGAGCAAATAATCAAATAAAGAAAACTAACAACTAATCCTAATCAAACAAATAGCAAATAAACAAAAATATATTTTTTTTCTTTTTATAAAATTAAAAATGAAAATCTACCAAACTAAGAAAGCAATAAAATGACTAGATCCCCGACTCGGGTCGTCCTCGAAAGCGCACTGTGTCCCCGGCAACGGCGCCAAAAACTTGATGTGTGAAATGTGTAGTAAATAAATCGGTCAAGTTTTAAAAATGGAAAAACCTACAAAACCACACACTAACGGCAAGTGTACCGGTCGCAGTGCAGCAAAGCAAGTAAGTCCGGAATATCGAACCGTGGACACAATATTGCGACTCTCGGTACTAAACCTCTGTCGACTCCTAGCCTAATAATTTGGATTTTTAAGAATTAATTTTAAACTTAAATGCAACTAAAATAAAAGCAATTAAAATGAATAACACAGAAACGAAAACAGGAAACTAAGGACACTGGATCGAACTCAGATAATATGGAAGGCAACTACCTAGGTCTAGAATCCTACCCGCAGACTCACAATTTTTGGAATCGAATAATGGATTGGCTACCAGGTTTTCTAAAGATACGCCCGACCCAGGAAACCCCTAAAGCATGCTAGATCACCTCCCGGTCTCACTAACACCTCTCAAAAAATCCTAAGGGACGTGTAAATCACTGGTTACTAGTTCAGATCACCTCCCGGCATCACCTCACTAGGGAATGCTAAGGTACTCGAAAGACTCGCTCACCTCCCGGTCTCGCTAGTCACAACACACCCAAAAATGTGAAGGAGTAATCTAATTGGCTTGGAAATAATTCTGAATTACAAGAATCTAAAGACACACTAGGCAAGGATCACCTCCCGGTCTCACCTCTACCCGATACCTAAAGATCTAGACAACCCGACACCCTATCTCCTCCCGGTCTCAAGGAATGGCAGAATACCTAAGTCCTCTAAACTCTCAAATCAAGTTCCTATGGAATTAGACGTCAAAAACCATAAACTAGTCACAAGCACAAAGCAGGCAACCTAACATGCATCTATAACTGAAAGACATTCAACAAGACACATGTGGAACTATCAAAGATCATAAATTAGACTTAAATACGCATATGCATCATAACCAAACACAATTAAATCTTTACCAAAACATAAGCCAATTATATAATTAAACGAATCCGAAAGTCATAAGAAAGCTAAGTATTCATCATAACGACCTAGGTAGCCAAAAAGTTTAGCTACTCATTAACATGGAAAAAGCTAAAAACATAGGTTCAAAATAACACAAACTCATGGTCTCAATATTTATGAACACGGAGTAAATAAATATAAAAACTATAACGTTTAGTGATCAAACCCGAGCCTTTAATCTTGAACCAAGCCTTCCTCCTCTCCAACTTATTTAGAAGCTGCTGCTTCTTTCGAGTTCTCCTTGGAGGCGGCTGCTTCGATGTTGTTGATGCCCTTCCCTTCGAATTATAATATGTGGCGGCTGTCAATTGTTCGATAATAATATTAGGAGCCTTCCCTCAACCTTAATTCTCGTGACCTCCTTCTTATTGGACTTTGACTTTTTGGGCTTGGGTCACTGACACTTGGCTCTAGCTTGTTTTTTTTTTTTTTTTTTCTTTTTGTCAGTCCACTCACGAGACATAAGTCTCTTCAAAACTTATTTCTTTTTTTTTTCTTTTATTATTATTATTATTAATTATTATTATTATTATTATTAAACTCCAAGCTAGAATAGAGTGTTCCTTGGCTCGACCAAAGTGACTCGTTTATGCTCCAACGTCCAAGAACACATACTCTCAAGTGTTGGTGTCTCGATTAAAATTCTTTCGTTTTGAGCTCATTTTCTTCAAACACCTATAAAATAATAAAATACATAAATACATAATAAAAACGACACGAAACAACTAAAAACGTGACCAAATAATATACAAAATACATAGGAAAAGAGATGTGTTTTACAACACATCAACGTGTTTCCACCAAACCATCAAGGGAGTCAATGATTTGGTTTAATTCTTTTTCTTTAGTGGTTCTCCTTTCCTTTTCGAGTGATAGCCAGTTTTTAATGGCTTCTTTGATCGCCTTAAGCTTGTTTGCAAGAACCATATCCGCGTTACCTGAGAAGTTAACTCCTTCCACCGCCCCTTTAACAATTTCTTCGAACCCGGGAGCTTCCAGCCACGAATTGTAGAAGTGGAAAGGGGTGTGGCCGTAGTTAACCGTGGCCGTAGAGAGTACTAATGGGCTGTGGTCCGAATCCCGGCGTGGGAGGGCGGTGACAGTTGAGTTCGGCCATATATTCCAAAAGCTATGATTAACCAGAAAGCGATCAATTTTACTAAGTTTGGTACCTCCATCAGAAACACGCGTGAATTTTCTGCCACCCATAGGGTATTCAAGCAATCCGTTGTCATCGATGAAATGGTTAAATGCCTCGGCACAGGACGAATTGAAAACTGAGTTCATCCTTTCTTCAACCGCCCTAACCGCGTTAAAATCGCCCATAAGTAACCATGTCCCTCCCTTGGTTTCCATGTGTTCCGAAATTAGGTCCCATAATGCCTTTTTGGCAGGGACCCCTTGCGGCGCATAGATGTTGGCTATATGGATTAATTCATTCTGTTGCAAGAGGGTACATGTGAGAATCATGACAGAACGGTGTTTGTAGACCTGTGAGCATTTAAAGAAGCCGGGATCCCAGATACAAAGAAGACCACCAGAAGTGCCTTCAGCGTTAATCCAATCGTGTTCCATTGGTCTTCTACCCCAAATCTTGTGTGCTTGAATCTTGGCCCCGTCGCTTCTCATTGTCTCCTGAATTGCGATAAATCTTACGTTTTGACTCCTGATAAGTTCACCTGTGGAGAGCATTTTGGGCTCCTCTCCAAGCCCCCTGATGTTGTATGACATAAAATTCATTGGAGAAGAGTGGTGTCTCCTTCCTCCCTGATGGTACTCTCCAATTGATCTTCAAAACCTTCCATGTTAATACCAATAGAGTCTCCGAAGATTGCTGTGAGGATTGCTTCTTGGTGTGACGGGTCCAGGGGTATGTTCGTTGGTTGCACAGGCGGATCTGAACTTGAGTCAACATCAGTGGGGAGGGTAGACGGTGGGGCTGGGTTGGAACCAAAGGAAAAGAGTGGTGGAGGGTCCGATGATGAGCGGGTCACAGGGGTGGAGGGGGAGGTATGGGTAGAGGTAAGAGGAGAAGGAGGTATACAGGGTGGATTGTTAGAAGAGCCAATCGAAAACCGTAGGTTGTCTTCAGGGGTGATAGGTGGGAGTGGGGGTGGCGGGTTGCGTTTTGGGTAGGCAAGCAGAAAAGGGTCATGGGCTGGGTTGATTGGATCAGGTTGGGAAGTCTCCTCACAAATGGTGTCAAGTCTGGGTCTTTTTCTAGAGGCAGGCCCACTAGAGCTTTTAAAAACAGGCCCAATATAGGATTGTTGTGGGGGAGGCAAATTAATACAAACTTCCTGGGAATTGACTGTGAGGTTAATATTCTCCCTGTGGGTCCCACCTGTGTTTGTTTGTTTCCCATGCAAATGATTATGTTTTTCTTGGAGGTCTTGGGCCAATCCATTAACATTGGAACTTTCATGCATTAAAGTGAATGACTCTTCCCCTCCCATGCAAGTTTCCAAAAGACCATTCGTTTCCTTGCCGGACGTTTCACCGGAGTTGACACCGGGATTTACATTCAGTGCCGGAGTGGAGTTTTGGTCCAGACCTTCCGTTATTTCTCCTTTTTCGGTCTCGTTGTCTAGCATGATGATGTCGTTAGGACACTTTGTTCGGAGAGATAGTTTACCTGAGTTGGGATCTAGCGCCATGTCTGAAGATTGGGCTAAGTCTCCTTTTGCAATTGTGAAGTCTGGGCTCCAGTGTTCATCGACTTCAGTGATCCAAACCTTAAACGATTGATTTAGACATAAAATATTGTATTGACCCGTCACCCGATTTCCATGCGGTAGTAGTATGGCCACCTGTTCGGAGGCTAGATTACCGTCTTCAATGGAGGCCACTGAGTTATGGACAACTTTCCCAAGGCTTCCTGCTATGTTATTAATCACCCTATCGTCCCAAAAGTGGATTGGAACCCCCATGATTTTTATCCAAGCAATCCTTTCAAATGGTAGTTCCTGATTTTTCCATTCCTCTAGTGTAGAGAACCACCTTTCCCAGATTTCTTTCTTGTTGTTTAGGAAGGATCTTGCCATGCTAATGGTGAGGAAGGTTAACATTACTCGTAGGCCCCCGACATACCGTATCGTTACTCGATCAACGTCAATCTGATTTAGGAACTCCTCCATGCACGAGAGCCTATTCAAGTCTAAAGCATATCCTATCAGGGAGCATTTGGCCCATGAACCTGCCTCCAGCCGTGGCCTGCTGGGAACTTGGATCCTGATAGTTTTCTCAATGTTTTCCTTAACTCCCGTGGTAATCTCCCGGTAAGATAGATCTACAATGGGTTTCCAGGCTTGGTGTGGTGGTGGTTTATGGTTAGGTGGTGGAGGAGGTGGGGTGGTGGTGGCGGTGGCGGTGGTGGGTGGGGTGCTCTTCCAATTCTCCGGTTGTTGTTGGTGGGAAGCCTATCGTATTTCCCAAACTTAGCTATGTTAACGACCACCCTGTTCGTACCGATGATCACTTGACTCAACATTTTTGGTGTTTCAATTCCGTCCCTGATATCCTCATACCTGATAAATGCAAAATACCGACCGAGCTTGTCCTTCCTGCCAGGTAGATACGCATCAACCATGTTACCATGGTGTTTGAAACTCTTCCAAAGGTCTTCAAGAGAACACCAGCTGGGTAGGTTTGTGACGAAAAAGGTTGTTGATTTGTCGATGAAGGTGTGTTGTTGTGGATGGGGAAACGGTTCTGACCTTCTGCGCCGGCGAGGGAACTCCCACCCTTCCCCACTCTCTCTTTGCCGCTCTCTCTCTCTCACACTCTCTCTCAGTCATCTCTCTTTGAACCGATGGTTGGTACGTTGAAATCACATACTAACTTAAAGGCTTTGAAATGATGAGGCTTTGAGTTCAATTGCCGGTAATCACATACTAACTTAGGAGTGGAGCTCAAAGGCTTTGAAATGATGAGGTTTTGGCTAAGAAGCTTATAAGAGACGAAGTCTAAGGTGCTGTTTGTTTTTTCTGAGGCAAAATGTATGCAGTCTGCGGACCACATCTGCAGACATCTGCAGGAGAAGAGGTGGACCAAAGGTCTGCAGTCTGCAAGAGGAAGACTGTTTGTTTTTTAACATCTGCAGCGTAACCCAAAACCAATTTTTTTAACATCACTTTTTTACATTTTTTTAACTATCATTTTTTTTATTAAAAATTATCATTTTACATACGTTTTTTTATCATTTTAATGGTCAATAATTTCAACGTTTTTAATGGTCAAGAATTTCATCGTTTTTAACTATCATTTTTGTATTAAAAATTATCATTTTTAATGGTCAAGAATTTCTTCCTCTCTCTCTAAACACACACACACACAATTCCAAACAAACCGTATGTTCCTCTCTCTCTCTCTAATAAATAAAACAAACACAACAGAAGACACCTACCTTTCCTTTTGCACATCAAGGGAGGGACCTCTAAAGAAGTTATTTTATACAGGGGAGGGTGAAGGGCAGCGGCGGCGGGGGAGGAGAAAGGAGGGAGGATGGCGGCGGTGGCAGGGGAGGAGAAAGGATGGATGATGGCGGCGCTGGCAGGGGTGGTGAAGGAAGAGGGCGACGGCGAGGGAGGAGAAAGGAGGGAGGATGGCGGCGGTGGCAGGGGAGGTGAAAGGGGAGGGAGACGGTGGGGAGGAGAAAGGAGGGAGGAGAAGGAGGAGGAGGAGGAGAGTTCCAGTGAAGAAGAAGAAAAAAAAGAACCAGAAAAAGAAGGGGAGAAGTGAGGGAGAAGAGGTGAGAAGACTTTGGTCCAAGTCTGCACCAAGAAGAGGACGGGCAGACGTTTTTAAGTGGAAGGTCTTCCGAAAAACAAACAATCTGCGCGACCCAAACGTCTGCCCGCGTCTGCGCGGCGCAGATAGAAGTGGCCAGAAGCTCTTCTGACAGAAAAACAAACACCACCTAAATAAATTTTATGGATATTTAAATACATAGACGGAGCGTTGAAAAAATAACATATTCTGCATCAACAACTCACTCCTTTTATTGGCGGGAAAATTGTCATCCCCAATTATCACAATTAGGGTTTCATTTTACAAAACCCAGAAGCATTCCTCAATCCACAGCCAATCAACCAAATATTTTGCTTACTTGATACTACACCCACTCAATCAAACTTCTGCAAGCTTGTTTCTTTACACAAAAAACAATGAGCACAGAAGAAATCCCACATCCTACAAGAAGAACAACCAGATTATCATCATCATCATCATCCCACACCCCAAACCCTACAAAAAGTACCAATCTTTCACCACTCACGCTTCATGATCTCGTCTATGGATCACAACAACAAGAACCCATATCTTTAAACGATCTAATTTCCACTCTACCAGGAAGAAAAACCCAAATTCTTGAACTTATACGTCTTTTAGGTCCTGTAAATTCACCCATGTCTCCGTTGTTTATATACGGTGGCGCCTCGACCGGTAAAACGAGTACTGTTCTGTCGGTTTTTCGACACTTAAACCGGCCGTTTGTGTACTCTAGTTGCAGGACTTGTTACAATGCACGCCAACTGTTTGATAATATTCTTAACCAGCTTTTGCTTCATAGGAAGAGTGAAAATAATGGTTATTCGAGTGCGAAGAAGTGCGAAAAGCCGGCGGATTTTGTTAATCTTTTGAAGGAGGCAGTTATGGGAGTTGTGGATGGTTTGAAGGGATTGGAAGGATGTGGTAATGGAAGTATGGTTTACTTGATTTTTGATAGTTTAGAGCTTGTTAGGGATTGGGATAAGAGTGGGACTATATTGCCTCTTTTGTTTAAGCTTCATGATGTTTTGAAGGTTGCTGATATGGGTTTGATTTTTATTAGTGGTTCATCGCTTGATACGTATCATTCGGATACTGGGCTTGTTGATCCGATATCGGTTTATTTTCCTGATTATACTGAAGATGGCCTCAGGCAAATTTTTATGAGGAACCAATCGAATCCGAAACTCCAATTGGCTTTTCTTGAGTGAGTGATATAGGTTTATGCAGGAATTGCTGTTCTTGTTTATGATATAGTTTAAAATAGGTGCCGATCATTGCTTTGAATACCGAATTGCTACTTTTCAAACTCTATATGGACTTTGTGTTATAATATCTGCATTATATAATTTTTTGGAATGTCACACATTGGAAAAGTTTTTTGTTTTTATGATGTCATTTACCCACTCTTCACAGTCAACTACAAGTATATGAGAGCATCCGGTTTTCTGATTATCAATGACAATGATTGAATTTGGAGTGGTATGCAAGAAGTTATTTTGCTATAAGAAAAACAATTATGTAGATGCACGTATAGATTTATGCTATTGATTATCTTATTGTTTGATTCCGCTTCTTCAAAGCGCACTAAATCACTTTGAAGAAGGCTCATCCAAACACCTTCGAAGTATTTTGAAACTTGATATTGTTATCGTTAACAGCTAAACTTGTATTATACCTTTTTGTTTGAATTTGAGAGTGCATGATATGATTACTAGAAGTATGTTTTTTTAATAATGGATCTTATGTTACACAGTGTGGTATTAAAACCTTTCTGTCGAGTAACAAGAAGGCTTGATGAGTTATCTGCTGCTTTATCGCCATTATTCAAGAAATACTGTGAGCCATTAGATGATTTGGATGTTATCCCTAACGAAGAAACTAAAAGAAAGTTGTTTAGTTGTCTGAAACCTCATATTGGTCCTGCTCTGAATGAGATTTTCAGTCTCACTTCTCAGCCATCTGTTGAAGCTGGAATAAAAAACACTCTGAAAAGAAGTAACAGCTTGAAGAAATTTGGAAATGATTCTATTGATGATATAGACTTCCATATGTCTACTTCTGCAAAATATCTCCTCATTTCTGCATTTCTTGCTTCCCGAAATCCCGCTACCCTCGATGCATCATTCTTTGATTCAACTGGTGGTTCTGCTAATCAGAAAAAGAAAAGAAAGTAAGTGCTTTCATAAGTTTTAATATTAAGTAGTGTGATATCATTAATATAAGTTCTTCATAAGTCATAATTCATTTTGCTGTTTCCTTAACTAATTACCCTTTAAGCACTACTAGGAAACCCGTATAGTTGTTGAAAAGATGAAGTTTCAAGTTTAGGATGCTGTCTTTAAGGCGGTTGTGCCTGACAAGTAATGAAGCTTATGACCTTGTCTGTTGTTGCAGTTGTGCCTGGATATGCTTCTTTAAACTCAGGGCACTAGTCTTACATAGATTCTTTTTTTTTTTGGAAAATGAAATTTCATGTTGAACTTGAATTGTTGTATTCATGTTACTAGAAAAGATTTAAATTTTGCACGAATTTTGAAACAAACTTTATACTGTTTCCTGACTTTATTAACTTTATATTAGGCACAAATTAGGAACCAACTTACATTTTGTCATCAATTTCTGTAACCAGTATTATTACCGATTGAAGCAACTAATGGTTGCCGCACATCATCTTTTTGATGATATTTTTTTTATTTTTCATTTGTAAATATACATTTTTTAAAGGCATATGTAAATATACATGCCAAGTTGAATCTATAACATGATGCTTGATAATTATTTTTTATTAAAAAAATTATCATTTTTTGAACTTTCAATGAAATTATTATAGAATTCTTTTCACATAAGTCTTTATTGCATATATGAGTACTGAGGTTGGTTGCTAAGATCAGTTATCAGTAATTGTACAGCAGTTTCTATTTTGTCTAATAAAAATTAGTTACTAAAATCGGGAAAAAGTGGAACATTTGTTTATATTTCATGCGCTGTGTCTATTTTGCTAATACATTTTTTTTTGTGTCTACGAGGCTGAATATTTAACTACTCTTTAATGTACAGGGCTTCTGAAAAATCAAGGGATTTGAAGGAGGCTTCAGAGCAAGAACTGTTCATGAAAGGCCCTGGAACTTTTCCATTAGAAAGATTATTAGCTATTTTTCAGTGTATCGCATCAAGTGATGAATACTCACTTGAAAACGATGACGATTCACAAGAAACAACGGGTTTAGGTGGCGATTTTGGTGAAACCAATCTTATGTCTGATATCCTCTTGCAAGTATCAAGTCTTTGCAATGCTAATTTTATAACCAAAGGTGGAAGTTGTCCACTAGAAGGATCCACTCGATATCGGTCCACAGTTAGCGAGGATCTGGCATTAAAAGTGATATTCATAAACTTATTTATATGATTCTTTATAAACTTTTTGTTGGTTTTTCATTTTTTTTTATATTTTTGTTTTTATGTGTAGGTAGCAAGGAGCTTAAAGTTCCCGCTGTCAAAGTATTTGTACAGAAGATAGTATGCTAGGAGAAATCTAGTTGCAGTCTCTATTAAGGACCGTATCTTGACTCGGCCTTTGAAGGTTAGCTGTAATACTTTTTTAAATTTTATTTTTAATTTATGGAGCTTATAAGAAAACTAAGTTTCTTTGATAGGTGTCAAAGTATTTGGTAATATGTTATACATGTTGCCATGCTGGTCTGTTTTGTACCTTAAGAACTTTGTTATGAACCTTATGTTCTGTTTGGTGACCTACTTTAGTTGCATTGTTGAAATACAAGCAGATCAAATGTTCTTGTTTTAGGGTTGGTTTCATGTCTACAAGATTTATTGGTAGTGTTGGTCAACTCTTTCGTTCATATATGCCTTTGGTGAAACTTGTAATAACCACATCTTCTGGAAAGTTGGTTATTGGACCAAGAGTTGACAACTAACAAGGCATGTGTATAAAACTATGAATGGATTGATTTGGGTGATTATTTTAAAAGAAGTCTTTTTTAAGTGGCTGGGTCAAGTGGCACCACGCACACTTAAGAACCCACAATGTTGGGTTCGTTACGGCTTACATACGCCAAGCGCGCATTCAACTTTTGTAGGAATAGGTGAGGCCTCCCATGATTCCAAAGAATCTCAACCTACTATCCACAGAGGGGCATAGAGACCGGGGATCAAACATCACTGTCCAAGGAAGTTCCTTTATTATTACCGCCAAAATCTTGGTTTGAACTCAGTGACTCTCCCTAGACTCACACTTAACCCAATTAGCATTTGCCAATTAAGCCGAGGATCATTGGCTAAATGAGGTCTTGTCATCAACAATTTCTAAGTAATGTGATTGATTTGTGTTTTATTCTATTTTAATGCATCAAAGTGTGTTAAAAATTTAATATTTAACTAAAAAATAAATCAGGTCAACGGGTTAAAAATGATTTGTGGTGTATTCTGTCAAGATCAAGCACACACGAATACAAACGCAATAAATGAACATAGTTTTATGTGGTTAGTCTAAATTAACATACGTTCACGGGTGACAACTATGAAAGTTAGAGGCATTTGTAAAAGTTGTGCAAACCACTAGGACCATTTGGTTAATTAACTCTATTTCTTGAGCGGCCAAATATAAAGTGTTAATGGTATGTTTATTCTTTGCTCTGCTTGTTGGAACTCGAAAATAAACGAACGTAAACCATAATCACCTGTTCACATCCAATTAGTGAAAACACAATATAAATGCTAAATACAAAATGAGAGAGATTTAGAGATGAGGGAGTTGTAGCCGAAGACGAAGAATTGAATACAAAACCAATGTATCGACTCTTCAGCTTTTTTATTTTTATACAATCACCCATTTTGTAGACATTATGGTGATAATTAGATAATGTGTTTATCAGTTTATGAATTGAGGTTCATAAATTGGTGGCGGCAGTGGTCTATGTATTCAGTTGGAGATGGGTGGTGGGTGGTGGTGGTGAAATGTGGAGATGGGTGGTGGGTGGGTTAGAAGGGAGAAGAGAATTGGGTGGGGTAGTGGGTGGGACCCACTTGAATTTTTTAATAATATTTATATTTCTTTTATTTTTTAATTTTTAATTTTAGAGGAAGGACAATTTCGGCAATTAAAACTTTAAAACGTGAATTAACGATTTTACCCCTGACTTAACTGAACTAACTAGATTTCGTTAGTGCCAGGGACGAACTTGACAAGTAATTGAAACCATGGTACGGTTATGACAAAAAAATCACAAGTATGTACGTAAGTAGCAACTTTCTCCAAACCACAGAGACGATTTCAACAATTTACTCTTATTATTATTATTATTAAATAATTAGTAACTATATTATCTTTATATTACTATATAATAATAAATGAAAATCTTTTAATTAAAAACACTAAATTATTATATTTTATTTCTCTCTCCTATTAAATAAAAATACAAAATCATATTTTTCCACTAATTTCTTATTTATTTGTATTCTTTTGTCAATATTTTTTTCGCATATTAGCAACAATTTCAATATTTTATTAATCAAACTCTATGTATTACACATGCTTTTAACCTATAATACATTATTAGCTAAAGAAATACGTTAAATTATATGAGCAGTTAATATAGAGGTAAAGGTTCAAGTACAAAGGCTATATTTTGTAAGAAGGATCAAGAATTAACATGTAGGCATCATATTTTGCATTTAGGTATGACGTTTTGGGTTGTTTTGCTAGAAAAACATCAAATACAACAATTTAAATCATAATGCAATGTATTATAGCCATGGAATTTAAAAATAGCTAAAACACAACAATTTAGAACACATCTTCTTGGCATGGTGTTTTAAATTTTTAAGCCTAAAATAAATTGTTTTGTGTAAATTGTTATGTTTGTTGTTATTTTAACGTAAACAATCCAACATCATCAATAAGTCCAAAAAATGATGCTTACATATCTATTCTTGATCCTTCTAACACTTGTTACGAAATATGGCATTTGTACCTTAACCCCGTTAATATATAAATCCTTACATAGTTACATACCATTTATTTTAGGTAAGTTAGTAATAAATCATCTTAATTTGATATATACATCAGAACTCTTTTTAGATCCAAATAATTTACGTTATAATAGTTTTCTAATCAATGCAATTGGGTGATCATTATTATTAAGAAGTTGACAATCTAGTTGAGGTAGTAGACGGTGACATTATTATCGATTTAATAGCGCTACGTTTTAGTGTTTCTTTAGCCTTTTGTCGTTGTTTGGTAAAACTTTTTTTTAATGGCAAATCTTACTTTACGTATATTTATTGATAAAATATAATTTTCATGTAATAATTATTATTATATGCAATAATGTATCTATTAATAAATTTACATTCACGAATGAATAAAATTATCTTTGATTATATAATGAGTTTATTTAAATTCTTTACCGTAACTGTAATACTCGTAATATATTTTATTTTTATAAACTTTAATAGTTAATGCAAATTGAGTTGATGCAAAATGAAAATAACGAGTATTGTTGCATTTGTACAACTGTCACGTTTTTGTAGGACGAAATCAAGTACAGGCGTATAGCGCATAGAAAGCTTAAGTTTTGCAACTTTGCTCATGGTATTTTTTTCAACTGAAATAAGTTTTCTATAACTATCAATGGGTTAGCATTAACAAATGGATCTAAGTCACTAATTCAAGAAAACACTCACCGCTCAAAAGCACACTGCAGTTAAACCCTCTAAATCAGATTTGAACTTGAGACCAAATAACCTCAAGCTCTTATCTTCATTTCACCAAGCCACTCCACCAAATGGTGGGGGACTGTTGCCATAGAATTTCACTTATACTAATCTAAACATAAGATTTACACATTCAAGAATGATGGGTTAGTTTTGCAACGGGCTTAGAATGGTTATGTTCGGCTCAAGAGAAAAGGTTCATAGGATGACTAGTTTATTTTAAAACCAATAAACAATATATAAATCAGTGCATAAGTCAACTATTTTATGCAAAAAAAAAAGTAAACAAAGAAAATTTCAGGTTTTATAGTAAATGAATACCAATATTGATGTTCCGTCAGAAACGGTTCGGTTCTTTATGACATTAGTATGTCACTGGCAATCGCTATAGCTTACGAGATTAAAAAAAAGTCTATTTTGAATATATTGCAGTTTTCAATATTGCCCAGCTGGAATCGAACAAGGAAGAGAAAATACACTCAATCAACTTCAATCAAAGTAGACATTCATTTGTACCAATTTAGCTAACATACATCCGCCTCTGAATATGATAAATTAACACTCCTCTATTAGTTATAGTATTCTTATAAGGGGGGACGGGGCGCTACCATAATTGGGCACGGGTACCCCATTACCAGCACGGTAATACCGCCGCCACATGTGCTGGTAGGGTTCTCGTGGACCGTTTTCTGGTTGTTGTTACCTTGCTAGTACAAAGAAACGGTCTTTTTTCTTGACCAATGATAATATGCCACGTTTTACCTTCACCTTTGACCGTGTTTTATTTTTGACCGTTTACATTTTGACCTTGTTTTATGTTTTACCCCTATACAAATCATAATTTCACATAACATAAACACGGTTAACTTTCATTAAAAATTTAAACACCATTACACAATAAACATTAAACAACCGTAAACATTAATCATTAAATAAATCTCGCAACATTTGCCATGACGCAAAATCACATTTGCCATGACGCAAAATGGGTGAAGTTAGTCATTTGTGCACGGTAGTAGTCGCCGCGAGTGAGTTGGATTGCAATGTCTTCTTGAACATTAGGGTGCCTCTCCATCGTGGTTTCATAGAGGACGTTCCAACGGAGACACCTAGACCAGATAAGAATCCACCTACGAACGAGCGAATCCTTGGAGCGGTCATTTGTGCCGGTTAGATTATTGAATATCCCTGACACCCGGTGCCAAAACGAAATTGGGGTATTGACTTCATGAACCCATGTGTTTCTCACTGTCAGGTATGCCCTCGTTAACGCGAAATCCTCATTTGCATTCCACGGGTGCATTTTTACGAAATGATTAAAGTATAACCGGTTTGTGGTGTGATTTTTTGTATTGAGGTTTAAGATGTTTTTATAGACCAAACCGGAACGGTACAGATTCCAAATGGTTGCAACGGTATAAATGTAACGGTAACAAAATTAACTACCGTCTGCCTAAAATAACAGTTGTTTTCTCAAATTTAAATGAAATAAATGAAAGAATCAGTGAAGTGCTGCCTACAAAAATGTGTTTCAGTGAAGTAAATCAATGAAGTGATGTGGCAGTGTATAACTGGTTAAAATCAGTGAAAGAAGAAACACATTCTTTCTAGTAGTGCCCCTTATAGCCTAAGTTTTAGTTACTTTCTATCTATCCTAAATATTGTTGTTTTGAAAATGTAGACTCTATATTTAACGAGTCCTTAAGCTAAAAAAACTCAATTAATGCCCTCTGTATAAAGTTTGATGACATAATTATTCAACAATTATTATGAGTTTCTCCTAAGTATAGGGACTTAGTACAACCAACATAAAACCATGGCTAAAACTTTTTTTTTTTTTTTGGACAGCAACCGAAACAATTTTATTCCACCAATATCAAGCCAAGCTTATAACCACAACATACTATTACACACGTACCTTCTCACTTTACAACCATAACAACTGCCTACCCGTATTCGATCCCAGAGAACACATTCCAATCCTGAATGGTTATACTTTGCATATTTTGATCTTTTAGCCGTCCACCAATACTTAGTTTTCTTTATGTCTTCCACCATTTCTGCATTGTTGTGTTGACACCTTTAAAATTTTTTATCATTCCTCCCTAACCACAATCACCATATTGTAAATAAAAACACAACATACACTAATTCTTCGGCGCAATGTAGAGTTCCTGAAAAAACGGTAGAATTTGGTTAACCGACTCAACTTGCTTTGGAATTGGAAGTTTTAGCCACACATATATGCCACCAGCCCACCATAATGATTTAGCCACAATGCACGACGCAAACAGATGATTCACTAATTCTTTTAACTCATGTAAAAATAAAGGTGACGCCCCAGTTACGGTGTGCGCATATAATGTATATATGTGTGGCCCTCGGGGGGCAAAAGTAAAGTTGCAGTAGTTTTAACGTAATTTTACTAATTTCGTGAAAATAACGTTAAAAATGATAGACGGTTAATCATGCATCATGTGGTGGCGTTGATAGCCAAACGACAAAGGGACACGTGCACCAATCGGGTTTGTCCCGATTGCCAAGTGTTATGTGCCTTATGTCCAAAGCTTGATACCAAACCACATCGAGCCGGGGGTCTCATTGGAAGCAGCCTCTCTATTCTTAGGGGTAGATGTAAGGTTGTCTACATCTTACCTTCCTCAGACCCTACCTTAGCTTTGCTATAGGTGGGATTAACTGAGTATGATGATGATGTAAAAATAAAGGCCGTAAAATATAAAAATAAAAATTTTGAATTCGTATACAAAAGTAAGGAAAGTTTAATATATATTATAGACATTATATTTAATATATAAATTAATTATTACTACAACAAACTTTCTTACGCATCAACATAACTCAACTTGATTCATTTTAACCGAGACATAATAATAAAACTAATAACGCTTTATTTCAAAGATGTTATGTTTAATACTCGTTCTATTGATTAATAAATAATAAACTAACATGTTAAAGGAAAACAAACCGTCAAAATTTGAGGGAGTTCAAATAATTATAATTTAAAGGACTTTATGTGAAAATGCATTAAAATAGAAAATGATACCTTAAAGAAAAGTTTAGTCGCTTAAAGTTTTTTTAGATATAAAAAATGCTAAAAAACAAAAAGAATTACAAAACAATAATATATGTTATTAGAAAAAAATGAAATATTAAAAAAACAAAAAAGAACACTTAATAAATAAATCTACTATTCATAGAGGCTATAAATTAATATGTACAACAATAATAACTGTATTTCACTTAGGTTATTACCATATTAGTACTTTCATTAACCACAAACAAATTAGAATAACCTAAAAGATGGGCAAAATAAATGTTGGTATGATTTTCAACTTTTCATAAAGCATTATGGAATAGTGATGGCCTGATGGGGCTCGTATGAGGTTGTGGGGTCATAACATTTTCAACACAGTTACTACTATAACTATGTATTTTGTAAATGCTCGAATATAGTTCCCTTTTTTTAAATGTTATATTTCATCTTTCAAAGCTTTATAATATCATACTATGTAATCCAAACTTCAATATAAACACACTAAAAATCCATATTGATCAATCGGTTACATGTTCATCACAAAAGGATTTCAGGCGAGGTTTTGGTTAAAGCGGGTATGCAAGTGCGTATGTGCTCGTCCACTGAGTTTTAAATTAGGGTGACTCATTTTGAGTCTTCAAGTACGTGCCGTGCGTGAATGGATTAGTCTTAACACCTTGAAAAGTTAGGATCATTTCGTGTATTTTTGTTTACAATATTAAGAGGACAGTTTTTGCTTACTAATGTATTTACTTATGTTTAAACTTCATGTGCCTAATTGTTAAGTTAGTCCGTGATAGATTGATAGGTATAGAACGTCTTAGTTTAAGATAATTCAACATAAACTTAAACTTAAGGGACTAAATGTAAAGATGTAATTTTTCCACTCTATGGTAGATGTCATAGGGTAGGCACATGCACACATGTAACCATTATGGGTGCAATAATGTCTATAAGATTTTGGCTTCTTCTTGTGTGGAATTGGGGTTTTTTTTAACCAAAATCTATATCAACCCATCAAGAATGATAAGAGAATTGTAATTGTGCTAATAGTAATTAAACCATGTTTTGGAAAAGCTAAGAATGAAGCTTAGGTGGCGAAATCGAATGTGAGTTGGTTTAGTGTTTTAGGTCGAATTTTATCTAAAAGACAAGTTCTATGCGGATTTGAGCATGCCTTATGAAGATAATGGCAGACTCAGCGCGCCAAACAAAATCATCGCATAGCATGGTGCGAGGTTGAGCATAACAGGATTTTATGTTTGTATATTACTGTCTAATAATACTCATATAAAATCAATTATGGCTCATGTTTGGGTATGTTAAATTTTAATACCATCTAAGGTAATCTGGATCATAAGGGAAAACAACCGTAAACCCATACAAGCATGAATACTTTGGGGGGAAATGTATAGCTCCTTTTTAATATAACATTGGATACATATGTTATGGGACATCAAGGTTGTAACTTTAGGAACTAAGGGGTTGTTTGGTTGATTAAGGGGCTGTTTGGTAGCCTCTTAATCAGCCTCTTAACCATTCAGCTCTGAATCATTCAGCATTCAGACTGTTTGTTTCAACATCTGAATGGAATGATTAAGTGCTGAACCATTAAGCTAATAAGGGATGCTGAATGATTAAGCTCTTAACCATTCAGAGACTCTTAACCATTCAGATCATCTTAATGATTCAGCACTTAATCAACCAAACAGCCCCTAAGTGCTGAATCATTAAGAGCTCTGAATGGTTAAGAGGTCTAAATGGTTAAGTGCTGAATCATTAAGTTGGACCTCTTAATGTTTAGTTTTCTTGTCCCACATTGGTATGAGAGTTTCATTAAGGTTCAGCATAGTTCAGTGCTTAATGGTTCAGCAACATCTCAAGTCTTAATGATTCAGCCTTAACCATTCCATTCAGAGGCTGAAACAAACGCACTGAATGCTGAATCATTCAGCACTGAATGGTTAAGAGCCTCATTAAGAGGCTACCAAACAGCCTCTAAGATTACTTGAGCGTTCGTGCATACTCGTTAAAGTATCATGAAATTGGTTCGACTTATTACCGAGTTTTTAGCATTTGAAATTATTATGAGGTATGTATTAAGCGTGGTTGTGATCATCGTCATTCATCCAACCATTGAGGTGAGCTAGTGTTGGATTTAGAATCCTTTTGTAAATTGTAATGCTTTAATCTTGATCTTCAAATGGCTATAGTTAAGTTATGTAAATCGTTTAATTTTTTATTTAGTAACACTAGTGAAAACCAAAGTGTCTTTGGCTTAGTGGTATCAAGGTGATGGATAAAGCTTTGTCTTTCCAAGCGGTGTGGGATTCAAATCCCACGAGTGACAAAAAATTAGCCTTTAAAAAAAAAGTAACACTAGTTAAAACAGTAGGTGACGGTCGGATGTTGCTACATTGGTTGTCGGGTCAGGCCTTGGCCTAGTGTCGGTGCCATGTTTGGAAAGTGTTACTAATTAAATAAACTTTATTTAGTTATTTATATAAGTGTATATATGTTTTTTATATATAAGGGGGGACGTGGTGCTCCACTGAAACATTTTCAATTTAATTGATTTACACCAATCCTGCATGGCCACATCACTTCACTGATTCGATTCACTAAAACACTTTTTTGGAGGTAACACTACTTTGAACTACCCAACCCATAAAAAAACAAAAAACCTCACACACAAAACCACTACCCTTGTTTGCTTACCGTGCGTTAAATAGAACCAGAATTTAGTCCACGGGACCCCTACCAGCACCAGTAACGGCAGTGTTACCGTGCTGGTAGTGGGGTACCCGTGACCGAATCGGTAAGCGCCCCATCCCCCCTAATACAACAAACAAAACTTTTAAGAATCAAATTTAGGACTCTTTTGTAAATCTTCTCCTCCTCCAGAAAATTTCTAACTATTATGCAGGTAGAACCCAACTGATATGTAATGACTTGCGGTCGTGAGTGAAAGCTTAGGCACGTTGAAGTGACTATAACACAAACACTACGTCATACCCAACTGAGTGTCCGTGAGAGGGCTCACCGTGGCCGCCCTCATGTTCGTGTGGCAAATGCTTCCACATGACAATGTTTTTCTTTGGTGCATCATGTTTAGATACCCATCTCTTATAGCTTGGACCATTGCATATATTTAGGGGCTGATTGGTAAGCCTTTTAATGAGGCTCTGAATCATTTAACGCTGAATGATTCAGCATTTAGCGCGTTTGTTTCAGCTTCTAAATGGAATGGTTAAGGCCGAACCATTAAGATTTTGGATGTTGCTGAACCATTAAGCACTGAACTATTAAACACTGAACTAGGCTGAACCTTAATGAGACTCTCCTACCAATGTGGGACAAGCAAATTAACCATTAAGAGGTCTAACTTAATGATTCAGCACTTAAACATTCAGACCTCTTAATGATTCAGTACTTTATCAATCACACATAATTCTCTCCTCAAATTACTCATTCTATATTTGGCAAACATATATCTCTCCTCCTAATTGCTGCTCATCTTTGAAGATTTAGTCAAATTGTAATTTATAAATTATGCATATTTGTCTCCTAGAATAATGCTCTGTATGTGTATATATATACTTGTACCTTTGCAATACACAGAAACATTACAGCATCATATCATAGCTGCATATGGTATCACGAGCCCTTATGCTCCTCTGAGCTCTTTTTTTTCCCTGACCTGCTCCTCTGTTTTCTGATCTGTTCTTTTTTTTTTTTCTAACCTGTTCACTCCATTCACACCACCATGGCAGAAAACAAACTTGTTGAACTCACAACCCACACCCACTTTCCTATCAAACTTACATCTCACAACTTCCCCACTTGGAGAAAACAAGTCATCACCATGCTTATCGGTCTCGATCTAGACCAGTATGTCGAAGGCCCTACTGAACCGCCGCCTAAAATCTTCCAAGATAAACCAAATCCAGCCTACCGCATCTGGTATCGGCAAGACCAGATTCTCCTTAGCGCGATTCTCGGAAGCTGCTCTGAAACAGTACAACCAATTGTGACCTCGGCCACCACTTCTAGGCAGGCCTTTCAGCGCCTGACCGAGACCTTCGCCGGTGCCTCAAGACCCCGTATTATCTCCCTGAAAGCCAGACTCTCCAAAAACCCTCAAGGTACAAGACCGGTGGCTGAATTTCTACACGAAATGAAAGCCATCGCCGATGAACTTGCCCTAGCATTACGTCCGGTTGACGACGAAGACCTTATCGTTCACATCACAAATCAGTTGAACGATGATTTCAAGAACCTTGCTGCTGCCCTCAAGACCCGTGACACACCAATATCTTATTCCGAATTGTTTGCTCAGCTTGTTGATCATGAACGCTGGCTTAAAGAGACATCCCAGACCCCTCTTATTTCCACAGTCAACAACACCCAAACTCAAAGGCAACCTGTCCGTTATTCCAATAGGCCCAATCCATCTGGGCCCTCTTATGATACCCGCTATCAAAACAGGCCCAATCCCTCTGGACCTAAATCCAACCGTGGGTCGTATCACAGCAGTAGTCGCACTAACCGGAACTCCTTATTTTGCTCTTATTGTAACATTTCAGGTCACGACACAAAAGTATGCAGGAAGCTCGCACGGTTCTTACAAGAGCATCAAATTACTATTCCCTCGACTACACCAACAAATCCAACAGTCAACACCACTTCTTCGGGTCCCACCCACCCTTGGATGTGGGACACTGGTGCATCCAACAATACTGCTAACAACCAGAATGCATTTCCCGTTCTTTCTGAGTACGGAGGCCCTGATGAGATCCTTCTAGGTGACGGTAAATCCCTTCCCATCACTCATATTGGACAAACCACCATACCCACAAACTCACGACCACTCCTCTTAACCAATGTTTTAATTGCTCCTAGTTTACGTAACAACCTTATTTCTGTTGCAAAAGTTTGTCGAACTAATCGTGTTTCTGTTGAATTTTTTCCATATCATTTCTTGGTCAAGGATCTACGCACGGGGGCGCATCTCATGCGGGGAGTGAACGTCAATGACGTTTACTATGGACCATTCTTCTCATCATCTCAAGCCAACTCAACCACAACAGGATCCCTACTCACGTGGCACCATATACTTGGACATCCATCACTTCAAGTATTCAAGTCTCTCCTTTCTAGAATAGGACTATCTTGTAATAAGGTGAACCGTGAGTCGTTTCATTGTAAATCCTGTTCTTTAAATAAAAGTCACAAGCTTCCTTTTGGTCAAAATTCCTTTGTTGCGACTAAACCTTTGGAGCTTCTTTACTCGGATGTGTGGGGACCCGTCAAAACCTCCATTGACGGATTCAAGTACTACGTCATTTTTGTCGACTACTATACTAAATATATTTGGTTATACCCAATCAAGCGCAAATCTGATGTGGCTACTCTTTTTCCTCAATTTAAATCCTTAATTGAAAAATTCTTAAAAACAGCCATAGTTGCTCTATTTACAGATAATGGCGGTGAATATGTAGGTCTCTCACCATACCTCACCTCTCAAGGTATTTCTCACTATACCACACCACCCCACACGCCGGAACAAAACGGTGTCGCCGAACGACGTCATCGACATATCGTTGAGACCGGACTTGCTTTACTTCACCATGCTCAACTCCCGCAACACTTTTGGTCTCATGCATTTCAAACCGCCACCTACCTCATAAATCGGCTACCTACCCCCATCCTTAACCACAAATCACCCTACGACATGTTGTTCAACACCACACCCTCCTATTCTAAACTCAAACCATTTGGTTGTCTCTGTTACCCGTGGCTTAGACCCTACACCACGTCCAAGCTCCAATCTCGGTCCATACCTTGCATCTTTCTTGGGTATTCCTCATCAAAATCCGCCTACAAATGTTTTGATCCAACCACAAATAAACTCTACCACTCACGCCATGTTGAATTTATCCAGCATACTTTTCCTTCCAACACAAGTTCCACTCTTGTGCCTCCCGTGTCCGTTGACTCCTTTCTTTCTAAACCAACTCCTCCTATAACCATCCCACCACCCGCACCCTCCCAGCCATCTCGTGACCAGCCAATGCCACACGCGGTCCCATCGCCTCAAACCGAACTCGTAGCCTCAGCTACCACCGCTGCGGCCGACTCATCCACCACCTCCGCTCCACCTATCTCTCATGTTCCCAACTCTCCCTCTCAACCCGATCCACCTTTAGACACCTCCTCATCACCAAACACACCTACCTCCACTACTGCCACCACTCCTACCGATTCCGCTATCTCTCCAAGTACCTCAACAACTAACAACTCCTCATCCAATCCATCACCCACCACCTCCTCTAGCACTCACGACACACCTCCACCACCTCCTACCCGTCGTCAACCTAAACCAAACCCAAAATATTACAACCACAACTTCGTCAACTCCACCACACTTCACCCGCTCCCCACCTCCATTGAACCCTCCACCCACAACCAAGCCTTGAAAGACCCAAAATGGCGACAAGCAATGGACCTCGAATACAATGCTCTTCTACAAAACCAAACGTGGGAGCTTGTACCACACACCACCCAAACTCCGATCGGATGTAAATGGATCTTTCGAACCAAACGAAAACCCGATGGCACAATCGACAAATACAAAGCTCGCCTAGTCGCCAAAGGGTTTCACCAACAATACGGCAAGGACTACTTTGATACCCTTAGTCCGGTGACAAAACCTGTCACTATTCGAACGGTTCTCTCCATTGCTCTCTCGCGCGGGTGGTCCTTACGCCAACTGGACGTCAACAACGCATTCCTTCATGGCACCTTACATGAAGATGTGTATATGGTCCAACCGCCCGGCTTTACACATCCGGACCTCCCCACTCACATCTGCAAGCTCAAGAAATCCCTCTATGGTCTCAAACAAGCCCCTCGGGCTTGGTACACCGAACTCACTACCTTTCTTCAAAGCTATGGCTTTAAAAAATGCCTTTCTGATGCCTCCCTCTTCGTCTACAATCACAACGGTACCATTGCGTATTTACTTGTCTACGTAGATGATATTGTCCTAACTGGTAACACACCCACATTCTTGGATGCCTTTGTTCAAGCCCTTGGATACAAGTTCTCCATCAAAGATCTTGGTCCACTTCATCATTTCTTAGGCATTGAGGTCATTCCCACATCTCATGGTCTATTTCTTTCACAACACAGACACATCCAAGATATCCTTACCACCTTCAAAATGAAGGGAGCCAAGGAAGTTCTCACCCCCCTCAGTATCTCCGACCCTCTTACCTCCACTGACTCCTCCCCCTCCGTCGACCCAACCCCATACCGCCAACTTGTGGGCACCCTACAATATCTTGCCTTCACTAGACCTGACATCTCCTTTGCTGTCAACAAACTTTCCCAATTCATGCACTCTCCCAAACAGTCACACTGGCAAGCTCTCAAAAGGGTTCTCCGATACTTAAAAGGAACGGTGCACCATGGTTTGTTCTTAAACAGTCGCTCCCCACTGCACTTAAAAGCCTTCTCAGACTCCGACTGGGGGGGCATCCATGATGGGGGACGGTCCACTACCGCCTATCTACTATACCTAGGTTCCAACCTCATCTCATGGCGGTCATCAAGACAAAAAACGGTCTCCCGCTCTTCCACCGAAGCTGAGTACAAAGCCCTTGCAAATGCAGCTGCTGAAGTTACATGGGTAAAGAATCTTCTTGCTGAATTAGGGATTGAGCAAACGATAACTCCCACCTTGTTTTGTGATAACACCGGTGCCACCTACCTTTGTGCAAACCCGGTCTATCACTCCCGCATGAAACATGTTGCATTGGACTACCATTTTGTTCGAGAACAAGTAAATGCCGGCCACTTAAAAGTCCTACATGTCAGCTCACGGGACCAACTTGCGGATGTTTTAACCAAGCCTCTTGCAAAGTCACCATTCTTACAGTTCCGCTCCAAGATTGGCGTCTCCAACGGATCCTCCATCTTGCGGGGGCGTATCAATCACACATAATTCTCTCCTCAAATTACTCATTCTATATTTGGCAAACATATATCTCTCCTCCTAATTGCTGCTCATCTTTGAAGATTTAGTCAAATTGTAATTTATAAATTATGCATATTTGTCTCCTAGAATAATGCTCTGTATGTGTATATATATACTTGTACCTTTGTACCTTTGCAATACACAGAAACATTACAGCATCATATCATAGCTGCATATACTTAATCAACCAAACAGCCCCTTAGTGTGTGGTGAATAGTGACAACATGTTGCATCACGTACTATCATTATAACTATCACGATCATTATGAGCTAACCATTACATATAGCCTAAAGGTGATATATATATATATACACTTTATTATACAAAAATGGTTACACTTACAGTGGCGGACATACAACACAAGCAGGGGTTGCGGACGTTACGGCCCAACTTCACGCGCGTGGTGGAAAATTAGTGGAAAATTTGGTTTTTTTTACGAAATTTGGAAAACGTTGCTACTAAAATGAAAAAAATGAAAAACGTTACTACTGAAAAATGTTTCTAGATCCGCCACTGTACTGAAAAATAAATTGGATAGACATAGAAAATGACCATCAATGACCTTACTAAACGAACAAGTCTCAATGCATGCATTACAAACAGCATAAGCGCCTCAAAATCATCAACCTTTGCCCCATCTCAAGGCTCAAACAGTCAAACTTCAATTCATCCAATCTCTCAAAAACTAAGGCAACAACCTGAGAGTGTTGACTTTTGACGGATTTAAATACAATGGTTCAGAGAGTTGACTTCTTGCAATGAACGTCATCATTCCTATGCATTTAAAATTCAGAAGTTGACTTCTGTTTGTTGGTTTGTGGGTTAATATATATATAAGTCAACGTGTGTTTTTATACCTTAAAAGGATAATTCCGGACGTGGTTTTCTGTTCAACACCACAACATTTTTCTTACTACAAAACAAAGGGGTAGATAGCACGTGTAAGCTACCAGACTGAAGAAACACCAAATATAACAGTTACTAAGATAATAGCACAAGTAAGGACGTGATTCTCATTAATGATCCAACGACAATTACAAGACTAAGACAGCTACTGTTACAGCGCTTCGACTATAATCTAATTCTCGTAACTATGATTCTCTCTGTGATTGTTCATCCTTTTCTTCGTCTGACCTCATAGGGTATTTATAGGCCACCTGAGGTCTCCTGTGATTGGTCGAGGGGAGAATGACAGCTGGCTGTACGATTGGGCCGTTGTCATTCGTCGCGCTGTTCCTTCGCTATTGGTCCACGTGTCCTTGTCTGTCCTTTCTTGTACTATTCTGTACCTCGTACCTGCAGGCAATCGTGGAGCAGGAAATGGACGTCTCCTATTGGCTGGACGTCCCTTTCTTGTCGGTTATTAGCTGTCATACTACGAGGTACCTCGCGCCGCTTTCTAGAAGCCCACGTAAGCTTGCTGTGTTGGCATGAATGGAGATGTGGGCCCGTGCGCTTGCGCGGTTCCCTATCTCTTCAAGTCCCCCCAGTGTAGTGTGCTGTATGCGTTGCATGCAGGGCGCTGCACTAAAAGGAAAGAAAAGAAAAAAGAAAATTGTTGTGTTTTTTGTTCACTTGTTTATTTTGTCTAGATGCGACTGCGCGCTGCGCAGCGACATTCCAAGTGGGTTTGTTGCGCACGTCAGTAATTAATGCACACATCAGATGTGTCAGGGCGCGGGGCGGATGGGACAGGTTGGTAGCCGAAAAGTCTCTGACGGTTGTACTGCTGCAGGGACGGGTGGGCCCAACCTGTCGCTTCGCATGCTCCCTGTCTTTCTCTCTCCTGACGTGTCACGTTTTCATTGGTCGGTCGTGCCACACGACTGTAACCGTCTGTGTGGCACGTGACCTGCATATAAAAGGTCGTTCCTTCTTCTCTTTTATTTCACACTTGCATATTTCAAACCTTAGCAAAAAATTTCTCTCTGCATTCTTCAAGAGTTGAGTTCCCCTTTTCGAAAAACTTTTACCTTTTTATAATGGAGAACGTTGTTCAGGTTCCCAAGAAGAAACGTGGTGGCTCAAAGAGGAGAGATGATGGTTCTAAAAAAGGGCCACCACACGCCGGCGAAGTTACGGCAGTGTGGGCGAAGGGGGAGTTCCGTAAGTTTAGGAAGGAACACGGGTTTCCTTCTAGCTACGGTGTTGAGGCTCCTGCCCCAGATAAAACCATCTTGGAGCCTCCAGTTGGTAAGATTGGGTTGTACGCTACGTACTTCAGGGACTGTAATTTTAGGGTTCCGGTGACCCGTTTTCTGAAGACGTTCGTTCAGACTGTAGGCGTACATGTTAACCAGATTCATCCTGGTTTGATGTCGCGGCTGATGTTCTTCGAGTTTTGCTGTCACTCTCAGAAGATCGAGCCGTTGGTTGACATGTTTTATGTCTTTTACTCTCTCTGCTTTGTAGAGAGTTGGCTGTCTTGCAGGCCACGCACAGGAGTGGCCCCCTGCGCTAAGGCAGGAGTGAAGAGCTTTCGTGATTGGAAGCCTAAGTTTTTCTGGATCAACGAGGGTGTTATCCCTGTTGTGATGGGTCGGTTGAACCCGGATGATGGTGCGCCAAAGGCGGTGTTGATTGACTACAAGGACCAAGATTGGTTCCAAACTCTTACTGCGCACCCAGTGGATCTGTGCGAAATCCCGGAGACGGCACTGGTGATGGCAGGGATGAGCCTGAAATATGATATTCAGGGGCGTAATCCTCATCTGACTGAGGATGGCAAAGGTTTGTCTCTCGGGGTACGTTTCACAGTGTGTTTGCTTTACGTTTGTATTGACTTGTTTTTGTTCTTTTGCAGATGTGGAGAGTTTATATAGTTTGCTGTTGGGTGGTGATAACATGGGTTTCACCTTCAGAGAGCTCGCGGAGGATGAGCTGTATATATTGGAGAAGGCGTGGGACACGCTTGTTCGTCCCCAATTGGAGGTTGTGGCGCAGGAGGGTGTCAGTGCGCCCTTACAGATAACTGAGACAGGTGAGCCTTTTTCTCAATTTGATAACCCCTCTCCGGTGAACATGTTCATGCGGACGGGTTATCCTTTTATTGTTATTTCAAGTGATGAGTCGTCTGACTCTGGCGCGTCCTCTTCTCCGCATTTGTCGTCCGCAGGCGGAAGCGAGAGGGAAGTGTTGCCAGCCTTCGTTGTGGACGACAGCGGGGAGGAGACGGAGGTTGAAGAGTTTGTGCTCCGTCGAGTGAGGCAGCCAAGGACTGGGGTGGCGCAGGGTGGTAGTCGAGGTGAAGGTTTTGCTTTTATTTTAGACCATGAGGTCGTTAGCAGGTATCTTCAAAATTACAACCCTATTGAACGAAGCTACGTTGAACTTTCAGATGCGTTCACGGATGAGGGGACGGCTGCGTTGAAGGACATTGCGGAGGGGGTGGTTGTTCATGCTCCGTTAACTGTAGAGACGGAGATGGATCAGTTTGCGCCTCAACAGACCCCGCAGAAGAAGAAACGTTCGAGGCGAAGCAAGTCTCATAAGTCTTCTACTGAGGTGGCGCATGAAGCTGGTTCTTTATCCCCTGCTGAAAAGAGACAAAAGTTGGGTGACTTGGTGCACAGCGCTGAGGACAGCTTGTTAGGTATGTTCTTTAGTGTCATGTCGCGTACGCTATGCATTTGTCTTCATTTCTCCCTTTTTGACTTATTGTTTGTTTTGTGTCGCTTGCAGCTGACTTGATGGGTGAAGGTGCGCCCAGTCATGTGACCGAGGCTGCTGTGCATGAGGGTTTTATGGTGAACCCGACTGAGACTCAGGGGGTGCCCTCGCCAGATAGGCGGGTTGTTACTCCTCCTGTTCAGCCTCTTTCGTCCAGGACTCCGCCGCCGTCTCCTATTCGTGAGGTGGTTCAACCTTCTCCTCCGCGTCAGACGGCGCAGCTGGATGACCCCCCTGTCCATACTGCTCCAGTGGTCACTGAGGCATCTATGGGTTTGGAGGGGGAGACCCATCGCGTGTCTCCGCCAGACATAAGTGAAGGCGATACAAGGGGCTTGCAAATTATGGACGATGACTCCAACGAGAAGCGTCCAGTCCCTGAGTCTGAGGCTGGCTTTTCAGGGGCCAGCCTTAGGAGCGCGGATGTAAACCCTGATGAAATTTACATCCCTTCCTGGCAATTGACTACCAGCGCCAGGTTTGTGGACGTAAATAGCTGCAGGGAGTTGCTAGGTAATCTTGTGCCTCCCGCCGAACGCGAGCACCAGGCTAGCCGTCCTCATCAGGATCTTCTTGAGGACAACATGATGAGCCTGGCGAATCTGATCTCCACTTCTGCCGAGATTGCCCGGCAGTGGGGTTTCCTGGCCCATGAGCGCCAGGGATATGACACTAAGTTTAGCGAGGTGTGCGCGGAGCGCGATAGGTTGGCGCAGGAGTTGAAGCGCGCTAAGTGGGATGCTGTGACTTATCGCGAGGAACGGGACAAGCTTGATAAGCACTTGTCTGAGCGAGAGCAGCAGTGGACAGCTGCCTGTGCGAAAACCAACCGGACTCTGGAGGTTGCAGCGCAGAAGCAGCAGGAGGCTGAGCGCTTGTGGGGTGAGGCGTCGCGTAAGATCCTTGATCTTAATGAAAAGTTGGATCAGCGTCGTGATGCCTTGCTTGAGGCTCGCGAGATGCTGAGGCAGAAGGATGCCAAGATTGCAGAGTTGGACACCAAGGTGGCAGGCTTAGAGGAGGCCAACCTGAAACTTGAGCAGCAGAACGCTGACCTTGAGGGGGAGGCGTTAGATGTTCGTGACGAGGCGCGCTTGGCGCATGAAGACCGGGAATGGCTTATGACTTGTTGTGTCCCGGAGGTTCGTCCTTTGCTCTTATTCTTTATTTTCCTGTTGTTTTCCTTTTTTATGATGCTTAACAGGCTCTTGTGTACATTTTATAGGTCGCTTATCACGTGAAGAACTGTGATGAGGCGCGCCAGGCGGTTGCTGCTGTGAACGCTGCTGCCAAGTTGGTGGGGCGCAAGGCTGGGTTCCTCGAGGGGTTCCAACATGCGAAAGATGGGAAGGCTTTAGAGCAGTTCCCTTTGTATAACAAGGACTTGGACGCCTTGTTTGAGAAGAAAACAGCGGAATATGATAAGCTGAACGTTGAGTTGGTGGACTTTGTTGTGAGCCACCGAGACCAACCAACTTGTCATACTCTGCGATCGTCTTTTGAGAAGCAGGGCCTGACACACACGAGGCGCAAGTATGCTATGAAGAAGACAGATGCTGGTCCTCATGCAGAGGGTGACGCGCCAGGTCCAAGTGAAAGGTTGGACCTGTCTGGCTCAGAAGATGACTTCAGTGATGCTTCGGAGGGGGGCGGGGCGCCATAGGCCAAATGTGTATTTTGCTTTTTCATAGTTTTGTAATGACTTAATGGACAACATGTTTGTGGCTTTTTAATGTTAATGAAAATTTTGGTTTCATTTATTGTTTTGCTGTGTCATTTGTATGCCTTGTGGTTTTTCTGCTGTCGTGCAACGTTAGTTGCAGGCTGACCAGCTGACGCTGTGGTTTGGCTATGTTGCGCCTTAGGTATGGCCCTAGGCAGTTGCCACTTAGCGTTGTGATTGTTTGGTTTGAAACGTTGCTCTTTAGTCATACAATTTTTAGTGGCGCGCGATATCTTGGCTGTATGGCGCGCCTGTTTAGGAGATTGCAGGTTATCGTTGCAATTTTTTAGTCTTGGACAGTGCATCTTAAGTATGCAACATGTTTAGTTGGCGCGCGATATCTTATCCATATGGCGCGCCTGTTTTAGGAGTTGCAAGTTATCTTGCGATTTTTAGTTTTAGACATTGTATCTTAGCCATACAATGTTTAGGTGGCGCGCGATATCTTAGCCATATGGCGCGCCTGTTTTGGAATTTGCAAGTTATCTTGCAATTTTTTAGTTTTAGACATTGTATCTTAGCCATACAATGTTTAGGTGGCGCGCGATATCTTAGCCATATGGCGCGCCTGTTTTGGAATTTGCAAGTTATCTTGCAATTATTTAGTTTTAGACATTGTATCTTAGCCATACAATGTTTAGGTGGCGCGCGATATCTTAGCCATATGGCGCGCCTGTTTTGGAATTTGCAAGTTATCTTGCAATTATTTAGTTTTAGACATTGTATCTTAGCCATACAATGTTTAGGTGGCGCGCGATATCTTAGCCATATGGCGCGCCTGTTTTGGAATTTGCAAGTTATCTTGCAATTTTTTTTTTAGTTTTAGACATTGTATCTTAGCCATACAATGTTTAGGTGGCGCGCGATATCTTAGCCATATGGCGCGCCTGTTTTGGAATTTGCAAGTTATCTTGCAATTATTTAGTTTTAGACATTGTATCTTAGCCATACAATGTTTAGGTGGCGCGCGATATCTTAGCCATATGGCGCGCCTGTTTTGGAATTTGCAAGTTATCTTGCAATTATTTAGTTTTAGACATTGTATCTTAGCCATACAATGTTTAGGTGGCGCGCGATATCTTAGCCATATGGCGCGCCTGTTTTGGAATTTGCAAGTTATCTATGTAACGATATGATGGGTAACAGAATAGAAGTTTGGGTTCGGGAAAGAAGAACGATCGTCATATTAAATGGCTAAACAGCCTTCATTACAATACGAGTGGTGATTACATATAACATTTTCTTAGTTGCGCTGCATTCCACGTGCGTGGGATCAGCTTGTCCTCTAATGTTGATAGTTTATATGCTCCTTTCCCCAGTACTTCGGTGATGCGGTATGGACCCTCCCAAGTGGGAGTGAGCTTCCCTGCTGGAAGCGCTCCGCTGGCTTCGTTGTTTCTGAGGACAAAGTCGCCGACTTTGAAGGTGTTCAGCTTGACCTTGGCGTTGTAGTACTTTTCTAACTGTTTTTTGTAGTTAGCCTCCTTTATCGCTGCCAAGTCTCGACGTTCTTCCAGCAGGTCCAAGTTGGTGCGCAGCTCTTTTTCGTTGTCGGTGTGATGTGCGGACAGGACTCTTGCAGAGGGGCACCCTATTTCGGCCGGGATGACTGCTTCGGAGCCATAGGTGAGGCTGAACGGGGTTTCGCCGGTGCTCGTTTTTGTTAGCGTTCGATTAGCCCATAGCACGCTCGGTAATTCCTCCGCCCAGGCTTTTCCTTTCGTCCCTAGGCGTGCTTTGATGCCTTCGACGATGCTCCTGTTGGCGCGCTCCACTTGGCCGTTACCCTGTGGGTGAGCGACTGATGTAAAGATGGGCTTGATGTGCAGCTCTGTGTACCACTTTAGGAGCCCTTTATCTGCAAATTGTGTTCCATTGTCTGTGACAATCTCCATGGGCAGGCCGAAACGGCAAATGAGGAACTCCCAAATGAATTTCTTTACTTGGCTTGCGTTGATCTCTGCTAACGGTTTGGCCTCTATCCATTTCGTGAAGTAATCGATTGCAACGATCAGGTATCGCCGCTTGCCTGTGGTCATGGGGAACGGCCCTACCAGGTCGATGGCCCATTTTTGAAATGGCCATGCTGATGTTACTGGTATCAAGTCGTTCTTGGGGCGCATGGTGTTCGGCGCGTGGCGTTGGCAAGAGTCGCATCGTCGTATGATTTTCAGCGCGTCTAGATGCATGCCAGGCCAATAGTAGCCGGCGTTCATGATCTTTGCCACCACCATGCGCGGCCCCGCATGTATGCCACATATCCCTTCATGGATTTCCCTGACAAGGTAGTCTGCGTCTGTGCCATCGACACACTTCAGCAATGGCCCCAAGTAAGATTTTCGATACAACACTCCATCTTGCATTTGGTACTGTAACGCTTTGTGTTGTATCTTTCTTGCCTCTGCGCGCTGGCTTGGCAGTGTGCCGGTAGTGAGGTAAGAGACGATGGGGGTCATCCAGCTGTCAATACCAACTTGAATTACATGGACCTCTTTGGGTGGTACTGAAGGCTCGGCTAGCACTTCCACGCGGACCTCTTTTGCTAAATGGCCAAAGTTTGTGGATGCCATTTTGCTTAGAGCGTCAGCTGGTTTATTTTGACTGCGACTGATGTGGTCGATGGTGCAGCTTGAGAAAGTAGCCATTAATTCCTTTGCGTACCGAAGGTATGTTGCCATGGATGGGTCTTTGGCATCATACTTTCCGGTAATTTGTCCCGCTACCAACATGGAGTCTACATGCGCGAAGACGTGCTTGGCGCCCAGCTTTTGCGCGATGCGCAGGCCTGCGAGGAAAGCTTCGTACTCGGCCTCGTTGTTCGTTGTTTTGAATTCTAGGCGGATTGCGTAGGTGAACTCGGCCCCGTCAGGGTGGACGAGCCTGACCCCCGCACCTGCGCCGTCGTCGTTTGAGGCTCCGTCCGTGTATAAGTTCCAAATTGCCTTGTCCTCACATTGTTGCTGTGGGCCTTGCTCAGCCTTGCACTCTTCTATTTTTTCTTGTGGTACCTCGGCGATGAAATCCGCCAGGACTTGTCCCTTGATTGCTGGTCTGGACTTGTAGAAGATGGTATGTTCGCCTAACTCAATTGCCCACTTTGCCAATCTCCCGGACAGTTCTGGTTTGGAGAGTACATTGTTCAGCTTGTAGTCGCTGAGCACATTGATTGGGTGTCCTTGGAAGTATCGGCGCAGTCTGCGCGATGCATGCACTAAGGCTAGTACCAATTTTTCCATCGTTGTGTACCTGGTTTCTGCATCTGTCAAGACTCTGCTGATGTAATAAATTGGGGTTTGGACCAGCTTGCGATCCACCATGAGCACTGCGCTTACCGCTTTTTCTGTGGCGCATAGGTACATTGTTAAAGGCTCTCGTGGTAGGGGCGCAGTGAGCGTTGGGAGGTCCATTAGGCAGGCTTTCATGTCTTGAAAAGCCTTCTCTGCTTCACTGGTCCATTTGAATTGGTTCTTTTTCAGGCAAGTCTTTAGTGTTTCAATGAACGGGATGGATTTGGTTGCGTGGTTGGAGAGGAACCTGTTGATGGCGACCAAGCGTCCGTTCAGGGTTTGGACATCCTTCAGCGTTGATGGAGATGGCATTTGTGCTATTGCTTGGATTTTTTCTGGGTTTGGGCGGAAACCGTCTTTGGTGACGATTACCCCCAGAAACTTTCCTTCCTCCATTCCGAATGCGCACTTGCTCGGGTTGAGTTTCATGTGGATCTCTTTCAAGTGCTTGAAGGTCTCTTCAATGTCTTTCAACATCTGGTCCTCTTCTTTGCTTTTGATGACTAGGTCATCTACATAGACTTCGAGGTTTTTACCAATTTGTAGTGCGAACGCGCGGTCCATCAGCCGTTGATAGGTGGCTCCTGCATTCTTTAGCCCAAATGGCATCTTTGTGTAGCAAAAGACGCCTTTGTCTGTTCGAAAGGCAGTTTTGTCCTCGTCCTCTGGCGCCATTTGGATTTGGTGGTAGCCTTTGTAGGCATCCAAAAAGCACTTGAATCTGAATGGCGCGAGGGAGTCGATTTTCAAGTCTATCTCCGGCAAAGGGTAGCAATCCTTTGGGCAAGCTTTGTTGAGGTCAGTGTAATCCACACACATCCTCCAGCTTCCATTGCTTTTCTTGACCATGACTGGGTTTGCGACCCAGGTCTGGTATCTGGTTTCGCGCAGGATCCCTGCCTTCAGTAGCTCATTGACTTGCTCGTTCATTGCTTTGGCTTTTTCGGCGCCCATGCTCCTGCGCTTTTGTGCGATCGGCTCAACCGAACGGTATGTGTTAAGCTTGTGTTGGGCAAGCTCTCGCGGGACCCCCACCATGTCTGATGGTTGCCACGCGAAAACGTCCAAGTTCTTTCGCAGGAGCTGCTTTAGGCGTTCCCGTGTGTTCTCTGAGATGGCGGCCCCCAGTGTTACCGTCTGTTCTGGGAACTTGGTGTTAAGGATCCACTTTTCCGGCTCAGTGCGCGGGGTGGCCTTTAACATTTTGGCGGGATGTGGCTCTTCTGTCATAACGCACTCTCTGTTGGCCCATACGATTGCTACGCCCGTTGGTGTTGGGAACCCAATGGCTCCATGTATCGTTGACGGTACCATGTTGTAGGCAGCCATTGCCTCTCGCCCCAAAATGATGTCATAGGTGGACTTCGTTGGCACAACGAGGAAGGTGACGTCTTCCGCTCTTGAATGCGCTTTGTCCCCCATCGTTAGACGGAAGGAAATTTCCCCCAAAGGTGATATGACTTCATTTGAGAAACCCATGATAGGGGAGTTGACCGGGCGTAGGCGTTGCTTGTCTTCCTCGTCTAAGAGGTTAAAGCATTGCTCGTACATTATGTCAGAGTTGCTTCCCGTATCCACCAGCGCGCGGGTGGTTCGATAATGATCAAAAATGGCTGTGATAACCAGTGCTCGGGTGGATGAAGGTCCGCCCTTGACTGTTGGGAAACGTACTTGTTGTTCTTTCCATTCTGCCACTTGGTCAGGCTTTCTTTTCGCTTGCTTTCTTCTGTCAGAGTGGATCATCAGGCTAACATTTTTGATCTTCTTTTGTGGTGGCCCTTCTTGCTGCTTGCGCTCGACATTTCTTAGCAAGTGCCCAAGTTTTCCTGATTTCAGGGCCTCTTCGATTGCTTGCTTCAGCTGATAGCATTTGTCTGTGTCGTGCCCGATGTCTTGGTGATAGGCGCAGAACTTTCCTGGATCTAAGTTGTCTCGTCTTTTGATCACCTTGGGTTCTGGGAAAGCGACGTTTTCCGTTGCTAATACCTGCGCTGGGGTTTTCGTAAGTGGGGTCCAATTGTTGTGACTCCTTCTTCCTGACCTGTGGTCATTCTGTGTGTTTCCCTTGTGGTCGTGGACCTCAGTGGGTTTGGTATCTGTTTGGGCGCCTCCTTGGAGTCGGTTCCAAACAGAGCCTCTTCCCCTTCTGTCTTGTCGACCATGCCTGGAGCGCGCAGCTTGCGCTTGCACGTCCGTGTATTGAGGTGCTTGTACTCGGTTCCAGACAGACAGTTCTCGTTCTGTTTTTGCATATGTTTTAGCCCCCTTCATGATTTCATCCCATGTGTTGGGCATTCCAGTGCAGCCTGCTAGTGTGCGGATGAGGGAATCGCATCGTACTCCCTGAGTGAAGGCTGCTTTCATGAGTTCAAAACCGATGGGCCCGATCTGCAGAGCTTCCCTGTTGAAGCGGGTGATGTAATCTTCGATCGACTCGTTGTCCCGTCGCCTGACTTGTAGGATGTCAGTTGAGTCGCGCTCAATTCGTTTGTTTTGACTGAAGTGGTCCGCAAACTTGTCTGTCAATTCTTTGATGTTATCTATTTTCCCATTTGGTAGGCTGTCAAACCATACTCGCGCAGCGCCCGTGAGCGTCTGCGCGAACATGTGACACCATGCTGGCAAGCTCCACTGTGCGCATTTTCCTGCAACCTCGAATGTCCTCAGGTGGTCGTCTGGGTCCCCTGTTCCATCAAACTTGCCTAGCGTACTTGGGATTTTTGTTTTGGGTGGCAGGGGTGCCAGCGCAATGCGCGGGGTGAACTTTGACTTTTCCATGAACGATGGAGGATAATATGGTTTGGTTAGGTCGTCATCACCGGTCATAAAGTGCCCTCGCGCAGCGGTGTTGCTTAAGGGCTGGCTTATGTCACGCGTGAAGCGACTTTGAGACTCGTCTGAGTCTTCTCTCCATGTGGGGTCAGTTTCATGGTTGCTTCCGCCATTGTTCCTTGCTGCGTTGGACGGTCCCTCGCTGTAGGAAAGCGTGCGGGCGGCCTCCCTGAGTTGTTGGTCCTTCAGTTTTTGGAAGTATACACGCTTCAGGGCTTCCTTTTGCTGAGTATACCATACCTCCGGACTAACCATCGGCGCGGTATTCTCAGCTGGGGAAGCCTGATTCGTTTCAGTGATAAACTGGAAGGAAGGGGTCTGTCTTGTTCCTGAGGGTGGGGTAACAGTTGGACCCGTGTTTGTTGTCTGTTGCTGAATATCTGCTGTGTTCCCCGACTGGCCGGTGCCTCCCTGGGCAACGTCGGTGTCGGGGTTAGCATTTGTGAAGTTTGGTAACGGTGGTATGAGAGACATAGTTACTGTTTTTGAGAAATAGAAGTTTTTAACGTTCTTGTATGCTCAAATAGACGGATGGCGCCAATGAAGAAACACCAAATATAACAGTTACTAAGATAATAGCACAAGTAAGGACGTGATTCTCATTAATGATCCAACGACAATTACAAGACTAAGACAGCTACTGTTACAGCGCTTCGACTATAATCTAATTCTCGTAACTATGATTCTCTCTGTGATTGTTCATCCTTTTCTTCGTCTGACCTCATAGGGTATTTATAGGCCACCTGAGGTCTCCTGTGATTGGTCGAGGGGAGAATGACAGCTGGCTGTACGATTGGGCCGTTGTCATTCGTCGCGCTGTTCCTTCGCTATTGGTCCACGTGTCCTTGTCTGTCCTTTCTTGTACTATTCTGTACCTCGTACCTGCAGGCAATCGTGGAGCAGGAAATGGACGTCTCCTATTGGCTGGACGTCCCTTTCTTGTCGGTTATTAGCTGTCATACTACGAGGTACCTCGCGCCGCTTTCTAGAAGCCCACGTAAGCTTGCTGTGTTGGCATGAATGGAGATGTGGGCCCGTGCGCTTGCGCGGTTCCCTATCTCTTCACAGACCAAAAAGATGACCCGAATACACAAAAACATACGGCAGCAAATTTGCTCACCAACTCAAGATTGACTGTCACAACTCACATCACTTAGGCTCTCACTGAGGGTCTAGGCGTCACTCGAATTGGCCACGGGTACCACACTACCCTCATGGTAACACTGTCACCGGTAAAAGAGATAGAGGAGTTCGGGTATGTTTCACAGATCAATGTGAAAGACGATTTTGGTGCGTTGGTTATTGTGCCAATGGCTATAATGCCGTTTGGATTTAAAATTAATAAAAAAATAATTGTTTTACTGAAATCACTATAATTACACACCATACCATACCTCTCACCAAAAACCCTACTACCTATTTCAATTACTTTCATCCAAAATGAGTGACATTGAACATGAAGATATATACATTCCACCGCTTGATGTCATTCCTATATTACTATCAACCATAGCAGCCTAGAACTTTTTGCACATATCATCAGGTGAAGGGATAGGGTGCCTAATCCTAGCGCGGATGGCATCCCTATCTCACTTTTCCATAAACCTCGCGCGAAACCAAAGAACGCGAAGGAAAACAGGCCAACATCTTATGCCCGCGGAACCATGACTACGCGAGGTAGTTCATCCACGCGCAACATGACTTCATCTGTATGACGTCATCATCACAAAAGAATCTTCACGCGCCCATATATGCGCGGAATATTCCATTAATATCACCTTTTGGTACGAAGTACGGACGATCAAGAATGAAGAAGACCTGGTCAGATCTGGGCGCCCCCTGTGCCAATCAGGGTCAAACAGGTGTCAGTAGTGGTCCAACAACTACTGACGAGGAACAGTGACTTGACAGCCCCCATGCTTCCACCATGCTGACACTGTACTAATGGTACTGTTCAAGCATGTCTGTCGCCAGACGTCACAAAAGACACCATCAGAAGGGTCAACCATACCGTGTCAGAGACAAGCGCCGCCTTCGCCCAATCACGTCGCGCTGCGTGGACTTGTAGCAGGCCATCATGCTTTCTCTGACATCAGCATTTAATGTCACCTGATTCCCGCCAATTTCATAGGCTCAAGACATCTAGGCCCGGGTCAAGGCCCAGAACAGTTACAACATTTTATGGGCCGTCTCACCCGACCCATATCTTCTCCTATAAATAGAAGACTTCTACTCCTCTGCAAATGATCGACACTTACATGCAAGAATTAGAATAGAGATAACATTTGTAATAACTTTGTAAACTCCAAAGTAATAGAATTATCTCTTTACAGTGGACATAAGTCGCTCTCAACCAAACCACTTATATTCTGGTGTGAGCAAAGGGTTGTACTTGAGCGAACACGTGTATTAAACACGGTGGTTATCATTAATCACCGTTATACTCGTTTCTTCATCAGGTGAGCCGAACAAAAAGACATTGCAACATCTAAAAAATATGTGTGCCATGTGATCGCAAGAAATGCAGTAACGCTTTAATGGAAGGTTGTTTTGTCAACATCCCATAATACAATGAAGATACGTCTAAACAAAGGTATCATATGTTGGAACGTCTATTTTTACAAATTTTAGCCGATGTTGAAGCAAAAATCATATGGTTCAAAGAGGGGGTCGAAGGGTGGTTTAAAAAGATTTTTACGCCGATACAAAAAGTCACGTCATCTGCAGTTAAACAACTCACAACCGATAATCCTCTTGACGAATACGATGAGTATTTATGTATGATTGAGAGGATTCACGTGAATATCAACAATTTTTTTTGAATTTCCTTAATTAAGTTATACGGGGAAGCATTTTTACGAATACCGACAAGTCACGACATTGCATGTTTGTATGAAGCACACGAAGAAAGTCTTCACTTTCCCGGTATGATCGGTAGCATTGACTGTACACATTTAGTCTGGTGAGCGTGTCCAAGGGTATTACAGCGACAATATATGGGAGGTGGTTTAAAAAGATTTTTACGCCGATACAAAAAGTCACGTCATCTGCAGTTAAACAACTCACAACCGATAATCCTCTTGACGAATACGATGAGTATTTATGTATGATTGAGAGGATTCACGTGAATATCAACAATTTTTTTTGAATTTCCTTAATTAAGTTATACGGGGAAGCATTTTTACGAATACCGACAAGTCACGACATTACATGTTTGTATGAAGCACACGAAGAAAGTCTTCACTTTCCCGGTATGATCGGTAGCATTGACTGTACACATTTAGTCTGGTGAGCGTGTCCAAGGGTATTACAGCGACAATATATGGGAGGTGATCACCTATACACTACGATCATGCTGGAAGCGGTTGCATCACAGGATTTGTGGTTTTGGCATGGTTTTTTTCGTCCACCTGGTTCACTCAACGACATCAATGTTCTCCAACAATCTTCAATTTTTCCTCAAGCAACAAAATGGAACCGCACCTAAGTGTCGTTTTCATTTAAATGACCACTTATATAAACGTGGATACTATCTTACCGATGAGATCTACCTCGCTTGGTTAATGTTTGTGAAAGCATTTAGATATCTGACCGACCCGGAGGAAAAGAAAATTCGTTAGGGGCAAAGGGGGCAAGGAAGGATGTGGAATGATCGTTCGGTGTACTAAAGGGAAAATGTGGCAAGTCAAGCGACCCTTGAGGGCCACGACCGTTGATAGTTGTAGCACCATTGTCAGTACATGCATGATATTGCACAACGTGATCTTCAAGGAAGAGGGACGTGCAATATCACCGGTCCACATAAGGGATCACCCAGTCGACCTAGTGTTCGGCCATGATGCCCTTACCGTGTTAAAAGATGCAGATGCGCATTTCCGACTTTGAAAAGATATTGTTGAACACTTAGCAACTCTAGATCTACTCCGCATCAAGGAGTCGGATTAAGAATAGTTTCTTAATCTATGCTTTTTAGTCTATTTTATCTTTTTGTTTTTTGTGCGCATTTTTATATTTTTTTAGTTTTAATGAATGTAACTTTATTTTATTTGAATAATTTTTTATTAACGTTTAATTTTTTTTTATTTAAATGACTATTTTGTTTATAAACAAAAAAACTTAGTGTAGTAGTTTAGGGTCGTATAGGGCTGCCTCAAAATTGGAATTTCAGGGCAGTTTGGAGTGGCGGCCCTCCCCCAACTAACTCATGTTAAGTATATAGTTGTTTAACTGATAAATTAAATACTCCACCCGTCCCTATTTAAATGTCGTGGGGTCCAAAAACACACATTTTAAGAAATCTTTAGTTTGTATGTAGTAAAATGACAATAATATCCTCAAAAGTGGTGATTGTGTTTTGTCTTTTATGGGGCAAAACTGGAAATTGCATTTTTATTTTTGGAAATAGACATTTAATTTGGGACAACCGAAAATGGAAAGATGGACATTTAAATAGAGACTGAGGGAGTAAAAGATAAATAAAATAAAACGAAAAGGTTAATTGACTGATTGGCCCCATTGAGAAGTGCATTCACGCTCGTTAAGTTGGTGATGCCTCCCTTAATCACGCCCCATGGCACCCTTCACGAAATGGTGTTTAACTAGTGGTGCAAATGAGCCGAGGCACTCGCGAGCTACTTAAGCTCATCAAAAGCTCGAAAAGAAATGAGCCTTATCGAGTTCGAGCTGAATTTGAGCCTAAAACAAAGCTCGTTTACATATCGAGCCTAGCAAGTGAAGCTCGTTAGGCTTGTCGAGCCTTAGTATAATATTAGTTTTATTAATATTTTATAATATTTACCCCTTATTTAAAGTTCTTTTGTAAACGAATCCGATCCTAAACAAACCTATTATTTATATTATTTTTATTTAATTTATTAACTAACATATAATAAACGAGTCGAGCCAGTTTGAGAAATTACCAACGAGCCGAGCTCGAGCTCCTATAAGTTAATCGAGCTCGAGCATGGAAGGTGTTGGTGCCCACTACTAGGGCTGCATATGAAATGAACTTTCAGCGAACAGTTTATGAACCGTTCAACGGGAAGTTCGTTTGTGTTCGTTCGTTTAATAAATGAACAAACACGAACAAAATATTTCGTTTGTTTAGTTGAACGAACGAACATGAACATCGTTTGTTTATGTTCGTGAAAGTTCGGTAACGTGTTCATTTATGTTTGTTTGTTTATGTTCGATAGTTTAATAAGGTTTTTAATTTTTATAATTTGTGTTAATATTCTTTTATTTTTATTTATTTTACCCAAATAAATAAATAAACAATTTATATAGGTAAATATATGTATGTGAATTCGATTTTATAAGAAAGTTAATATATGCCTGTTTATTTTCGTTCATGAACAATTTTTTGTGTTCATCTGTGTTTATGAATGCCCGTTTATGTTCGTGTGCGTTCATGAACAAAATTAACAAACGAACCCGAACATGTGTGTTTTCTTAACAAACGAACACGAACATAAAATTTCGTTCGGTAAGTGCACATGAACTGTTCGTAAACACATATTTTCCTTAACAAACGAACACGAACAAAACCGTATTCGTTTGCAGCCCTACCCACTATACATGGTTTAAACCTTTTATCAAAACATATACATACATTTTCACAAAAATGTTGTGAAACATAACATATGTCGTGTCCAAAGCTTTGTGAATCATAACATATATCATGCTTTTTTTCATAAATGTATTTTTCATTTATAATATACCTTCTTCAAGATTTATCTAGGTATGTAGAAAAAAAAAGGCTAGAACTCTAGTATTAAAAACATTGAACAAAAAGCATCAAAGGGTTGGCAGCCTAACGGTATCATGGTGTGTGTATTTAACGATGTTCATCTTGGAGTGACTAATGTTCTAGGCCCATGATGAATAAATGTGTAGATTTAGTAGTATGATTAAAGAGTATTTGAATTAGAGTTAAGTTAACGTACATATAGTTTTATTGTACGAACTGTACGAATCAAACAAAAAAGGACGGTGGTATTTTTGTAATTATAGACAGATCTCTTTCTTTTACAATAACCAATGTTACCTGACACAAATCACAATTCAACTCTCTTTCCTCTTCTCTGTTTCCTTTTCTCCTTTTTTTCTTGTTTCTCCCATAACCATCCTCATCCTGATTCGATGCTCATGACTCCACCAACCCGTAACGACGTCGTTCGTCTAACTGTTGTTGTTTGGATTCGGGTGAGGTGGTGGGGAAGAGAGGAAAGGACGTGGTTGAAGGATGATGGGTCGGGGGTGAAGCTGGAGTTGATGAGCCAAGTGGTGTGGCGGTTGGATTGGAGAGTTGAAGGTGCTGGTACAAATGAAAAGGAAGTGGAGATGGTGCACACACAGGTATGTAATTACTCTATTGTTATAGATAATTACTCTAGAACTAAAAATAATATGTTTTGACAATGTTGAAGGTGGTGCTACAAATGAAGAGGAAATGGAGAATGTTCAAAATGATAGGTCAAATGATGAGGATCATGGTGGTGCAAACATAACAAAAATTATTGAAGATTGTGCACAAGAGGTATGTATTTACTCTAGTTTTATAAATAATTACTCTACAACAATAAAATATGATTAATGCAGAACATATAATTAATGCAGAAGAGTTTAAAGCAGAGGATCAACAAGAACATGATGAAATGAAGAAGAATCTGCTAGAGAAGCTAAGAAGGAGACAACAAGAATTTGTTTAACTTATGTTTAATAGGAGTTTAGAGTAATTGTCGGTAAAAAAAATTTATATTGTCCATTTTTACTATTGTTTTGAAAATCACTCTTTTTGTGAATGATAATTTGAAGTATTCAGCCATAATACAATTTGTGTAGTCTTAGAAAAATCAAGAAAAGTAGTTGCATCAGATGATGATTTGAAGCACCACCTTCAAGGGGGTCAAGAAGTAAACATTGTATTTGGAACATTTACAATGAAGTTCAACAAAGTATTCGTGAGACACTAGGAAAACAACTTGAGATCAAATGTCAAGATGTAGAAATACAACATCTTGTTAATAAACAGGGTAACATGGGGATTTTAAAAGTTTTCTGTGTCAAAAAATTCATGGAATGTAATTTCTATTAGTATAAAACAAGGTATATTATCATTACTCTGCTTATATTATACTGGATACATAATTACTCTAAGTATACATAATTACTCTAGTTATATTTAAAGTAACAGTATAAGTTATATTTAAGCTAGTTATATAATTACTCTAGTTATATTTAAGTTGGTTATATAATTACTCTAGTTATATTTAACATTTAAAGAACTACAACCATCAATAATCGTTTCATCTGAGATATAATTACTCTAGTTATATTTAACATTTAAAGAACTACAACCATCAACAATCGTTTCATCTGAGATCAAAATTCAAGGAAACAACTATAAGATGAATGATGTTTTCATAACCAGGAAAATAAACCTTCAAAATATTATTAAAAGAATAGAAGATCACAAAATAAGCAAGGGGTTGGGGTTAGGAGGTGTGAGAGAATGAGAGAATTAGAGTTTCAGATAATTACAAAACTGCCACCGTCTGTTTTTCAATATTCACGTGGTTCGTATGTTTCGTAGGTTTATTTTATTTGTATTTGATCTTTTGTCATTTGAATTAATTGTTCCAAAAAATTAGAAATGGTTATTTAATTGGCCTAATTGTTAATATTGGGAGAACAATGAGATAGTTGGTGGTGTTCATAAAAATTTCGTTAAACTGAAGAGTTGCAAAATTCAACAAGCACCCCTTGATTCGTTAGAATCTTGATGCTCAGTGTAAGGCCCAAGCCTCGAAACCTCACTGGTTAGCACATCGCAATTAAAGAGAGTTCTAAAACCCAATTTAAATCATTAAGCAGCGGAAACATCAAGTATAAAACGATCCTAATATGATGAGTGATCGATGAGAGGTAGTTTCTAAGCTTCAAATATTCAATTCTTAGGCTTTGATATTTGATCTTCACTTTCTCTGTTAAAACACCCATATTCTCACTATACCACTTTCTTGATTTCTTTGCAAACGATGACTAGTGATTGGTTTAGAGTTCTTAACTTTCTTATATACTCACCTAATTATTATTTTCTTAGGTAGAGGTTGTTTGGTTGATTAAGTGCTGACTCATTCAAAATTTGAATGGTTAAGAGAATTTGAATGGTTAAGTGTTGAATCATTAAGTACTTTTTTGTTGGACCTCTAAATGGTTAGTCTTCTTATCCCACATTGGTAGAGGAAGTAATAATGGATTCATTCAGTGTTAATAGTTCAACAACATCCCAAGTCTTAATGATCCAGCCTTAACCATTTCATTTAGATGCTGAAACAAACGCGTTGAATAATTCAGAGACTCATTAAGAACCTTACCAAGCAGCCCCTAATCTCCATAAATAAGCCCCAAATCCATGTTTACCTCTTTTCAATACTTTTAACTAATTAAGGCCCATAATTAGTGAGACTAATTATTTCATTAGCTAGCGTTTTCGGGAGGTTACATTCAGTTTGAGGCTTACTAATGAATTAGGAGAGAACGGGCACTCCAGGGTATTTACCCCGTCCCGACCACTCTCGAAGTGCTACGTCAATTTGAAGGCGAAGTGCCCAGGAACCCCAAAATCATTAACGGCACTTTAGAATACTTTGTCTGACTGTATATTTTTATTCATTTTTCACTTTAAAGCAAGTGAAATTTAATAAAAACACACGAATATATATCAAACATAAACATTAAACAATTAAACTATAAAAACACACTAAAAATACAATTGAACTAAAAAGAATAAAAACACACAATTAAACGAAAATATAAAAACTAATTTAAGCGGGTCTTCAACAATTGCCACGTTGAGATGTGCGGAAACTTTGAACTGTAATGACATTGATACTCAATTTGGGTGAGACCAGTGGCCACGTCTTCGTGCGTATTCGCACACTCCTTCGCCAAGGTTCTTCGGTATTGGTACTGAAACGCTCAAACTTCTTGTTGAGGTTGTACCACTTCCAGTGAAGTGAATCAGCCGTGCGGTTGGTGTCACCCACTAGCTCTTTGAAGCGAGCTAGGATACAAGGCCAAAGGGATGGTCACGGTGGGTCGGTGCGTCCTTCACCACGGCGTAGGTCGTGACCAAAGCTATCTCATCTTCCTTAGTCCAACGAACCATGGTGACGGTTGAAGTTGACGGTGGATTAGGGGGTTAAAATTAGTGAAGATTGAGGGTGACGGTGGAGCTCGGGGGTTTTGTGGGTGAAAAAGAGGGACAGTTGTGTATTTATATAAAGAATTGGGTTAAAAAATAAATTTTTTGATCATTACCGCACGGTCAAATGGCAGAATGGTCAAAAAATAAATGAAAGCAACCGTTGCAGCTCGACAAGAAGTAACCGAGTTGCAAGGTTTTTAATGGAAACCGAGGGGCAGAGGCGAAGGATACTTGGGGCCAGGGTGGCCCTACCCCCCCCCCCCCTGTTTTTTGGCGCGGTTGTGGAAATTTACGATTTTCGTAGGTAAATTGAGTCCGGGTTGAGTCCGGCCACCGCCGATTTTCCACTATCGATCGAAAAAAATTGAGTCCGGCTCCCGCCGATTCCAGAACCAAGCTTCGCCACTGTCGAGGGGTGGAGGCACTGTTAATATTCGAGAAGTGCCCCATTCCCCCTTGTATAGACAATTCCTTTCCCAATGGATCAACTTACCAAATTTATATGAGACTCTTAACTCACTCCTTTTGATAATCCAATTTCTCAAGTGTTATGTTTGATTCTAGACGATTTTTCCTCCATTATGTTTAATCCCCTTTTCACGATTATCATCGTCATCCGGTCCAATAGCATTGTCCATTTTTACTTGTCCAATAAACTTATCCATTTTTACGTGATTTATTCTTAAGCAAATACTGTTTGTTCAGTTACTATAGAACATGTTTGCACTTTTGTACTCAAACAGTATATGGAATTTGGTTGAAAATGCTTGTTTTTATAATTAGATAGTGGTTTTCGGGTGTCTGATATTTACACGTACAAATCTATATGAAATGCATCTATGAATTTACATAATTTATAATTTATAAACTGTGTCATCCTCATGTAATTTGCTTTAGTCAAATCGGGTTTGCAATTTAGAATCAGATAGCGGCGCAGCTTGTTGCCCGTTTACCCACTATGCTCATAATTTGTCTTGTTTGTGGAATGATATATCTTAAATCTTATTAACTAAAAAAAATTTGTGCCCAGTAAATTTTTTTTAAAGCAATATGAAAATAACTTTAAATCATGCATGTACGACTGTATTGTATGATTTTTATTCATGATGACTTATGTTATATGAAGTTACATGAGGTTTATAACTTTAAGGGTCATGCAGTGATCGGATCAACTTAGTTAAGTTTTATAGTAGGAAGAGGATATCCTATATTCCTATGGTTAGATGATCTGAGGAAGACCTATTTATGACATTGGGGAGAGGTTGACCACTTGACCTAATTGTATCATGACTTTGTGTATGGTTTGTCCTTGGGGCGTGGATGTACTCGTTGCGACCTTATGCATCGATCATGTTACTACGTTACATATGTTACATGATGATATGTTTTCTAAATTTTTTTTTTTTTTTTTTTTGCGATTCATTGTGTTTTTTACTCAGCATTGTGTTATATTTTGTGATTCATATGAATTTTGTATTTTTCTCACTATTCTCACTTATTTTAGTCCTTGTATGATAACTTAACCCATTAAATATAATGAACAAATATATTTTATATAATAAATAATAAATATATGCATTTAGTTTATTACGGAGAACGTAATTATATTATTTTAATTAATCTAATTTTGACGACATTCAAAAGATATACACTCATTAAATGTTATATCTCTATGTTTTATTTATAGTAACAAGCACTTAATAGATATGTCAAAACAGCTAGGTGTACGCAAATAATGCAAAAACTTTTTACTCTTATGAATTATAAAAAAAATGCAAAACTGGCATACTTTATATTTTTTAACAATTTATGTCACAACAGTTATGTCGACGACCGGTAGATAGGATGGTAAAACAAGTGTTTGTTTTCTCCCATTTTTCAATTATACTTTATATTTTTTAAACCAAGCATAACATATGTTCATATTGCATGTTATAATCATAGTCATAGAATAATGTTTTATAATTAACATGGATTAAGCGTTTCTATTTATACCTAGTGGCGTCTTAAGGGTAAGATAAGGCTTAAGGACCAATATTAGGTTATGGGTTCGATTCTCACGAGAAGGTTTTTCTCAAATTTATTGGGCTTCCTCATGAATTGGTGTATATGCATTATTGCTTGGTGAAGATGGATATGATCGGGTGGTTTGTTTGTGGCATGATGATACTCCAGTTATCCAAATTTGCCGTTAAAAAAAAAGAAAAGAAAACGATGTGTAAATTATATTTTATAAATCCTCGTCCAACATTTCTATTCAAAATTAGGATTACAAATATCTAAAACGTATTTTGCAAGCTACAAAAAATTAATAACAATAGATTTCGTACTACATCACTTTTTCGTGTCATTTGTAACTATCCATTAAAGATTTCTTAAGCAATTTAAAGAGCTACATTATAAGTTGAGTGATCGTAAGTAGAAGGGTGAAATATAGGTTACCTAAAGTACCTCATATACTTGAAATTATCAAATTTTTATTTTTATATTTTTCTTGATGAATTAGTTCACCAAATCTTAACTAGCAAATATCATCAACCATCCATGTTTCGGTTATGAAAAAAAAAAACCATTAAATCCCAAATAGAACAAGTTTCAGAAATAGAAGACATGTCAATAAAATACGATGATTTATAACATTATCTATATATATTAATAGAAACACACTTAAATAGTGTCATTCTATTAATATATATATTGGCCACTAACTTTTAGGTTTATTTTATTTTCTACCATTAACTTTTAGGTTAATTTTATTTTCTTCTAATTTGACCACCAAACTTAGACTAACAAACTTTTAACTTTTAGGATTTAAAACTTTGGCCACTAACTTTTAGCTTAACTTTATTTCCTTTCAATTTGACCACCAAACTTTTAGCTTTTAGGATTTAAAACTTTGACCACCAAACTTTTAGTTTTTAAGATTTCAAACTTTGACCACCAAACTTTTAGATTTTAGCCGTGAGTATTTTTTGAAGCTCACGCGAGAATAACAATCACTTAATATTATCTTTTATGTCCACGAAACTCTCCACGCAACAGGAGTTCCCACAGTAACACACGATCTTTAACGTCCACCAAACCTTCAACGCAACAAGAGCTCCCGCGGCGAAGCGCGGGTAATAAAATCCTAGTTTATACTCAAAACAATTATATTTGAATTAAACATATGACATATTGCCATATATAGAAAAAATTTAGGATGCGTATACAAAGATACTTTGTTCCTTAAATCAATTATTTTAATCGTGTGGTAACTATGTTGCTAGTAAAAGACTTAAATATGTTATCACGATTGGTAAAATTTACGATTGATAAAATTAGTAACACATTATATATTCTGAAAACTTTTAATAATGATATATGTGTAGAAAATTCTTGTGTTTTACTTAAAACATGACTATAATTTTACAAGGACACTGATTTACGGTTTAACGGTATATGTACTTAGGGGAAGTATCATTTTAGAAGAAACTTAATATGAGAAGAAAAAGAACAAATGACGTGTAACATTAAATAATTCCTCATCTAACATTAGTTTATGATGTTTTACAGAACTGTATTGCATCATGAACTAACAGCTATAAACTTGAACCATATTCCGGAATAGTTTGAACCTCATAATGATTTGATTCCTGGCGAGGTTAGTATCACCGCCCTATTACGCGCACCCTCTAGTATCATATAACAGGTTAATGTTATATAACAGGTTAATTGAACTGATGTGATAGTTAGATTATGTAAATCCCTGTATAATTTAAAAAATACATCTTTAACTCATATTTTATTTATTACATCCAAAACTATATAATTGCCAAAAATCCTACCAACTTTTATAAGTTTGAATCTCACCTAATATAATAACTATATATGTTAGTAAAATTCAGTAACCAGTATTCTATATCATAAGTGTAGTCAACTAATATAATTGTATTGGTGTTTATATTCATTTTTTTGGTTCTTAATTTCTTATGCATATTAGAAACTGAAGATTACATTAGACAAGAGTTCTTTCACAAGTAAGCTCTCTCTCTCTCTCTCTCTCTCTTTCATACACATTTTTAGTCTTCTTCTCAACTAAAACTGGGCTCTTAAAATCTCTGTTTTCTCTCTCTTGAATGAAAGATATTAAATTCATCCAGCTCCTCACCACTGCTGCATTAGTTGTAGAGAGAGAAACATAATTTGTGGGTTAAATTGATTCTTTTTTTTTTTAAATTTGTTTTTCTTTTTGCTATGAATAAAGATGAACCAGAACCACCCCTTCACTTCTTTTTTAAAAAAAATTTAACTTATAATAAAAAAAACTACAACGACCTCTGTTTTTGCATTAATGGCGATTCATATCAAATGGCTGAAAACAGACGAGAGATGTGAAACACTCTGTCCTCAGTAATTGCTTTACATTTTCTCAACTACATTCTTATATAAATCCCACCTCTATTTCCTCTCTTTTTTGCTCATCTCTCTTCCCCTGTTTCTCTCTCTCTCTCTCTCTCTCTCTCTACATTTCTTTATATTTTTCTTTCTACAATCAACAATCTTCTTTCTTTCGTCTGTAATTTCATTTCATTTGGTATCTTTCTTCATCAATTGCATTTCTTTATGTATAATGTTGGTTGAAACCAGCATTAACATTATCCTCTGTTTTTAACATCCTCTGTTTTCTCTCTCTCTAAAAAGTACGTTTTTTTTTTACATTTTTACTGCAATTTTGGTAAAAATAAGTGATACCCATATGTTATTTAAGTGAAATCTGATCTGGGTCGTGTTCATTTTTACAGAAAAAAAAAATTGTGAAGAATTTTGGCGGGAAAAGATAAAAAAAAAGGTGACGGGTTTTCATGGATGTGTTTGTAGCTTTGTTGTTGTTTACAGGTGTGACTGCTTATCTACTATGGTTTACTTTTATCTCACGGTCACTAAAGGGTCCACGTGTATGGCCCTTATTCGGCAGTCTACCGGGTCTGATTGAGAATTCGGATCGGTTGCACGACTGGATTGCTGATAATCTCCGGGCCTGTAACGGGACCTACCAGACTTGTATCTGTGCGGTCCCGTTTCTGGCCCGGAAACAAGGGCTCGTGACGGTCACTTGTGACCCGAAGAACCTTGAGCATATACTCAAGACTCGGTTTGATAATTACCCGAAAGGTCCGACTTGGCAAGCCGTTTTCCATGATTTGTTGGGAAAGGGGATATTTAATTCGGATGGTGACACGTGGCTTCTTCAAAGGAAGACGGCGGCGCTCGAGTTTACCACCCGGACCCTTCGACAAGCCATGGCTCGGTGGGTGACTCGAGCCATTAAGAATCGGTTTTGTCCAATTCTGGAACGGGCTCAGGTTCAGGCTGAGCCCGTAGATCTGCAAGATCTTTTGCTACGGATCACATTTGATAACATCTGCGGGTTAGCTTTTGGTAAAGACCCGCAAACGTTAGCACCTGAGTTGCCTGACAATAGTTTTGCATTGGCTTTTGATCAGGCAACCGAGGCTTCGTTACAAAGGTTTATTTTCCCTGAGGTTATTTGGAAGATGAGGAAATGGCTCCGCCTCGGCTTGGAGGTCAGCTTGAGCCGAAGCCTTGTACACGTGGAGGATTACTTGTCAAGCATCATTCGTACACGTAGGCATGAATTATCGACTCAGCTCAAAGACGGTGGCCTACATGATGACTTGTTATCTAGGTTTATGAGAATGAAAGAATCCTATTCTGACAAGTTCTTGCAACACGTGGCACTCAATTTCATCCTAGCTGGACGTGACACGTCATCGGTCGCTATGAGTTGGTTTTTTTGGTTAGTGATTCAAAACCCAAAGGTGGAAGAACAAATCCTAAAGGAAATTTCTAGTGTCTTGCTGGAGACACGTGGCGATGACGTGGCAAAATGGACGGACGAGCCATTAGGTTTTGAGGAGGTGGACCAATTGGTTTACTTGAAGGCAGCATTGTCAGAGACCCTCCGGCTCTACCCCTCAGTGCCAGAGGACTCAAAACATGTGGTGGCTGATGATGTGTTGCCTGACGGGACTTTTGTCCCAGCAGGCTCATCAGTCACTTATTCAATATATTCTGCAGGTCGGATGAAGTCAACATGGGGCGAAGACTGTCTAGAGTATCGTCCGGAGCGCTGGTTGTCTCCAGACGGTACAAAATTCGTAAGGCATGATTCATATAGATTTGTTGCCTTTAATGCCGGACCAAGAATTTGTCTAGGCAAGGATCTTGCATACTTGCAAATGAAGTCGATAGCCGCGGCAGTGCTACTCCGCCATCGTCTGGCGGTGGTTCCGGGGCACAAGGTGGAGCAAAAGATGTCATTGACATTGTTCATGAAGTATGGGCTAAAAGTGAATGTGTTTGAAAGGGATTTGAAGGCAGTTATGGAAAGTGTGAAGAAAGAAAAGGAAGGTGGCAAGTAGCGGTTGCGGTGGCGGTGCTAGGGTGGGGCAGCGGTGGTTGGGGTGGTTTAATGACTGCTTTGATTTTAGTTTGTTGGGTTGATTTTAATCGGTAAAAAGTTTGATGAGGTAGGTCTGAGTTTTGAATACCATTAATTTACAGATTTTGGGTCATGGGGTGGAGCTTATGCTTTGAATATGGTTCACATGCAATTTTCATCTTTTGTAGGTACAATTTCATTTATCATTGTGCCATTATAGTCTTGTTTCAAATATGTTTTTATCAGAAAAATAAATAATATCCAAGTGATTTTTAACCTTGATCATTTCATTTTATTCTGTAACATATATATAATATAATGACAGTAATATAATTGATATAATAACATGTTACAATGTACTACGATGTTGACTAGTGAAGGTTGTTTACTTTAAGTCCATTGTTATTTCTCTTTTGTCATGACCTTGGTTGAAATGATTTAGCAATTAATTTATTTAAAATTGCAGTTTCATTTAATGGTAATAAAAATAGTCTTCTGGAGGGTGCTAAATTGAATTAAAGGCATGAAAAGTTTGTTGCATTCATTTAACCAACTCCTTTTTTCTCTTGAAAGGATGTTTCATATAAACTTCGCTAACAACCTTTTTCACTTCTTGTTGTACCATTTATTTCTTACAAAGTACCGAATGAAGTTTCTTTTCTAACTAATCAATCTATTTTGATGTTTCACGTTAATGTTCACATGGGTTGTTCTCTACCTCTTATGGTCATAAAATACATAAAATTATATCACTTACCATCATAAAATTAATGCTGCCTTCAAGTGTATTTTCACTTCATAATTTATAAAAAGTTGATTGACAGTTGAACAAACTATAGCAACTACGATTTAACAATTAATTGTACTTCAAGTTTCGTTAGTTTCATGAAATTTATCACATATACGAATATAAGTTGTATTCGACACAACATATATATTGCCTCGACGAGTTGACGTTATGCAAGAACAAAATAAGTGCAACCTGTAACTTCCGAACCACTTAACATAAACAAAACTAAAAACAGAAAAACCTGAGACTTGCGAATAATCCTTTTAAGTAAACGAAACAACAACTAATTGCGAAAACCAGTTGCGGGCTAAAGTCAACACTTGACTTAACCCACCATAGCTGAAGAGCAGCCCATTGGGTCTCGGGCTAGGGCCCGTGTGAGCATAAGATGTTTTACCATCCAGTTTATCTTATCTTTTTTTTTCTAATGGGTTTATTCAGTCAAGAATTTTCTCACCAGTGGAAAAGAAGTTCCAAACAAGAGTTCCAATGATGTACAAGATAACTGCCACTTTGAACACATCATCCCAAGAACCTGTAAAACATGCTTCATGTTAATCTGCAATGATCGTTTAGTTTTCTGTAATAATTTAAAAAAATATTTGATTAAAACTTTATAGTATTACCATTCTGGAGTATATAACCAGTTGCAGCTGTACCAAAGACTCCGGCAAGGACTCCTGCAGTGTTTGACAGCCCTAACAACACCCCCTGGTGTGGAAAGTAAAAACATAACATTTCTTTTAGCTTCAAAAAAGGAATGATGATACTCCAAAAAAATATAGAAAAATAATAAACTACAGGGTACAAACCGCGTAACGGGGTCCAATGTCTTGATGATTGGAATAGAGTCCAGACTGTGAGAATGCATCAGATCCCTGTAAATAAATAAACGTAATCGTATGAGTGTATTTGTTGGCTACCAAGCAATGATCTTCAAGGTTTTTTTTTTCATTTTACAGCTCCAAATGTGTTAAGCTTTTACTGCAATTTCTTGTCAACTATGAGGCACAGGCCGTAAGACGGTCCTAAACTATGAGGCACAGGCGTACAAACTATCATTAAGAATTCAAAACTAGAAACCTCAAAAGAAGGGTTATGTCAATAATTGGAATCACTAATGCACCTGACTGCAAGCCATACAAAGCACTGCCATAGCAGGCGTCTTGACACGACTCAGTTGAGTAAGAAAGAAAGCGGGGCCCAAGAATCCAATCGACTGCATAATCTGCAAGATTTAAATTCCAGTAGATTAAAGTTCCATACTTCCATCTAAGGAGGGTATTTCTGTAATCATTGGATTTGCCAATACAAGTATGGTTACCTTACGGACAGTAGTGATTGATAGACCTCTGCTAACAAGTGTGTCTGCAATCCAACCTCCGATGTTGGCAAAGACCGCCATAGTCAACCATGGCAACACACATAACAGTCCAGACTCCGTAAGGTTAAACTTTAGCACCTGAAAAAAAATAATTATAATAAACTAACCAAATTTACTTAAGTTCAACTGAAAAACATATATTTGTCTATATGTCTTCTCCACAAACCATCTATATGCTCTAGGGAAAATTTACAAAGTAGCAACCTGCTTAGCTTGTTGGTCCGTTTTGGTAAATTATGACCGGATTATCCAATATAATATTGCAAGCGTGGCTTTTTTCTTTTTCTTTTTTTACTTGTAGTTATTAATGGGATAAATGTCAGTAAATACTAAATAGTAATGTACAGCATTTGGTCCATTTTAATCATTCTACTTTATTGTCTGATTCGGTAACAAAAGAGTTTCTTTTACAGGTTATGGTTTCTAGTTTCAATTTAAACATGCCCATTCGGGTTATTAAATAAAAGTTACAATTAGAGTTTAAAATGATACATGGGTTTCAATTGGGCTCAAGTGCTCAACACAGCTTTTATGGTGTCGCATGTCAAGCTATTTGTATCGAAATCTGGTTACAATTTAAATATAATTTTAACATGCTTTAAGATTTAGAATCCTTGAGTAAGTTTTAGTTTGTATGATTTTTAAATCATGACACATCAAAAGAAACTTCAATCACCAAATCAGACTAAAAAATGAACAAAATTACCAAAACTTTAGTGACATGTTCAACCAATCATAATGACCAAACTTCCCATTAAAAAAAAGTAAGACTACCAACTCGGGAGGAAAAGGTATAATCACCAAAACGGACCAACAAGCTAAGTAGGTTGCTATGTGTGAACTTTTTTCCTATGCAAAGTTACCATGTTTCATAGGATGTGTCACTATCATGATATTAGGGATGACACATTTAACAGAAAGCATAAAGATTAAAGATCAAGTATGATCGTTATGTGACTTTTGTGATACCTGGTTATAGTAGGTAGGCATCCATGTTAGAAGAATAAAGGTTCCCCAATTATGGCAAAAGTGGGACACAATGAGAGCCCATACAGGTGGCTTCGATAATATAAGTTTCCACGGAATATTAGTGACAGGTTCCTTTGAGACGCTACCACCCAAAATATACTTCTTTTCCTCAGCACTAAGCTCGGGATCCTCATTCGGTGAGCTATGAGCCTGCATGAAAGTCAAAGTCAAACATCTATCATGCCATTAACAACTTATGCGTAAAACTAAATGTGAGAATTGATACACAGATCAATGAAAACATACTTTGTATAGCCACAAAGCAAACCAAAAACTTCCAAGGGAACCAAATGAGTAAAACACAGACGGCCATGCAAACTTCTGGATCAAGATAGGCGAAAAAGCTAACCCTATCACAGAACCTAGATACATTCCACTGTATACCATTGCCAGTGACCTACTTCTCTCGGAGACAGGAATCCACTTGCTAAGTATGTTATTCATAGCAGGCATAGCAACACCCTGTCACAAAAAGACAGCTCATTTTCATCAAGCAATAGTTTTGTCCCCCGGAAAAAGGAGAGTGGATGGGGAGTTAGATATCAAAATGCACAATGTATAATGAATATTGTTAAGCTGAAGAGAATAGATACAGTGCTGTTATAGCAAAAAAGATGTGAACCTCGCCAATACCCATGAAGGCACGCATAATGAGTAAGAAAGGAAGTCCTATTCTGGCGGCAATAGGTGTCAAAACGGTTGCAATCGACCACCACACAACTCCAAAACCGAGCACTTGTTTACCACCAATTTTGTCTGCCCATATACCACCAACAATCTACAACCGAAAAAACATGCAACCAAAATAAAATTAAATCTTGTTAAATGACAGTGGGAAGATAACATATGTGTGTGAATAGCGTGGCATTGCTTTAAAACAAAGGGGAGCATTTCAAATACACTTGTTTATATTTAAGTGATAAAAGCCTTTATAGAAGATGAGAATTCTTGAACGAATGCCGAAACATCTAATTAACTACTTAGAAATAGATTTCCAAAATTCTACAATACCCGAGTACCTAACATCCTATAAACTAAGCTTGTCGTGAAAGATTAACAAAAAGACAATCCAGAATTTAGAATCAATTCATCATCTCTTTAGCTTTTAAGTCCAATAAATGCTAGTATCAAGAATTGAAAAGCAGAAGTTAACTGCAAGGCCACAAGAGGACTAAAACCAACCTGAGTGAGTAAATAGCCCCAGAAGAAAGAAGATTGAATTAGACCAACAGTAGCACTGTTCCAATTAAACTCCTTTGACATGGGCAGTATTGCTATGCTCATATTCACCTGGATTATTATAGACATAAGTAGTGATAAATTTAAAATAAAGGAAAAGAATATTTAAGCATATAAAATGATTTAGTATCCTGTTGTGTAAGATACCAACACGTAGTTTGGACTAATGCTAGCGCAGATACAGAATATGATGAAAATAAGGTGATTAGTTAGTTAAAAGTGATGTGGAAAGAAAGCATAAAAATTTGGAAATTTTGAATACGATAAGAATTTGGATATGGAGAATGACAGAAACAACTCACACGGTCCATATTGCATAGCAAAAATGCAGAAAAACAAAGAAGCACAATCACCCAACGCTTTGGAAACTGCTCCCACCAGGGCTTTGTTTCTCCAACCAGAACTGCCTCACTTGCACCACCTTCTGACGATACAAGTGAGCCCAAATCTGCTGCCACGTCATAATCCTCAGATTTATAGTTGGCCCGGATTCTATTAATAGTAGTATGACGTGGCTGCAGAGTTTGCCTGGTAGATATACTGATATCTTTTTGTTGTGCCGGTTTAATCCAGCTGCAGCTCTCTGAAGGAAAAGAGACAAAACATCTGCATATTCCTCTTGCTCTTTGCTTATGATTTGTCATATGAAACCTTTTGTTTTCTTCATCAGATAGTAACATTGCTCTGGATCTCAACATGTTGCCAGAAACAGGATCAAGACCATGAGATGATATGGTATTCCGGTATCCGGCAACAAAGTAAATCTTCTTTAAGTTATATACATTATCTAAATAAGTGTTCCTATGCACACATTGTGCAGAAGGAAAGCTCAAATTCTCTGCTTTGTGATGTGCTGTAGCTTGTTCAGGTTGATAAAGTTTACCTAAAATAAATGTTTATCAACGGATTAGCATAATCTTCTGAAGAATTATGAATGAACTTTGACTATATACTATGCATGTTATTGTTAGAACAACATGCATTGGTAGCATGAGTGGATTAGTTTTTATATGATTCGTCGATTGACATTTTTCTTGTGTGCAAATAAGTACATAAACTTATGCCTTCTGCTCATCACAACATTGGGATGACTAAGCAATAGCCAATAGGCAGTGACTCAAAGCAAGTATGAGTAGAAACATTGCCAGACACAGTTGCAGTCATCATCAACTTGATACTTTTTATGAATTTGATAATGTTAAAAATTAGACACCGATGCACACAAAAACCTTGGATGAAACTGAATAAACCAAGCTAATTTTCAAGGCCGGCCCTAAGGGGGTGCGGGGAGGACTCCCGGCCCGGGCCCAATTTCTAAAGGGGCACATTGAGCGGCGACGAGTGTTTTCTTTCTGCAAGTATTTTCTTTATGTTTTCGACCCAAAAAAGATCTCATCTTAAACATCACTGATTACAAACGTAAGAAGGTGAAGTGTAGATAAGAAAGAAGATGAGTCATACATGATAAACTAGATTCGAAGGATACGACGGAATTAAAAAAAAGTTGAAGTGTGTTACTTGAGATTTGTGTTGTGGTACAGTAATTGTGAAGCCTTTACAGTAAATTTTAATATATAGTAGTATTACAAATTGTCACATGCTTTTGCACATGATGCAAGTCAAATTCATTTTATTAAAAAACTTTTGAAGTCCAGACATAAAATAATGGCCCTTCAAATTATTATGTAATTTTAAAAAACGGTGGTTTTTATTGAGCCAATTAGCCAAACATATTAATTTTTATAATTATTACGACACTTTCAGTTCTATATCCGGTCCGACCGGTCCGACTATGGAACTGGTAAGGAAACCGGTTCAACGTCTGCTTCAGTTGTGAAAACATTGCTTAAAAGACCTAAGATTAAGGGGCACATATTTCGCGGCTCGGCCCGAACACCTGAATTTTCAGGACCGGCCCTGCTAATTTTAAGAGTCTTTGCTATCACCTTATCTCCCATCCAACACCCACATTCAATGAATTCCTTTAGGACCATCACAAAAAAAGAGATTCACAAAAAGTTTTTATTCATGTGCTACAACTAAGTACACAATTTCTGTATAACCAAATTTATCAACACTTTCTAAACATGAGAATCCGTATTTAAAGTTTTAAACATAATGATGCTCTATTTCCAGAAAACTAACAGTTATGAAACAAAATCAAAATTTGAGGGTTAGCAACCATTCACTCACACCAACATCCGAATTCTGAAACGTTGCAAATAGGAAAATGGCCATATGCATTATAGCGTTTAGTAGTTTAGTGTTTACACACGAAAAACAATTATCCGTCTCTAATTCAAAAAACAAATATCTTGCAGCAAAATTAACATAAAACAATGAGATTCCAAGCAACAAAACAGATAATCAGTAAGTCACAATTCAAGTGCCAGAAGCCCAAATGTATTATTATGATAAATCATAAACATATAGCAACAGAGCATTCATACACTATATTTAAAAATTTAAACACAAATACTAATTTCTTAACCTAACTCAACCACATACATTAATAGCATTAAACCTAAGCAAACACACAAACATAACAAAATTCACATACCAAATCTCCACAATTTCAGCACAAACAGATAATAATAATAACCGTGTCTCCATATATAACTGCCTTAACAATAAAATACACAATAACAATAACAAGCTCTAAACCTAAGATAACAAGAACTGAATATATATGTATAATAATAATAATATTACCAGAGCTGATGAAGGAGGTGAAGTTCCGATGAGAAATAACGGCACCGATAGCCATGTTTGACTGGATAATCTACACAAAACCTACAGTATCAATAATATGTTGCAGAATTACACCATAATTCACTCACTCTCTCTCTAGTTTTTTTAGAGCGAGAAGAAGTGGATAAACCCTCCAGACTCCAGAAGATAGTTGTTATTATTCAGACGAATTTCCCACACTAAAAATATTATTTCTTTCTAACTTTTTTTTATTATTAATTTATCTTCTTTTTTTTTTTTTTTTTGAACGGCCAACAAATTGGAATCACTCACGGAACACTGGAGTATCATCGTGCCACCAGTGTTGCCACGCGATCATATTCCACCACCAAGACACCAATTCTGGAGGAAACTCATAATTATGAGAAAACCCCCTTTGTGAGATTCGAACCCAGGACCTTATGGCCCTTAAGTCTTATCTTACCACCAAGATACCACTAGGCTATAATGCCTTGGGTTATTAATTTATCTTCTATTTGAAAAAGCGGGAAGAGAAATATCTTGCCAGTGACGATATTAACAAGAGGTTTAAGTAGTGACACGTGGCTAGTTGTGTAGACAATCGTTAATTTTGGTATACATTTGCCCTTCGGTGTTGAAGGATATAGATGGAGTTTGTATTGGTTATTGGTGTAATTAGAGATGAAGTGAAGGGTATTTTAGGTATTTGAGGAAAGGGATATTCTGTTTGTTGAGCTTGGACCAAAATAAAGGCATAATTTATTCTTGTAAAGTTACCAATAAAAAATAATTTTAGTTGACATTTGTAAATATTTGAGATATTGCCCTTTTTTTACTAGCTTTAACTTTTGCAACACGTGTATGATGAAAAGTTTTATACGTAGGTGTGGGTTTGATTAATAATTGTGTGGGTTTGATTGATTAGATATTTTGAATTAATTTAAAATCATAATTGGTTTATCAACAAAATAAATAACCAAAAAGAGAGTCTTATGGCGTATACACCTCAATTTTACTATTTAAGGTCGTTAACCCCTTGTATGTCAAACCCGTATAATCTTATCATGTAATAATCATGCACACTAGTTATATGATTAGAAATGCACATCATTTATATGATTACACCTTAACATGGGTATTAACACTCACCTATACATGCAAACATTCTGCGATGTTGGTGATGGCGCCGACAACTTGATTGGTTTAGAAATTGAGCTAATTTGTGGCGTGACGAGTTGACTCTTTTTTTTAACATTAGTGGAAAATACAAAGAAACGTTCATTTTTCTTGAGATTTAAATGTGGAAAAAGTGAAAAACAAAGAAGCAGTCAATCACCGTATATTCGTAACTTTAAGTAGTTTGAGAAACTCAAATCATATAAGAGCATGGTGAGTTTTAGAAAGAGAGGAAGGATGGGTTGAATTTAAGTTGCCTCCACCACATTTTAGTCTTTGTGGTAACCATGGAATCCTTACTCCCGTAATTTGTTGAGATACGAAGAAGGCTCTGGTGATAGGGAGAAGAGAAGCCAAAGGAGATAATGGAGAACATGGATTAGCCTACGTAAATACCGTGGGAGCTGACAAGAATAGCACTCTTGATTTTAGTCTATAATTCAAGTATACATAGATAGAATATTACAATATTGTCTCTAAACTAACATCATACCATACATTAAAAGAAAGGGATTTTAGTATTTAAGGAAAAAGGGTAAATTTAGAAAGTGAGTTCAACTTGTAAGGAGTTACCCGGTTTCAAATATCGGCATGATTGGGTTCGAGACATTCTGTGGGATATTTTAAGACGGGCTGGGATCTCAGCCAAAAATGAGGCCCCTGGGAACTTCCTCTCCGATCCAGCAGAAGGGAGATTCACCCTACGACCAGCAGATCTCCTTGTCTTTGGGTGGGCCGGGGGGAAGCATGCTTGTGTTGACCTGACGGGTGTATCTCCCCTAGTTGGGTTGAGGGATAGTGGCTTTGTAGCAGGGCAAGCGGCCCGGAAAGCAGAGGCAAAGAAGGTAGAAAAACATGCTAAAGCATGCGAGGAGAACCAACACGTTTTTGTACCCTTGGCTTTTGATACCTTTGGTTCATTGGCACCGGAGGCTATCCGTGTCCTGACCAGGGTTCAGCGGGTTATTCATAGCAATGTCTCGGTTCTGGGTGGGCAGGGTTACGTTTTTAGTAGATTAGGATTTGCTATTCAGAAAGGGGTGGCGGCGCAGCTTGTTGCCCGCCTACCCGTTATCTTAATGTAATTTTCTTTGTCCTGGAATAAAAATCATAAGTTTTAGTTTAAAAAAAAAAAAAAACTTGTATTTCAATCGAGATTCGAGCAACGAGTTATATAAATAACCTTAACTATTTATTTCCAACAAAAATTACCACAGAAGAAAGATTTATAACCCCAACAAAAATAGGTTTGGTCCAAGATCATCCTAGTTAAGATCACCTGACACCTAGTTTGAGAAGAGCGAGACCAACCCACCCTATATTTGACATGGTCTTTAGTTTTGATTTATAGCGACTTTAGTTCGGGTTCACTTCGGTGTGGTTTTGACTTTTGACCCCATACACACCCTTAGTGGCTATCATTACTTTATTATTGCACACACATAACAAAGCATTTTTCACAAGTATATGAATTGATTTGGAACCCTTGTGAAATAAAAAACCAATGGCTAGGATGTGGGAACTTGTAATAAGTTTTAAGTTAGTTATGATTTAGAGAGCAAAAGAAAGAGTTGCAATTATTAACTTTTTATCTAGTTCCATAAAGTTTGTACACGCAAAACTTTTATACACTTTGTTATTTAAAATATATATACTACAACAATGATTGTCTTTTCACTTTATATATGAGTATAGTATTGTTGTTGTGTTTAAATATAATTCAGAAAAACATGTTAATGTAAAGGCAAATTGGATTTTAATAATCCAACCTTTCTCTTTTTGGCCGATAATAATCTTACCTGAGTTTTTTCCCTCCATCAGTCTCACCTTTTAGACATTTTGCTATCAATTGACCCCCTGTTAACTCACACTAACGTCGTTAGCTGAAACTCACAATTCTAGGCAATTATTCACGGGATTTGAAAGAGAGAATCAAGACGGTAATATTCATTGCTTCATAATCATTTCATACCAAGACAAAACAAGTTACATTTAGATGGTGGGTAAGCGGGCAACAAGCTGCGCCGCTATCCCCTTTTGAATCGCAAAGCCTATCCTACTAAACACAAACCCTTGGTTCTTAGGGCTTTGCGAGTCACTGTGGACCACCTTCTGCACTCGTTTCAGAAACCGTACTGCTTCAGGGGCTAGAGATCCAAATGTGTCAAAAGCAAACGGCAGGAACACATGTTGGTTCTCTAAGCAGGCTGCTTCGTGCTTAGCAACCTTCTTAGCTTCTGCCCTCAAAACTGCCTGCCCCGGTGCAAAGCCGCTGTCTCGCAACCCTACCAAGGGGGAATAGGGCTGTTCAAAACGCTCGACGCTCGCCGATCGCTCGCCGCTTGTTCGAAATTTGCTCGGAAATTGCTCGTTCGATTTTCCGCTCGGTTGTATATGAGCTGATCGGCTCGGTTCGGTTTGTAAATGAGCCAAGCACGAGCAAAGGTACGCTCGGCTCGATTCGGCTCGGTTCGGCTCGAATAAATTTTTATTTATTTAATAATAAATATACATACAATTTACAGATAAATTTATGGCTTTATATATAAAATTCTATTGGATTTGACTCAGTATATGCAAACAAAATATACCCAACCCACTTAACACAATAAAAAAATTAACACTAGATTTAATAGTAAAACAATAAGTCATGAGGTGACAGTCTTGACTTCTTTATGTTAATAGTCGTCCATCGCTAATTGTCGCTTGATATCACACCTACGTCACAATGCAACAATTGTTGTCTGATGTATGCTTATCACCTCACCGGCCTCAATCTAAGCCTCATCCTTGGACATTGGGATCTCAATATTAGTGTTATCATCGGACATTTTGACCTTAGTTATCACTCGACAATGAAAACATCGAAGGAAACATCCCAATTTTATAATCGTCCATATTATTATCCGCTCGATTCTCGCTCGGCGCTCGCTCGGAAAATTTTCGCTCGAAGATTGCTCGTTCGGTTTTTGGCTCGATTATAAACGAGCCGCTCCGCTCGGTTCGGTTTGTAAACGAGCCAAGCACGAGCAAAGCTCCGTTCGGATCGACTCGGCTCGTGAACAGCCCTAAGGGGGAAACCCCTGTAGGTTGTAGGTTGATGTTCTCTCGGATGAGATGACCGGAACCGACGATTAAACTATCGAACCATGCTCAGTTCTGCATTTGAACATACCATTATCATCATCTCGATGACCTCTTTCAAACCCAGTGAATAATCGCATAGAATTGTGAGTTTTAGCTAACGGCGTTAGTGTGAGCTAACGGGGGACCCATTGAGAGCAAAATGTTTGAAAGGTGGGACTGGTGGAGGCAAAAAAACTCAGGTGGGATTATTATCGGCCAAAAAGAGAAATGTTGGATTATTAAAATTCAATTTGCCAAATGTAAAACATGTAATTATATAGGGATGGGCATATTGCACCGAATATCGATACCGATCCCGTACCGAACCAAGGGTGTTCGGTATCATTACTCACATTTAGAGGTTTTCGGTTTTGGTATTTTCGGTATCGGTACTGGATCGGTATGGTATCTATATTTTAAGGTAAAATACCGATACCATACTGGTACTGTATTGATACCAAACCGATATCATACTGTATGTTTTCGGTATCAATATCGTTATTGGTTTTTGAGAGTTTTCAGGATCGGCAATCGGTATCGATTGGTACCAATACCGTCCTGAGCTCATCCCTATAATTATATGTATAACCATATATAATTAGGGTGGGGTTATGGTACAAAGGGTGTGTTTTGTAAGAAGGGTGAGAAGTAATTGTGTCCTTTAGATCATATTGATAGATAGTTGAGATTAAATGAATGATAAAGTTGTAAATTATGTTATAATTTAGTTAATAAAATGAGTTTTGTAAGGGTATAATTGTCAAAACACAAAAAAATAATTACTAACACTTCCTTCATTTAAGGAAATTTCCATAACTCTCTCTTCCTTTTTATTTACTATTCTCTCTCTCTCTCCTCTCTCTCCATGTTTCATCATTGAGGCCACCGATAAGAGATTCACCTTCAACCTTTGAACCATCCCCTATCTAAACCCAATCTGGCTACGGCTATAGGAGAGGAGTATATTATTGGCTTCATTTTTTTATATCACAAATCAACCATAAAACCAGATGGTGTACCCACATTCCAACAATCACTTGCCTGGATATACCCAATTTGACCTACATCTTTATTTTAATATTTGTATTTGGATATTCTTTGTTTTATATCTTTCCACGCATACATACAATTTGCTTAGGATTCTAATCGGTAACTAGATTTCATGTAAAGTGCTTTAGTTCGATGGTGATAAAACACAATGGATTGTTGAGACAAATTACAAAACGTATGGCTGTGTGTTTTATGTTTAAAAGCTCATATTTTAAGGGGAAAGTCTGATTGTTCTTTGTTGTGTGTTTTATATGTAAACGTTAGTGTATAGAAGATTTGGGTGTGTTTTATGTTTAAAAGTTTGTATTTTTAGTGGAAATATTTGATTGTTCTTGTTTATGTGTTTTATAAATAAGCATTAGTGTATAATGTTTTTTGGTTATGTGTTTTATGTTAAAAGTAATTGTTTGAACAGATTTCGGTGTTAAAACACAAAGTGAATTTGAAATATTAAAAGACAACATTTGTCTGTGTGTTTAATGTTTAAGTTGTATTGTTGATTATTAAAACACAAATATTAAAAAGGCGTTTACACAAAAGGTGTGTTATACCTTCAAACCTTATGGTATACACACTGGATTGTTTAGACGATAGTGATAAAACACATTGAATTGTTAAACACAAAATCGGTTTGATGGTGATAAGACATAGTGGATTGTGACGATGGAGATAATTACATATGAGCTCAAAATCAAGATATGATTCTGTCATGCGAAATATATAAAATCATTTGAAGATTGTAGATGAGAAGGAGCACTTTTTCTTACCATAATCCATGGACATCACGTTAATAAAAAAACACAAGAGCACTTTTTCTTAATTCACTATTTAATCTTTGAAACATGTATTTGGGTATTCAAGATTTTAAAAAAAGTTGGAGAATCTTTATACTAAATGGCCGTAAATCTTTCCAATATATTAGGAGATTGATTTTTTTATGTTTCTTGAATAAATGTGTATTTACTTTATTACCCTTATAATTAAATTAAATCCCTGCCACGTGTCACTCCCTCAAACCTTCTTACCCTTCTCACAAAAAGATGACTTTGTACCCGAACCTCTACCTATATATATGCACACAAAGGCATATAACTATACAGTATACACATTAATTTTTATATATATATACACACTAGTAACCACTATAAATGAATCAACGTTCTTTTTTTTATATCTTTCATTCATTGGTATAACATATAAATAAAAATAGTAGATAAATACATGTGACACTGCATCAAAAGCTAATTCTGATATCATTTTCAAACAATTTTGACTCTTGTTCTTGGTCTTTCATAATAACTAGAGATGGCAAAAAAAAACCCGAACTTGACGGGTATACCTGAAACCCGAAGCATTTGGAACGGGATAGCCGATACCCGAAGGGTATGAGACGGGTTTGGGATTGGAAAAAAAATAATTTTGCGGGTATGGGACGGGTATGGTATTAGGCGATACCCGACCCGATTACCCGAAACTAAATACCTGTTTACCCGAAACATATTCCCGCTAATTTTTAAGTTTTATATGTATTTTTCTTTACTTAATATTCATTTTAATAGATTCATTATTGAAAAATTTATAGTTTAATGACATTATTATTTATATTTATATGCTACAAAATATACAAATATTTCTTGAGATACATATTATGATATATATTTTTATTCTAAATATTTCAAATATTAGTATGGTGATGATCATGCGTATATTATTTCTTACAGTTTAATATATTATAGATTTGTAAAACATAAAACACCAAAAAAAAAAAGTAAAAATATATATACATGAAAATCCCAACAGGCATACCCGAAACCCGCGGGTATGCTCTATACCCGACGGGTAATACCCGCCAAAAACCCACGGGTAATGGGGCGGGTATGGGATGACATTTTATAACCGGGTATGGATATGGTATTAGGCAAACCCGACCCATTGCCATCCCTAATAATAACTTAATTAACAACCACCACATGCCTGATGCCACCAATTTAATTGACTGAATTGACATATATTGACCTTTTGCCATACGTTGTCTCCACTTTCCCATCATTTCCGCCAAGTAACAAATACTTGTCTTTCATGACAGGAGAACGGGCTAGCAAAATTTCTAGAAGCACCTTAATTAAGGAGGTAATGGGTTCAAGTCCTATAAAAATAAAATAAATTTTGGCATTCAAAAAACAAACAAATACGTGTCTTTCCTAGTCGAATCGGCGTATTCAAATTGGCTACCTTGATAGATGAACTCCCGCCACCCTTAACCATCATTTTTTCCAGCAAACACTAAAGGAACGTAATCTTATACATTGGACTTGGGTTCATGAAATAGAAAAACGGGTCCAAAAATTTAACACCACGAACTATAGTTCCATGGAGCATATTATGTTTAAGGTTTATTGTAAAACTCAATTGCTCAAATTATTATTCATAATATTATTACAATATACAGAGATACAATTAACCTATACTAGGAAACCGAATAATACAAATTGAATACAATTAATGCACATAATCACAGAGATGATTGCGTAAATCATTAGCATGATTTACGTTGTGCTTTTACCCCCCGTCAATCGAACAGATGGGAGACCAATGTGTAGTAGGCCTCGAAATTTTTCAAAGAGAGGCCTTGAGAGACTTTTAGTGAAGATATCCGCAACCTGGAGATTGGATGGAACAAACTTTGTATAGAGACGACCAGAGGAAACAAGCTCACGCACAAAATGATAATCAATGTCGATATGCTTGGCATGTTTGTGTGAAACCGGGTTTTGACTTAGAAAAATGGCACTTTTGTTGTCACGAAGCAAAGTCGGACGAGCCATAGGTGAAAGTGCTACGGTTGCTGATTTGTCTTTTGGCACCATGAGCCCTTCCTACATTCAATAATTGATTATATAAACTATAAACAGAATATAACTGTGAAGTCAACATCAGACTCTCTACATCAAATGGGCTACCACATGGATTCTGCAAAGAGGTATTAAAGACTATTATCTACTATATTATAGATCCAACTACCACCTGACTATCCTGCTACACAAATATATATGAGATGTGTGTAGTGTGAGAAACATATACACATGTCAATGAGACAATAATGCACCCAAAATACAGATAAGAGACAAGTACTATGAACCTCATTCAGAAAGAATTTAAATTGTGATCAGTCTGTTACTACATGTCTCACAATATTTGCTATAATCTTATTCAATATCACTGATCAATTACATGATACAAAGAACCTTCTGGTACATTCTAGAATAATCGTTATATAGTGCATCATTGTAAACATAGGAAGAGGTCAAATTCTAGACTTTTTTTTTTCTTTTTCCAATTTAGCAATGAATATACCGATACAAATGACGTTATTTTTGGAGATGCTACTAGGATGATTGACATTTAATCGAAATTACAAGTTCGAAATTAATAAATTTGGATAAGCAAACAGACGATTTTTAGTCATGGCTGGACTTATTTGAGTTATTTCTATGTTTCTAATACAATTCAAAAGCAAAAACTGTAGGTTGACGTCCGGTTGTACATCATCATGTGGGGGGGGGGGGGGGGGGGGTAGGGGCATTAAAGTGGAAGGATCCTTGCAGTCAAATCTCAAAAACGTTTTTATTATTTTGTAACCTTGGTTTTAAAAAGTGTGTGGCGACCTAATGTGTTTTTATCCTAAAGGCCCACACTTATGCAAGACGCTCATTATTAATTGACATTTGACGACATTGACGATTTGACACTCAATTGAGTTAGTAAAATGCAACCTAATGACATGTTATCTAGAAATACACTACATACATTTTTGTCACTCAGTATAGTAGGTAAGACCTCTTTTTCACACTTTCACACACATACTTTATCTCTTTATGTCACACAAAATTATATATTTTGACCGCAAACAAAAGAACATGTCACCTTAACTTGTTTGTGAGATGTGAATGATTACTATTGAACTAATCAATAACAACGGTTAAGATATAGAGTACACTGACAAAAGGATTACTAATAATAAACATGTTTGATTGAACAAGGCTTAGGAACACACGCAAACTTATATATCGACAAACGTACTCTGATATAACAAGTATAGGTTAGATTATGTAAAACGTATTGGCAGATGGGCTGGTTTGGGTTGATTCCGGGCTCATATTTAACCAAATACCGAAAATTTAGTTTTTTGAAAACGTTCGGTTTCGGTTTTATGTTTTTGCCATGGGTTAAGTTTTGGTTTTTTCAGTCGCCATTTGGGCCAAAAAAATTCCCCAAAATAATAAACATGGGCCTGAAATTTGTGTGTTGCACCACTTTTAACTTATTAACTATTAGGAGGCGTTTGGGTTGCATTTTGAAATGAATTTTTAGATTATTGCGTTTTGAAAACGCAAATAATCAATTTTTAATGTTTGTGGTTGAGTTTTGAAATGAATTTTTAGGCTATCAAAACGCAATAATCTAAAAGCAGCCCCACCCCTACTTTTCCAAAACGCAGAAGCTGTTTTGAAAAATCAATCCCAAACACCCTAAGTTACTTAACATTCAATAATAACATGTATCATAAGTGCAGTTATAAAAGTCTATATTCCGGGTTTATATGGGTTCGGTTGGGTCAATAAAGTCAATTAGGAATTTTCAGTTTTAGGTACAAGCTGCAAAACCGAAATCAAACCGAAAATTTAGTTTTGAAAAAATATAAAACCTAACATTCTGTTTTAGGTTGGGTTGGATTAGTTCGATTTGATTATTTAGGTTTCAATATTTCATGGCTTCAAGCACACACGTATTTGTATAGATGTTTGTGGGCCAAGTAACCCGTATTAGTATAGATGTTTATGGACCAAGTAGGCAAGTAATGAACAAACAAGATAGAATGCAAAATAGTTGGTTGGGCTACCCATTAATGGTCAAACATTTCGTCATTCGTGTGTCAGTTGTCCATCTACTTCTTATCAAACCAATAGATATATCGAATAACTATATTACAACATATTATCGTAGCATATGTTATAGACTTATAGTATATTATATGATTACGATTGTGATATAATTATATGTTAAATTAAATATATAATATAATATTATATGCCGTTCAAAAAAATATTATATTATAATATATTATTCATCATAGATAAGATAGGATATGTTATAGTGTATCACTAGATTATACCCCGGGAACGTCCCGGGGTTGAGAAATCTATTATGATAGCTTTTATCTCGGGAGCATCCCGGGGCTGAAAAATATAACAATTCTAATAATACTAATACTAATAGTAATCATTATTACTCTTGTAATTAAATAAATAATAAAATAACATTGGTATAAGGTGACACCATGTGTTGCAGTGTTGCGCAATTCTTTCTCCTAGCTCCTCTTGATGAAGTATACCTATGTATCTTTAGAAGAGTAAAATTCCAATGATAGCATGGCGATTGGGCTGAATTTCAACATCGTAAATAAGAACCTGGTTTAAAAGAAAAAACATGATCAATGAATAACCCGAACACTTTGTGTTTTTTTTCCTGTATGAACGAAACCCCACAAAAAATAGTCATTTTTTTCTCCGTTTTTTTATATAGCACTATGGTACTCATTGGAAAGATAATAAAACGCTCGTTAATTTGGTGTAATTTTTTTCTTTAAAAAATCTCGTATATAAAAGATATTAACGTTTAAAAATTATAGTAGGAAACATAAGAGAGAAAAATTTAAATTTGTTTTTAAATTCTTTTTTCCTAAAATAACTCAATTTAATTTTAGTAGATTAGATTTTATATTATTATTTGTTTTTTTTTAATTTGCCACATGGCATGACACATGGCACATTCAAGGGAGAGAATGCCTCATAGAATGCCATGTCATTAAAATTGCTTTCTTTTATTATATACTAGATTATATCCCGGGAGCGTCCCGGGGTAGAGAAATCTAATTTGACATATCAATTTTACATATGAAATAGACTAATGCGTTTTACAGTTACATGCAGGAAAGCTTCGGGTAGCACTTAACCTAAAGCAATTAACAATGTATCTCCAATGTTAGTGCATAACGTTGAACAATTAATGTATAACTCTAATATTAAAACCTAACCTAAAACAATGTACAACTCCAATGCTAACACATGTTGTAAATAAAATTTATATTTACTGGTTGGAACATAACTAATGACTTGCCTATACATGATTAATGAATAACCTGAACACTTTGTGTTTTTTTCCTGTATGAACAAATACAAACAAAAAATAGTCGTTTTTTTCTCCGTTTTTTATATAGCAATATGGTACTTGTTGGAAAGATAATAAAACACTCGTTAATTTGGTGTAATTTTTTTCTTTAAAAAATCTTGTATATAAAAGATACTTAACGTTTAAAAGTTATGGGATAAAACAATTAAAGTATAATTTATTATGGATTCTATGATAATTAATTAACTGTAATTACATACGTTTTAAAACTGCATTTATATTTAACTAGTGGGTTGGACTGCGCAATACGATATGTGTCACTGAGCCTCTTTTGAAAAAAACAATTTATCCCGGCATGCCTTAAACACTTATTATACTTGTGTATTGTTAACATCGTTATTATTATTACTATTATAACTATGTAAATATTTAGTAATTATATACTTATGTATTTAAATAAGATAGTACTACACGATGGGACAATGTAACATGGCCAAAATTAATGAAAGAGATTAAGAAAAACTTAGATATTAATATTCTTACAATTCTCGAAATTGTTTTGCCTTTGGTTTTCTTGCGCATGAGGCTGTGGACCTGCTTAGTGAAGTCCAACGGATCATGCTTAGTTATGTTATGAGCTTTAGAAATAGAAACCAGAAAGTAGTTTTCACATGTTTTGATATATAAAAAAAGCTAGTAATGTAGCTTGTTGCACGTTTCCCTTCCATCTCAATCGATGTATTAGATATTTAGATCTCCATTGAGTGATCAACATACCTTTTATATTTCAGAAGTTCATGAAAAAAGATAAGATGATGATTAGAAAAAAAATTACCAAGAAAATAAAAATAAAATAAAAATATATTGTTTGAAATTTCATTCCAATACCTAATTGTTTCCTCCTGGAAAATCGAGGACCACGAATATTTAGGTCCATTTGGGCCTTTGGGGAATAACAAAACAAAAAATGTTGAAAAAGGGTCAAAAATGATATAAATCAAATGTAAAAGGGAATAAACCATAAAACAATAAACTTATAATTCAACCCCTCAAGTTTATCTCTTCACCCAAAACCAACCCTCACATTTTTTATCCCTAATATGCATCACATAACACACATACACAGGGTATCGCCACAGGTAATAATAATATGTGTTAAAAGATATACAGAGAGAAGAAAAACACACAAATTCTCCTCATCTCTATCGGTTCTTATCCGTTAATTGATTCTTCAAACAACCGCCAATTTCCCACCCTTATTATTATTCTTGAATCTTTACCAGATCTTCTTCACTTAGGTAAATGAAACTGTTATAATATCCTTTCATTTCTGTTTAAATGTATCAGATTGTGCCTTAATTGAAATGGGTTATTCTTATAATTTCATCTTGTTGATTATTGTTTGTGGGTTCTTGTTATTGATGTATATTGTTATTATTATATTATATAAAGTTGCTTGCTTTTTAGTGTTTTTGTAGTCAAAAACTTCTGTATGGGGTTTTATTAGTTTTTTGTTTTTGTTTGAAATATAATTTTTTTTTATGTGGGTATGAAAAATTAACAACTATTTTGTAATTTGGTAATGGATGAGTGGTTTAGGGTTAGTTTTTAATTTTTTTTTATTTTGCAGAAATGGTGAATTAGTTTGTTTGATTTAGTGTCTGTTTGCTTATTGCTTAAATAATTAGCTTAAATAGATTTATTTATTAATATGTGAAGATGAAATAGGTTGTTTTTAAATTTTTTTTTTTTGGTAAATGATGGATGTTTTAGTCTTGTACAAATTAGGGAAAGATTTTGGTGTTCTGTTTGATTAGCTGCTATAATCTGTTTATCTAGTTGCTACAGTTAAATCATATTATATTGATCAGAAGTTCTTCTAATCTTTGTACTAAGAAGCCATTTTTATTGAGTTGAGAGATGTATTAGTGATTTAGTGGTGTATATCTAGGGTTTTGCAGCTTAACGAACCGGTTAGCTTTTATTTGTGAAGTGTTATCTTATCTGTTTACTTAGAAAACTTAGGAGTTGCTGTTCACAACCTAGGAGCTTAAAAAACAGACACTTATCTGGTGTATATTTATCCTACAAAACCTAGGAGTTGCCTTTCAAAAAATATAATTTTTTTTCCTTAGATTCAAGCTAACTGTTGTTCTTGCAAATTTGCCAAAAAAATTGCAACTTTTGAAGAACGAGCGAGAATTTTGGAAATATAAATGCAAATTGGAAACCATGTTCTAGGCGTTTTCGAATAACAATGTATATGATGAGGCACATATTCTAACAATGCTGGTTCTGATGGTTGAAAGTCTGTAGTCATGGATGCATTTGACGTTTTGAAATTAGAGATACAAGAATGTTACTTTAGTGGTTTTACTGATTAGATAATTTATAGGCTACTATTTTCAGTCGACTAAACTAACTGTGTTAAGTTGCAAAGGTCTGTCAAATTTTAAAGATCACTAATATTTGTTGTTTAAAATCTCTATTACAGGTTATAATTTATCCGTGCATCATCCTTTTTAAGTATTTATTATCCTGGCATAATGTCAGAACCGGATGTGATAAAACCCGAGGTATCATATTCACTTCTCGTCTTTTTTTTTTTTTTTGCTCTTCGAATACTATTCAGCTTTAGGCCTGGTATGTGCATAAGGAGCTCCGTATAATCAATTTATCAACTCGCAAAGATACTTTTCACTTTGGCTGTAATAAAGTTCGTATATTTTTGTAACGTTAATGGTATTGTGGTTTTTGTTGGATAACCAATTAAAACAAGCCTGATGACAATATTTCAGTTTTTATAATTTACATCTATAGTATATCCACCATGTTGAAATAATTTACAAACGAGTATATTTCTAGTATATTTCAAACATTCAAGCAAAACAATAAAAAGATACCAATTTAAGTGTTTTATATGAAATAAATTTAAACAAGTTAAATAGAGCCGTAATTAAACATGTTATCTCGTATCAAATTTATATTTGAGATTTTTTTCTTCTGTCATGAAACAACAACATAGCCGTAGAGAACTACATTGGCTGGATAAAAGTCTACTAGATATAACATTTTTTCAACATGATTATATACCGATGCCTTATTTCAGATGATGAAGTCATATATATGGCTTCAAACTGCCGATGGATCAATTCAACAAGTGGAACAAGAGGTTGCCATATTTTGTCCTTTCATATGTCATGAGATACATGCAGGCATGGGTTCTTCAAAAACATATCCAATTTCTCTTCCAGCACGAGTCAATCCCGTTACATTGAGTTTAATTCTTGATTATTGTCGATTCCATCAAGTACCAGGGCGCTCTAACAAGGTATGTATCCATATAATTCACTTGTTTATAAGAAAACGGGTCAATGTTAGAGTTATATTTAATTTATAATGGCTCAAACAAGTAAAATGAATGGTTTTAGCTGCACTAGGAAACATGTGAGACAGCCTCGTTTTATTTGTTTCTATTGATCGGCCAACCCTCCAGACCTATTACTTGTTTTAAATTTAATAAAAAAGTATTTTTATGCTATTCATGTTTACTAAAGCCATTTTCTACGATTATGATCAAAGTTATAGTGACCCAATTTATTCATTATGATTACATTAACTATTATTAAGATAATGATCCAAATAAATCTCCATATTATCTTTATTGAAATTCAAGAAAAATTTTGCCGGGTCAACCCAAACGGTCAAGACCTGACCATTTGACCTGGTGTAAAGCTTACTGGTTTTGACCAGTTGCTCAGCACTCCTGCCCACCAGTAGTATGTATGTTCTAGACACTTGTGTAATTATACATAGCGCTGTTATCTGATTGTGGAAACAAAATAGAGATTTTATATAAAATTTTATTGATTAATGAAAAAAAGCTTGGTTTTTTATAGGAGCGGAAGTCATTTGATGAAAAGTTTATCCGTATGGACACAAATCGGCTGTGTGAGCTAACATCTGCTGCTGACAGTCTGCAATTAAAGCCATTAGTTGACCTTACCAGTAGGGCACTTGCAAGAATGATTGAAGGGAAAACTCCTGAAGAAATCCGTGAAACTTTTCACATACCAGATGATTTAACAGAGGTGTCCTGTGCTTGCACACACACACACACACACTCATATATATATGTATGTATTATGTGCTTTATATTTATTTAGTAGTAATATATATATTATAATTGCTGCAGGAAGAAAAGTTGGAGCCTTTGAAAAATATAACTGATGACCCACGTATACGATTATTGAATAGACTTTACGCAAGAAAGAGGAAAGAACTAAAAGAAAAAGAGAAACTCAAGGTAATTTTTGCGTTCACAAACAATTTTATATTTTCTTGGTGTGTGCCTTACTTTGTTTGTTTAAATATATTCTAATAGAGGTGATAATATTGAGCCTTTTGATAAGTTCAATAAATTAGCTAAAGACAAATGGGTCAAATTGTATTGACCCATTTCAAAAGTCACTCAAATTGCAATTTTAAAGCGTAAAACCTATTAAATTATTTTATTAAAACAGGCTATTATTGAAAAATAAAGTTTTCACAATCATACTTGTTACACTAATTTTTTGCAAAAGTTCATAAATTTGGACAAAAGGTGTTTCAGGTCAACTCAATCCGTTGTTCACAGTTCGGTACAAAATACATGTCTTGACCGATTACTCTACCCGTCCAACTGGCCCATTTTGTCCCATGTCATTTTGAATTTGATGATAGTTGGGTTTTCAGAATGTTGAAGTTGAAGCAGAGCATGTAGATGATCGTTCAGTGGATGAACTCTTGTCATTTATTAATGGAGAAAATGGAGGTACCTCATCTGATCTGGAGTGTATACTTGTCCAGTGTCCACACACTCATATGATATATGTATCACTTACACAAATATACACATGCATACATATACACACACACATGGGCATGTGTTAACATGGTTAATGGTTGTCTTGCAGATACTAAGGAAGTAAAAACCGCAAAGAACAAAAAGAAAAACCGTAGAAGAAAGGACCAACAAAAGAATGCTCCTACAGTATGCGCTAATTCAAACACCTCGTCTTCTCCAAGCAATGGAACCAAGGTTTATAAACTGAATTTGCATTGCTAAAGTCATCCTTGATTTAAACAAATAAATTAATAATTCAGACATTTGTGTGGTGTTTCAGGAGTCAAATGGTATTAGTTCCGTGAGTCGTGATGACAGGGTCAAAGGTCATTGTCTACCCAATATCAGCGAGCTTTTGAAGTTGCAAGATTCAGAAGATGATAGATTTGCACTTGATGATGAGTTTGATGATTGCGACATAGGAGATGGCATAGATCCTGAAATTAAAGAGCAAATTGATAGGTGCGTGTTGCTTTTGACATCATGGATTTTATTTTTGTATTTGAACAGCATACATACAAATATCCAATTAGTAAGATTATTTTTAGTGGAAGTTTGCTGATTGTCTGATCAAGACAGAAATTGTCACCCCTTAAATATGCATTGTTCATTTTTTTTTCAAATGCTTTATTTTTGAAACAAAGCTTCGTTGTTGACTTTACATGCAAACATAATTTTTATTATATATGTGTTTGTTCTGATTTGTTTGGTTTCTCAGGGAAGTAGAGGACTTTGCTAGAAGGTTAAATTCTGATTGGCCAGAAAGAGTGCAAGAGCTTTTATCATTAGGCCAAGAACGAAGACCAAGTTTATATTCTATTAACGGAAACGGTTGCTCAACAAAACGTTCAAGTATGTATGCTTTTCTAATGTTCAGCCATTTATTTTTCTGCCTTTTGTTCCTGTTGTAGGTAACTTTTAATCCATTTACTTTTGGATGGGTCATTTGAGTTATATTTTATATCTAACACGTCAAATAAATATTTAGCTTATAAGAAAACGGGTGGAACGGGTCAAAAGTCGTTCAGGGTGTATACTTGATGCGTATAACCTCCTAAATCGTAATATTCAGAACATTATAATATTTTTGAAATAATATAATCTGCTTTTACACACCTAGTTTTCATAAAGTTCAAATGTATTGGACAATGTTTTCGGGTCAACCTGACCCAGCCCAACCCGTTTCAACCAGCAAAAGAAATTACCTGTTTGACCTGCTATTCAACCTGCTTGACCTGTCCGTTTTGCCACCTCTAGTTTCCGTATTCAGATGGTGAAATTGTTGTCTCTCCGATGGTGATTGTTCTTTTATAAATGGTGGAAATGGTAATAATTCAGATTGATTTAAACTAAAAAGCAATTGAGGAAGGGGTATGAATAACTTAAAAGCAAAAGGTCTGATATTCTTGTTTTTCTTGTGTTTAAGCTTAGGTAGGCTGTTGTGTGATTATTTCTGTCTTTATCCTTAGACACGCGGGACTGTCAGATTCTTGTAGAATTGTAGATGCTATGCAAGTTGAGGATAGAATGGAATACCGTTCTTTTCCATTGCACCTTTTAAGGGCAAATTTGGTAAAGTCACTCACGTGTGACTGGAATGTCACGAGTTTTGAGTGGTGGATACAATTGTCTTGCAAAATGCATACAAGTTACATTTTTTTCTTACCCTTTTAGGTTCTTGCCTTTCCGAAAAGAGAGTTAGGTGTCCTTACGCCCTTACCCCTTTTGTCGTATCTTCTAGTATAGAAAGATAAATAATGAATATTTGTTATTCTAGTGTATCACCTGAATAGATTTGTTATGAAAGTGCATGTCATTATCTCTAATGGGTCAAACGAGTTAAGCTAAAGGGAACCGTGTTAAACGGGTCGTACAAGTCAAATGTGATATGTTAACACGGCTACCCTTTGTAATGGACAGATGCGTCAGGGCTGGAGAAGCATGAGAAGTGAACTCTAAACTGACCAGGACTCAGATTTTGACTTGCTGAAAGAGAGTAGAAATATGCATGGATTCTCAACTGTAAACCATCTAAATTATATTTCTTTTTTCTCTTTTATTAGTCTGTCAAACCCAAAATGATGCAATTTTGATATGTTTTATTTGGGGTTTTTGTTTTTTTTTTTATTTAACAATGTTTTATTTTGGTTGGATAATAATTAAAGTTGCACTTTGTAATAATGCTGGAAAAGTAAAAGGAAGGTTGGTCTTGTATTTTGCTGAACTACAAGAAGAATAAACATAAACCAAACCAAGTTAAAGTTCATCCTACACATGTAATAAGCAGGCCTGCATTAAAGAAGAGTGATAACATTTTAAAAGCTGCATTCACTTAGTTCCTGAATTCAATTAGCCATATAATTTTTTTAACTATTTTTTTAGTACACAATAAAAACACCAACCTAAATCGCTCTTCTCCACAACGCTCATCACGTCACCAATTCTGAGATGACTGGTGGCGGAAATTTTTAAGAGAGGTGGCGACATTGGAAATTTTTAGGAGGTCTGAGATTACCGGTGGTGGTCTCGGTTGGTGATTTCAAGGTTAAGAAGGTCGTTGGAATTGGTGAATTTCTAAACAAGTTGTAGGTCCCTAGAACAAGTTGTAAGTCGCCGCGTCTATCTCTTGTGATGGTAGCAAGATGGTGGTAGCAAACAATAGATGGTGGTGGTGGTGGTGGCAGACTATGGTTGTGGTGGGTGATGGTGCCACATAAGCTTCCACATCAGCAAATAACTAAGTTTTGTCAACGTTAGCAAAAAAAGAAACTAGGTTAGACCCCAATTAGTAAAGGCTCTGTGGTGGAAAATAGTTTGAAAATTGGGACTTGCACGGCAAATTTCTTAAGTTAGGATTATTATCGGCAAAATTGGTGAAAGTTTGGATTATTATAATCCAATATCCCTTTAACTTTTATAACATTTTAACATATGTTCTTCCCTCAGTGTACCAAGTGCTGATATCGTTTTAATAATAACACAATCTTTTTTTTTGAGTTCTCACTTTCGGGGTGCTATACCGAGTGTCGATAGTGTATTAATCCCGTCACGAAACAAAAAAGTGTCGATAGGCTACCGATTAAATTCCCCGCTGCGTAGCGTGGGGGAATTTTGCTAGTACTAAACAATTATGGTATACTAAAAGAGACTTTAATATAATATTATTGTGATGTGATAAGTCGGATCTACTTTAAATATTTTTAGAAGAATCGTAAGGACAAAGAGGTGCCATTTAAAATGAGTAATATTTAAAAATTGGCATGATGTAATACTTATAGTTACGGAGAGTGACTGTGAATGTGCCGCAAAAAAATGATTCACTCGTCTTTGAAAGATTTGCCATTGGTAGGTAGAGTCTTTTCAATACCTAAAAGTCACCTTTCTTGATGAACAAAGCTAAGAGGGGTACGATTACGATCAATGGTAACATGATGTTCATAATTACTAATAACTTTTGTATTATTATATTAGTTAATTGATAATGAAAAATTGAAGGCGACATTCTTGATTTGTTATACCAAAATAATTAAATTTTATTAAAAAGTAATTAATTCTTTAGATTATTATATAGTATGAACACTAATAAGCACACCACCAAAATCATAATCCATTTTTAAATAAGTTGGTTTGGGTAGATTTTGTTTGGTTAATAGTAATATTATAGCATGAGTCACTTCAATTAAACTTCTGAACCATAAAAATAGGCTAGCATCATCTACTGCACGATGTCACCTTCTACTTGTCTCCGCCTCTTAACATCATCGACGTTGCCCCCACCATCACCATCATCGTGAAGATTACCTACCACCCACCATCAACACTATAACCATCATAATATCAACGATAGTGGGTGAGCAGGTTCTGACTCAAACTTGTTTTGTCATGCACCCCCTCTTGAATTGTGTTGTAAAATTGTTTGTTTTGACATGTTACCATTTGACCCATACATTTTACCACTATCATAGGTAAATATGTGATGCCATGCAAACTTTTATTAACTTGATTCACTTGAATTTGCGAAGTTTCTAAAGTGGTATTAGAATTGCATATTATGAGTAGATTGTGCGATGAGATTTATGGTCAAATCTACTTTGTTAATTTGTAATATCATTCTTTCACTCATCTTTGGGTCTTTTAAAGCATCACTATATCTTACATTAAGTTTTCATTATCAAACCATTTAGCATAATATAAACTCTTTAGTTTCTAATATCATATAAATAGACTAGCTTTTATCCCGGGAGTGTCCCGGGGTTGAAATATCTAATATAACATAATAAAATATTTAATATGACAACATAATTAATGATTTGCCAATACATGATTAATGAATAATAATAATATTATTATTATTATTATTATTTATTTTAAACAAATTTCTGCCATAAGTTATTATATTCAAATATAAAAAAAAGGAATCTCTAAGTTATGTTTATCGTTTGTGATTTATTAGTAGAGTAAAATATATTTGAAAACAAAACCCCATAAAAATAGTTGTTTTTTTTCTCCGTTTTTTATATAGCACTATGGTACTCGTTGGAAAGATAATAAAACGCTCGTTAATTTGGTGTAATTTTTTTCCTTAAAAAATCTCGTATATAAAAGATATTAACGTTTAAAAGTTATGGGAGGAAACATTAGAGAGAAAATTTAATTTTGTTTTTAAATTATTATCTTTTCCTAAAATAATTATAATATATATAGATTTATTAAAAAAACTCAAAAATTAAAAAATCTTACATGATGCCACGTGGCACATTCAAGGAGGGGTTGAGGCCTCCATTGAATGCCACATAATCAAAGTTCAATTCTTTTATTAGAGAAAGTATACGGTATAAAGCCCCTTAAAATAAGAAGCGTAAGAAGCCACCAGAGATTGACACCTGTCAATCTAACCTAACCACACCTAACCACAGTTAAACACAATAAATCATATCTTCCCTGTTCAAATCGTAACCCATTCTCAGTTTAAAACATACCAATCTAGATCTGACCACCACAACCAACACCACCACCACCACCGCCACCGCCACCGAACCACCACCCGACACCACCACGTCATCCTTCACCTTTAACGAAAATCAACAACGATAATCCTTCCAGTTATCTCAGTTGCAGGTTTTATTTTTGGATTCTTTTTTGAAACCAGTGAAGAAATTCATTATGTTCAGATTGCAAAACCCCCAAATTTAATCTCGCTGTTGCTGCTACCAAGGGGCTGGGACATGAAAACGGCGTTTAGTTCGTCTTTCGTTTACTCTGGTCACAGCAATTGGATGAGAAGCGGCCGTGATCATGTGGTAGATAATTAATAGATTAATTGCTCATCCATGTATAGGATAGGAGGGGAGGGTTAATACTGCAAAAACAACACAATTACCCAACCGTAATCCACCTATCTTTGACATTTATTTCTACTAGTAGCGTACAGTGTGCAAGAATTATAGTGCAAGGGAACTTCATTTAGCAACGGATGGATTCAGTGGTTATCATATACTTTCTGTTGTTGATAGAGTGTGTTTTGAAGTGTGGATGATGCTAAAGATGATGTTTGTATGTTTGCAATTAAAGATGCGTTTGTTTTTTAAAGGTGCGTTTTGTTTGTTAGTGCATTTTTTTTCTGAGTGCGTTTGTTTTTTTGGAGTGAATATGGAGTGCGTTTGTTTTTTTTGAGTGAAGGTGATGAGTGCGTTTGTTTTTTGTTTGGGTTTTGATGAGTGCGTCCAAAATTTTCAATGTGTGGTTCCAAACTTTCAATGAGTGCGTCTGAATTTTTGATAAGTGCGTCTGAATTTTTTGATGAGTGCGTCTAAAATTTTGATGAGTGCGTCTGAATTTTTAATGAGTGCGTCTGAATTTTAATGAGTGCGTCTGAATTTTAATGAGTGCGTCTGAATTTTAATGAGTGCGTCTGTTTTAACCCAGGTATGGTTAGGGTTTTTAATCTGCATCCTTAATCTAATGGCTGAGATTGCTTCTTACGCTTCTTACGTTAAGGGGGCTTTATACGTTATCTCTCCCCCTTTTATAAGTTATTATAGATTATAGATTATAGATATGATAAATCGCAATGCATTTAAAAAAAAATAAAAAATCTATCAACATCTTATAAAGTTCATTAAAGTTTGATGTTTTTTAAAGCGTACAAACTCTTTCAAAAAAAATTACAAATTCTTATAAACATATACAAAGTCTTACAAATTATTAAAACAATTTATCACAATTTGTTTATTGGTCTTCTGTGACATTATTTCACTTCTTGATTTTAGAGGCTTTAATTGCAAGGGTCGTTTTAGAATCAATCTACATCTCCAAATTTAGTACAATATATTCCATGGAGGAACCATGAAACACTCTTGGTTTATACCAATTTACGGTTAAGTTTCAATAAAACGTATAACAATAATGGACATGATTTTAATATAATTGCTTAGTTGATACAATCTTGTGAGCTATATAAGTGAAAGATTCATGAAAAATAAACAACATCCCAAGAAATACAAATGTTACCGGTAAGATCAAAGATTTTAAACTCAATATTACATTATTAACATTAGTTGCAAGTTAGTAAACGGGTCGATAAAGGAATTAATGGACTCATCTGATAAGATGAAAGGATCAAAATATTGGTAGAAAATGATTCGGACCGTGGTGTTGATCACAATGTGGGAGATATGGAAATCAAGAAACGAAAACTTCAACAATCGGTTCATCCCTTTCAGGTGAATGGTAGATCAAATAAATGAGTCATCTTTTCTATGGATTAGAGGAAGATCAAAACATGGGCACATTAATTGGATTAGATGGCGGGAGTTTGATTTACGAGTTGTTATAATGTAATGTTTTTAGATATCGGGAGTCTCATGTGCGGGATGTAATAATGTAATGCACTTGTGTAATGAGTTTTAACTTCTTGCTTACCCGGTTTTCTATAATTTATAGAATTCTTGCTGTTATAACAAAAAATACTTTAGTACTAACATATTAATCACATTGAAGATAATTTTGTTTGATTATATAGAGGATAAACTAGATACGTATATCTATTAATTAATTTTGATTCATAATTTTGTTTGATTATATTGAAGATACTTATCTATCCATTAAATACATACACTATAAGAATACTTACAAAATCAAGATCATATTTTTATAAAAGAAAGTTTGATTGGATATACAAAATAAATAAAGAAATAAACAGCTAAGGAAGGAGCAGTTTCTGTTCTGTCTCCTTCAATCCAAAAAGAAAAAAGAGTTGTGCATACCACCAATGTTTTTAGTCAAATCTCCTCTTCCCCAACCTTGTGGGGATGGTGGTGACACTCATCATCCAACATTGATCCAACATCTGCATATCAAAAACCATTCAAAACTTTCTCTTTCCCTTTCATGATTGTGTCATCTATGTGTGTTTTGTTTATGTCATGAATCTTATTCCATTGGGCCCACCACAATCATAGATGCTAATAACTTTCCTCTTCCAAATCCCACTATCTTCAGAAAGATCCACACTTTCTTGTTCTTCATCACTTCATCTCACTTTTTAACGGTCATCAATGGCTGCCACACCCTAAATCTTGATATCAAGTAACTGGGTCAGTTCAAGATTCTTCCTTTGCTTCATATTTGTTGTTTTCAACCATAAAGCTTCAATCTTTTTCACATTTTATTGAGTAATTTGCATAAAGATTGATCTGGGTCATCTGTTTCTTGAGAAATTGAATGTGTTCTTCATCAAGATTTATAAAAGCTTCAATCTTTTTCACATTTTATTGAGTAATTTGGATAAAGATTGATCTGGGTCATCTGTTTCTTGAGAAATTGAATGTGTTCTACATCAAGATTTATAAAAGCTTCAACCTTTTAGGGATTCTTGTTGTGTGTGTGTGTGAATTGATGGGCCCACAACATGAATGCAAAGAGTGTGTGTCCATTTCCTCTTCTTCATTACAACCACCGCCTTTGTTTCTCACGTTCTACAGTCTCTAATGGCTGCCAAACCTTTACACCTAATTTCACTTAATATAATAAAGTGCTTTAGTTAGTGTTTTATGTCTAATCCATCTCTTGCCTCTCTTTTTGACAAACTCAACAAAGGCTTTTCACAATTTTTCTATTTTTATTGCCTACCAAAAGTTGCTTTGAATAATAATCTTTGAATTTTTGATATTTTTTGTTTCATTTTTTTTATGTTTTGGGAAACTTTGAGATGCCCACGTCGAATTAAGTTCCGATTTTCAAGAATTCGGATCGATATTGAATGTGTGATCTTTGTCAAGATCTTTAAATTAGGGGCTTTATTAAGGTTGAAGATTTGACTTTTGTGGTTTATACATCTGAAAAGGGATGATTGCTTGTTTGGTCCACCAAAAATAATAACCAACATTGAGTGATAAGAGAGATAAAGGGAAAAGATAAGTATTGATTCTTCACCAAATCAAAGAAAAATTCAAGTTCTGGTTTCTGTGATCTTGTCTGGAGAAAAGCTTGTTTTGCTCTTTGTTGCAATCATCAAAAGGTTCTGAATTTGAGGTACTTTCTGATCTCTGTATAATTTTGATCATGATTTTTCATTTTGTGGATGATTAAATAACTTTTTAACATTTGTACTTCCTTTTTTGTTGCATTTAAATCATTGTTACAATGCAATGAGAAACACAAACATTTCACAATTTGAAGGAAAGGTCATTTACATAGTTTCTGTTTTTGCATTTATATTTTCTTGATTTATTGAAAATGCTGCCAAGTATTCTGTATCTTAGTGGAACTAAGTAACATATCAACCAGTGCGATTATCTACGAATCGTTAATAGGAAATTAGAAATAAAACAACAATAAATAGGCGATGACCGTGAAGATTTATGCTGAAAATTTCACTTTGTATAAAACATAATTCACTATGTGAATTCATGATCTACTATTGCAGGATTAACGCCATTAACTTGCCATCTCATTGTTTTAGACCTATCGATGGCTTCTACTTTCTGTTCATTTTTTCTGCCAAGTTAATATTTTTAGACGCAAAGTGCCATGTGGCATGTGCAGTAGTTAGAAATGCAAATCGTTCATTTCAAGATGCAAGTAATAGAAAAATCATACCAATTGTATTTCATCCTAACATAAGCTAGATTTCTGGTGGATTAATATGAGTGTGATTTTCTATTTCAGGTCAACTGTATTGTTAGTTGTTACCATTTTCTATCAACTCAAATGTTTGCTTTTGCATTTGTACCGATTTTACCTGCCTTTGCCACAGTTTTGATGCATTATTATTTATTGCCAACTACAATGTTGCTTTGGCATATTTGAAATTACAATGGGTGGTTAGGTTAATATGTCTAAGCCAAACACAATTGTTAGAAATGCCACTCACTAAAAAACAAAGTGTCAAATACATTGCTCATCATCATGGCTGTAATCAATGTTTTTCACTGTTATTTGGCTTAATTTTAGTGTTCTTTACCTTTTGTCAACCTCGGTCTTTTTATTTTTCATTATTGCATATTTGTTGATTGTTTTGGGGGATGTTTAGATGTATGTTTTTGAAGTGATAAATACCGCTTAACTAGTTAGATTGAAGTTAGAACTTAGAATAATTTGGTAATCTTACATGTGTAATAAATGATCAGTTTTCTTGCAGCAATTCCTTTTCTGCTTCTCTGATTATTATGTCACTAAAAGAATCAGAAAATAATCATTTTTTGCACATCCGAACGTTCCATTAAAAATTAACATCTAGTCCAATGATTCATTTCTTGAGTAAAATATGCTAGTGAGGCTATCTTAGTTGTGATTATATTTCCATATGATAGACTGCATCTATTAGGAAAACTTGCGTTTCCACATTATTTTCTAGTTCTTTGAGAGTTTGAGCTTATATTTCCTTTGATTTTGTTTCTTATCAGGCTTGTTATCTTTGTCCATAAAAAAGATTGAAAAAAAAAATCAAGGAATTTGTTTATAAAATCTCCATTACATTATGGCAAAAAGTTCAAAACAACGTCCTGTTCGACAAAAGAAAGACCAGTCAGGTTGTATGTGGGGAATAATTAGTATGTTTGACTTTCGACATGGTCGGACACCAAGAAGGCTACTTTCAGATCGTAGAAGATACCTGGACAATAATACTCAAGGTAAAACTTTTTTGTTTTTGCCAACTCTAGTATTTCCGAATTCAAAGCATATGTTACATGGACAGTTGGACACTTATACTTGGGGAACCTATATGAAAATTGAAAATGAAGCCCCAAAAGTGATTACGAAATTGATAATGTCGTCATTCTACAAGATAGAGTAACAACTAGTTACTTAAAAGATGTCATTCGTCTATTATCTGACTCACGCAAAGCTAAATCATGCCAAATAGAAAGTGCCATCCTTCTTATTAACCACTTTTGTCAATGATTGATTTGTTTCCGTAATGGTTCTTGAGCCACTATGTCAACAATTTGATTCTTTTCAAGACCTAGGCACATATCACTCAAATTCAAATATTCAATTATGTTCTTAATGTGCTCTACACTTGTTTCACGTTCTGTATGTTGAACATTCATAGGTTGCCAATCCGAAGATCCCTCTCTTATCAACCTTTTAGATTCCCTCTCCTTAATAGTTTACAACTAGAAGTCTAGAATTAAGTAGTTCCGAATGTTATTTGAATTGACCATTGTTTTTCTGTGTTGGTTTTTTATCAGCTAGGCACTTAGGCCTGTGTATAAAGCATAGCTATTAATAGCGAATAGCGGACAGTAGCGACAAGCTACCGATACGCTACATAGCGATAGCGATGAAATAGCCGGCGCTATGGTCGCTATTAACAACTATGGTATTAAGTGGACATCACAGGGCCCAAAGTTCATGTATTCCTAACTTCTAACCACGGATATAAATAATCATCTATTTCTATGCTGATTTTTGTATTTGAATACTAAGGGGCCCAGGTTTCATTTCTTAGATATGTTTCTATCGGTTCATTTATTTTATACAAACACATACGTATGGGGTAAAGTTTGGATGCCTTTTTGCGGTTTCCCACCCCACAGACACTCAAGGACGGCCCTGTGTAAGTGTAAGGCTTGGATAGTTGGATGATATAGGCAAACAGAAGCTTGTATAAGATGAATATTTTGGGCTGTCCATGAATATTTTTTTTTTTTTTTTTGCAGGTTCTTCACACCCTACGTTAGAAGCGAATTTGCCCACAAATTCTCAAGAGATGCATCCAAGCATTGAGGTAATTTGACTTACTAATTTTTTTTATAGAAAATTTATTGTGTTACGATGCATGACTGCGGGTCTCACCATCATGATCCTAAGAAGGATGCGACCCACACAACCGAACGGAAAATGATACAAATGGTTATCTTGAATGGACCAGGATAGCGAAAAAATAAAAAAACCGTCGGATCTCGTGAGCACCAGGGTAAAGGAGCTTATTGAAGAAGAGATGTTTATTGACCAAGATACGACGAAGCCTGTAAGGAAAGATCATGACCAAAAGCATAAATCTAAAAAATTAAAGAAATCTATTAATGAGGGAACGTCGATTAATCATCAAGTTTCAGCTCAAAAATCCTCACAGTATCGTGATCTTGAAGCTCTAGTGAAAGAAATCTTGCTGATTTATAAAAAAAGAAACGAACAGAACGGTCTTCTTGATACCGGGGGAAAGGGGTCTTTTCCCATTGTTGAAGAAAAGCTTTTTGTAGCTGTTGAGGCGTTGCTGAACGAAAAGTCAGCAAACGGAGACCACAAGAAAACTAATCATTCGAAAGAGATGTTTCAGATGTTGAGTTCGAACAGAGAAATGTTTATGAAAATCCTTCGAGATCAATACTCGATTTTGTTAAAGGAAGACCAAAAGTCAAAGTCAAAGTCAACAGATCAGGGACCAGAGGAACCTATGACCCGTAAACACCGAAAGTTCTTTAGAAGAAGGAGTAAGTCACAAGAAAGTATGCCGTTGAATGAAACGGGCAGAATTGTCGTTTTGAAGTCCGGGTCTTCCGAAAATCAAGTTCCGGTAGAGAATGATACCCAAAGTGAAGTACATGGTTCCCAGTTTTCATTCATGGAAATCAAAAGACGGTTTAAACACGCAATGGGAAAGGATCGACGATCACCGGGACCCACTGGAAAAACAGGTGTTGATGGCGGATGGAGTTCCCCGAATAGAGATCATTTCTATATGGAAAGATTTGCAAGAGTCGCCAACGGGCTTAAACCTGGAGACAGATTTTCAAAATTACGGGATTCAGAATCGGAAAATGACAACACGAACGACCGGGTATCAAACATTTATGTCGAGGCTAAAAAACACTTGTCTGAAATGCTCACGAGTGGTGATGAAGATGCTGAAACAATGATGAGAAGCCTTCCGAAAAGCCTCGGGAGGATTTTGTCACTTCGAGAGTACAGCTCTTTTTCTCCCGTTACAAGTCCTCGAGTACGAACACGACATTTGTCTTGTGAGGATCTTTCCTTGGTCAACAAAAGTCAACCGTTGACGACTATTGACAACTCCGAAAAGAAAGCTGTAGTTCCCGATCATTTGACATGTGAAGGTACTCCTCTATCTTAAGTTTCTCTTTAGCTCCAAGAAAACCGACATTGTTGACCTTTTCGGTACTAGAATCTTTACGGGGTGTGTTTGTTTACGTGTTCAAAAAGTTGGTATTCGGGCATCACCTGAAATTCACAATATATGCAGGTGTTCAAGAGGTGGTAAAGTCGCCTTCATGTGACGAAGAACACAAAGAACAAACAGAAGCTTGTGAACCACTTGACACTCCAAATGAAGATCAACCTTCTGATAGCTTTGAACTGGTAATGAATTTCTGTAAAGCTTTGTCGATTTTAAATGTATAACATTTTAAGAAAACAATTATTTAGCCAAACAGCAGAAAAATGAAGGTTCCTTTCTTTTGATTTGCAGGAGTTACATGAAGAGCCTACAGTTGCTAGCAAGACTGAAGAACACAAGATCAGTCCCGCGAAGCCTAGTCCTGTATCTGTTCTCGAGCCGTTGTTCTCAGATGATGATATTAGCCCAGCAAGAAGTGTCTCTCTACCTGGTAAATAAGCTTATATACATATTCGGGTGTTTGGGATTTTGATTATTCAACACAGATTTTGCGTTTTGGAAAATCAGGGGTAGAGCTGCTTATAGATTATTGCGTTTTGGTAGCTTAAAAAACTGATTATCTGTGTTTTCAAAACGCAATCCCAAACACTAAAAACTAATTATCTGCGTTTTCAAAACACAATAATCTAAAAATCGAATTCCAAACGCAATCCCAGACACCCTCTTAAAGACACATTTCCTAAAATAGAAGTTGACTGAAAGTACGTTTCTTAATATGTGCATATTACTTGTTTCCTATACTGCATAACTTTAATACGAAATCAACAAGGCAAATAAAATTTAGGGATTTAATCTATAACAAAGTTGAAAGTTAGGGACTTAATTTATTTATGCTTAATTAAGACAAATGGTTGTAAACGAACCCAACATCCAGCGTACCACTTATGGATCGTTTGGTGGAAAGTTCGTTTATGTTCCACTTTTTATTATTAAATGTACAAACTTGGGCAATTAGTCAAATGAACGAACATGAACAAACTTCTCGTTCGTTCATTTAAATAAAGGAACATGTTCGTTTATTAAATATTTTACTAAGATAATTTATATTTTAATAAACATATAAGAAAATGAATACACTATTTATAGTTTATGTGTTTTTAATATATGTTCGTTTCTATTAAATAGGGAACACAAAACACATATTTTCTTAACGAACGAGCACAGACACGAAAATCTGTTCGTTTTAAATGTTTCTGTTCAGTTAAAGTCAAACGTCGTGTTTATTTGGTTTGGTTCGTTTACATCCCTAGTCACTTTAGGACTTAGAAAATATGGAACTTGTAGGAAATGTTCGGTTCACAGTTATACCAACACCAGACCGAACCGAACCAACGGTAAACGTAATGTTGTAAGTATGAAATAGTGATACTGATTTTTGCTTTCGAAACTTTCAGTCGAAGCTGCAGTTCAACCGCTATGTATCCAATTCGATGAAGCCGTTTCATGTGCTGAAAACCAACAAATACGAATCACAGACTCAGGGGAAAGCGAAGAAACCCCATTCGAATATGTCGAAGCTGTGCTCCTTTCTTCTGACCTGAACTGGTCCGAATTCGAAAACCGATGGATTTCATCGGCCTCAATCCTCGATCTATCTATATTTCATGAGGTAGAAACGTTTTCGAGTCGGGCCAAACATGACCAAAGGCTTCTATTTGATTCAACTAATGAAGCTCTCGAAGAAGTATGCAATCGTTACATTCCCGAATCATCGTTTATCAAACAAAATGTTTGGCCTGTTCCTAAAGGAATGGACTTGATCAATGAGGTATGGTCAAGACTCGAGTCATGTCTCTGTAAGGCTTACCCTCGCGATCTGAGCAAGCTCGTGCGAAATGATTTGGAAACATCTTCTAGAATGTGGTTGGATCTTCGATCCGAATCTCGTGAAATAGTCATCAAGATTGAAGAATCGATATTTGAAGAAACAATCGAAGATGCTCTTACGAGTTTATTCAATGATTGTGTTAATGGTGAGATTTTAGACGATGAAACGAATAACGCCGCTCTATTATGCTCGTGAAAACTGCGCGATTCGTTTGAAATCGCGGTTTCCTGGGGATGGATGTTTGTGTTCGTTAACAATCAAGTTAGGGTTTGGTTTTGGTGTGTTTTGTGTGATTTTGGTTACTTTTCACATAGTTAAAAAAAGAGATATGAATGGAGATTAGTTTGTAAGTATTTACATAAAATCATCATATACAGAGGTGAACGTTGGCTGTACTTCATAGTGGTTTGTGTTCAATAAGTGGCTTATTTGATAGTTACATTAGTGGTTTGATATATAACAAAGTTATTATTACCTTGTAAAACGTTTTATTCAAAACAGTTAGCTTGTTGTAATTATGGTTGAGGTATGGGATAAAGCCCCTAGCGGCTTTGTTGCGGCACGTATATTTTGGGGCAACCATGGCGGCCCATTTAAGTCTTCAACATAATGGTAAATTTCTGATAGGGTGAAAGGGTGTGGGTGTGGGTCCTCCATTGCATGGGTAGGTGTAGGGGATCGATAGCGCCCCTTTTGGCGGAGGGGGCGCCATCTAGGTGAGGTGGTTGGAGACGCTACTCCACACTCTCTAGTCTTATTATTTTGTGTGTGTGCAAGGGTGTTGCTACATTACATGTATGTATAAGGAGTAATATGAAACAATGTACTATGACTGGGAGTACTTCGGCTGCTATTATATTCAGTTGGGCTTGTTTGGCATGGCTAAACTGGTCATTGAGTTTTTGGGCTGGAAATAGGCCCAGAAAAAATGAGTGGCCTGTTCTTTTCATAATAAAGGTATTGAGCTACTATTGGAAATATAAGTGGCCATAGGATGGGCCGGGGCCCGGGGGTGATATATGGTGGATGGATGAAAGGCTGAAACGGTGCTGGGTCCGGTATAATTGTTCCGTCATCGTAAATGTATATATTCGGTATGGGCCAATCGAATTGCAAACGGTGTCTGGTGAGAGCGTTGGCGGTGATTTATCTGGGCCTGGACTTATAATGTCGCTACCACGGATACACATTTTGACAGCTATAACACTCCACAATCCACATTATTCCACGTGATGTTGGATCTCATTATAACATTGGAGCATAATGTACATTTGTGAGAGATTAAGTTTCTTTGTGGGCTATAAGATTTGTAAGAATCATTGGGCTTACAAGAGGATAATATTGGGTCTACAATGGGTGGACATGATTTGTATGGACTATCACCACTGTGGGCTATGGCTGTCATTGCAAGGATTGGGCTTGATGGAATCTATTTGGGCTATATGTTGGGCCGCTTGTGTATGCTTGATGCTTGGATCTATGATGTGTTGTGTTGTGGTTTATGGGTTGATTTCTTTGTGATGTTTTTACAATTGTAATATATATTGGCCCCTCAAGCCCAATGGCATAGATAGGATATGGAATACTTGGGCCAGGATTAAATCCCACATGTATAAGGCCCAGGCCCAACAATTAGATGGTGTGTGGTCAAAACTTTTTCATGGGATTTTCTACTTCCAACTTTTTTTTGAACGACAAACATTTTAACACCCTTAATTCCACCTTTATCTTGCACATGCAAAGATTTGAATTCATAATCTTACATTTCTAAGAGAGAACATCATACCACTAGATCAATAGGTCATGGGTGTTTGTAGCTTTCTTCTAAATTTATACGAGTTTACAGGGGTGTGGTTGCCCTTTTACCAAAAAGCAAAACAACATTACACTACAACAAAGCAAAGAAACAAAAAGTGTACCTTAAACAGTAATTCCATAGCAAGTGTTAGGGGTGGACCTACATACATGCCTAGGGGGTGGATGCTCCTCTTAAATTTTTTTAGTGTAATTTGTAGGCAAAAATCACGGCCGCTTCCCTTAAAAGTTCGATTAAACCCCTTGGTTGCGCATTAGAAAATAAATCTTGGGTCCGCTATTACAAGTGGTTCCAGATTTCACTTGAGTTCCCCTAAAAAACTAACGTCATATCAGTTTTCACTTGAGTTCCACTACAATTCTCTGAGTACCAAAACTAGATAATCTAATCAATATATTTACACATACTTGACAAAATTTATCAGATTATTACTTTCGCACACACACACACACATATATTGCACACCTGTAAAAAGTTGGTATAACAAAAGGTTAGTAGAATTTAACTTTAAATTTAAAAAGTTGATCATAGTTTTATGATTTTATCTTTGTGGTGTTGCATAACGTGACCTTAATCACATGTTTATTTCTCTATTACCGAGTGGTCTAATGTGGCAACATTGTAAATCATATTCAACCATAATTCGCGTATAGGAAAAAATGGTTGGGATATGAGTTTTGACAACACAACTTTTGATGTTATCATGTGAGAAATGTGATTACTTTTAGTGTGAAGAAGCTTGACCCGAAACTTCGGGGAGTCGGAAGTCACCGGGGGTCGGAAATCACTAATTTCGGGGGTAGAAAACCAGTTTCGGGGGGTCGAAACCGTATATACCAAAAAATTTCTATACGAATACTATATAATCGGAACTTCTGAGCGAAAATTCGGGGGGGTCGGCCGCCCCTCCCCGCCCCTTAAGAGTTACATATATATTGTACACCTGGAGGAGGTTCTATAGCAAAAGGTTAATAAAATTTAACTTTCAAATTTGAATTTTAAACATAGTTTTATCTTTGTGGTGTTGTATAACGTGACCTTTATCATGTGTATTGTTCATTCCTATCGAGTGGTGCAGGTGGCAATATTGTAAAACATATTCATTATTCAACCATAATAGAACGACGTGGTTGACAGAATATATAGGATCGTTTTCATTCATTATGATCTACGCAAACGTTGTACATTTTCATAGCAATTACAAGAGACAATCTCACATTCAACCACTACATGCTCAACATCAAGAGGTTGCAAGCGAAAAAAAATCATGGGTTTCCATTGAATTGCATCTTTAAAGACTACATGGCCTCACATCCCATGCTTTTCTGAATCATGCCATCAATTTCTATGTCATATATACCTTTTTGTATATCTTGATTCTTCCCCTATTTTAGAGCATAAATCCCCAACCATGATAATAAGATTCATAAATCGTAAGGACGGATAAAGCACAAAGAATATTGACTAGTAAAGATACATTTGACTCAGAAGCTAATGACTTGGTTCCGAAAAGATGGAAAGTAAGGCCAATGTAGTCTTTAAAGAAGCAATCAAATGCACGCCCAAGCCCTTCTTCCTCTCATATCAACAAAAGGGGATCAATAACAACTACATTGGACCTCAATTAAAAGGCGGAAAGTAAAAAAAAAAAAGAAGAAGAAGAAAGAGATAGACTAATATGTAAGTTGAGAACTAAAAAGAAAAGTGGATTTTCAAACGGATGTTACAAAGATGTCATATGAGAGAAGTGCTTACAGGTGAATCGGAGAGCGAGAAGTGTCATGTGCATCATGGAGAAATGAAGCATGTTATATAGAAAAATTTGGCTGGGATATGAGATTTGATCAAACAACTTTATATGATATCATATGAGAAATGTGATTACTCTCACATATATATTGTACACATGTATAAGGTTGGTACAAAAGGTTAAAAAATAACGTTAAATTAAATTCTATATAACAATTTCAATTGTTGTAAACAGTATTAATTTCTTATTTGCATGACTTTAATTGCCACAATATCATTCTTCCTTTTCTTTGAAGAGAAAATGGATTTTAATACTCTCAACTATAGTCTATTGGCAGATAATACTCCCAACTATTACTTTGGCCAATAACACTCCAAACTTCCAACTTATTTTCTTTCATCACTCTCAAACTAACGGAGGTCTAACCTGGTTAGACTATCTTTAATGCTAAGGGTGCCCTTAGGCGCCCTTAGCTGCTTAGTCAGCTGACACATCAGATCCTTACAAATCCTTAAAAACCTTCAATTTCACCTCCAACCATACAAACATCCTTACATATCCTTAAATTTTACACATCATAACCCATTTTTTATTTAAATTTAAATAAATACAAGTAAGAATTTGAAATAATAAAATATATAAATAAAAACATAATATTGAAATTGCCTTATTTTTAAGTCATTGAGTATTTGATAAATGACATTTGTATAATTCAAAAGTAAATCGAAAACTATAGTAAAGATGATACAAACAAGGCACACAAGTATTAAAATGTATTGGGTTGTAAATAAAAGAAAAGACCCGCTTCATCATACACATATTTAATTAGGTTATCTTCAACATCTAGAAGAGTTGTTGCCGTCGAGTTACGTTTCCACCATCGACCAAGGAAATTTCCGATCATCCTTAATTCGGTAGCGTTTTTTCATCCAAACTCCTCTCATGCAACAGTCATGAAACGAACTTTAGTTTTTTTTTCTTTTTTTTTTCTTTTCAGAAACTCCGCTCAATAACCGAGGAAAACCACGCCCAAACTTACGGGCTTTTCTTTTCATGCGATGGTCGGACAACAATCTCCAACGCATGGACAACTTCGGGCGTTGCTGAGGTGGATTTCGGGCGGAGTGGGAAGGGCGGGTTGGAGACGGTCTTAGTGTTCGTGGCCAAAATGTGAAAACCAAACTTTGAGACATTTTTGAAACATTTTATTATTATTATTAAAAAAGATAACTTATTATTTTTATTATTATTAAAAACTATTATTATAATAATGTATTAAAAATTTTTTTTTTTTTAATTTTATAAATCCCAACCCTCCTTCTTTGTCTCTCTAAACCACCACCACCGTCACCTAACTTCATCTCCACCTTCACCATCTACCACCTCCACCATCACCCAACTTCATCTCCACCCCCTTTCCCTCTCTCTGTCTCTTTCTCTCTCAACTTCATCTTCCCCAAATCAAAACCTAAGAACCCTAATTTATCAATTGAACCAATTAGCAAACAATAACCCCAGAAATCATGGGGCTATTAATCGTACAATAACAAGGGACAAAAACATGAGATTAATCGAGACTTACACACACACACACCACTCTTCTTCTACACATTACAGCCACCAGACGATTTGTTCTTAATGTGTACTCTTATAAATTGTACATATCATCATTGTTCTTGGTGATTGGGTATGTTGCTCAATTCTCTCGTTATCTAGAACGCTATTTTAAATACTAATCAATTGGAAATTACAACCGACAGATTCTTTCGTTCCTGTCGCTTGCAGCTGCATGCTCAACAGCTACTGTACCGGATTTCAGGGTTACAGAAGCGGGTGCCTCGTTTTGTGGGGGGGGGGGGGGGAGGGAATGTGCAGCAGGTATCTAGGGTAAGGTGGTGGTGTTTGAAGGTGATGGTTGTGGTGTTTTAGAGAGAGACGGAGAGAGAAAGAGGGGGGGAGTAGTTTATAAAATTTCCCAATAATAATGATGTGACACCCGGCAAATTCAGGTTGACAACATTGTCTAGGTCAAAGTCTACCTTAGCGAGTCACGCGTATATTATACTTAACTGAGTTAGTTGAGTCGTGTTATGGTTCGGGAACTGTTATTTTAGTCTAGAGGATCATCAGATGTCAGTCTAGAGGATCAGTAGATGTCAGTCCTTAACCAAGTGTACAAGAGGTGACGTTTCGTAGAATCGTCAAAGCATAGGGAACATACAAGTCTCGAGTCCCGGGAATTGGTGAACGAGTGTGAATGTGTTTGTTTGCAAGTATTATGTGTTTACAATCATTATGTGACTTGTCGGTATGTGAAAATGTGTTAACATATGTTAAAACGGGGTTTAACGCGCCAAATACACGGAACTAACCCCTATAGGCGATTAGGGAGGCCTAATCGCCTATAGGAGGGCGATTAGCCTGATATGTTAGGGGACTGGGGCTTGGCTATAGGCGATTAGGGGGCTAATCGCCTATAGGGAAGGCGATTAGCAGCCCTAATCGCCTGTAAAAGCTGCACAATCGCCTGCAACGTACCTGGCGACTAAAAACGACTATAAATACAACACTTGACCTCCTAAACTTCATTATAACAACCCTAGCCGTCCCACAACTCGTCCCAACACACACACAACCTCTGGAACACGATTTTGGATCAAACTACACGTTTTCAAGCCTATTACATCAATCTATCATAAACCTAAGGTGTGGTTTTCATTCATGCAACCTTTATTAACGTTTTTATTGAATCCCTAATGGTCCAGACCTGTTTATAAACGTTTGTGTCTTCTGAAATTCGTTAATAATCGTTGTTAATTGGATTCTAACTATTATGCATGTTGTATGTGTTAATTATAATTAAAAGATAGGTTTGTTGTGATTCAAAGAGGATTGTTAACATAATATTAAGGTATTTACAGATTGATGATGATAGCATGTTGATGAAATCTGAGTAATAGTTCATTAGGGTTACGGTTATGCATGTTAATGTGATGTTTCATGCTACATGTATTATTATGGGGAAACATGGTTGCATTCGGGGCTGGTAGAACGATGTTAAACGAAGGATTTTGATTGAAACATGTTTGATATGGTTGTTTGATTGATATTTGATGTTTCCACACGTTCTGAATTTGATTTGGAGGGTTAAACGCGCGAAAAACCGGAACAGATGTGCTGAAGGCGATTATGGACCCTAATCGCCTATGCTATAGGCGATTAGGAGGCTAATCGCCTGTTAAGGCAGCCTAATCGCCTATAGCATAGGTGATTGGGGGCTAATTGCCTTCATTTCATGCGATTGTGATCCTAATTGCTAGTTAAGTCCTGAATTGCATGTCTTACGACCCTAATCGCCTAATAACTCCTGATTTGCATACCACATGACCCTAATCGCCTATAGTATAGGCAATTAGCCCTCACAATCGCCTGTTGACCCACGTAATCACTAGTTGACTTTTCCTAATCGCCTGTACTGCTGTAAGTGTATTTTAGCATTCCGAGACCCGATTTGACATCTAGGAACTTGCTAGGAACCCCGTATCATACCTAATAACTTGGTAACATGTGCTCGGACTTATTTATGTGTTAATTGAACTATGTTCTAGAACTTGTTGGACTTTAACGTATGTTAAGTGTGATTGCATGATTGAGTGTTTGAGAGTGCAAGTATAACACGGGGAGTCTCGGGTCACCAATGGGATGTCGAGTCTTGTACATTTGGTTAGTTTAACAGCCACAGTGTTTTCAAACGAACTTGGTTATGGTCTGGACATCTAGGGACTAACTAACCTACGGGTTATTAGTCTAAGTACCTGTAACTGTTATATGTTAGGTCGCCGTTTTACGGGGCTAGCATAGCTTGCTGATTTTATTCATAATACGAAGTAACGCAACCTAAGGTGAGTTCACGGCCCCACTTTTAACTGGTTTCACTTTTTGGGGGGAGAAAACATGTGTTAAACTTATGTTTTGGTAACAACTGTCATACTATGGGTTTCTATGGTTTACTATACGATCTTTGGAAGTCCCGGGGAAAACCATGAATGTGCGGGTTAGCACAACGGGGAAATGTGAATAGATCTATTGGGAGTGACCAACCCCACTCGTCGGCTTGGAGGGCCGGGCGGGTGCATATTGTCTCAAACAGGAACAGGTTTACTATTCGGGCACAACATCTGGTTTGCGAGTTAGTAATGGTTTTCCAATCGTAATAGTGACAAAACATACGCCTAGCTAGCGTACTTTGGTTTACAATTTGATATAGTATGGACAGGTTGAACTTGGTACTTTATTTTACAAACCTGTGGACTCACCAGCATTTTTGTGCTGACGTAACTCTTACATGTTTTCTCAGGTCGCTAAGGTAGCACTACGGGACTAGGGCGCACGCGTCTGCACGGCGTCTAGTTAGGGTTGCATGGTTTTCAAACACTGAATATTTTGGATTACTTCTGGTTATGTTTTGCGAATAAGCTTCCGCTGTTATTTGGAATTTTAAACTATGTTTTTGAAATTGCATATGTTCATTTAGACTTGTTTATTGTGATCGTTGACTTGGATCCTGGTTTGTCATGCGCCTCGCGGTAAAACTCCGCAAGTGGATTTTGAGGGCGTGACAGATAACAATAAGGAAAAATGGAAATAAATAATCCCAACTATTGGCCAATAACAATCCCAACTACGAAAATCACCAATATTGGTCCCAACTTTCGACATATTGGAAACCAATGGACCCAAAGTCCCAAACTAACGGAGGCTCACTCCGTTAGTGTGATGCTGACCTGGCATGCTTAGGTGGCAAGATGATCCTACGTGGCATGCCACATGGCAAAATGATCATACGTGGCATCCTACGTGGCATGCCACATCAGCATCACACTAACGGAGGCTAACTCCGTTAGTTTGGGTCCGTTGGTTTCCAATATGTCGAAAGTTGGGACCAATATTGGTGATTTTCGTAGTTGAGACTGTTATTGACCAATAGTTAATAGTTGGGATTATTTATTTCCATTTTTCCTAACAATAATAATAAAAAGTTTCAAAATGGTCCCTTAAGTTTTGGTTTTTATATTTTGGCCACGTAGAAGTTTTGGTTTTCACATTTTGGCCACGAACACTAACCAGAGTGATGGAAGAAAATAAGTTGGAAGTTTGAAGTGCTATTGCCCAAAGTGATAGTTGGGAGTATTATCCGCCAATAGACGATAGTTGAGAGTATTAAAATCCATTTTCCCTAAAATGAAAAGGAAGAATAATATTGTGGCAATTAAAGTCATGCAAATAAGAAATTAATACTGTTTACAACAATTGAAATTGTTATATAGAATTTAATTTAACGTTAGTTTTTTTTAACCTTTTGTACCAACCTTATACATGTATACAATATATATGTGAGAGTAATCACACTTCTCATATGATACCATATAAAGTTGTTTACGGCTCATTGTGTAAGTGACAGTTGTGGCCCATTGTGTAACGACAATAATTGTTAGTCGTCATATACTTGTATACAATTAATTAATTATAAGTCCACCTTTATATGATTATTTGATGCACAAAAGAAAACATATCATAGTCATACCTATGAGATTGGTGCGTTTTATGCCTTTCCCACCCCCTGAAAAACTACCAACATTCTACTCTTCATGATGATGAAGATGAATGATATTGATCAAATTGGTGTAATTTTATCATATCATTTGAGCTTCTAGAATGATAATAAAAGAATCAAAATTAACTAGTGACCACAGACCGCTAGGCACGATGCTCCCACAGGCTGCGGCGCTGCTTTGCCACATTGGAAGCAGGTTGGTTGTGGAAAGAGTTTACTAGATAGTTTAAAATTACATGGTTGTTAAAAGCAAGATTATTAATTTTTAAATTTTTTTAGTTATTCCTTAGATCGGGTGTAGTGAGGCTTTAAAAGAGGCACCAATTCAAATTTAAGGCCCTCAACACCATTACGGAGACTTAAATTCTCTCTCTTGGTTGGGGCCTTGATATTTGGTGCATGAGAACATATTCCCCATCCAATGTTTGCCACCTCATCTCCTCACTCATTTTATTATTTTTTAATTTAAAAGATAAAATAAAATATTGATAGGGGCCTTAAATTCCCCCGCCCCCCAAATTACACCCCATTTCATTTTAAAGCCCTCATGTGCTACGTAGACAAATCACAAAGGGGGTCTTAAATTTTTCCCCCTCACTACACATGGTCTTACATCTTAAAAATAAACCAGTTCAAATACCTGTTTTTTACTCCTTTTTATTTGTGATATAATTTATGTTATCTCCTTCTATGTAACATGACTAGTTTTAAGAAATGAAATATCATTTATGTTAAAAAGAGTTATAGATATGATTAAATATCCTATCAATGAAATATTAAACTAATTTCTCTTGAAAATACTTTAAGAGGATTTAAGTATCAAAATACATATATGAAATGAAAATGATGCTGAAAATGTATGTAAGATGAGTACTAACTCACTTGATCATTTTCATTTGTTACTAAAACTTTACCAATGTGTGTAATATATTTTAGATCGAATGCCACTCAAATCGAGCGATACATGAACTCCCAGAGTCTTTATACTTCAACATAAATTTTTTTTTTTTTTGTTATCTCACAAAAATAAATAGTCAAAAATAGAGGCCTTGTAATAGTTAAAGCAAATCTTTGAACTTTTTGAAAGCAAAAATGTTTTTGATATAGACGGCAACGACCAAAATATTATTATTATTAGTGTGTTTCAATAAAGAAAAGTATATATTAGTATCAACCATATTACTTTTTAGTGGCTTAACCATGTAAGTAAGTCTTGAAAATTAGATCACCATATAGTTTAATTAGATCTACCAATTAATTTTTAATGAAGAAACGAATTAAAGAAAAAAGTTTGCAAGCTAAATTAACCCATTTCGACAAGTCATATAATTCTTACAACAAATAAACCCAAACAATTTTAGATATATGGTTCACGTAATTATGTGAGAGTTAAATCATACATGTCGAGCAATTCATTTTGATGTAGTCTAATCAAACTAATCCAACGTATGATATATTTATATGATTTAAGTTTTTCTTCAAAGAACAAGAATTATTTCAAACATATAATATCATTGTAATATCTTTCAAATAAACTATAATCATAAGTACACGAATACAATTATTTAAAATTCAATCAACTATTTAACCAACTAACAAAACCACGATCTAATATATATAACGAACCCTACACCTACAACCTACAACCTACAACCTACTAGACTATAATCAAACTATTCTTTGAGAATTGGTTATCTACAAAACATGGTTTCAAGTTCTGCTTTTGAAACAACCCTAAACCTCCCAAGTCTAGACCTTTCAAAGCCATTACAACCTTCATCACTATCTTCTCTTTCTGAAGCTTGTCATCAATGGGGTTTCTTCAATATTATCAACCATGGAATCTCCAAGGACCTTTTTGAAAATATTAAATCCTTCTCTAATCAACTCTTTGATCTTCCTAGTGAAGCAAAGCTTAAACTTGGTCCTTCTTCATCCATCAAAACTTACACTCCCCAATTCATTGCATCTCCATATTTCGAAAGCTTTAGGGTTTCTGGACCGGATTTTCATTCATCGGCTCAAGATTCAGTTGATGTGGTATTCGACAATAATAATCGTCATGAATTCGGGTAAGGATCGATGTTTGTTTTTCTTGTGTTTTATTTTTCAGTATCATCCTTTAAGATTATTATCTTTAATTTTAATATGTAGTTTAAAGAAGACTATGGTTTTCAAGATGGAGTATGAATTTTCTTTCAAATGCTTATTTGGAACAAACTAAATATAAAATGGCTATATAAATACAACCTATTGAAGCAAATATTTATTTGTACACTTTTTATTTTTATTTGTTAGTGAAGTGTTTACCCATGTTAACTATTTCACATGAATTACCTTCGGTTCATGTATTTATCAAATGATAGCAACATATTAAAAGACGATATATAAAGCACTCTAATTTATAGCGTTTACAAAAGAAGATAGTCAAGTAATAGATTGCAGGAACAATATAATAAACACAAATCATGAAAATAGAAAGATATAGAAACATTGCACTTTGTCTATCATTTGATTTGACATATACTTTAATCAAGTTTTTAATAAATGATTAAGTAATTTATTAAACATCCCCGTAAGTAATTAAACAAAAGTAAGATAACTTGTAGGACATATAACTATTTGTACTTATATATTTTATAATAATTATTGATAAAATAGTATTTGTGTTTTACATGTGAAATATAAAAAAAAAATCCTAATGTTGATTTAGTTAAAACTTTGTTTTCATATACAAGTTTGTAGTATTAGTGACAATTGTCCAAATCAATCACAATTCACAAAGTTGTTTAGGATACAATATTCAAATACGTAAAGCCTAAAAAGCTAACATGCGACTTCTAATATACGATTGACTAAAAGACCATGCATCTTCCACTTATTTAACGGTTGGAATTAATATTTTTGGTTGTCTTAATAGTGAGATATTGGAAGAATACGGGAAGAAGATGACCGAATTAGCAAAGAAGATTATGAAGATGGTATTAATGGTCCTAGGAGACGGATTTGATACACGATTCTACGACTTAGATTTCAAAAATTGTCACGGTTATTTAAGAATCAACAGATATTCACCTCCAACAAATTTAGACGACAAGAAAGCCATAGAAGGGTTAGGTATGCATACAGATATGAGTTGCATAACAATTGTGTATCAAGACGAAATAGGAGGTTTGCAAGTGAAATCAAAACAAGAGGGGAGGTGGATGGACATTGCTCCAAGTGAAGGGACGTTGGTTGTAAATATTGGCGACTTGTTGCAAGCTTGGAGCAATGACAAGCTCATCTCATCTGAACATAGAGTTGTGTTGAAACAACCCGAAAACCGCCTCTCAATTGCTTTCTTTTGGTGTTTTGAAGATGAGAAAGTGATTTTGGCTCCCAATGAAGTCGCGGGCAATGAGGAGATGAGACTTTACAAGCCGTTTGTTTGCTTGGATTACTTGAAATTTCGAGAGAGTAACGAAGAGGGCAAGTTTGAAAAGGTTGGTTTTACGGTTAAAGATTTTGTCGCACACAACACCAAGATCGAATTGTGTACAAAAGTCCACCCCGTAACACAATAGATCCAAATATGTCATTTCGGTGGTGATAAACTTATGCATATTGCATGAAATTAACTCAAATATATGAAGTAGGGTGCGTGAAAGTTGTACTCTAGGATATAAGTAAGATTTTATTGTTGTATGTATAGATGCTTGCTACATGCTAGGTTTAGTTGCTTTTGTTTTCATGTAAACTTCTGTCATTGTTGTACAAATATTCAGTATTATTTCTAAAATTATGAATTAAATAATGGTATCATGTAACACATGTAACATTTTTTTAATTGGTTGGAACCTATTTTATGTCTAAGAGCAGTTGTATCTTTTATATCGTTATAAAATTTGTTCGATGTTAAAGAAATCCAGTGTCTATCTAAGGATGGAATGGAATGTTGTAATGGAATTTGAAATAATTCCAATGAAAACAAGTCGGGTGTTTGGTTGGTAAATTTGATGAAGGAATTGAGATTTTAGAAAGTTTTAGTACCAAATTAAAATTACCCTTCAAATAACCAAAAGAACTATTCAACTGATCGATTGTATCACCAAAGAATTCAATGGACCAACTAAGTTTATTGAACGAAGAAAGATTTTGAAATGAAACACATTGATTTCACTGAAATAATGTAGGGGGTGCAATTGTGTGTTTGGTGTGTGTGGGTTGGGGGGGGGGGGGGGGGGGGGGGGGGGGAGGTTAAGAATATATTTTTATTTAGTATTAGTATACTTATTTAATTCCTGTAAAATAATTAAATTATAGCAACAACATAATCATTTTATCTGAATTTTAAAATTCCCCGCTAATTGTTTGGTGTCATGGAAAGTAATGCTTTGTTTTGGTGCTTACCTTTCATGGCAAACATATCCAATACAAAAAATATTGCTTTCTTGTAGATTGTGGAAATCTTTTTCATTTGTCTTCCATGATTACCATTATTTAACTAAAAATACACTTAATTAAAATCACACTTGTCATCGATTACCCTTTACAATATTCCACAAATTTTCTTAACAAAGTTTTTTTTCGAACAAGTAAAACCTTAATTTTTTCAATCTTAAAAATTTGGAAACTATAAAAAATAGTTGAAATGTAATGTTCATCTCTATTGAAATTTGAAAGTCAAAAACTTTTTTAATAAATAAATATGAGCACTTTTCATCAAAAAGAACATATTTATTGTTGTTATTCTAGTTGTATATAAACAACTAACAGTTTATGATACTCGATAATACATTTGATGTGCCTTTTTTTCCTAAAAAAAAGAGAGATCGTTTGGTGTGTGTAATGTATCATGTGCAATTTAATAATTTATGCCGTTTTTTACTCATGTATCAAAAATTGGTAATATTTAAATAGAACCTGACCTGGTTTTAGAAAATCTTTGACCAAAACTTGCCCATTCCTCAAGTTGGGCCTTTCTTTATAACTTGTAATCGAAATGCTTGTAAGCTTTTGTTTATTATTATTGATGATTAATGATGTGGTGGCAAGGGATGATATATTTTTTTAACGGTCAATAAACAGATTTCCCGGTTATTTGGAATACCCACCAATTGATTGCAAAAGCACCTCATACGCCCCTGGGTGAAGACACGTCGTGCCCACCCACAAGTAACGTTGGGTAGCCAGAACCTACCAAGCCACCAATTCTGAGAAAACCTGATCAGTAAAATCCAATGGGATCAAGGATCAAACCTGACACCTCAAGAAGGCTGTGCTCTATCCATCATTTCTCATGCCACTTAACCACAAGGGTGGGGTGCAAGGGATGATATTAGAGGCGGAATTTGTTAAGTTAGAGGAGAGTACTTTGTTAATAACTTGTGAAGTCTTGTGTTGGAACGTGAATTGTAGTTTTTAAATAGGGATGGCAATGGGTCGAATATGGGACAGGTTTGAGCAATCCCAACTTCATACCCGATTATAAAAGCTTCTCTCATACTCGGCCCAAACCCGTCAGGTATCGGGCATACCTGCGGGTTTCAGGTATACCCATTAGTTTCTTAAAAATAACCATTAGGTATATCCCACCTAAAATCTTATCACGCAAAGTAATAATCAATTACATTTAATGGTTATATATATATATATTTTTTTTGGTTTGTCTCAAGCCATGAAATAAGGATTATTAGGTATGTGTCTTTGTGTGAAAATAAGCTTGGTAAAAGAAAAAGTGGTGACGTTTTTAGCTTAACTGACTAGGTTGTACCAAAGTCGAAAGACCAAAAATAAAAATGGAAAAAGAAGTGTTGATGCAGATAACAAAAAAAGGGAATCAATTCGGGATCTTGGGGATATATCATATACATGACATAATTAAGATAGTCAATAAGAACAAATTAGATAATCAGGTCGGGTAAACGGGTATATCATCAAATCTCATACCAGTGAAAAATTAAAGAAAATCTCATACCCGCTTACCTGAACCCATACCCATCCCAAATATCTCGTGTTTACGCATCGGATTTGGGTCCAATTGCCATCCCTCTATGAAAGGAAAATATGAATTTTAAGGGAAACATGAGTTCCCTACTTTATGAAAAACTAGTGGGAATGCCCGCGCGTTGCCGCGGCCCGAGGGTACTTATATATTTTTAGCGAATGTTGTGTGACGGATAGCTGATGAAGCATTCTGGAAAAGAACCTACAACAAAAATCAAGAAATGTTAGTTTTAAATGAGCTTATGTTCTAAATTTTTATGTGCACATATCGAGACTTTAACTTTGACACACAACAAGTGTTTCTTTTACCAGGCCACACGATGACTATTGATACATCTTGATAGTGGAAGTACTCGCAGGAATGAGTGATGGTTATCAGCCTTTAATATAATAACTTTGCCATTACTAAAGGATATTAGAGTTATTTCAATTTTAATGAGGCATCAAATGTTGAAGTTGCAAAAAGTTTGCAAGTAATTCAAAGCATGCTTTTACTATTGTATATATTTACATACCATGCCATCCGTCGATAGTTGCAACGCGAATATCACAGCTTTCAGGCCAAACATGCGTGGAGGATGTATATTTCCTTGCTTCTTGTTTTATAAATGAGTCAAAACAAACTCACTGGCTAACTGAAAACAATATATACTAATATACTATATAAATGAGTCAAAACAAAATGACGTAAATATTCAGTAAGAGGGAAACATACAAAAATAACTTTGGCTCATGAACTCTTTTTGTTGGCTGGTTGCCTAGCTCCACAAACTCACTAAGCATCAATAATAATAGAAGCTCTTTGAACCATCGAAATAACTGACTGCTACAGGGCTACCGCAACAATGAACCGCATTTGGATTCTATAGGAGGCAAACTGAAGGAAAATAATCATTCTAATATATGACTAATTATTAATGACTGCATTTGGATTCTTATTGCTTTATTAAGGAGTAAATATTGAGTATAGAAATAATGTAAAACCTGTATGTTGGATGTGGAGCAAGTTCATGATCCGGGCATGCATACATCCCTCCATGATTCGTAGTAGGGGAGTACCGGTAGTCAAATTTTATGTATATGAAGCTTACGAGCCGTATGAAAATCATCCACTGCACATTTAAATAGATATATTATAATGTTTTGCTATATATAAAAGGTAAGAAATTGAAGATTAAAGTTGTGTCATTATTACATTGTTGGGATCAACTAATATTTGTAATATGTCTGCAAGTGGCTGCATAGTTTTACTGCTAGCAAGATGTTCCGTTATCGCCAAGGAAGGCCTTCATGGTTCAGAATTCATGGAATATATGATCATATGAATATGTTTAAGCACATAAACTATATCAAAGTTTTAGAAATTGCCCTGTTCGATTCTCTTACAATATTAAATAAAATGCCTCGATAACAAAATACTTAAATTTAATTGGTACTGTTTTCTTATATAAAAGATAATCATGCACTTACAGAACATAATGACATCTTAAATCATTTTCATCTTTACCTTTTTGTAGTCGCTAGGAAGCTGGTAACCACCTTGTTATCAACACTATATATTGTTGTAGTCCTTGTGAAAAAAATATTAAAACATAAATGCCTAACTAAAGCAAAGAATTTTTTTAGGCATTTACACAAACACTTGGTGTGCAACCCACACGAAACCTCAATATTGAAGATTTTAAACACCTTTTTTCCAAACAAATTCTCCACACACACGCACCAAAACAAATACAGAAGCATCAAATTACACAAAAAAAAAATCGAACCTGATAATATTGATTTGAACTTGCAATTGTGGGCGATTGAATCAGAATTGTTGGGTATGTAAGAGTGGAGACGGGAAAGGAAACCGCAGATTCAATTCACGTATCCAATTGCTCCCACCATTCTATGTTTACTAAACAACGAACACAAACAAAAGTACTACAATCACAACAAATCATGTAAAACAATCAATGATTACAAATACTCATAACAAAACAATAAAAAACAAAAACAAACAAATCCATACCTCAAATTACGGCGTATGCAACGACGGACTTCTAGGCTTTCCTTCAGCCTAAGCTTTCTTAACCTTCTTCCGCTCTCATGGATTGGAACTTCAAATTTTTCCTCCAGCTTGACGTCAGTAGCAACAATCACCGGCTTAGTAGGCTCCGTCACCACAATCGGCCTTTTAGTCGCCATTAACATTGAAATGACATATGAAAGGAATTTAGATTTGCAGTACAATGAATTGGAATTGAACATGAAGAAAGGAGTGGATTATAAAACACCAACATTATAGCACATGACACTGAAGAGGCAGCAATGAATTCTCATAATTGAATATTGACACTCAAGAGACTCAGAAACTGTGATTGAATACGTATGAAGGAATGAAACAAAAGGAACGCCTTTTGGTAGTGTGGATGCATTAGGTAGTTATACATGTAGATGTAAAATTTATGTTATTGATAAATTATCGTTATACCCTCCATCAAATGCATCAACTATTTGTACTTTAAGCAATCATACTTGTATTTACTTAACTTTGGCAGGCATCCCTCCGTCATGCTTTATATATAGTATAGATATAGATATAGATAAATTATATTTGGTACAAAGACATAACTTCTCCGATGTCATCACATGTGGGGGATTTGGAAGTCTATAAATGACGGGAAGTTCAATAATGTTTGTTTCATTGTTAGTTTGCTTGATAGCATTAAAGAGGAGTTGTTTTTATAGGTCAAAAATAGATCTTGGTTCCAAAGCTTAATGTGTGAGAGGTGGTGTGATTTTCTTATTATGATGTAATTATATAACGCTAGGCACTAATACTATTATTAGGATTTCCGGCTCTTTGCTGGCCTCAATTTTGCTATTTTATACAGTTTGCTGTTAAAACAAAAGTTATAAACCGACCATTTTAGGCGTAAAATATACTATCATTTCCATTGATTATTTCATGAATTTTCTGTTAAAATATAAACTATACAAATATATTTTAATATTTCTTCGTGATAATGATGCTAAATAGTAATTATTAGGTCATGTTTAATGTGTGATTAAAAAATAATTTGAATTATTATTTAATAACCATTCTTAACACTAATAAAATATTGAAGTTGCCTTTATAAGTCGAAAATTTACTATATATTAATTTGCAATTTGAGTATGCATCATGGTTTGTATCATAGGCTTTAGTGGACTGTACCAACCTTTTTCCTATCTTTATAATTAAATAGTAGTTAGGACCCATGCATTGCAACGGAGTCCTTAAACCAAATGAAAAGTAGACATAAAAACATTGAACCATCCAGACCCATTACTATGTGTAAACGAGCAAAAGTTAGACCAAAACATAACACATATAAAAGAGTAATGAAGTCGAGTTAGGACTCATGTGTTGCGACGGGGCTGTTAACCGGAAAAAATACACGAAAAATTGTGTTTTGGAGTTTTTTTTGTGTGGGAATGGTAAGCTTAGCGGATGAGGTGAAGCCATGATTTCGTTGTGATGTTCTTGGTTCTACTTTATGGTGTCTATTTTAGTTTGATTATTTTTTTAGAGTGTGTAAGAGTGTTATTTGATAAGGTGTTTTATAAGCTTCTCATAACTTTTGTTATGGACACCAAAAGGGCAATCTTACAAATTTTAACTTATGTCATTATTCCCATCAAATAATTACTTATAAATTTATAATTAATATAAGGATAATAATATTATATTAGTTAAATCAAATAATAAATGATCAATTAGGCCATAGTTATGTAAAAGTCTAACAGATGCCAAAACCAATTAAGATGAATGGTTTACCATGTAGTTCATGATGGTGATACGTATTACATAAACTGTTTTTTTTCTAGTGCATTGGTAGTCTTTATTTGTTTTTTTAATGATATTGATGCCGTTCTATAAAAAAACATAAATGGTTTTGTTTATAAAGTGATTTGAGTTAGTTGAAAATCTGAATATTATAAAATTGTTTAGTCCAATTGAATAACGTTCTAGTTAATACTGTCCAAATTGTTTTCTTTGGTGTCACAATAGACGTCGCTACAATAAAAATTGAATCATGCTTTGTGCTCTGCAACATACAGATAAACACTTGTGACTGAAGCCCCAAAATATTTGTTTATTGATTCGTACATTGTATATGACTTTGTGCAACTACAATGTGCATATACTCTTTGCCAATGACATGGCAACTTGATCCACCACTTAAAATCACAAGTTTTGTACAAATATAAACCCTATATGTAATTACATAGACTTCGTATTTTTTTAGTGTAAAAAATTGAAGAAAAATAAAGGTTTCGTAATAAAAAACTAAAAGGCTTAACTCTTAATGGTTCGGACTTCGGATGCTAAAAGTTTGCTCAAGTTACGGTACGATTTGAAACCTATTTAAGACCATACGGAGTGGGTGGATGTGGGGGGGGGGGGGGGGGAATAGGGGGATGAAGCGCCATGTGACACTTGTGGAAACCGTGTTTGAAGGGTGAAAATTGTGAGGAGTGAAAGGGGGAAGAGGGGGTGGGGGGATAATATTATATTATTTAAATTGTGTTAAAAAACAAACTAATCAAAAGAAGTCCCACCAATCAGAAAAGGCCACATGGCAAAAGCAAGTGCCCCACGCCAGTAGACTCCCTACCCTGACCCAATAATTGAATACCGTTGGCCCATTACAAGCTTTGTTTCTTTTACTGCCCATTACTTCACCTTTATTAGTCCATATTCATTGATTTAGTGAGGGAGTCCCACACTCCCACATGGCCTGATATCCAATTGATAGAACACTCCAATAGGGCCAAGGCCCAAGCCCTTTAGTTGAATGTTTGGTTCTCAATGGTATATGTACCATTCTATAAGGGGGTCGCGTTGTCCACTGTAGGGGAGCACGGTTAGATTGTTGCGTGGCAACACCACCGCCACCTGCCACCCTATTAGCTACCCTAAAAAACTTTAATGTTCGGCAACAAGTAAACGATTGGCAAGGTGGGGTTGGGTGGGGCTTGACATCTTTACCGATGGCACCCCTGCCACCCTAAGAACATTTTCTCTTTTATCCGACCCAATTACTCAAATCACCAAACAAATGTGAAATAACTATTTATCTAATAAAGTGGTGGAGCTTGGCACTAACCGATTGTTTTTAACGGCTAATTTCCCCTCCATTTAAATACACCTATTTTTGCCTCTTATGAGGCTTGAACTCCCAACCCTCCATTAAAACACCAACACCTTTACCACCACACCAAAAAGGGTGAACATAACCGATTTATTTGGTAATCCAGTAATCCTTAAAATTATGTACTTAAAAGTTGGTCTAACCCTCAACCCAATAAATACTTGATTATATATTTATATAAATCAACAAACAATTATGACATCTACTAAAATACAACTTGAGTCGGTTTTTTTTCTTGTTCTTATAGGTATTTGTGTTTCTTCTATGTTTTTTTTTTCACTTGTAATCGTAACTTTATACTTTAAATAATATGTGTTTGTTAACTACGTCAGTTGCTGGTATTGCACATATAACGAAACAAACCGATACCAATCGAATAATGTCGGTATTGGTATCTGTATTCGTTTTTATTGTTTTCAATCAAGGTATGTCGATATCATTTTTATCATATTTTGACATGAATCAAATTAGAAAGAAAAAATAAAAAGGTTTGTAATTTGTGTTTTGGATAAACATAGAATAAGAAATGCATCTTTACGTAAGAAGTAAAAATCGGTGATCTCAATATCTCGGATCACGGGTTTGCCTTCTTCCTTACTTATATTTCCAAAACCCATAGATCAACCATGACCTTCACCTCCTATGGCGTACGTCATCACCACCGCTTCTTCTCTGCTAAAATGCGCCACAACCATGTCTTTCCCCTCTTCAAACCTTCTTCTCTCACGTCATCCAATTCAATTCACCACTCCTTCTCTTCACCTTAACCTCAATTCTCGCACTGTCATTTCGTCCCTGTCATGTGATCTTACTGATTCAGTCCGTACCTCTGATTTCCATCAGGTAACAACTCTCATTAATAACACTCGTTTAACTGCTTTATATCTCGTTCCTAAAACTTTTTTATGTGTTTTATAAAATGATGTACCTTTATTTTAATTAAATAGTCTACTTTTTATTAAGCGGTTTACTAGTTTAGTCACAATGTTTGTAGATATTGTTGCTTGATGCTAAATTTAGGGCTGACAAGTCTAGTTCGAGACGACACTCCCGTGTCCAAAGTTTAAAAGAACGAACCGAGGCGGAATTAAAAAATTGATATAAAAATTATATATCTTGTACAAAATAGAATACTAACTAATTGATTCATCAAAAACACACATAAAATAAGACATTCAATGTTTGAAATCGACTAAGAAAGTCTAAAACATCAAAAACTCCCTTACCGGGTATTTTGACCGCATCATCTTGAGGCGTCCACCTCGGCCGTTTTTCTATAACTTTTTTAAATGTTTTATGTACCAAGAAAATGATGGAGCCTAGCCTTCTTATTTTACTTCCTTATAAAAGATATATATAAAACTACATAGTGTACTTTTTGGTGCTGGAACTTGTGTCATGCTTGATACTTCAGAACTACTGTATAATTGGATCCACAAATGGAGAATACTGAATTCTATTCTTGTAGGTTGCTGAAACGGTCTCAGAGGAACGTGATTTTACAGGCACGCCACATGTTCCTGTTTATGTTATGCTACCAGTGAGTTTGTTAATGTTAATGTTGATGTACTTTATTATTATTATTATTGGTTCTGTTCTAGGAACACTTGTAACCTTGATATAGCGTCTTGTTCTTGTTGTGTGTTTGGAGTTCAGTTGGGGATCATTAACATGGACTGCGAATTGGTTGATGTTGATGATCTTAGGGATCAGCTGAGAACGCTGAAGTCGATTAATGTTGATGGTGTAATGGTTGACACGTGGTGGGGAATTGTTGAGGCCAACGAGCCTCAACGGTACAACTGGAAAGGTTACAAGCAACTCTTTTCGATAGTGCGTGAATTGGATCTTAAGTTGCAGGTTTGTTTTCCGTAGTGCGAATGATGATTTTTTATTGTTTTGTACGGACATGGAATAATGAATGTGGTTTTGTGTTCAGGTTGTAATGTCGTTTCATGAATGTGGAGGTAATGTTGGTGATGATGTTCATATTCCATTGCCTAAATGGATACGGGATATTGGTCAAGAAAATCCGGAAATTTATTTTACTGACAGAGATGGAAGGCGAAACTCTGAAAGCCTTACTTGGGGAATTGATAAGGAACGTGTTTTGAGAGGTCGTACTGCTGTTGAGGTATTAGATTTTGCTAATCACAAATGGTGCATGCATACATATTCAACTGTGACATTCAGCAATATAGAAATTGATAATTGTTGTTTTGTGCAGGTGTACTTTGAGTATATGAGAAGCTTTCGGGTTGAATTTGATGAATTTTTCCAGGATGGGAGCATTACAGAAATTGAAATTGGTTTAGGCGCGTGTGGAGAATTGCGTTACCCGTCTTACCCTGCAAAAGATGGTTGGGAATATCCTGGTATTGGTGAATTCCAGGTACTTTTGTGTAAGCAAATCAATATATAACAACTAGATAGTATGACATTGGCATGATTATGAATAGTAATTAGAGATGGAAATCCAACTCATTTTCTTATGAATTGGTGGATCAGGGTTATGTTAAATCTCTAAAGGAAACGGGTCAAACAGGTCAAAAGGCACCCAAAGTGTAATTTCAGGGTATAAAAAGTTTAAAAGCTCCTAGATATTTTTACTCAATAAATTAGATAAATTTTGAAATAAAATATTATTTAGTATTCAAACTACCTATGTATAAAACATGTTTACTAAATAGACAAAAAGTCTTTTTGGTCGAAGCTACCAACCTGTTTGGACTCGTACCCAACAATTACTCCATTTGACTCATTACCTGACTTTGCCCGTTTTGCTACCTCTAACTGTGATTAAAAAAATAAAGGAAGATTGTGGCCAATTGCTTCTTCTTTGATTTACAATATTTGTTTTGCAGTGCTATGATAAATACCTTAAAAAGTGTCTTGAGAAAGCCGCAGAAGCAAGAGGACACTCATTTTGGGGTAGACCACCTGATAATGCAGGCTCATATAATTCTCAGCCTCAGGATACCAGATTCTTCTGTGACGGTGGTGAATATGATAGCGCGTATGGCAGATTTTTTCTAAAATGGTACTCCCAATATCTCATTGATCATGGTGATAGAGTACTAGCTCTGGCCAATTTAGCCTTCGAAGACACTCCCATTGCTGTAAAGGTAAGACAATTATTCGACTGTGGTCAAATCATAACCAACCGATTTCTTACATTTCCTATTACTCACTTAAAAGTTTTCATTGATGATCAGGTATCAGGTATTCATTGGTGGTACAAAACCGCCAGCCATGCAGCGGAACTGACAGCTGGATTCTACAACCGGGCCAACCGTGACGGTTATGCTCCAATCGTTTCAATGTTAAAGAAGCATGAAACTGCTTTAAACTTTACTTGTGTTGAATTGCGTACATTAGACCAGCAAGAGGGCTTTCCGGAAGCAATGGTTGACCCTGAAGGGTTAGTTTGGCAGGTAGTTTAAATAGGCGTCACACTTGTTATTTCTAAACTGATGGTTAAATTTTTATATCTAATCTATATTATTTTGAAACATATTTTAGGTACTGAACGCTGCATGGGATGCTGATATACCAGTTGCAAGTGAAAATGCACTTCCATGCTATGATAGACAAGGGTACAATAAGATATTAGAGCATGCAAAACCAAGAAATGATCCAGATGGGAGACATTTATCTGCTTTTACCTACCTTAGGCTCAATGAAGGCCTTCTTGAAGAACACAACTTAAGGGAATTTCAACTATTTGTCAAGAGAATGCATGGTAAATCTTCAATATATTTGTTATTTTGTCTATTTTGCATATTCAAATCTAGTACATTATATAATGTTTTTATAAAACCAAGAACTTTATCAAGATCATTTGATAACAAAAGTAATAGATAGAGTATTTCTTTCTTGTATTAATGTTTATGCATTAATCCCTGGCTGATATGTTATGCTGATGATCTTAATGTAATAATTAACTTGTTTCCCCAACAGGTGAAGCTGTGGAAGATCTTTAAAACTTGATCCAACTTACCTTCATGAGTTAAAGTGATTATGGAGGTAATATACACCTTGATGGAATATAGGTATGCCATGTATAAGTTGTAAACTCTTGCGTTATAACGATACATTGAAGTCTTTTTCGGTTCTTTTAGTGATCTAAAATTACCATAAATAAAGAGAGTTTGAGATTTTTCCAATGCGAAGATACGAACCGAAAAATTGAGTCTAAGAATTTAGTATCCGTGTATCCTAAAAGAGAAATGGAGTATTTGATAACATGTGTTCGTTAGGTTGGGAAAAAAAAACTAAATACGCAATTATGTTTGATTTTTTATTGACATTCGGGCATAAATTTTGTTGAAAACGAGGTTGTGTTCGATTGTATCCTATGCTATATTCAGTGTCGGCTTCTCAATGGTATCATGTACGAATGAAACTGATATTGACCGAACAACGTCAATACCGGTATCAATAGTCGTTTTTATGGTTTCCAATTTATGTAAAGTTGTAAACACAATATACACGACTTTATCATTTTGAGCATGGCAAATGAGCCAAATAGTAGTCATGGTTATAGTTTGAATCATTTTCTTCCTCGTTATATTATTATCATCAACTTTATGAGTTGTGCTTGAAATAATATAAATGATTTAACTTCTCAAGATGCAACAAAGAAACGGGTAACAGGCCTTATCAACACTGCACTGGTAAATACACATATTATATTTAGTAGGGGCTGAATGGTTAAGAGGCTCTGAATGATTAAGTGATGAATGGTTCAGTTATGCACGAAGTCTGAATGGTTTAGCTCTTAATTATTCCATTCAGAGCCTTTTTTAGGTTGAAACAAATAGTCTGAATGTCGAACCATTAGCTGAATGGAATGGTTCAGAGACTCATTAAGAGACTACCAAATAGCTAAAAAAGCGTGTTTTCATGACACAATTATCTTGCAATATGGTATAGCAGAATAAGGGTTTATCAACTACATGAACACATGCTCAGGTTCAAATAAATAAATAATAAGTTTGACAGCTTTTTTTCATATATTCTGTAAGAAGTTGACTTCTTTTTTTATAATTAGCAAGTGAATATATTAAAATTGCATAATGAAGCTACAAATAATGAGTTGCATGTTATGAAGCTGAAAGTAAAGACTTGAACCAAAACAATGGTGAGAGTTGTTTTTTGTGTGTTGGTTGTGATCGCATTGGTCACGGCTCCTCTAGCACGGGGACAGTGTATGGCTTATATCTATGAAGGCGGGCCATGTACCAACGGAGCCGATGCCAACTGTTGCAACTTCCTTACCCAAACCACGGCATGGGGTCCACATGTTGAAAGCATATGGTGTGTGTGCCAAGCGCTCCAGTATGCCGGCCTCCCTTCCACGTATCTTAACGATTGTAGCGTCGTTGAGGGTACAGACCCCTATTGTTGAACCTACCCACAAATGGGAATGTGTTATATGTGTTTTTTTTTAATCATAATAAGTTTTGGCGTTTGATATGTTAAATAAGGAATATGTGCCTTCGCGGAGCTAAACGCTTTGTTTACATTAAAGTGTGTTGCTTTTATTTTTCCTTTGATGTGTTTAAGAAAATGTGTATCGTTATGTCGACTCTTGATGTGATTGTTGGAAACGACATAATACTTTTGTGGGTCATGAAAATGGATAGTCAAGGAATGATATAAACAGGGTAATGTCAAAGAACCTGTCGGCATGATAGCTTAAGTGCCTCATTCCCCGCTTCAATGTATAAACAACAATTAATTTACCTTCCCTCCTAGCACCAGCGAACTAGTCTATGTGTAGGGTGAGTGACCACACATGACCCACTCTCTCAAAGGCAAAAAATTTTAAGAAAGTAACCTACATAGATGGTCTTTATGATTTGCCCAACTTTTGGATGAAATCCTCAGCTTTAAGAAGCACACTAAAGGTCCAATGTTTTACAAGCGGCTAACAACTTTAGTCTATGAACACAAATGTGATTAACTTTTTTCGGTTAGTGCGTCTTAAATGGCCCAAATACCCTTATTATTTAAAGTAAAAATAAACCAAAAAAATAATCATATAACCTTTTCAATCATTAAAATATATGCCCATGGTCTAGAAATGTTATGGATGTCACCCAGAAAAAGTTTAAAAGATTTAATCATTAAAATATATGTAATATAAAATAATTTGTAAATATTTTGTATAACATTGTATCTACATTAATTGTAAGACACTTGAACAGTAACAATAAATGATTGGTTTTTTGTGGTGGTTGTGGGCCATAATATCTAATTTGCCACCATTATTGAAATATTTGGGTCATAATTGAAACTACTGGGCTAAGTGAACCCATAAAAATTCGTATCAGCCACCATTATTTGTGGTGGGCCTAAAACTACTGATTGGCTACCATTATTTGTCATAAAACTACTGGGCTGCATCAAAAAAAAAAAAAAAAAAAAAACTGATTGGCTACGATCTCTATTCACCCACCATTATTTGTGGGCCTGCCCTAATTGAAAATTGTGGCTCATGTGAACAATTAATGGGCTGCCATTTTTGGAATACTTTAGACTTCATATAAAGTCAACAATTGGCAACCCAACTGTTGTAATGTTAAGGCTGGTCTACAAGGTAATGGGCAGCGAGTTATTTTTTTACGGCCACGCGATAATAACAGTCACTTAATATCTTTAATGTCTACCAAACCATCAACGCAACAGGAGCTGCCGCAGTGAGACGCGATCTTTACCGTGCACCAAACCCTCAACGCAACAGGAGCTCCCGCAGCGAAGCGCGTGTAACTAAAACACTAGTTGTAAAGAAAACCAAAGGCATGAGCCACAAAATATGGGTAGCATTCCGGTCATACACCCAAACCTCGTGGGCCCATTTTCTTCGCACGCACAAATCGTGTGACTCACACGTTTGGTTTCTTATCCTTCACACACACACACCCAATCCTCATCCGTGCCAATCCCTTCCCTTCACACGAGTCACCTAATATTATTATTATTATTAATCTCGCCGGAATTATTTACTCCGGCATCATGTCCCCGCCGTTCCGTTTCTTCTCCGGCGTATGCTGAATTCCGGCCACCCCCCTCTCTCTCTCTCTAGATCTGATCATGTTGTTTCTCATAGAGGTTTCACAAAACAAGATTCAGAGTTTTCAAGAGTTAATGGTGACTAAAGTTCTCACCTTTTTATTATTTTTTATGACCCTTTTGCCCTTTTATTGTTCTTGATATATAAAGTTTCTATTTTTATGCTGAATGTTGTTTAATTTAGGTTCTTTTTTAATTTGTGTCTAGCTTTGGGAAGTATGCGTGTTCTTTTTTTTATATTTTTTTCTTTATATGAGAAAATGTGAAAAAAGTTTATACTTTAGAATGTATAGAATATGAATTCTTTGGATATTGCAGAGTTGATGATAATTAGGTTGCTTTATGGAAGTTAAAATGCTGCCACCAGAATTGTTTTATTTGATGATAAATTATATGGATTTTGTATGTTAATAGCGAGCCCGCGAATGAAAACTTTTGATAGAGATTGTAATATGTGTTAGGGCTTTCTTAATTAAGGTTGATGATGAATGGTGATATGTGACAGAATCTATTTGATCAATGAGGGAGAGGGATGCTTATGTGTCTAGCGTTTTGAGGTCTTGATATTACCCTCGCGGTCTGCAAGTTTATGGAAGCCGAAATGCAGAGGTTTGGGACGAGTGAAGAAGATGATGAAGATATGGGATTGGATGTGAAAGAAGAAGGTGAGAATGATGAAGATGATGACGAAAAGAACTCGACACCTACAATGGTAGGTGTTGATGGTGGTATGGTTACATCAAACAGAAGAAATAATAGGTTTCAACATCAACATCAACAACAGTTTCAAGATCAATTGACCCCACAAGGAGGTGGTCAAAGAAGGTGTAGACCGACCGAAGAAAAAGAGAGAACGAAACTTAGGGAACGACAGCGGAGAGCGATTACTGCAAAGATTTTGGCAGGCCTTAGAAGACATGGGAACTACAATCTTAGGGTTAGAGCCGATATTAATGATGTGATTGCAGCCCTGGCTAGGGAAGCGGGTTGGGTTGTTCTTCCTGATGGAACCACCTTTCCTTCAAGATCGCAGGTATTATGTGTTTATGCTCTAGATAAACCTACGTATTCTCTATAAATTCGACTATTTTATGTCATAAAGTATTGATGCTTATGTCGCTTTTCTTATCAAGAAGTACATTCTTATCCACACGGAGCACACAATAGTCATGCCTTGCTGGCTGTTACTATCATGTATTAAATTCCTCTGCAAGAGCAATAATTGCACAGATTCCTAGTTTGTTGTACACGCATTAATATGCGTACTTAGCGTTCTAAATTGTAATTGTTTCATAAAGGACTAGTCTATTCATTATTAATAATACGCGAAAACAGTTATATGATGTTGTAATGACAATCTATATGTCATCCACACACAAGCCAACAATAAATAGACAGCCAACCAAAAACTGACACATGCTTGCCAATAGCATTTTACAAAACATACATGGTTGATAGCGCATCTGTCGAATGTACAGGGTGTGAGACCTGCTGCTGGTGCATCGACTACTGTGGTAACTTCACCCACCTCATTGCCACTGCAGCAGAACCAAGTGGCTTCTCTAAGAGGGATCTCTTCTACCTGTCCGATCGAGATGAATGATGAGGCATGCCAAATGAAGGGTCTCTATGGTCCATCTTCTGCTTATGACACCTCAGCAAGTACTCGTTCACAATCGTCTCATATGCTGGGAGTTGAAGTTGATGGTCAGGATGATCCCATTATAGGAGTTTCTGTAGATACCGTTGGTGGTAGGCAGGTTTGAGGATATTTCTGTGTTTATGATTTTAATTTTATTATTTTCTGTTTCTAAATATCTTTTTTTGTCAATTCATTTTCGTAACGTGTTTTCATTATGTATATATTAGTTACAATGTGTTCTCATTTTTTTAGGTTGATATGCGGTCAAAGTTACAGGAACGAGATTTTGCTGGTACTCCTTATGTTCCTGTTTATGTGTCACTTCCTGTAAGTCCATGCCCTTTTGTTGTATGGTTTTTAATTAAGGACTTAAAGAAACCAATAGTCTTATGTTGTTATGTATCACAAATGTGTCTACAGTTGGGAGCCATTAATATGAAGTGTGAGCTTGTTGATCCTGATAGTCTTCTGAAGCAGTTAAGGGTTTTGAAATCAATTAATGTTGACGGTGTAATGATTGACTGTTGGTGGGGCATAGTGGAAGCACATGTACCTCAAGAATACAACTGGAAGGGTTATAAAAGACTATTCCACATGGTGCGCGAGCTTAAGTTTAAGTTGCAGGTACAAATTTTGTCAACTGCTCATGTTAACGACTAATATATATACAATAAAACCAATGATTATTACCTAATTGGCTCAGGTAGTGATGTCTTTCCATGAATGCGGAGGGAATGTGGGTGACGATGTGTGTATACCGCTACCACATTGGGTGGCTGAGATAGGTCGAAGCAACCCAGATATATTTTTCACAGATAGATCAGGAAGACACAACCCAGAATGTCTCTCGTGGGGGATTGACAAGGAACGTGTACTAAGAGGTCGCACTGCCTCAGAGGTACTATTTTTCAATCCTATAATAATATTGTTGTTAATACTTAATAGTGAGTGACATGTCAATGTTGTCAAAACATGTTCTAGGTTTACTTTGACTACATGAGAAGCTTTCGGGTTGAATTTGATGAGTACTTTGTAGATGGAACAATCTCAATGATTGAAATTGGGTTAGGTCCATGTGGCGAACTACGATATCCATCGAATCCAGTAAAGCATGGTTGGAGATATCCGGGTGTCGGAGAATTTCAGGTAATCATTTATTTAAACTATCTTGAATAACATTTACATAGAACCGTGTAAAATGTGGCCCAATCGTTTCTGTCATATCATGATATTTGTCATTTGTCTGATTTCCAACAATTAAAATGTTGTTTTTCAGTGTTACGATCGGTATATGTTAAAGAGCCTAACAAAGGCAGCTGAGACGAGGGGGCACTCATTCTGGGCAAGAGGACCGGAAAATGCAGGTTCCTATAATTCCAGGCCGCATGAAACCGGTTTCTTTTGTAATGGAGGAGATTACGATAGCTATTATGGCAGGTTCTTCCTCAACTGGTATTCTCAGCTTTTGACCAATCATGGTGATCGGATTCTTTCTCTTGCTAAGTTTGCTTTTGAAGGAACTTTTGTTACTGCAAAGGTCAGTCGGCTTTTAAGAATACCCGGTTTTTGTGTGTAAAGACCATGTTAGTTTTTATTTATTTTTCATTTCATGAGCAGGTACCAGGTATTCATTGGTGGTACAAGACCACAAGTCATGCGGCTGAGTTAACTGCTGGATTTTATAATCCATCTAACCGTGATGGATACGCTTCAGTTATGGAAATGTTAAAGAAGCATGGGGTTGCTTTAAACTTTACATTAGCTCAAATGGGCATCTCAGATCCGCACATGGACTCCACAGAAACGCTTGAAGATCCCGACGGTTTAGCTTGGCAAGTAAGTACATGAAACAGCCTGGGCTTGGGTCGGGTGACAAAAAAGTTACACTTTGTGCTGGTAATGATATTACCTTTTTTTGTTTGGAAAACAGGTGATGAATGCTGCTTGGGATTCTTGTATACCTGTTATTAGCGAGAATTCTCTTCCATGCATTGATAAAGTAAGTTATAACCATGTACTTGAGAAGGCTAAGCCTATGAATGATCCGGACGGAAGGCACTATTCTGCTTTTACATACCTTAGACTTGGTCCACTTCTCATGGAACCTCATAATATAATGGAGTTTGAAAGATTTGTCAAGAGAATGCATGGTAAACTTCATTAACTATTAACTACATCTAGTTAAAAATGCATAATCTCTTATAGAATATGTGATCTGAATTCACTTTGTGGGTCTTCCTGGTCGAATCGTAGTTAGTTAAACTATGGTAAATGGCAACCAAACTGAATGAGTTGGCCGGGTCTGCCGGACTGGCTAACAACGGACCGTTTTGGACGATTAGGAACGTTTTTTTTTTTATTTTTTTAAAGATCGTTAGTTTATATGTTAGAATCGTTTCCCCCTTTCTTTTGATGGTTGTTTGACATTATTGTACAATGGGCTTGATTGCAGGAGAGGCGGTTCTTGAAATACATGCCTAGACTAATGTTGCATCGTATTGAAAACAAGATGTGCGTTGTCATCTACTCGTCGTCTATACTAACCGGTTGTATTTAGTGTTACTGTAAATGTGAATACAAGTGTAGAAATCCAGTTTCATTTGATGAAACACAAGGTAAATTAGTTTAGTGGGATTAGAGGCTTATTGAGGATAATGATATGTAAGATCATTTATTGATACACTCCAAATTAAATGAGATCTCAGCTTTTTTATTCTCTACCTTAAGTCTTTAATAGATGCAAATCATACAAGGAAACACATTGAAAATTTATGTTTTTAACTATTTATACGAAATGGACTTACCAATGTTGAAAATGAGCCAATGGACCATCTAACAAGTACCAACCAACCAACCTAACTATGAACCTATACAAAAACATGAATCAAAAGAATAGTGACTGCAGCAGCAGCAGCAGATGTTTTCAATACCAATTGGTCTTCAAAACCATTTGACCCGACTCATCAGTCTCAAAGAGCCGACCGGCTAAGTCATCCCAGTTTTCTTCTCTCCTCCTTGAGGAGCCAATGGGAGGGGTGTCTTCTGAAACCTTCCCAAAGGTTCCATATTCACTAGGAGAGTAAGCTTCCGGAACTTCGAGTGCCGCTGCCCTTGCTAATGCTGCTTTGTGTTCCTCTGAGTGCTCAATGGCTATTGATGAACTTCTTTCCATTCTTTGTTGTGGTGGGATATCCATCACTCGGTCTTTCTCCTTCAATGTCTGATCTATCACAATATTAAATGTTTCAGATTCCTTTTATTTCGCCTTTTTAATAAACAATTCCGTTTATTCGAATATAGATTGAAAAATGTCTTTGCCTCCATCAAAGCATGTCTTACGTGCATAATGCAAACAAACAAATGATAACCATACATTCAGTATAAACAAATTACATGATCAAAGACATTGAGGACTTACATCGAGTGCATTTGAAAACTCACGTTCCATGAGAGCAATCGAATGATCAGTAAGAACATGACATGAGAGAACCATGTGCTCAAATCTCCCGTCTACAGGTACAGCTGTCTTCACAACAGGGGAAATTCTCCCAACCCTGCAAAACGACAGGTAGGTAATCTAGCTAAAAATGTGACCAAAAAATAACATAAAATAAAGCAACTTGTTATTTTGTGAAGCTTTGAAATGGAAAAAGGTTAAATATATTTCAATAAAAGGAATAGACTGGAATGAGACATGCGATTACTTATCCCGCATTTCTATAGTTATTTCGGCAATGACAAGATGCAATATGCAGTTATGCATCACCAGTACATTTCCCTTTTTTACCTAGGTAGTCAAAGGGTCCAAAGCGCACTCAAGAAGCGAAGGGTGAGCCATTGGTTTTAAGTTGCGTGATGCGCTCCGAGGTGTTTGGTCCAAAAATCCGATGCGCTCTTTATAAAAAATACCAAAAGGATATTTATACATAACTTATGAAAACATTATTAAAAATAAAAAAACTGACGTAATAAGAAGATAAGAGTTGTGCCTTTTGGTTCAAATCAAGCATACTAAAATGCTTCTAGAACCACAAAAGAGTGTTTGGGAACCATAATGGTCCAAATCAAGCATACTAAGATATTAATTACTCTGTATAAAAACACAACCATTTCATAAAATCTGGCAAAGAAAACATAACAGAGAATGTTGCGTGCATCGGAGCGCATTATGAGAAATCGGTGCAATATTCTCACATCACATAAACCCAACGCATCAGCTGTGGCACCTTTGACTACATAGCTTTTTTTACCTAAAGATGATCATAATACATCAAAAAATGACGTGGCATACCCGAAAGGCTTCCTTACAATAACATGATAAAGGCGGCCAGGTGCATATAAGCGCCTTGGATCTTGAAGCATTTGCTCCTGTAGTGTGCATGTTTCCTTTAAGCATGTGCCACATAGTATGCATGGGAAACTGCAAACCAATAAGGCAGTATCTTTTACTAAAGGGTATGTTTTTTACTAAGAATGAAATAAAAGTAATAATACCGAACTTCAACCAAGAGCCTACCAAAAAAGTGACTTGAAGAGTACTTCCAATGCTACACTTGTTCGAGGCATGAAATCATCCTGGTTCATTGGAATAAGGTTATTAGATCAAGGACCATTAGTATGAAAACACATACAACAAAATCTTTACCTGAAGAACAACAGAATTGATTACGTCAGCATATCTCACAGCCAAATTTAGTGACACACACCGAGCAGGAGCAATTGCAAAACATTTTATCCTTTTCCTCTCAATATTCCCAATCCTTTCCCGGTTTTTGACCACCAACATGGTCAACAAAGTGACCACCCCTGCCCCTAACGAATGACCAGCAAAAGTCAAAGTATAATCCTCATGCCTTTCAACCAACTCTTTTAAAACCTCACATTCGTTCTCAAACACCCATTGAGCCGCCTTCAATAACCCATTATGAACATACCCGCCATCAAACTTCGTCTGCCCCAATTTGTCATCAAGCAAGAGCAAATAATCGCTTTCTTTCGCTAAATTAAGCCCACTAATCAGCAAAAGTATTTCTTGATTCTCTTTATCAATATAAATCATGTAAGGAGACACCTTCCCTTGATTTTCATCATAATCTTTTTTCAAAACCACCATATCCGGATCAATCCCGTATCCTCCAGGCGGCGCCCAAAGAGGGTTCCGAATGTCATACTCATAAACAGCTAAAATATATCTACAAATTCTCGGAACCGGTTCAAATTCACTCGCAGTGGCAAATCCCCAATTCTCACTTTCTCGTCCCGCCGTGTAAAGACATTTTTTCCACGCCCAACGCGCACAACCCAAACAGTATACACATTCAAGAATTGGACAACCACAAACAAGTGACATTATTATTATTAACAAATCAAGGAAACCCTTACAACAACCAGTGATATCACTCTTTTATGACAAAAGGTCATGGATTTAATCTAACTGAACCTCTAAAGATCAAGAAACCATAACATACAGATGTCCCAAGAATCTTTAATGAAAAATTATCAAACAACAACAATTTTAGGGGGAAATATGAATAATCTGAACTGGGTGAGTAATAAATTAAGTGGGTATGAAGAAAAATGGAAACTTTATGGTTTATGAACTAACAACAACTGATTCTTGAACTAATCTAATGAGAACTGATGAAGAACATAAAGGGTAAAAGATAAACGAACAAGACAGTGAATTTCCAACTGGCAATCTTGATATAGGCATTGATAATATTAAAGAAACATAATACCTGAAACTGTGAACAATAATAAAGTCAAGGGAGTTGGAATATGATAGAAAACGAGTGTAAAGCCCTAAATTAAGTTAGGGAAAACAACAGCTGTAGCAGAGGCTAGTAGGTAGTGATGATTCATTCAAGTAGTGGCGTATTAAAAACGTGGATTGGGTGGTTGAATTAAGGAAGAATCTAGAGTGGCATATGCCAGGACATCTCCCTTGTAATAAAAAATAACTTGCTGGCTGCTGCATATTCCATACCGTAGATTCTTGCTTGCGGTTCGGTTCGGTAATTATTCGGATCCAGCTCTTGCTTGCGGTTCGGCTAAAGCCCGAAGAAAAAATCGACATGTCTTTGTGTCTGACCATGGTCCAACGAGTTATCCATAGCAATGTCTTGACTTCAGGGGTTTGTGTTTAGTAGACTAAGGTTCATAATCCAAAAAGGGGTGACGGCGTAACTTGTTACCCGTCTGCCCGCTATTTTGATGTAATTTTTACAATTATGGAATGAAATAATAACATTGTTATTTACATAGTTGGTCCTATGTTACTTGTATATTACGACTTTAATACATATTTATAGGAAGCTACACTATTGATCTCAAATTATGCATAAGCGATACATAGTTGGTCCCTGCCTGTAGATGAGGTTGTCTTGGAAGATTACATTATCTATGGGTAGGACTAACCATGTTACGTTCATGCACAACCAGTGATGGATCCATGTTTTTTTTTTTTTTTGACGGGGGCATAAATTGATTGGGTTAAAAGGATGAATGTTAAAACAAGTCGGGTCAAAACAATTTATACTTGATTAATAATTTAAATATTTTTTATAAGTTTACATTAAAATTTTCATCTAATTATTAATTATTAAAAGTGTGTTCAATTTCGTTAACAAGTTTACTTGGTTAATGAAAATTATTTCTATAAAAAAAATGTGAGACTAGCTTATTTGATAGAGGTTTTTGCCTTTTAATTAGAAACCTTGGATTCAATCCCTAGCAAAGTAGTAATTTGTTATTGTAGAGTAATAAATAAGAGTTAATAAAATTTACGTAAGTTTAGAGGAATTGATTGTGACAATGATTGATTTTCTTTTTTTAGTTTAGACTAGATTTTTTTTTTTTGAACGGCAAATTTTTACTCCTTATAAGACTTGAACCCATAACCTCTTCCTTAGGTGTTCCTAGAAGCATTGCTTCTACCATTGGGCCACTAACCCTAATGGCTTTAGTTTAGACTAGATGAGAGTATTGTTTGAAAGCAATTATTTAAGATCATTCAATGTAAAGATATTGGTTTGAGTTGGAAAATGAAATGGATGTGAATGGAATTAATTATATACACACATATCTAGTTTGTTGATTATGAAATTATTTAATACTTTTCCATCCTAATTTAAATGTCTTTCTTTTCATTTTTTGTTGTCTCAAATTAAATGTTCATTTCCAAAAAAAGAAATGCAATTTTTAGTTTTACCCATAAAAGACAAAAGACAAAACACAATCAACACTTTTGAGGATATTATTGTCATTTTACCAGATAAAAACAAAAGATTTCTTAAAATGTGTGTTTTTAAACCCATGACATTTAAATTGGGACGGAGGGAGTATAAATAAATTACAAAAATATGCATTGGGGTTAGGGTGGGCACATGTCCACCCAAGTATGTAAGTGTATATACGTTTCCGTGCACAAATAGGGACTAGAGTGTAGTATTCTTTAAATATGTAATAAAGTCATAATATAATATGATCATAGGGACTAACCGTGTAATTAGTTCTTTATAAACTGAGTTCGTGTTTTCAGTTCTTATTTTGGTTAATTAGGGGCGGGTCTTATCTATCTATATATATAAAAGAAAACGTATATGCTGACGTGGCGTGCAATGGAGGCCTCAACCTCCCCTTGAGAGTGTCACGTGGCATCATAATTGAAAGATTTTAGTGTTTTTGAACTATTTCCTTTTTTAATTAAAAAAAAAGATAAACATAAAACCCTAAATTAAATTGAGTTATTTTAGGAAAAAAAAAGAATTTAAAAATAAATTTAAAATTTTCTCTCTCATGTTTCCTCCCATAATTTTTAAACGTTTATATCTTTTATATACGGGATTTTTTAAAGAAAAAATTACACCAAATTAACGAGCGTTTTATTATCTTTTCAACGAGTACCATAGTCTTATATAAAAAACGGAGAAAAATCGACTATTTTTTGTGGGGCTTCGTTCATACAGGAAAAAAACACACAAAGTGTTCATGTTATTCATTAATCATGTTTTTTCTTTTAAACCAGGTTCTTGTCTACGATGTTGAAAATCAGCCCAATCGCCATGTTATCATTGGAATTTTACTAGGTATACTTCATCAAGAGAAGTTAGGAGAAAGAATCGCGCAACACTGCAAAACATGGTGTCACCTTATAGCAAGGTTATTTTTTATTTATTTAATTACAAGAGTAATAATTATTACTATTAGTATTATTAGAATGGTTATATTTTTCAACCCCGGGACGCTCCCGGAAAGAATTGATAGTTGCTGACGTGGCGTTCAATGGTGGCCTCAACCATCTCTTGATTATGCCACGTGGCATAATGAGATGCAATGATTACAACTTCCAACTTAAGTGTTTGTTTAGTTGATTAGGTTAGGAATTATAAGAGCCATTAGAATGTGAGAAATTAGAGAGATGTGATGAGTTTTTTAATAGTTGCAGCTTACATAAGTGATTCTTTAGATGATTACTGATTAGGTTTTAGATTAAGGAATATGAGTTATTACTGATTAGAATACTATGAACATGCAATGATTGAGAGATTTTGTGGTTAGTTAACTTGAGCCATTTGTAATAGGTTATCACGTAAAATTAGATTTTTCAACCCCGGGACCCTCTCGGGGTAATCAGCTAGTATATGCATATATTCAAACCACTTGTATCATGTTGCAAAAACATATAAGCATATAATCATATATTCATCCACACATAATGAAAACAATGCAAATATGAAAACAAAACAAAAATTTTTATAAAGAATCTTATTTCTCCGTAAGGATGAAAATTTTATACAAAAAAAATCAAATCAGAGGTTGCCTGGATTAATTTATCTATCTTATATTACTTTTTTTTAATGAAACCCACAATTAAATAATTAGGGGTATGCAGGTGGCCTATTTCACAACAATTGAAAAGAGGACTGGATGGCCAGACACATCGGTTGTTGGGAGGATGTAGCAAAAAATTTGGTCGTTGAAGTGTACGTTTTGAGTTCAGCGTCGAAGGATGAGACCACAAACCTTAACTTCAAAAGAGTCATCCTTCACCTCTTCCCCTTCTCACCTTTACTCACACTAACAACATCAACATATGATATACATAATCAAGAAATTTGAATTTTTCTTTCGAATTGTACCTGATTTCGTCACATCTTACCCTACAGCCAAACGGGGCGATTTATCATGGTTATCCACCTTAAGAAAACATCTTATGTTGGTAATTTTATAGTTGAAGGTGGACAATGGTCAGCAGTGTACGACTTTAGTAAAAAGCTTTATCGACAAGCAGTAACGGAGCTTGAATCCTTTTTATTTTTTTGGGTTTGGGGGCGGGCACGGGGTGAAAGTCACATGGCCCTTAAAACAGGGGGTAGGGGGGACACAATATGTACAAAATTTTTGAATGAAAACGTGTAAATTTAAACTATCGAGCACAAATAAGCTCCTGCTGAGTAAATATTTAGAATAGTATATAATTTACTCAATAGAAAAAAGATTGTCAATATCGGAGAGTATGTTCATGACTAGATGTTAAAAGATAAAAGATGCTTGCGCTTCAATGACACTTATTCAAAGTAGAACTCAAATTATGAAAGAATATGTTGAATCATTGTTCCACTTTGCCTTAAGCGAATTTATGTGTACGGTACCATTTGCTAAAAAGTTTTTGAGTAAAATGAGGAAAAACTTTTTAAGTAAAGTCCTACAAGTATATTAATACACTAGCTAACTACCCCGGGAAGGTCCCGGGGTTGAAAAATCTAATATGACTTATTAAAAAAAATAAAAGAAGAAAACATACGAAACGTAAACTCAGTCATTCAGATCAAGTCAAGTCTGCCTAAAAAGTTAAGTTTTAATGTGATGTCCATATCAGTTACATCCTTTCCATTCAATAATCAAACCATCAAAGTAATCCTATGATCTAGAACTATGAATTCATGTCAGATGTATGCAAGATTAAACATAGTAATTTAATACAAAACAAATGACAAAACTAAGGAAATAACTTAGATTCTAAAAATTTTGATACCCTGAAAGATCAGCATGTGCAGCAATCCAAGACTTAATCACAGAAGAACCAAAATCATCAACAATTTGTCTCATTCTCAACTTAACACGACCCGAAATCCTAGACACGGCGAAATTTGACTGCTTCACTAACCAACTGAAAGGCTACACACCATCCTCAAATGCCCATGAATCTATTTTTATTTATCTACAAAGGAAGTTAAAGATCTTATAACTTAGAATGGGCAGAAGCAGTGGCGGATCCAGAAACTTTTTTGACGGGGGGCACAAATTGGTTGGGTTAAAATAGGCAGAACAAAATGGGTCGGGTAAAACCCGCTCATCCGAACTTTCAATGTTTAATTATTGATATAATGAAATCAAAAATATTTTTCTATAAAACTATAGCGTATATAAAGAACCAAAAGTATATAAAAAATATTTGTAACCCAAAAAATAAGAAAAAAACACTCAAAAATTTGTGAATAAATCATAACACTGAAACACATTATTTGATGTGCTCAATTTAATTAGTAACCATTAATTCTTTATATCAAAATGTTTAACTATATTCTTGTTGAATTTCAGACTAAAAATATATTTTAGTAGTAAAGATTAAAAGGTCTATTTTATTACTTTACTTTAACTTAAAGGGCTCAATGTGAAACTTATTTTAATAATAAATTATTCAAATCACCACTACATCCACACAAGCTTCTAAAATACCTGCAACTTATCATCTGAGCTTTCATGAAACTTCTTTAAATAAAGTTTCTTTCCTTCCTAACATTTCGTAGTCCCTCTATTATTCCTTCTACTTATCTCAGTATTTCAATCTCAGTAAGGGATCATTCTGATTTTTGGGAAAGGGCTCAAACAAATTTTCAAAATTTGGTACTGTTTTCACGATTCTGATGAGTGCCTCGCCCCTCACCGGAAAAAAAAGCTTGAATCGGCTTCTGGATGGACGGTGGGCACCTGCCCACCCATCTCATGCATTGAATCCGCCACTGGGCAGAAGCAAATCATAATCAATAACAGTTACAAACCAACTTATTGTTCTTAATGTGACCTTTACATTCCCATAAACAACAAAATTTAACAAAGCCTTCCAAGATAACATTATTCAAATACCAACTACTGCCTTAATATCAATCTAATTATTAACTAAATATAGCAAAGTGGTTGGTAATCTACCCTACAATTCAATTAGAGGAAACAATACTAACCAATTACAATGCCGGTGATAACTTTGAAACCGAAAGTCATACCATGGTTGATCACCCTATTGAATAGCGATAAAACGATTGAGGTAGTTTACTTACATGATTTAGGAGTAGGCTTTGGTCAGACTTCAGAGCCGGCACAGAGCCGTCTTCAAAGTTGTTCAAAAGATCAATCGCCCCAAACCCCCCCTCCTGAAACGGAACCGTTACCTTATTTCTTCAACATCTAATCCAACCAACCTAATAACTACCTCAAAATTCAACTTCAATTAATCAGTTCTATTCATCCGGATTTAAATTGCCTAACCAAAAATCAACTTTCATAAAAAATCTAAGGTGACCTTGTCTACCTGTGAATGCTAATATCAGATGAGTATAACTTCTTGTATTGATTTCTAGTGAAAACAAATATAACAGAACAACCATACAAAATCTATTCTACTTCACACTTCAAACTACCTGGTACTAAATTGCCTAATGAAAATTCGCAACATAGGTCATCACAATCCACGAAATATAAATAACAACGCCAATGAACAAAATTTAATTAAATCAATACCTCTGCAAGCTAATTTCATTAGAAAGATGAACCAAAGCTTCCACTATACTGTGATAATCCAATGGGTCTGTATGAAACACTCTCAAGTTCTTATTGTCAGCGCTGGAAGGGGTGAAAAGGGTCATGACGTCGGTGCCAATTGTAAGGAATGAAGAAGAATCGAAGGGAACCGACTGGGGTCCTCCTCCTCCTCCTAGTCTGTCTCTTGCATTCTCACTGAAGGCGATGACTCGGAAGGTGGAATTATTAATAGCAATCATGCAGCCGAAGGGCTGGATGTGTCCGCCACGTTGGATTTTGGAGAGATAGGCGCTCATCTGCTGCTCGGCGACGACAGAGTCCGTCGTCGTTTTGATGGACTGGGAGTAGTCGAAGGACTTACCCGACTCGCCCGACTGCTCGTACACGGCGTGGAGCCTGGCATCAACGGCGTACTGGGCAATGGCTTTGCTGTTAACTGTAGCATTATTATTATTATTATTAGAGGAGGATGATGGTGATACCTGATGATGAGCCCTAGAGCTCCCTCCTGAAGCCATATATCTTTCGTCTACGATAGACTGCATCTCAACTGTCGAATCAACCAAAAGCGTTTAGAATCAATCTTATACCCAGATCGAAAAATAATTTTAAAAAAAAAAAAGAAAAGAAAAAAGGAAAGGCAGAGAGAAGGAAGGAACCATGAGTTGTGATTGCAGCATGAACAATATAGCCTCTTTGAAGAAGACGATGAACAAGAGCAGAACCAAAACACCCACCAGCATCCATTACATAGACCCTTTTGAATGAAGAATGAAATCGAATGGAAGGAGGGGCTAATGAATGAGAGGATTAGGGTTGAAGGGAAGAAGGATTGTGATTGAGGAATACGGGAATAGGGTTGGGAATAGGGTTTGCCTTGGTTTTTATTAAAATTGTTAAAAACGAAATAAATTAAAAAACACTAAAAACATTCAATTAGGATGCCACGTGGCGATTTTAAGAGGGGATTGAATGAACCAATGGACGCCACGTCAGCAAAAGGGCTTTGTTTTATATATATATATAGATTTTTTACGATAAAAAAAATTATTACATTTTATGCCTAACCGTGCTAATTTTACTCTCTTTTACAATTTTTAGTTGTTATCACGCACACATAAGAAACGTTATCGTCGTAGAACATTATGTGTTAGATTTTGATTATCTAGACTTTATTAATGACTTCTATATTTAGAAATGTAGCATAAAATGTGTTTTTACGTTATTTTTTTATTTAAAACTTATACTTTTAATTTAAATTAAAATTGATGAGTGTAACTTAACTTTAACGTATATATCTTTAAAATGAAATGATAATTATTTAAAAGCTGGATCATGCATGAAGCATGTGACAACTACACGTCTACACCCCGAACGAGTGCCGATAAAGTTCCAATATATTACAAAAACACCCTTCTCATTCTTTTTATTTGTATAATGTAAAATACTTTATTCCAGGACAAAGAAAATTTAAGAAAGCATCGACCGATCTGTAATTACTGCAATTATATCTTTATGTTTAGTTCTTACTATTTTTACTTTCAAATTCTTTTTACACTACACATTAGAATAAGAAAAAGTAATAATGTAATATAATATTTTTATAGTTTTAATAATTATCCCAAAAAATAATGTAACAAAAATACTAAAACTCTGAGAGCCACAAACAACAATCCAGAAGTACATTATCCAAAACCATTACAAGTGTTTTATCACATCAAAGATTTCAATGATCTTTCCTTGATTGGTTTCCTCCCTCTCTTTTTTCCTACAAATTTCCTATCGTCATCATCATCGTCATCATCGAAGTAATTTAATCCTACGTCGGGCTCCACTTTAGACATATCGGGTTCAAATCGTTTTCCTGACTCTTCTTGTACATCCATGTCATCATTGATGCTGCTAGTGTTGCTATTAGAAGCAACACTAGTAGCTTTGTTATCCACATTTAAAGTTGTACACGTTGATCCTCTTTTCTTGCCCCAAGACGGCCCAAACCCTGAGTAATAGTAGAACTCATGCGGGTCTACATTAGGCTGTTTCTTGGGCCGACGGGGCCGGGCTCCTGTCGTGAGCCTAGAGACTGGCCCCGACTTTTTCTTAGTAGTCCAAACAGCTTGGTTTTGTAGCTTGGAAATATGATAGTCGCACATTGTGTTACCATTTTTCACCACACTCCCACATTGCCATCCTTTCTCATCCCTCTCACCACACAACTTAATCTCTTGTTGAATTTGGTCACTTGTCTCTCCTTCCTCCTTAAACCCTAATATTTCATCGTATTCGTTATGATCTCTACCATTAATGTTATCGTTTTCGCCTAACCCCGAGGTCTTGGAAGCCATACTGTCAACAACATTATTCTTCACTCAAACCAACATCAACAAATTGGAAAAACTAAAAAAAAGAATCATACTGTCCCTACATTGTGTTGTCATTCATCTTTTGTATTGTAAGTTGTAACATGATAACTAACTATATAAATATTATATGATTGTTCTTCAATTAATGAACTACATTGTCAACAAAACCAGCTAATTGTCTTGAAGACCCATAGTGATATATAATGCAAATAGTAAACATATATACTTTCCCTAAATCAAAGCTTAGGTTATACATACTAAATGCACAGTTGCACACACAAAGTTAACGAAATATAAGGTCGAGCAGTTGATTATAAGGGACAACCCTAATTAACATGTAACGAATTCAAGCAGCTACAAACCGTTCTAATCCAAAGAAAAGACTCAAATATTACCTCTCAATATCTCCAATGGAATCAATAGAGCTCCCATTTCCAGCAACATTAACGTTGTAATAAACCTCATTATCATCAAACTGTGTCAAACAATAAACCCATCGATAATTTATAAAAACAAACAATAAGCAAGATAATAATCATCATAATCTGTTAAAAGAAGAAAACCCATGTGAAAAATCAACTTATTAAGCTCAAATTCACGACCAAAATGCTGGAATTTAAAATCTTTTTTACTAGGAGGAACCCTAATATTTTAACATAAACCCTAGAGAGTGTGACAACAAACTGAAGCAAATAAACAAAAGATTTGGAGTTTTCCCAAATGGGTTTTGTTGTATTTACACATTTGATTCAACAAATCGAACAACAACAAGAAAAGAATGATAAGATTGGATTATTATTATTATTATTACCCGGTAGAATGAAGAAGATGAATCTGAAGAAGGGAAGGTGATAATATCCCATGGAGACTGATTGAGCTGACATAAGTTCTTGTTGAGCATACATTCATCAACAACAGTAGATGAAAGATTAGAGGTTGTGTAAAGAAACGCCGATATTTTTGCATTTTTTCTTATTCTCATGGTTGAAATGGAGAACACGAAGAGAGAGAGATAGAAAGTGATAGCGGTGAGATCCAAAATGACTTTCTCTCTCTATATCTATAGGGGTATAAAGTTCTTATTGTAGAGTTGGAATGTACATATATAGAAAAATGTACAACTTTTTATGCAGGGTGTACAGGTATGTATTGCTTTGTTAGTTTATATTTGGGAATTTTTGGGGTGCAGAAAGGAATCAATGTAAATTTATGAATTTTGTTTGTCTGCAGGGTCACAGAACTCGAAACAATGAAAGTTTTATATTTTAAGGGGGCTAAAAGTTACACATGAGACCTTATATTTGTTTGTTATTAGTGTAATTGGTCACAGTAGTTTGATTTTTTTTTACAATTTCTCAAATAAAAAATTTCTAACAAATTTCGGATGTGCACGTTGTTACTTGATAATTGGATACATATATTTTTTGGTACCGCTACCAAAAGTTCCTTTGATCTGAAGGCTGTTAAAGCTGTTAGGTATAGTGATGATCCCTCGCTTCATGTCCATCTTCCACATCTTCATCCTCTAAAAAACACAACATTAACGTCATGTTTACTCCGTGATAACCCCTTGCTACGCAGTTCACGAACCAGCTCCGTGGGTGATGGAGGGGGGATGTTACCAAGCCCCCACTACCCTCATGGCAGTCTCACGCACCTCATACCGTATGACCTAAGCATATGTAGTCTTTCCAGCTGCATATCTGTTTTGCTTTCAATCAGTTAATACATTGTTAACTTTAACATAACATATTATCTTTCTCTATTTTAGATGTATGAATGATATTTAAGGTGTATTGAATTCTCATCTAAGTTGTAAAATCATTTACCACTTACTATATTGTGATGGTTTATATCAATGGCTACCTTATATTTTTGCTACCTTCTTTTATTATACAAAATAAAAAATGGTTCAAAGGACAAATTTATTGGAATCGTTGTCTATTCAAAGCTCAAATTAATTGCTAATATGTGAAGTAACTCGGTATCTTATCGATCTAGTGATCGACTCATCTTTTCTTAACAAAACCTAACCAACATGTCTTTGATATTGTGTTTTAATGTGTATATCGTGTTGAAGTGAATGATGTTAGCAATAACATAAAGTCGAAGATGTTTAATTTTTTTTAATTCATAAATTCTATATTGTTTAAAATATATGGATAGAGAAAATTAAAATATACTGTGTATTTTAAAATAAAACAAAAGAACGGGCTATATCATCGACTTGAAAAATAGGGACGTAAACGTAAATAAAACAAAAGAACGGCTATATCATCGACTTGAAAAATAGGGACGTAAACGTAAATAACTTCTACGTCTACTTATTATTTTAGGTCATGTATTTCTCTAACTAGTAAGAGAAGTTTTTTTTTTAACGGCCAATAAATTGGAATCACTCACGGAACACTGGAGTATCATCGTGCCACCAGTGTTGGCACGCGATCATATTCCACCACCAAGTCACCAATTCAGGAGGAAACTCATAATTATGAGAAAACCCCCTTTGTGAGATTCGAACCCAAGACCTTATGGCCCCTAAATCTTATCTCACCACCAAGATACCACTAGGCTATAATGCCTTGGGTAACTAGTAAGAGAAGCGATGGTTGAGCCTACTCTTAACATTTATGGTTTGGATATTTTACCAAGTGATGATTGAGTAAAATCTCTTTTCGGAGGGGTTAGGTTCGATTCTGATGGCCCACCAGTTTTCTATTACCGTGCATTTACTCTAGATAGACTTGCCTCTTGTGGAGGGTGCAACATCTGTCAAGTGGTAGGTGGCGGGAAATTTTCAGGGTGGAAGCCTTAGTGCCCCTTATGCGCAGCCTCAACTCGCTTGTGGGTCGGCCACTCTCGCGTTAGCGTGGGCCCGGTTAAGACAACATAGTCTAACCATTGTAGAGTGACTAGGGGATCCCCATCTGGGGGTTGTGATGATCTCTGCCACAACATAGAAAAATCACCTTCCAAAAAAAAAAAGATAGCAACATCTTCCCTCGAACTCTTTCATGTAGCCATTTATTTAATATTTCATTTAGAGTTAAATGCCAAAATGGCTGTCACAACCTGATCAACGTGGGCCTGATCGAAATACAGATTGGCACCAAACTTGCACAGCGGAAGTAACAATTATTATATTAAAGGTTTTAAATACAATTTCTAGTTCCAAATATATAGAAATACAATACTTAATGAATGGTTCAAAGGTATGCAAAGACGAAGCGCAGCGGTCGTCGAAGCGGTTGATGATGTGTAATCCTCAGTCAATCCAATCTCTAGCCATGCTTAGCTCTATACACTCTATCCCGCAACTAATATATTATACCTCGCGTTCGCCATCCATTCATGAGTTGTCCCTGAACACATGCTTAAAAATAGTTTGGGTCAACAAATATGTTGGTGAGTCCGTGTGTGCGTTAAACTGGTTTTAAAATAGTTTTATTATTACAAAAGCCGGTTTATAAGTTTACATGGTTTCTCACAAAAACGGTTTATCATTCCAAAACAAGTTTAAAAGTTAATACGGTTCAATACATGGTTGCACTGGTGATGTACAAGCCACACCTCAAACCTGACACTGAATCCATATGCTCCCATTATGGATTCCCTGGCATAATACATGTCACAAATCTCAGTGGAGGGTTCTCCGGGCTTCTGGATCCACTGTGTGTGGGGGTTTCCCCAAGTAGTACTACCCACATATTAAGTGGCCCAATTCCCTTGGGTTGATGAGTGTGAATGGTATCGGGAGTACCTTGTCACATCATACTGGTTTCTCATTGGTTGTCACATGGAAACATGCGTTCACCCCAAAATGTTTAATAAAAGTAAAAGAGGGGAAGGTTCACGAGACTCACCTGATAGCGATGCATATGAATAATTTATAATAAACGAGCGTCTGATATGTCGTACTTGTACTCTTCTGGTCAAATCCTAAATCGACAATATTATTAGTGTTCGATCTGATACATAATGGTCACACGTATGGGACGAGCTCATGCGTATGGTTCTTATTAATATGATTTTATCGCTAGTAACAAGGTTATATTATCTAAATGAATGGTGCGCCTTTCTAATATGTATAATAAGTTCACACAATATACTATGTTACATATTGCCATTTATAATTATATTATCCTAATCTTAGGTGTCGAATCCAAGTATCACTTCTATAATCCGTTTTAGTATATGTCATCCTCTAATGTCCAAGTTCATATGCTTATTCCAAAGCTTGGGTATTATTGTCCAAAGTGTCGTGATAGTATCCTTTCCAATTCTATTCATTTATACTCATTACGTATTGGTCGTAATTGTATCCGAAGTCTAGGCTTTATAGTTCAAAGTCCCAATACCAAATTTATGTCTTAAGGTTTCAAGTGTCCAATTGTCTAAGTCATCAATGTTCCTACTCATTCCAACACACGATTCAATCTCGCTTGAACCTAAGGCTCGTCAAGTCCCGCACGTGACGTCTATAAAATATATAAATGTTAATTAATAATTAAATATAGCTATTGAGTGATTGGGTTCGCTTATACCTCACATCAAAGTTTCGGTGTGTGTTGACCATAGCTGACCCGAATGGTCATATTGACTGCAGCTGACCACTTTGACCTGGTTGACTTTTGTTGACCCATCTCCCTGATCCCTCATTCTGACCATTGCTGACTGTTCTTAATCACCACCAAGACAACTTATGCCTCCATCTTCTTGTATAATAATAACAACAATCGCCATTAAACCACAGTCATACTAAAACCACAACTAATGGCATTTCTTAGTCCCAATACTACAACCCGTAGCCAAGAGTCTCCCTTGTAACCATCACTATCTGTCAAGCTACCAACCGTCTTCCTAGGGTAGTCATCAACCTTATCGCAAACCAATCATGGAGATAAATTATAGAGAGGTTTACCTGATGATGCTTCTGGTCCAATCGGAACCCCTCTTATTGTCGTCTTCACCGCCGTCAGCCGTCGTATTCTCCTCCGAGTCTCTCTCTCTTTCTGCCTAGTTCTTACAGTAGGAATAGGGGTGTGGTTTGGGTCTGACTCGACGGAGCTCCGCCATAGAAGGCGGTAGAAGCACCGGCTTCCTGTCCCTCTCTCTCTCTCTCTGGATCTCTCTGTCGTCTCTCTATCTCAAGAAATTTAGGGGTAGGGGTGTAGGTGTGTTAGGAAACGATGTCGTCGGAGCTCCGCCTTGGCGGCGGCCGGAGGCCCTCCAGTCCCTTCATCTGTCTTCCTCTCCTCCTCTGCATATGTCGGTGTGTGTATCTGTATATTGTGTGAGAAGGTGAGGGTTACTATGGGTTTTTAATAAGGGGTGGGCTTATTGTGTCAAATATCTAAGTGGGGCACATGGCACCTTAGGGTGGTGCCATGTGTCCCGTAGGTTGAGTAAGCAAGCAACACCGATCGGGTCGGGTTCGCTATCAGGTGTCGGTTCGTAAGGGGTATTTGTGTATAATTATTAGGAATATTTTATAGGCAATGGTTCGGTATCGCAACGTTACTCGTGTATAATCGTATTATTTATTGGTTTTAGTTAATTTAGACGCGAAAAATTTTTGGGGTCCACTCTGGGTTGTTACAATGGCCCCTGTGGTTTGACCCAAATTGTCACTTTGGTCACTTTTTTGAATTTTTTGCCAAAACCACCCCTCAAGTATCGAAAAGTGCCAAAATGACCCATATTTAACTGAGTTTCTAACTGAGGATGGAAAGTCAGTTAAGTATCAGGGGCATTTTCGTCCTTTCATCCCAACCCCCCTCTTCTTCTTCTTCTTCTTCTGCAAATATAAGCACCACCCACCACCACCCTTCACCACCCACCACCACCCTTCACCCTCCACCACCCTCCACCAGAAATCTCTTTCGACACCATTGAAACCCCAGCCTCCTTCCATCTTTATCTCTATCCTCCCAAACCCAAGAAACGAAAGTATCGTACTCCACAACCTGTGGAGGAACCCCAAGACCAAATCAACGAACCCCAGCAAGAACAAACCCTCATTGATGACGTCATCAAATCCGAATAAAACACAGAGAATTACAAACAAGAACCAGAACCCAATCAACAAGATAACGAAGAACAAGAACAGCAGAGAGAGAGAGAACAAAATTTATAGAGAGATAGACAGACGAGGAGGAGGAAGAAGACGACGACGGCGGATTTGGTGGTGGTTGGAAGCGGTGCGGCGGCGGCGGTGGCTGGGGAGTTGAGATTAGGGTTCAATCGGTGGTTACTGGTCTTTGGTCTTGGTTACTTGCCTCACCTCTCTATGTTGTAGTCAAACCACAGTCAACCCAAAACTCAGAAGAAAATACAACCAGATTACTGAATGAGTGTTGGCCATTGTGTGATTGCTTCTGGTATGCTTGGAGCTCTTTATGTGGGTTCTGTTTTGGTGGGTGTATTTTACGGTTCACAGTGGTCATTAATGCCAACAATTGCTTCTGAGGTTTTTGGTGTTTTGCATTTTGGGACGATATTTAACACCATTACGATTGCAGGCCCGGTCGGATCATATTTTATGTCTGTGAGGGTGATTGGTTCCATTTATGATTTGGGAATTAGGGTTAGTAAGGGTTGTTGGAGAAGATGAAGTTTAGATGAGGAAGATGGGGTTAAAAGGGGTTTTAACTCAGTTTACAGATGAAATGACGAAAATGCCCCTAATACTTAACTGACTTTCCATCCTCAGTTAGAAACTCAGTTAAATATGGGTCATTTTGCCACTTTTCGATACTTGAGGGGTGGTTTTGGCAAAAAATTCAAAAAAGTGACCAAAGTGGCAATTTGGGTCAAACCACATGGGCCATTTTGGCATTTAACTCTTTCATTTATTATTTAACTAGCTGATTACCCCGGGACCTCCCGGGGTTGAAAAATCTAATATGACTTAATAAAAAATGATAAAAGAAGAAAATCTAGTTAAAGTGTCATTAAGATACGAACCTTAATCGATTTTATCTGCTTTTACACATGAATCACCATGCGTCTTCTGATATTCATCCATCACCTAATCAACATGTGCATAACAAATTTATTGTATGACCTATTAAAGAACATATAAAACCATTTAACTGGTGTTAAAACTTAAAATACAATCTATTATATACATGACATGACCTTTCTAAGACGACCTGTATTACAAAGCCTGCAATTTTCCACGTTGTAATAATTATATAGCAATCAAAAGCAGTATCTTGGCTATCCATTGTGTTAATAACTTAACGTTTATACAGCCAGGGCTAGCCACAGAGCACGATTCTATCATGTCAGACGTTGGAAGATTTTGCATGATCACCTACATGTTATAAAGAGCATATAAAACCATTTAACTAGTGTTAAAACATAAAATGCAATCTATTATATACATGACATGACCGTGAAACAAAGCTCATGTTTCGTCAAAGAGTGGCTAACCATCAAAGACAACATCGCATATGAGGTGCAAACAACAACAACAACAACTAATCGAAAGAACAAAGAAGACCATATCGTTACCTTAAGCGAAATCTGAGTTCAAATCACGGATACCAACGTATGAGAGAAATTATGGTTCCGTTAGCTTCCTTTAATCACAACATCAACACACCCACAATTGATAAAAAACTAAAATCAAATTAAAGTTTATTAATTCAAATAAAAGTCAACATGGAACAACATACATAAGCGACTTAATTAAAGATCCAGAAGAAATAACACGATTGTCAAATAATGATTACTAAACCAAAACCTCTCTAAAGATCCCAATTTTAGAATTCTCGGAAATTGAAAGATAAAGAACAAAGGTGCAAATAACATTTAACCGTTTACAATCAATCAATAAAACAAATAGCAAAAAAAAAAAAATCAAATGCATAGATTGCTAGATCCGAACAAATAATAAACCTAGGTTAAATAATTCTACAATAATAATAATTTATTATTATTACATCCAAATGAATAAGATGTTTTTATAATAAGAAACAATATCTTATGAAAAGATAAAAGATTTTGAATTTAAAAAGAGCATTGATAAATGAATAATTGATATAAATCTATTTTTTTAATTCCCATAAGAAACCACGTTGCACATTCAAAGGGGGAGGAGGCACCAATGAATGCCACATCATCAAACACCAATTCTTTTTTATATATTAACTAGCTTTTATCCCGGTAGCGTCCTGGGGTTGAAAAATATAAGAATTCTAATATTACTAAGAGCATTCACAGTAGCTTCCCCATTCCCCATTCTCTCACAACCAATCACAGCCACATATTACACTAAAAATCATTACAGTTTCTCTCTCCTCTACTCACAACTACTTTCAACAAATACTAAAAAATAAATACACCTTCCAGTTTTCCCCAAAAGATTCCCAAGTAACCCCACTTATACCGATCAACAGTAGATTCCCCATTTTTCTTCACTCACAACCACTCACATTCACCCCATACAATTTTGGGACATACTCACATAAAATGGGGGAGATACTGTGAATGCTATAATACTAATAGTAATAATTATTACTCTTGTAATTAAATAAATAAAAAATAACCTTGCTATAAGGTGACACCATGTGTTGCAGTGTTGCGCGATTCTTTCTCCTAGCTTCTCTTGATGAAGTATACCTATCCATCTTTAGAAGAGTAAAATTCCAATGATATCATGGCGATTGGGCTGAATTTCAACATCGTAGATACGAACCTGGTTTAAAAGAAAAAACATGATTAATGAATAACCTGAACACTTTGTATTTTTTTTCATGTATGAACGAAACCCCACAAAAAATAGTCGTTTTTTTCTCCATTTTTTATATAGCACTATGGTACTCGTTGAAAAGATAATAAAACGCTCGTTAATTTGGTGTAATTTTTTTCTTTAAAAAATCTCGTATATAAAAGATATTAACGTTTAAAAATTATGGGAGGAAACATAGGAGAGAAAAATTTTAATTTGTTTTTAAATTCTTTTTTTCTTAAAATAACTCAATTTAGTTTTAGTAGTTTAGGTTTTAATATATTATTTGGTTTTTTTAATTGGTCTATAGGTGTCACCTCACATCCTACATGGCACCTCTCAAAGAAGAGATTGTCTCAATAGATGACATGTAGGATTTTCCCTTTTGCAATATATATATATATATATATATATAGGGGGAGGATAAATTGAAAACCCACTTGAGTTAAAGAAACTTTGCAAACCCAATCCTAGCCATACATAGAATGTGATCTATGGATGAGATGGAAAATCACTTTTTGTAATTTTATTTTTGATTTATTTTTAACAAAAAAGTACATAAGGGGTACTTTTGGAAAACAAAATACCTCATCTTTTACTTTTCAGACATCTTTTCACTTTCCTCTCTTTTTTCTCTACCCTCTCTCTTCTCTCTCTCCTCTCTTTTCTCTCTCTTTTGATAGTTAATTTTAAAATTTTTCTAGTTTCATATTCAGATTATTTTATAACATAACATATAAACTAAACATGGTAACTGTAACGACAGTGTTACAGGTTTTGAAATTGTGTTACAATTTATACTTCTAGTATGTTACAGCTTTTGTTACTGTGTTACAACTTGATATGGATTCAAAGACATAAAAAAACATTAGATTCAAAACAAATATGTTAATGACTAAAATGTTAAATATAAAACAATATGTCAATCATAAATAAACCCCACTTTATTAGAAGTTACAAAACGTTTTCTGTAACAAGCGAGCTTACTTTTGTAACAAAAAAAAACCTTTGTGACAAGGAATTTACATTTGTGACAAAGAATAAAAAAAATAATAATAGCATGACTAAAAATGTTCATTGTAACAAGACGGTTAACATACGATGAACAACAACATTTGTCTTTCATAAAAAAAACATACATGATAAATAAAAAAGGTTACATTTTAACATGACATGTTACATAATTTTTACAATGTTAATAATCTTCACATTGTAACAAGACGTTTAACATACGATGAACAACAACATTGTCTTTCATAAAAAAAACAAATATGATAAAATAAAAATGGTTACATTATAACAAGACAAGTTACATAAGAACAACCCACTTTATTCAATAAAAAACATCTATGTTCTATAAACCACTGCTACAACTTGGACAATAGATCTTGACTCACAAAATCGTCATTCGTAAACGTCCCTAGAGCTGAAACATTATATAAAACAAATAATAACAAAAAAAAGCATTTTTTACTCATTTTAACATAAAAATTAAAACAAAAAAAGAAAGAATTTATCTATGTAACAACAAAAATTAAAACAAAAAATAATGAATTTCTCTATGAAACATCCTGGACAATGAAAAGTGTACGTCATTAGTTCAAGAGATCCACTAAAATAAAAATAAAAATAGTACCTTCCAAGTTGAAACTTCAGTTGGCCTTCTAAACTTTTAAACAAGTCAAACGATATTCTCTCCTTCATATGTGAAGCTTTTTTCTTTTTATCACCCAATGTAACCTTTCGTTTCCATTAGATCTGTTGATTTTAACATACCCAAATAATCTTGAGATATGAAAAAAAGGGGTGTACGAAAACTAAAAAAAATTACAAAAACTTTATTTTATAAGTAACAAAAAAATACAAAAACTAAACATACAAAATAGCTTGTTTATTGCTATATTATAAAAAACCACCACCGTCGTGCACCTCGTTGTACACCCAACTCGTGATGATTACAAGTTAAAAAAAAAGTTGCTGTATAACATTTTCATCGTTATCATCAATAGTTACAAATACAAAGTAAATCAATTTCCACCCATAAAATTCATATAAATCTAGTGACGTACTTGATTATTTTAGTTTAAAAAAAACAAAAAAAAAATAGATTACAGGTTATCCCATGGAGTTCTGGTTATGGCTTTTTGTAAGCACACTCCGATCTGGAGTTCTGATCCGCCTTCCTCTTTGTAACCCACCACCCTCCGATCTGTAAACCCCTTTGTAACCCACCGCTTGATTCGTCTTCTTCTTTCTTGCCTTCTTCTTCCCACTGATTCAGCACCTCAGTCGCCCCATTTTCAGGATTACCCATCAAAGAAATCCTCTTGTAAATAGCTTTCCAAGTAACTGTTGTTGCAGATCGAAAGGTGTAACAGATCCCTGGTCATCTTCAGATCTAGTTTTTCGACAGTGACGTCGATGAGGGTTTCAGATCTGGTTTTGCGAGAGATGAATGAAGGTATGATGCAAAAAGGTTATGTAGGTGATGGATTGACTTTGCTGGTTGTAGGAGGTGGTATGCGGAGGTGATGGTGATGATGGATTGACTTTAGTGTGTACATGGATCTGGATTCATATTAATGTTATGTAGGAAACAATAAAAGATGAGAGAAATGAATTAATGAAGGTATGATGCAAAAAGGTGTTGTCAGTACTTTATCTATACAGCTGGGAGGAAGTAAAATAATAAGAGCTTAGTTCCCAAAATACCCTCAGACACCTTTTTATATAACATGACGTGGTAATATAAGAGCCACTCAATGGGTTTTCAAAGTTTCTTTAACTGGAGTGAGTTTCCTGAATATACTTTCCCTATATATATATATATATATATATAAATATATATAATAAATTAATGTACTTTTTATGGCGGTGGTTAAGTTTAAAAAAAATCATAATACACAAGTATGTTTATCTTTTTTCCCAACTTTTCGATATAACATTAAATAAAGTATTTTTATAATCATAAATTAGGTATTAACATTATTAAAACGTAGAGGAAGGTTCTTATACAAATAGTTATCCTAGAAATAGTTTTTAACGTGAGAAGTGAAGAATGGTATTTTTTGTATTTTTTGATTTTTTTTCATATTGTTAAACATGTACTTTAGTACTAAAATCTTAAAAAAAAAAAATTGGTATAGAGTAATTACGTAATTACTGTTGTAGAGTAATTACGTAATTACTCTAGCGTAAGCTACTGTAATTATGCTAATTTTTTTTATAATATTCATCTAGAAAATGTGTTTAAGCAGATGGGAAAAAAAAATTCCCTTCACTTCTCATGTTTAATGGATTAAACCTATTTTTATTTGATCTTTACTCTTATAAGGTATATATTTGCAATAAAATATTTTTGGTCATAAATTAGGTACTAACATTCATCTACTGGTTTTGTAGTTTTTGGTTTCAATATGAGTTGATTTTCATATTTTTTTTGGTACGTTTGCACAACCGGTACTAATATATATATATATATATATATATATATATATATATATATATATATATATATATATATATATATATATATATAATGGTTCTAGAGAAAACCCTCCTTATTTGTTAACTCTGGAAACTCTGACTTCCCAATATTATTTTTTTTTGAAAAAAATAGGGCAAGTAATATACATGATTTTAAGCATTTTGGGCCAAAAAAATTAAAAAAGCGCCGAGTATTTTTTATAAAATTTTGACTAACACATGTTAAGCGCTAATAACAGGTGTTAACAATGTGTTAACTATATGTAAAAAGTAGACGTTTTTTATTTTTTTAAAAAAAAACCGTTCGGCGCTTTTTCGATTTTTTGGCTCAAAATGCTTAAAAAAATGTATATTACATACCCTATTTTTTTCAAAAAAAAAAATGTTGGGAAGTCAGAGTTTCCAGAGTTACCAAATAAGGAGGGTTTCCTCCATATACTTTACCTATATATATATATATATATATATATATATATATATATATATATATATATATATATATATATATATATATATATATATATGCACACACACGCGGAGGTTTGTGTACAAAGGGTGAGATTTGTGACAAAGATAAGATGGGAAAAAAAATTTCCCTTCACTTCTCATGTTTAATGGGTTAAGCCTATTTTTATTTGATCTTTACTCTTATAAGGTATATATTCGCAATAAAATATTTTTGGTCATAAATTAGGTACTAACATTCATCTACTGGTTTTGTAGTTTTTGGTTTCAATATGAGTTGATTTTCATATTTTTTTTGGTACGTTTGCACAACCGGTACTAATATATATATATATATATATATATATATATATATATATATATATATATATATATATATATATATATATATATATATAGGGAATGGTTCTAGAGAAAACCCTCCTTATTTGGTAAACTCTGGAAACTCTGACTTCCCAATATTTTTTTTTTTTTGAAAAAAATAGGGCAAGTAATATACATGATTTTAAGCATTTTGGGCCAAAAAAAATTAAAAAAGCGCCGAGTATTTTTTATAAAATTTTGACTAACACATGTTAAGCGCTAATAACAGGTGTTAACAATGTGTTAACTATATGTAAAAAGTAGACGTTTTTTAGTTTTTTAAAAAAAACCGTTCGGCGCTTTTTCGATTTTTTTGGCTCAAAATGCTTAAAAAAATGTATATTACATACCCTATTTTTTTCAAAAAAAAAAATGTTGGGAAGTCAGTGTTTCCAGAGTTACCAAATAAGGAGGGTTTCCTCCATATACTTTACCTATATATATATATATATATATATATATATATATATATATATATATGCACACACACGCGGAGGTTTGTGTACAAAGGGTGAGATTTGTGACAAAGATAAGAAGGATTATGGAGTTGCCATGTGACAATCATTGAACGTAGACAGGGCCGGCTCAACCATTTCAGAGGCCCAAAGCAAACTAAAAATAAAGGGGCCTTTCTCAAATGTCACGTTATAAGCTCTTCTCCTTTACCCGAGCTTCAGACTGACAAAAATAAATGAACGAAACCGCAAAAAAATTATAGTTGATAGAGTTAAAAACATGTATTTTGGTTAAATTTTCGTAGGTGCATAAGTATGTTTAGATTTATGTTATTTTCCCTACAAGTAAATCGTAGATTACTACAAAGCAACAAAAGGCAAAAAAAAAAAAAAGAGGACTAATGATTAATGTTGGTTCATGATGGTATACTATATTTTACGTAGCCCAATTTCTTTGATAACTTCACTTAGTGAGAAGTCAGACCAGTTTAAAAAAAAACGAGGCCCTATTTAGGTGGGGGCCTAAAGCTTGGGCTTTAAAATAATTACCCTTAAGCCGGGCCTGAACGTAGAGACTGATGGTATTAAAATAATTTAATAAAACACAATTTTAAAAAATGATTATGGTAGTTAATATATGGAGTGCTTAATAGGGGTTTATATCAATCCTAATTACAATTCAAATGTTTCCCTGTCGTGTTTTGTTTGTTTGAGATGGCTAACCAACATCTACTACATATGATTGATATGAAGCACCTACCATGACAACGAATCTGATTTATATAAACACACTACAATTAACATACATAACCAATTATAACGTGACTGTTATAAAACACTCTACCTTGTTTTTATTCGGTACATATGCGTTTTAAATTAATTAGACTAGATTACTGTGTTTAAATGAATCATACTAGTTTTACTGCGTTTGATATAACAAAACACATCCACTAAGTTTAAACGTAATATTTTATTTGTATATATAACAAACATGGTACTTATATCAAAGATAAAAATGCTTGTTATTAAGGTGTATTTAAAAAAAAATAATTACGTATAAAAAATTATTGGGGTTTAAGAAAATACGGGGTTGTGCCTTGCATGTGGGTTTTAAAATTTAGAATACACCAAGTTATTATTATATCCCTATATAGTCAAATCAGTCAGTCAAAATTAAAACATTGTAACACCTCAAAATACGTGTCATTTAATTAGGCTAATAGGCATGATTAATAATAAATAACAAATAAATTAAATAGTAAACTGAACATTTTATAACGAATAACGGGACTTAAATGGTCAAACGAGGATTATAATCCTCGTAAAAAATAACATCGTTAGTTTCGTCAACAAAAAAAAAATCCACAAATGGCCCTCAAACCTACCTAAGTTAACTTTAGTGATGACAATTGATTAGAAGTGAAAAGGAGTGGCCATAATTGTTAAAGTGGGACAGAGAATGGTTGGATCAATGGATCAAGTTGTCATAAATAGCGTAAATTAAACGAGAAAAAGTGAATGATAAAAAAAGCACAATGGATCATGAAATATAACATAATATGTCACAAAATATAACACAATGCTGAGGAAAAAAGACACAATGATGAAAATAAAAAGAGACACAATGCCATATAAAAAGACATAATGATATAACACAAATTCTAAAACCTACAAGCTTAAAGTCTAAAAAAAACAAAAAAAAATAGATTGTGGAGTTCGATGAGACGGTTCCAATATCACTTGAATGAGTTCAATCAAAATCCGTTTGATATCCTTCCTACAACTACCTATTATTTTCACTGTGTATTTGATGCTAACCCTAAATCAATAGTACAAATCATCATACATCATTTAGAATTTGTTAATTTATGACCATTTACACATGCACATCACCAATAATGTTAGAATTTATGCTTTTAATCATCTGGTTTATAAATCCCTAAATCACTATTGTGCTTGACCTACACAATAAAATTCAAAAATCATTGAGACTATTATAATCAAATCATGCACTCAGCCTACGAAATCACAAATCATCTAAGTGTAGAAAGAATCAAAGCTATAATAGCATTCTACTAGAAATCAAAGTCAAGATTCTAAATTTGCTTATTCAACATGCAAAACATGGATCATGAGATTCTAAGACAAATTTCTTTGTCACCCTCCCTGTTAAGAAATCTAGTATGTGTTGTGTGTGTGGTAATAATATCATGTTTTTGTAATCTATACACTAACCTCCTTTATGTTATCTACATTGGTAAATACAAATCATTTGATTTTACATTTATAACATTCGTTCATTACCCCTCCAACATATATATTTTTTGGTCGATATATAATAGTGGAAACTCCAAGTTACATTACAACTTTTGGTGGTTAAAAGGTAAAAAAAAAATCTTTACCTTGAAGATTATCTTTCACTTCAGTTTTCCCTTCGGCTCTATCCCCATCTTTAATTGACAAACTAATAATTGTAGAAATTTCTTTGTGACGACTTTATGCTCTCCCCCAGTCTTCTTTCTTTTGAAAACGAAGTTTCACTTCACCGTTAAATTTGTAATTTTGCTTCATAAGTTAGATATAACGACATGGATGCATTATAGCTTCCACACTAGTATAGACTACTTTTTCACACTTCTTCTTATAAAATTGGGGCAACAATAGCATTACCATCTTATACTTCCTAGCTTCATACACATACATGTGATGTTGCATCCCCATGTATCTAGACAATTTGACTTTCACACCCATCATTTTGATTATTTAATTGAGCTCTATAAACCGTATAACATCTTCCTCTGAATTCATTTTCACGATTGCACTTTTTGTGTATGTTAAGTCATCTCTAGTGACAAAGGAAACCTCTTTAACCGGATCTTCGTCAACCTTTTTCATTGTTATGTTTAAATTCTTGAAATACGTTTTGATATCCTCAACTTCAGCAAATAAGGGCAATTCGTCAACAAAAATGTTTTCTTTTAGCACGTTGGCGTCAAGCTATTTGCCAAGTGGCGTTTTAGGCTCTTCCTGTAAATCCAAGAAAAAAAATAATTGTAAATGAAGAATCCAAATGTAGAAACGGATCTAGAATATAATTAATTAATTAGGGGGAGGTATATTTCAACCAAAATTTATTATTTATGAGAAGATGCAAAAGCAAAGGAATATATGATGATCAATTGGGCACCCCCCTCCCCATCCCGTATTAGCCTATGTCAATAGGAGGCCCAAATTTTGTCTTTATATTCTTAATGTAACAAGAGTATTTTATCCTAAACTGACCTGTATCGTGTACTCATAATTCGGGACCATTATGTAGTTGAAGTAGTCTAATGGAACTACCGAAACTCCATTTATTTCACAACCTTTCCCATAACTATTCTTAATCATACAGTAATGCATTTTTGGATATGAATTCGTTGTATCGCAACCAATGATCAACATCGCGTGGTCGTCCCGTTTTGTCTTCGCTTTTTTTAAGTCGAGGTTCTCTCACCTCTTCAACAGGAGGATGAAAAGGGATCTTATCTATTGCTCTTAGCTCAGCTTCTTCATTTTCAAAAACGTGTTCAACATCCATGGTACATAATATAGGGAATTTTTTCACATCAGGAGCAAAGTTGTCAAGTATAACCTTTCTAATGTTTACTTTATCTTTATGATATATTATTCCATCGATATAGTACCTCGGCAAATTTCTTTTTATATATTGCTTTTCCTTCTAAGCTCCCCTCTTGATTCTTGTGAACGGAAATGCATTCACAGATTCAAGCCCAACTTCGGAACAAAATAGCCTAAAGTTCTCCGGACTAAAAACTAATGCATCAATTAACGGTTATGGAAAAAGAATAAGACCGTTACGTTCTTCTCTTGTTATCTTCAACACCATGCTGATCATGTCCGCATAGGTAAAGGGCTTAGCAAATACCTTCATGTTTTTGGTTTGACACGTATGAGGTGTACTTCTCATCAATTAGATTCTTGTCATAATAATATGTATCCTGAAAAATACACAAATAGTTAAGCAATTTCCAATATACACTACAATTGAACAAGCAATATTTACAGGGATGGAGGTAGTTGATTGAAATGAATTATTTAATTGTTTAACACTAGTTCATTAAATGGTTGCATGACAAATAAACAAGAATTGGAGTAGCACAAATAAACTTGAAGCTGTCGGAATTCGGAAACAGGCGTGAATGGCTCGAAAAAAAGCTCCAAACCAACCGAGCTTAAATGAGTTCGAGTCCGAATCTAAAAACAAATTTGTTTTGGAAACGAATCCGAGTAAGCTCACGAGCCTAAACGAGTCGGTGTTTTTATATTTTTTAATTAATATATTAAACATATATTTAAGTAAAAGCAATAAATATTTATAACATTACTAAAAAACTAAAAAAAGTCAAAATTTTGGAGATGGGCTACCGTTAGAAACCCCTGTTTAACACTCGAGGTTTAAAATCGGAAAAGAGTACATATTCAAGTTTTTAACCATTGTAGGGTTTTGAGTTTATAAATTAAACCCAAATTTTAACCATTTCTACTTTTAAACAAGCTTTTAACTCGAAAATTCGTTGGAAACCTGATCATAAGAAAACAGAATCAAAACCGGAAAAAGAGAAGACGCATTACTAAGAGTTGAGGGAGGCAGCGGCGGTGACGGCTATGGAAGTCTGAACCAAAATCGGAAAAAGACAACCACCACCATCGGACCAAAACCCACCAAATCTGAACCAAAACCTGAACCACCATCTCCTACTTTAAAACCACCACCACCGGTCGTTTTCTGCCTCGAAACCACCTCCAACAACCACGGCCAGCACACTTCCACAGCCACGATCATTTTTGCTCGTTTATGGGCTGAAACCGTTCACGCCGCCACCACCAGAGATGGTGGTGGTCGGCCGGCCGGCGCTGAAACCAGAGGGGAGGAGGTGCGAGAGAGAGATAGTGAGATGTGTTCTAGGGCTTTAGAGAGAGAGTAGAGATAGAGAGTGTTGGCGGCAGAAAAATGAAGGGAAGTGAGAGTTAAGTTGTTTAAATAGCTAGGGTTAGGGTTAGGTGGGTGTGTACCGCGTATCGAATTCGTATTAACGTATCGTGTCTCGGTTTTATTTTGGTTTGGAAACACATCATAAAAGTTATTCAGTAATGCTCGTAATTAAGAACACAACTAGATCGAGAAATTTAGTTATTATTTTCGCCGCCCGACACGTGCTTTCGAAACACGTGTTTAAATCGCGTTAACTAAATCCATCGTTGTTTCCGTCGTTTAAACGATCTGTCTCCTTTCGAAACTTAATAAATGACAATATTTATAATAAATAATTATTCTGAAAGTTCGATAACGGTTAAAACCACGCATTTTGACGTCTAATTCCCACGTCAGTTCCTCTCCGCGTTCTCCAAAACGCTGCGTTTTTACCGTTTTTCACGTCGATTTCGTATCCGATCGCAGTGTACAAAAAGCGCAGGAAAAGCGCACTTTTTTTGGCAAAAAAAAACGCAGAAAAGCGTGCTTTTCGTACAGGGGGTGTTTTTGTGCTTCAAAGTGTTATGCGTATAGCTAAAAAAGTTATACATTTAAGTTAAATCATATATAAACCTTGTTTATATCTATATTTTGGGGTAAGGATGCTAAAAATCTATACGATATATAGAAAAAAAATTATATAATCGTCTTGCGCTTCGTGTACGAAAAGCGCATCGATTTTGCGCTCTGCGCCTCGGTTTTAGACCTCGTCGCTTTTGATTGGTTATATATGTTTGCAGCCACATTTGCAGATAGATGTTTGGATGTTATGTTATGGTTGCATCCAATTTGACAATTGGTTCACTTTTATGTATGCACCTATATGTTGACAGTTGGTTTATGTCTTATGTACATGCACATACATGTTGACACTTGCTTCATTGTACCTAGATGTTGACATTATGATTCGTCGTACCATTATACCTAGTAAGCGACAACGGTACTCGATCAGTTCACCGACAAGCCCTTGCATTAGTGATGTGCCGAACTAAACATCTAACAGATCTTTATCTCAGTAGCACACCCCCAAGGTAATGGACAGGTGGAGAGAGTTAACAGCGTCATCATGAAAGGACTTAAGAAAAGACTGTATAGCGGGTGGGGCATACCGTCCTCACGAAGTCACGGGTCCTACTGGTGGAGCTTGTAAGCAACGACCAAGAACTCCAATAAAACCTCAATCTTCTTGAAGAACGTGGGGACACCGCAATAATTAACGAAGCCAAGTACAAGATGCTGCTAGAAAAGTATTACAACCAGCGGGTGTTCCATATGACTTTCAAGGCGGGTAAAAAAAAATTTAAAAATGAATTTTATTAAAATTCAAAAAATCGTTATTCGATCCGTTAAATATCTTTACTTAAATTAGTAGTTTACTATATATAATAATTTGTTTATGAAATTAAATGTGGCGGGTGTTGACAATGTGAAAAATATAAAGGTGACTGAAGGATGAAGGACCTATAGATTGCTTCACACACCTTGATTGAGTAAATTAGTGAAAGATGAAGAATGATTACTCTAATTCTTCAAATAATAATATGTTTCTATTAAAACACATTTTATTAATATAGTTTATGATTAAGAATGATTATTATTACATAGCTACTGGTGCTTTTTTTTCTATCAAACAACATCTTAATATAGTTTATGATTAAGAATGATTATTGTTACATGGATACTATAGTCGTTCGTGTGAAACTAATTTAGACTTATGACTCAATGACGGACTTATGATAACGAAGTTTAGAAGAAAAAAAAAATACATTTTTGTTCTATATTTCAAACTTGACCGATATCACATGATATCTCGGGTTTCTACTGGTCCACCCTTAACTATGGTTAACAATTTACATATGTATACAATTCGAATTTTGATCATAACTTATGTCCAATGTACGAAGTCAGAGGTGTCCCTGAAAATCCCTGAAAATCCCTGAAAATTTGCGTACCCTATCCAAGCGGTTAAAAAATAGGACCCTTAGACCCAATTTTAAGTGCTAAATGAGTTAGATAAATGAGTTGAAAAGGCAATGAATCTTTTTTAAAAAATATGCCCTCAAAATTTATGGACCCTATCCGGTTGGTCTTATCGGACCTCCCCAAAGACGTCCCTGTACGAAGTGTGTGGTATAAACAAGTTATAATTTGCCTTTCCTTTTCACATTGATCTTTTATTCTCAAATCTTTGTTTCCAACTTTTGAGAATGACTATGTGAGATCATGCACATGGTCACAAAAAATTTCTTTTACATCACAAATAAATAAGGCACACTTATTTGAATTCCTCGATATGTTGTGTAATTCTTAGTTTCTTAAAATTCCAATAATTTTAACACAAATGTGTGTCTATAGAATAATTATTTTATTAGCTTAATTCTATATTAAGTTCCAGTATATCAGACAAATAAATATGTCCTAGACATATATAAACTAAGTGACGATACAATACAAACGGGTCCATAGCTCAGTGGTAGAGCAATTGACTGCAGATCAATAGGTCACCGGTTCGAACCCGGTTGGGCCCTTTTTTTACATGCATGTATGCTGTACGAAAAAAATGTGGTAGATACCTCCATTTCAAGCCCTTCATTTTAGATTTTCGAACCGTTAAACACATGCAAAGATTTGACATACGAATTCATTTCTTTCCGTGATGATTAAACATACATGAAGGTCTTGAACTAAAGTTAAATTTCAACTAACAAACCAAATCTCCCAAAATATTGTTTTCCTTTATGTCATCACATATCCAAGACTGACCCCGTCCATATTCTTTTTACTACGTACGGTTTAAAACTTTTGCAAAAAACCCACAAAAAACCGAGCACAATCAAGATATTGAAATCGAAGAACCCTACGTTCAAATCCATTACCAAACATGGGATTAGTAAATCTTGACGTGGTGATTTATTTATTTTTTAATAATATCACATAGATTAATAAGAGTAAAATTGATATAGTAAAAAAATGTATAAAAGTTGGGTAACGTAGTATTTTGAAGTTTTGTTCACCATAACTGAATTTTATAAGTTTTCTAGGGCATGGATAAAATTAAAAGGATTTGCGGATTCTATAAAAAAAACTAATGCAAAAGTGGGTTAAGATCAAATACACAATGAAAAAAATATATGAAGTTATAGGAAGAGTATCAAACGAACTCCGATTTAACTCATTCAAGCGGTATTGGAACCGTCTCATCGAACCCTACGATCAATAATTACTAAGAGAGGTAAAATGCTATAAAATTTCCTACGGGGTTAGGAAATTTTTTCTTTGTACTCGCAAATGTTTTTGGTTTTGTTTCGTATGAAATAAAAGTATCTCCTTCTCCGTTAAAAAAAAATATAGGATATAGCTACTGTTTTGGAACTAAAATTTTGATGTTATTTGCAACAAAGTTGTTAACGGTCTTTAGATTCTCTTCATCAAATTTTGCTTTCCTTCTACTGCTCCCGTTTATGATTTTTATTGTTTTCGTATTTCTTATAAGCCATCATAATAAAATTAACAAACATATGCAACATGGTTTCAATACGTGGAAAGTCGTTGATTCTTACTTCATACTATGTTTTTGCGTTTAATCTATAATCATCACAATTACATTTCTTAAACGTTTTATATGAACTTAATTAAGATTTATATAGATTCTATCACAAAGCACCAGTGGTCTAGTGGTAGAATAGTACCCTGCCACGGTACAGACCCGGGTTCGATTCCCGGCTGGTGCAATTAAGCAATGATGATACGCCATTCTGGTGGTTGGGTCCATCAGCATACTCTGAACTTAAGTTGACAAAATATGGCACTCTCTGAGCTTTCCTTTTTTACATGTAGTTTTCGATAACAAAAGTTTGCATCATTTGTGTGATTAAATGGATGAATAATTTCCTATATACCCTTCTAGGTACTGTTTTGGCTTAAAAAAATGACTCCCCCTTTGTTGTTGTTATATGTTCCATGGAATATTTATGTTTGGTGGTTGATCGTACTCGATCTAGAAATTTCCAATCAAAGTTGGGTATTTTGGTCTTCTTTGTTTCATATATCATTAGCAGCCTAGCATAAAACGAATGGAACTACAAGTTCAACATATACAGTTTAATCTTATAAAAATATAGACACAAAACACAATTCAATGTTGAGCCTTATTCATGCATAATAGAGTTATTTTCGCAAATCCTACAAGAGGTGTGGTGGTAAATGGTAAGATGATCCCCTCTATCTAAGAGGTGGAGAGTTCAAATCCTACAAGGTGCATGTATAGGAGTAGATTAGTCTGCAACTAAGAAAAGCAAATACTTGCATTACAATACAATCTTACAGTATACCTTGTACTATAAAATCCCTATATACACATATTGGCTACAATTTGCATAGCGAATACAAGTGGATCTATATGTGCGTTTCCTTGTCAATTCTTAATTGATCACATGTTATCGAATAATAATTCATAACATGACCAATAATATAACTTCTAGTGCATATACTTTGCACATTCTGTTCTTATGATCAATAATTCCTAAGCTCAATTTACTCAATTTCATGTAATTTTTCATTTTAGTATTTGTCACTTAAACTTGATCAATGTACAAACATCCCACAACTTTAGAATATTCACTTTAAACATACATAAATTAATTTGACAATATATTACAACCTAAAAAGAGTAAAAAAGACAATCGTTAAAACATTTGTGTCCGTCACTATGTGAGATACGAGACATGAAGTGAGATGGAAAGTCCGGTTTCATTAATCATGATTAATAATTTGATCCCTTGTTTATTCTTAAAGTCAATATAATTTAATTTTAAAAATAGATACCAAGTTATTACAATTTAAAATGTGTAAGTTCGTTGATTTTTGCTTCAGATAGATTTTTGTTTTGAGTTCAAATTTTAAGTCTTTACTCTCTAGTCATCACACAATCACAATCACACCTCTTAAGAATATCATTACGTAGATGGATGTAAAAATATTATAAGAAACAAGCCATATGGCACCAGTGGTCTAGTGGTAGAATAGTACCCTGCCACGGTACAGACCCGGGTTCGATTCCCGGCTGGTGCATTTGAGCTATGATGAATAAGCCTCTCTGATGGTTGGGTCCATCAGATCAGCCTGTTAATCTTATAGGAAAACAGGCCCTCCTGAGCTCTTTATATTTTTTGCTTTCATATTATTTTTTTTCTCTGTTTTGCTTCTTTTCACATCTTATCTTATTATACACACAAATCATAGTTGATATAACATCCATATTTTAAGAAACTAAGCAAACAAACTTTTATCCTGCATCATTTAGAGCCCCCAAAATGTAACTTTACAGCTTCGATGTAGAAGGCGACGTTCCTGCTTTCCGTATCAACCCATCTTGAGTTATAGATGCAACAAGCTGGATACAGAAATAGATACATGATTCTATGACTTATAAGGTCAGAATGACAAGTTTGACGTCGTTAACATCAATGAGTTTTATAAGTTTTCCAGAAATATGTATGGATAGCAACATACCTCTCCTTTTCTGTTGAACATGTGCCCGATAACAAATCCACGGGCATTGTATGCAGAAGGACTCCATACCTGTAAAACAGTTGAGTAATTTTTTTTTATCAAATAGCAATTGTAGAGACCAAACGTAAAGAAAACGAATAAACCTGAGTTCTTATTGGCACTTACTGAAAACAGCAGCCACTCGTCAGCTCTAATAGGTCGGTGAAACCACATCCTTCAAAAAAAAAAAAGAAGAAGATTATTAAGACCAGATCAGTACTACTAATTGTAAATGGGACAATTCAGGTTAGTTTTAATCATTAACAAATCCAATGGTCGCCACAGTTATAAAGCCTTTTAACTCTTCATACCTCAAAAGGTTAGATGATTATTGCAATTATATAGATTTTAAATCACATCTAATATATTAAATATTTATGTAAGTCTATAGACTTACGAGTGAGTCAAGCTAGCAGAAGAAGTCTTCAAGCCCTTGCGGCGATGAGGATTCAGACTCACATTTAGAGTTATGTGATCTGAAGTGTATGCTGCAACACATCTGCAGAATAAATCGTTTCCATAAAAGATAGAAAATTAGCACATTATCATAAATAACACTAAAATTTAATCTACAGTATGAAGATATTAATCTAAATTTTTGGATAAAATGGTACTAAACTTGAGTTTTACAAATACCAAATGTATTAAATATGATTTAAAACTCACCTGTGCAAAGCCTCATCATCAGAGAGTTTTCCTTTCGATTTAAACCAGTACCTTAAACTGCACACACACAATAAAATAACAATCATACAAGTGTTGAAGTAGATGCAGTAAGGAAAGTTCATTTATGCTTCTATGAACAATGGTTGACCTTGCAGGACGTTTATCGTAGTTGGTTGAGTTATTATCCTCACAAAGCCTTATCTCAACAGGCCAAGAAAAACTTTTTGCTGTGGCAACTTTGTTATGGAACGTCCTGTAACAACAAAGACAGCTGTTACAAAACATATGATCAATAATGTAACGTTACAAAAATATAAAATTTACCTGGGAAGCCGAGGATTAGTAAGATGGGCATCCTGCAAATCTTCCATTGATGCAAGCTGCAAACATCAGAGTTGACAGAGTAATGTGTTCGGCTAGTTATCTATAACGGGTCAAATGACGAATAAAAAATAATAATAGATATAGAAGGAAACGAGTCAAATGGATTGAAAGTCATTCAAGTGTGTTTTTAATGCACATAATTTCCAAATCATGTTACTTAGAAGATCATACCATTAGTTAAATTATATAATATTTATAAAATGTAATACTATTTTTATTCAGAACAAGTTCAAAGAATTTGCTGAGAAAAAGTGTCTTGGGCCACCACAACCCAACCACCCGCTTTGGTCCACATCTAAAAAATTATGCATTTCACCCGACCCGCCACATTTCCTGCCTCTAGGAAATTATATGTTTACAACGTCTGCTTCACGAGCTTGTAGCAATGTAGTTTTGGTACCAATTCTGGATCAGGAACAGCTGGCATTGATGGTAACTGGTGATCAAACCCTATTTCTTCTTTCTGTAATATATCAATCCATACTTTATTAAAATATAGCAAAGGAAAAGAATTGAATCAGAACCTTTGCAACCATCAATTGACATATAAACAAATATAATGAAACAAACAGTATTGAAAATAAAGTGTTTAACTTTAACTTTGGATGTATATAATCCATAAAGTACCTGAAATGATGCAGTCATTGTGAAGACCAAGTTTCCCTTTTGTATTGCATCTATTCTTCGGGTAGCAAAACTATTGCCATCACGTACACGATGAACATGGTATATAATTGGAACTACAAGAATTTATATATTGAAAGATAAAAGTTTTATATACACTTACTGCAAGTTTGTAATAACTATTCCATTTATTACTGCAAGTTTGTAATAACTATTCCATTTACAGGTATGCAACAATATACAACACACATGATACAGTGTTTGAGTTATATGTGTTGCTCATAATCCAAACATAATATGTATAACATGACTTACTTTCAATTTCCCCAACAAGAAGAAAGTAAGCGTGTAAACTATGAACAACCTTAAGCGAGTCAACAGTTTTTGATGCTGCAGCTAATGCCTGCATATAATCAACTATTTACAAAAAAAAGTATAAAAATTCTTTAAATATGTTGTTTAAGTAACGAAGAAGCACACTCATGCCTGTCCAATGAACTGTCCGCCAAACACTTTCCCATAATGTGGAGTATCCGGCAATGTAATCCCTTTAAATATGTTTACCTTAATGAAACCAGAACAAATACGATTTATTTTTATTTAGGAATATATAATAAGGATAAGCTATTGATTGAGCAATGCTATTCTGATAAGAGTATAAAAACATTTTAATATATCCCAAATTTTGCTTACATACTTCTATAGAGTCAAGATCCAATATTCTTTCGACAAGTGAACATGTTTCAAGTGTTTGTGCAGCGCTCCAGATAGATTTTGACTGCAGCAAACTGCAATGCTCACATGGCAGCAGTAAGCAGGTCAACTGTCACAACATATGGAGCATTAGAAACCTCGAGCTAATGATTTCGTTCATATACCATTTAGGAAACAAAATCAGAAATATTACAGCGCAAAAACAATAAAACACGAGAAATATGTAAAGTAAATATGTAAAGTAAATATGTAAAGTACCTTAGTCAGTGCAATGACGTCTGCTTGCAACACTGACCCCGCAACAACTGCAACACAAGGAATCAAACGAGGGGAAAACATAAAACAATTTATAATAAAGCATATGACGATGAAACATCAGGTTTTCACCGTTGCCAAAGTAGTCATAACGCTTAAGTTGGTACTCTGAACGATTAACCTCGTCTGTATAAAAATAGCTTGAAACCTCCACCTACAAAATTAAGTTAATCATACTACTATAATCCAAAATCACACACTCATCTAAATTGTAAAACATCAAATCACATGTTAAACTTAAACAACATTAACATTACCTCGCCTTCGCATATAAAGTATACTCCATTCGCAACATCTCCTTCGCGAACAACATACTCTTGTGGATCTTAAAAAGAGAACATTACAACGACAATATTGTTCAAATACAAGTGATCACCAAACCATCAAATAAACTAACAATATACAGGCCAAACGAAACCATTGTTACGTAATACCATAATGTTTAACAGTAATAACTTGTGCGATTTTTCGGATAGATGAGCTAGGAAGTCTCTGAAGCAAAGGCACACAACCTAAAAACTGGATCACTACTTAATCATGTACAAAAACAAAATCATTTAATATGTTCAGATTACACTGAAACTGTAAGAAATTATTAGTTACATATATATACCTGCTTCAGTGGTGAACATGTTGAAATAATAAGGCCTTTGCAATGATGTGCATAATTAGGCAGTTATAGCATAGGAACTTACGAAAGGAGATAAGTTCAATGCAAAGTGGATGTAAATTAATACTACAATTTTTTAGTTCAAAAAAATAGTTAAATATTTACACCCATTTTTTGGTTCAAAAAAAGTAATATAATATTTTGCATGTTCGTGTTAGTTGTTGGTGAGTTTTTGCGTCTCTCTCTCTTTCCCGCCATTTAACTCGGCTGCCAGACTCGCAAGGGCTATACTCTTGTACAGTGGCGAAGCTTGAATTTTTTTTCGAGGGGGCCGAAACTCTTAAAACGGTGGGGGTCGGACTCAATGCGTATAAAATTTTCGGATGAAAACACGTAAAATTACACTACGAAGCAAAAAAAGGCAGGCCCTGGTCCCAACTATCCTTCGCCCATGCGCTTGTATACAAGTGAAACTGATTGATGTGACATGGAAGGGATGCACGTTCAGTTAAAATACTAAAATAAACCTTTTTGGTGGGTGTTTTGTTAGGAGGTGCCTAATGCGAAAACCAAACCTAATGCTTTAAAGTCTTTATTTGGAAGGATTTCTTTAGGTACGTTAGTGTTTATTGAAGCTATAAGGCTTGACGGTGCAGCCTCGCGCCTTGTCTAGCTCAACAATATTCACACAATACCCCCCCCCCCCCTCCCCGGGTGCCATTGATGCCTCGCCATCCCAAAAACGAAGGAAAACAAGGATAAAAGTCCCACTAATTGGACTTTTTTTACGAGGAAGTAGGGGTGGACGTTGGTGGTGGAGGGCTACTGTGTTGAATGACCTTTTGAATACTTCAACCTTTGCACCATCCGCTAGCCGCCATAGACACATATAGCGGGTGAACTTGCTTTGACTGTTTTGACCCGAATCAATTTGGCATGTGTTTTTGACCTGTTACACATCCCGCCCTATTCGTTTTGCCAGTGGCTTATTCATGTTCGCCTATTAGGGACGGGGCACCTTCTAACCATTTTGAGATAAGCTCTCATATGGACAATGCCACTGAACCCGATAACCCATCAATCAGAAGGTCCAAAATTACGTTACAAAAAGCTATATTTATATTATAGACGGTCCACTATGTAACAAAAGATTTGAACACAATTATTCTAGGTCCATTGTATAGTCCATTACAAATTCGAAAAAAAATGGCAATAGTAAGGACCCCAATGCTAAACTAAGTTTTGGGGTCTATAAAGGCTTCATTTGGACACAAAATCAAGCATTTCCCTTGCTTTTCTTGGAGACTTAGATATCCAAAGAGGCCTAAACAACCATAGATAACTTGGGCTACAGGTAATATAACTTCAAAGTGTCAGATCAATGAGTTTAAATACCAGATGGACATCTATGAAGTCAAATTTGTTCTTTGTAAAAGTGGAGTATGGTGGTATAACTTTACAACTTCGATACAGCTGGAGAGGGGGGTGTTCTGGCCTTCCTTATTAATCCCTCCTGAGTTACAGATGCAACAAGCTGTATACAAGCCAATATAAATTTAGTTATTTGGGCACAAAAAGATTATACTTTTGATTTTTGAAGTTAAAATGACAAATTTTCCAACATAAAAATCAATGACTTCTAATCATTTATAAGTTTTCCAGAAAACCGTACGTTAACACTCCAAGTAAAGAAATGTCCCAGGTTTTGACTTTTTGAATTTATGATATTCGCACCGGTTCCATAGAGATTTAAAGGTTGTACTTGACATATGATTCGAAAAATATGTTTCATTGTGTCAAATATAAAAAGATAAAAGAGTGTAATAGTCTCGACAAGCTATTCATAATTTTCATTGATATTCACTTAAGTTTGAATGACTTTCATCGTATTACATGAAAGAAAGCGTTTAAGATAAGAACATGGGATAAGTTTGAATATTTCGAATATTCTTTAATATGAAAAAAATTATTAAAACTCATGAAGATCAGATAAGTAATGAATTGTTGCAAAAGAGAAATAAATACATTTTTTGGAAATGAACAAGCTACTTCTCCATACAATATAACCAAATTTTAACATGATTGGTCCATCACTCCATCAAACAGATAATATTAAGAATTTAAGATGGACTCATGCAAACATGTCTTAAGATGATATTGGCATACCTCTCCTTTTGTGTTGAATATTTGCCCACTAACAAATCCACGAGCATTGTACGCAGTAGGGCTCGATATCTGTAAAACAATAAAGTGATGTTTCATATCAGAAAGTAAATACAGAAACGATAACCAAGAGTTATCAATAAAACTTACCACAAACAACAACCACTCATCAGCTCTGATAGGCCGGTGAAACCACATCCTTAAAAAAAATGGTCATAAAAGGGTTCAATATTATCAAAACAGAAATGCCACTACAGTATTGTCTTGAATTTGGCAAAGTTTTCGTGAGATGTAATACCTTTTCTTAGTTAATTGTAATTTTATTCAATCAATAAAAGAAAATAGTTCTTGTTGAATTCAAGTTGAATATATAACTAATTTGACTAAAACAACTTAAATGTGGATTCTTTCTTATCTTCTAACAAAGATTCATGGCTCAGATAAATCATGTGTTTTAGAAAAGGTTGTCATGTTCAACCCATTTACTTAGGAATGGGTTAAAAGGGTAGAAAGTTCTCCAAAGTGTATTTTCAATGCATAAAACCTCCTAAATGATTCAGTTTATACTCATCTATGATCAGTAAAAAAACTTAACAAGGAAACATGCAAAATGGGTTAAAGGGTAGAAAGTTCTCCACAGTGTATTTTCAATGCATAATTTAATATACATAATCTTGTGGATGCATAAAACCTCCTAAATCATTCATTCATAAAAAAAAAATAATAATAAAAAAAAAAAAAAAAAAACCTTGTAATAATATAACTTTTTGTAATCGTGTTCAATGCACTAACTACTTATAAATAGTTAAAAACTTTTGGCCGGTGTTTGTTTTCTACCCATCATTACATGTACTATGCTTCTACACAAGTTCCAGAATGCGTACGAGTGATCCAAGCTAATAGAAGTCGTCTTTAAGCCCTTTGCACGGTGAGGATTCAGACTAACATTTAAAAATATGAGATCTGAAGTGTATGCTGCAACACATCTGTAGAATAAAATCATTTCCAGATACTTATAAATAAGACAATGAAATCAGTTTCTGCAAATTACATTGAACATTGAAAATAAAAGGGAGATTTTAATGTAGAGATTTGTGAGCGACTACTCACCTATGCAAAGCCTCATCATCTGAGAGTTTTCCTTTTGCTCTAAACCAATACCTTAAACTGCGATGACAAAACATATATAAAAAACTACCAACCAAACAAGTGTGAAGGTAGATGTAGTAAGTAAAGTTGATTTATGCTTCCATGAAAAATGGTTGACCTTGCAGGACGTTTTTCATAGTTGGTTGAATTACTGGGCTCACAGAACTTTATCTCAATAGGCCACGGAGTAAACTTTGTTGTGGCAACCTTGTTTCGGTAAGTCCTGTAACAATAAATGCAGTTGTTACAAACGTTACAAGCAATAGATGTGGCAACTTCGATCCGTAGATTTATGAACGAGTGATTATGTCTTATTGCTACAGATCAAAAGGGTCAAAGAAGGGTATCTGGGTATGTGCTTAAACGGAAACGGGTCATAGGTCGGCCAAAGTGCACTTGATCCATAAATTATCCTAAATCTTTCTATTCAAACATAAGTGTTTTAAGAACCTGATCGGACCCATACCAACGAAAGCCCGCTTTGATCTAAGAACCAACTTAGACCTGTTTCCTGACCCACCGATTTTTCCATTTCTACACCATAATGTAACTTGTACAAAGAATTGGAATGCACCTAGGAAGACGAGGATCAGTAAGGCGCCTCTCCCGCAGATCTTCCATTGATAAAAGCTGCAAATATCAGGGTTAAAAAGAAGAGAAATTTTAACTAGAAACTGTTAACACGTTTGTAGCAGTGTAATGTGGTACCAATTCTGGATCAGGGACAGCTGGCATTGATGGTAACTGGTGATCGAACCCTACTTCTTCCTTCTGTAAATTTCAAACCATAGTTGATTATACTAATTAAAAAAAACAAAAACAAATCTGCATCTCTGGAACTATTAATTTACAGATAAACAATAAAAATGAAACTAAGATTGTCAGTGCGATTGTAACAACAAACAACATCAAAATAAAGTAAAGCAGGCAGCAAGAAAATATATATAAAGTAATAGTAGTAAGATGGAGATATAAAAAATAACAGAGCAATTTTGCTTCAAAACCTTTTCCCATTGTCTCAAAAAGTAAAAGTTCATAACATGATATATACGGATAGATACATATATATGTAGCTGGTACCAAGTTATTCTTTGAGGAGGCATATATGTCACAAGCAGTGTGTTAATTTAACTGACTACATGAATTTATTACATCATAATCTATTTGATGCAGACAGAACTATATATGAGTAGTTTAACAAGATAATCTATTTGACGCAGACAGAACTATATATGAGTAATTTAACAAGAAACGAAGGATGAAGCATACGACTATGGATACTTGTATAAAACTGTGGGCAAGCTGATATACCAAAATTTATATTAATGGACATGCATGGATCCAGATGAACCTCCAAAATATAAATTGTTCAAGAAAAAATGTAAGCACTTATTTAGTTACAAGTCACTTTTGCACTTTTAGATTACGTATCCTAACTTAATAACTTTTAGATTACTTTGTTTTGAATGGATTATCAGACACCCACTTACAATAAAGAAAAGAATAATCACAGATGTTTCTAACTTTGGCCGTGTACAGAGGAAGAGTAATAAGGTACCTGAAATGAGGCAATCATAGTGAATACAACATGTCCCTTTTGTATTGCATCTATTCTTCGGGTAGCAAAGCTATTGCCATCACGTACACGATGAACATGATATATAATCGGAACTGCAAGCATGTATGTTTCATACTAAAGCCTCCATTTCTCCCAAGTTGCTCTTAAGAAATAAATGCGCGAATTTTACTACTATAAAGTTATAGTGAGTAAAATGGTCTCATATATATATATATATATATATAGTGTAAGTATCCAGAGATAACCCACTGAATTTGAGAAAACCGTAGAAAACCCTACGTAACAAACTTTTTTTTATCTGAAAATTTTAGGGTATCTAATATACATGTTTTTAAGAGTTTTGAGCCAAAAACATCAAAAAAACGCCAAGCTGTTTTTTTTTTTAATAAATAAGTTTTGCAGTGTTACATATGTTACAGGTGTTACATATGTAATACTGCAAAACTTATTTAAAAAAAAAACAATCGGCGCTTTTTTTTATTTTTTTGGCTCAAAACTCTTAAAAACATGTATATTACATGCCCTAAAATTTTCAGATAAAAAAAGGTTGTAACACAGGGTTTTCTAAGGTTTTCTCAAATTTAGTGGGTTTTCTATGTAACCCTTCTATATATGGGAAGAATTGTAACAAGGATCTTTTAGGAACGGTAACTAGTGCTTTTTTTATAATTTTCGATCTCAAGCGTATTTGCATCAAGCATAATGCACAAGAAATATTAGTATGCTTGTTTTGTAAATACCGTTATTAGAAATCAATTACAAATGAATCAAAGATGTTTAACTTTTTTTCCATTCTTCTTGTAATATATTCAAAAATCTTCTCAGTTGGAACAACATTCGCACTTTTTCTGTTTAAAGATAATTACATCCTTATTTAGTTACCATGAAGCACAGTTGTAATTGGTTTGGCTTACCATTATATATAACTGTGTATAGAAACTCATTACAACACTCTACAAAATTGCACACATTATTGTAAAGGGAGTGATGCACCTTTGTAAATTTGCGCACCAAAACACATTACATCACTGAACCAAAGTTATAAAGTTGGATGCGTTGTTGTAACGGGTAGACGCATCGTTAAATACTTGTGCATTAAAGACCATTATAATGGTGAATCAAATCTTTGCGGCATAATTTTTCTGTACAAAAATTCTGGACTTTCCAGTATAGTTTTTTGATGAAAAAAAAAAGAAGCTTACTTTTGAGATTAAAAGAATGGTGGAAACTATATTTGTTCAAATTCAAATGAAAAGTCAGACATGTAACTGCTAATATCTGCAATCTACATTTCCTCTTTTGCCTATCAGTACATATTTAACTTGCTGTTAATTACAATCTTGCTGCCAAATAAACCTCAAAGTTCATTTAGTAAAATAAAGTGCTAATTTCTTCCTAAACACCCCTTTTATTTGATCCTTTCTAAGTGTGTCATGTACATATATATAAAAATTAATCTAGGCGATTTAATATGCAAAAGTTTGTATTCAAGTGCATCTAAATTCCCTGAAAAGGCAATCAAATTCCACCTTTGCCTTTGAAAATTTGTGGCACCCCGGAATATAAGTTATGGTTGGAACCATCCTCGCTATATATGTGTGTGTATTTTACTCTACTTACTGGTATAGAACAGTACACAACATGCATGACAACAATTTTAAAGAGAAGAAAGAGAGTTTCTCATAGTCAAACTAGTAGATGAACATGACTTACTTTCAAGATCCCCACCCAAAAGAAAGTAAACATGCAAGCTATGAACAATTTTGAGTGAATCAACAGTTTTTGATGCTGCAGCTAGTGCCTGCGTATTTTCAACTTGGAATTTCAGTACATGTAACGCTTAAAATAGTTTCATAGTCAGTTCGACTAAACATTCAAAATATTATATTTAGTCAATGATATATAGGCCTTTTTCTGTTGACAGATATGATTATTGCTTTTCTCGTGATCTTTTTTGTTACTCCTAATTGTCACCAAACCAATGAATTATGTTAAACTTTTTACATTTAAACCAGAAGCCAAATAATTTTTCAGACTACGCCTTTGGAATAAATTCTTACATCTTGCTTCTCTAAGATTTTATTTTCTTCAGGGAATTACCGAAATCAGACACCATTTTTTCTTATCAGTCATGTTTGAAATCCAGATTCTGTTAGTCCAATCAAATCATGATTTGGCAATTTTATAAGATTGTCATGTGGGATTTACAAAGACGACTACCAGTTTAATAGGTAGACCTATTATCAGGTTGACATTTCATAAAAGAATGAAAACAAGGTGCATATGAATATGATCTTATAATAATGATAAATTATCATTAATACCTGTCCAATGAACTGTCCTCCAAAAACTTTCCCATAATTTGGAGTACCAGGCAATGTGATCCCCTTAAAAATGTTGACCTTCATGGAAACAAGGATAAATTATACTTGTTTTATGTACGTATAACAGGTATAGACTATTCATGGCACATGCAAAGACATGCTGTTGCTAAATCATAGCAACATCAATTATATTCCACATCTAGCTTACATACTTCTATAGGCTCAAGATGCAATATGCTCTCGACAAATGAGCATGTTTCAGCAGTTTGTTCAGCACTCCAGATTGACTTTGAATGCAACAGATTGCAATGCTCATGGGGAAGTAGTAAGCAGGTCAGCTGCACAACATATGAAATATCAGAAGCCGTGAGCAAGGAATCTGTTCAAATACCACTTAAGAGACACACTTCAAACAAGATTACAAAAATCATATTATTTCATCGGTGACTATTTAAATAAAATTAGTTAGAAGGTTTTATTTTATGCATATAAAAAACATCATGGGTGAAATTTGACTCGTTTCCTTTTTAACTAAATTTTTTGAACCATTAAAGATAAATGATAGTAGCATACCCAAATCAGCCCATGCAAAAGTAACTGGGTCAAAATTGTGAACTCTGTTCAAGACTACCAGTTTAGGCGAAATCAGACATGACTGAGAAAATATATTTAAAAAAGAGAACAACAGAATTATGCATGCACCTTAGTGAGGGCAATGACATCTGCTTGCTGCACAGACATTGCCACACCTGTATACAATAGAAAATTATTCCTAGCACTCGTTAAGCTTCAAGGTTGTGTATCTACATGCCAAAACACTACTAAAATCTGCCAGAACTATGCAACTGAAAAGATTATGTATAACCTTCAAAAGAATAAGTGCATGAAACTTATAAGCAAAATATCATTGATTTAAATAATTAAATAACAATAACTTGATGAATTATCATGAAAGATTTATATTTGAAATTTTGAATTCATTAAGGAATCAAGCTATTAATGTTTTCAATAACTGTGAATGAGAAAAATGGTTAATAAATTGTTTATAAGAACGAATTTGAACATGAAATATGAGACTTTCACCGTTACCAAAGTAGTCATAACGCTTAAGTTGAAACTCCGGCCGATTATGCTCATCTGCATGAATAATGCCAGAGACCTCCGCCTGCAAAATTCCGTTCATCGTGTTATTAAAATCAAATACGCATCTAAATTTCAGAATAACAAATCATAAGTTACATAAGAGCAAGGTTACCTCGCCATCCCATATGAAGTAAACTCCACCCCCAGCCTCTCCCTCTCGAACAACATACTCTTGGGGATCTTGAAAAGAGAGAAATAAAACAAGTAATAAATATTTGTTCATATACAAACAAGCACACCCGAAACTAGGGACAAAGGCAGGATCATTTTTTTAAAGATATGCAGAAAAATAAACTTTATTTTAAAATAAATATGCTTTTGTAATTAAGTACTCCAATAAAAAAGTTTACAATTATATTGAAAGCATGCATGATCCTGAATATAACATTCTCTATCCATTCAAACTAGAAATCATGTACACGCACAAAGGTGGAAAGCCCACTAGGCTACAGTAACAAAACATAGAACGTGCCTATCGATTGTCTTTGATACGATTCTGCTTTCTAATTTCTAATGTAGTTTTAGAATTTTGTTCCCTGAAATAACTGATATGCGAACCGCCTATGCAGAAGCAGTGACATATTTGGTTACAAGTTTCATTATACCAATCAAATATATTATCATATACAGGTTTCTAGATGATAATGTGTGCATTCTCTACCCCCAAATGCAAACAATTCAGCTTGCTCTCCTACAACCATGTATTCCAAACTCTTACCACTCCAATTCAACGCTTTTTTACGCCAAGTATCGTAGCACCAACCCAACCCAAAACAAATCAAACGGTGCATGTTGACAGTTGACACTCATAACAAACTAGTCATTTCATCTTTAAAACTTGCTTAAAACTAATATCCCCAAATTTACGGTACATTCGCACCAAAATTCAATCTATCCATTCATCAATTGCATTCACACTAATCAAAAGTGAAGAAATCATTACTAGTCAAAATTCAAGAAAAATCTGTAAGCACTGGAGCCCTGGTTTTCACCAGATCATTAAAACATCAAATTATCGAATACTATTTTCTACTAAAATCACTAAACATCAAATAGAAGTTATTACCGTAATGTTGAACAGTAACAAGTTGTGCAATTCTCCGAAGAGACGAATTGGGGAGCCTCTGGAGCAAGGGAACACTACTCAAAAACTCGATCACTGTTCCAACACATTTTAATCGTAGACACGTTAACTTATTAGTTTACATAACATAATAATACATTATTATTATTATTATATATTGGAAGAAATTAGGGGTGGAATGTTGTAGAATATTATTACCTGCTTCTGAGGTGAACATGTTGACGACACGTTTGCAGTGATCTCGGAGCAAACGAACCTGTTTTCAGCAAGTTTGTTTTTGTGGTGGTTGTGTACTGTTGTTATGTTATGTGGGAAAGATAATCAGAGAAAAGATCCTATGCGACGCGGCTCTATGCTATTGGACTATTGGTAACTCCAAATATTGACTCACGTTGTTTATTTTAATTTAAAAAGACTAAAAGAGTGTTTTGCGTTGACTTCCTTATAACTTTTTTTTAACGGCCAACGAATCAATTTCCAAGCACTTTTGGGTATCTTTTTGGTGAATCAGGTACTTGAGAGTACCCGGGCCACCAATTCCTGGGAAAACCCGACCACTCACCCGCCCAAGGCACTACAGTGAAATAATCGGTAAAACCGGTCGGGATCAGGACTCGAACCCAAGCCAATGGCTAGGTCATCCCTCATTTCTCCTCCACCAGTGTCCTCCAAATGTAGCTAGTGGGAAATGGGAATTGAACCCAAGCCTCCCATAGGAAACTTTAGGCCCTCAACCAAGCGACACCACCAAGCTAAAACTAATTAAAAAGAGAGACTACGAAGCTGACAAAACGTCTTCATTGCGTCATCATGTGCTAAGTTTTCTTTGGCTACATGTATGAGGTTTGTTTCTCTTTTTTTGCTTATCTTTAAATTCTTATACTTGCTTATGTTTTCAGTCTTCTGTTTTCTCGGTTGACGTTTTCTGTTCTCCGATACGGTATTGATTGTTGTTGCATGTCTTTATGTTTGTTGCTTTATTCCACTCAAATGAAATCAGATTAGGAGATTCGTTATATAAAAGAACAGACAGAGATGGTTGAGTTTGTGCCTAATGAAGAAATATAAGTCTTTGAGGTCAATCTGTTAGTCCTTTATATTTTGTTATGATGCTAAGCTCTATTATGAATCTTTTAGATTGAATCCTGATTTACTCTTTTCTCTTTCAGGAAATTAGGTTTGAACCTAATGTTGAAAAATACATGGATAATGGAATTAAATAGCTTTAACGTTCCCGTGATTTTCTATTTCCTTGAAAAAGGCGCTCAGCCTACAGGAACTATTCAGGATATTTTAAAAAAGGCAGAGGTTTAAATTCAGTTAACTCATTTATATTTATCCGTTCTATTTCACGTTTACTTTTGGGTAGGATCTAGCCAAAGTGAATTGTATTAGAATCTAATGCATGTGTTGTGTTATTTTGTTATGCTTACTTCATGCATATGTATGGCTTTGTGTTTTGATTTTCATTCTTTTTTTGTCTTTTCTTTGATGAGGTTTTCCTATTGTTTTGTTTGTTCTTTGTTGGTGTTGTAGTCATATGCACGCCAAGTGTTTGTGTTATTGTCGGTGTGTTTGTTTACTAGCAGATTGTTATGCATGTGATTTTTTGTGGTTTGTTCACTCAATTTTGTTGGTTTTTTTAGTTTGTTCTATTTGCATCCAGCTTATGTTGATAGTTTCAAATTTTGTAAATATATATAATACTATAATTGAAACAAGGAACACCCGGTCACTTGGTTATAAAAAAATATTGTTATTTCAGAGGCGAATATGAAATATGATGTGCAAGCGAAACACTCTATTTGGAAATCTTTAGGTTGAAGAGATGTTTGAAATCAAGGTATTTTATATAGTCCAATGTTCGTAACTGTGTTTTTACTAAAATTATTGTTTGCATAATGTATACCATTCATGTGCACAAAAAGACAAATCTTATTGTTCTTAAATATTTGTGTGGTATTAATATACACCTGTTTTATTGACTTTCTGTGTAGTATTTTGTTGACTTTCTATAGTTGATCTGCATACTGCAGTATACCTTTGTGTGCAGTGTGCACTTACCCAAGGTCATTTAGTGGTAAGGCGATCTGCTCCGTATCACCCTAACATGTATCATATTGTTATCATAAAAGACTTTGGTTTTAATTATGTATATATCATGCAGACTTGGTAAAAACTTAATAGGATACTTTTTTCAAATGTTGATCACGAAAAAACTTTAAGTGTTTAGCATCTAATGTTAATATCTATTTGTTTTTAGTTGCTGAACAAAAGTATGGCTGATGACGCTGATGTGCAGCCGCCGCAACCACATATTCTTGATAAACATTTTATACATCAACATGCAGATCCAAGCTGCATGTCAAAAGAGGAGCATCGGGTAGCATGCTAGAAGTATGTTAACCTCTTTTGTAACGCTTGCACGCAAGATCCATCGTCAAGACTGACCCATTTTGTACATATCACTCAGGGTTGATACTTGACTATATAAGCATGTAATGAAACGTTGTGCGACTTAATATGATAGCGGATGTATAATATCCAACTACCTATTAACAAAACCCGGTCACCAGATTGCCCCCCCGCAACGCGCGGGGACGACATCTAGTTATTGTCTATACGCCATTATGTATGCTTAACGTATTCATTAGAGACATTACAAATTCAAACGAATGAGGAAAAAATAATCGTTAATCATTAGTCATGAGTCATTCATAGTACGAGATGCTATTGTACATGGTCATTAGTAAAACCATTTTCTCTTATTTGGCCCTTACTCTCCTTAGTGAGACTTATGGGTAATAGACCTTTAGTTATTGGATCCATAAGCATATCATGAATGTATTCAATACAAAATTTTGATTTCCTCTACTTGTTCTTTAAATAAAGTGAACAATAATTTCGTATCGAACTCTGATGCAGCTCATCTCAAACTGTTACTGTTCGAGAAATTGGGGTAACTGACTTTATCACAGTAAGTCTTCAATATCGTATTATAATGGAGTTAACAAATTATGAGTCGACTAATAAATTTATCAACAACATTAATGACCATTTTGTTGTGATCAGCAACACATTATGTCATGATAACTTAGGTTGTTGTTAACAGTTCCTTATAACTCATCCATGAGATAGTTATACTTATATCTGTTGATGTTATGATATACCCCAAAATATTTTATTTCCTCATAGTATAACAAAATTAGAATAAGAGTAGTCAATCACTTTAAGTTCTCATTTCTTCTTTAGATTGTAGTCTCTTGTTTCTTTAAGATATTGTAATGTTCCATTATATGCTTTTCAATAATCTAGACAAGTCTAGTGTTAAGCAGTATGAACAATATCATAAACAAGTATCGACTTACCTTTACATAAGGTAATAATCTCATTTATCCTATATCCTCTAAAGAAGGACAATGTTGTATGTTACATATGTAAAGACCCTATTAGAGTAAAACTTATGGGGTGAAACTAATATCTCGTTGGGTCTATCTCGCTATATTTTGATTCCTGTCACGTAAGAGGAATCACCGGTATTCATCATGTCAAAATATGCTTGAATAATGCTTTGACCTAGGTAACATATACTTGTCAAGAGAAATGTCATCTATGTAAGGACAAGTTTTTGTTAGTTGCTCCCACTCATCTTGATGTAGGTTCTTTAATCCGCTTAGTTCTCGATGAAGAGAATTTCATTATGATTCCAACACGTTTTATGCTTGCATCAACCCATACATGGATTTTATTGACTTACAGACTAAGTGTTCTTAACATTCAGTTTTGGAGCTTTCATGTTGTTTAATGAACATATAGGTCATTGTTATAGAAAGTTGTTTTAATGTCAATCTATTGTGGTTCTTAGTTATTATGAGCTAATCGGACGGTAATGATCCCCCTTCTTTTTTATTTTTGTTGTTAAATGCAATGGTCAAATATTAAACGGGGAAGACAAGGATTATTCCCGGTTGTATCAAATAGGGGGGGGGGGGGGGTTCCTTCGATGGAGGAGGGTGCCACCTAAGTTCCCGAGCTACTCCCGAAACCTACATAAGGCTGTTCGAATCGCTCGTCGCTCGCTTGGAATCTGCTCACAAAATGCTTGTTCGATTTCCCGTTCGGTTGTAAACGAGCCAAGCACGAGCAAAGGTCAAAGGTCCGCTCGGCTTGGATCGGCTCGATATAATTTTTATTAATTTATTATATATAATTATATATACACACATTAATTACAACTATATTTATAGTTTTATATATATCACTCTATTGAGTTTGACTCAATATATGCATACATACAATTATATTTATAGTTAATGGCCTAGTCAACCCAATGATAGCTTAACACTAAGTTTAATTGTAAAACTCTAAGTCGTTAAAAGACATGCTTGACGTCCTATTCCCATTACTTATCCGCCATCAATCGTCTCCCGACTCCCGCTATCAACCAACGCAACAATGCGACAATTGTTTTCAGTATTATGCTCATCGTCTCACAGGCCTCAACCCGAGCCTCATTCTCAAACAACCGGACCTCAGACTTAGTGTTATACTCGGACGATCGAACCTTAGTCATTATTAGGCAGCGAGAATATTAAAGGAAACATCCCAAATTTATGGTTATCCGAAAAACTCGCTGCTCGCTCAGAAAATGTGCGCTCGAAACATGCTCGCTCGGTTTCCGGCTTGATTGTAAATGAGCCGATCGACTCGATTCAGTTTGTAAATGAGCCAAGCATGAGCAAATGTGCGCTCGATTCGGCTCTGAACAACCCTACCCTTATCCTAAGAAAAAAAATGTAAAAGCTATTGTAACCTATAACATACCAAAACTGGACTTACAATCAATCAAAGCCCTAAATAGAAAGACCCAATCCCCATTCATTTTCTTTGTCTTCTTCTTCCTATCAAAACCGATCGGTGCGTGGTTGTCTGGTTTCTGTGGCTAACTTGTTCAGATCTTTACTTATAATCATCTTCTCAATCTCTAATCGCAAAACATTGGCTTATATTTTTTTACGCCAATCATTTTGCTTTTAATTCCTTACCAAATCCTCTCTTTGCTTCTGTTCTAACCAACCCATCATCAAATTTCAATTTACTGTCGTGTATATACATACATCTCTTCATAAATTAGGTTTTTGTTTTTTTAGATCGGCGGCTAGTTTATTAATTAGTTTTCTTAGTTAGGGTTTCGGTAGAGAGATTTTGAGATGAATAATAATAATAATAATAATTATGCACGAGGAGGAAGGTATCCTCCAGGAATTGGGCGTGGAAATTATCAGGGAAACCCTAACCCTAATTTTCAACAGCAGAAGGGTTATCAGCAACAACAACAGTATGGACAAAGGAATCCAGTTAACCAGCAGCAGTTTCAACAACAACAACAGCAGCATCAGCAGCAGCAACAGTGGCTGAGAAGGAACCCTGTAGGGAATGAGTCTAATGTGGTTGAAGAAGTGGAAAAGACTGTACAGTCTGAAGCTGCTGACTCTAGGTATATTTGTGGTTAATATAATGTTGTATGTTATTAAGATTATTTATAACATGTTTTGGTGGTACAGTAAAGAGTAAAGACTTTGGTTGTTAACTTTTGGGTATTATTGGATGTATGACATAGCTTCTTAGCTTTTAGAGGGTATCTGTTATTTTGGCATTAAGTGCTGTAAATATATGGGAATCTTGTTTAATAGCTTTTTTTGTTTGTCTTTAAGGTTGTATGTTTATGTTGGTGGTGTTGTAATTTTGACCTTTTTTGTGTTTTTGCTTATGGCTGCTGGTTCGATAATAAATGTGTGTTTGTTGGATTTCGGTGACTAAAGTGGAAGTCTACATTGTTTTTTTGTTATTGTAGTTCCCAAGATTGGAAGGCACAATTGAGGCTGCCACCAGCTGATACTCGATACAGGACAGAAGTATGTGTGTTTATGTTATATATATGTTCTTCTAGGTCTAATTTTGGATGGCTAACATTGTTTATTTTGATTAGAATTCGCTTTGAAAGTGTGACTTTGTACACGTTGTACGGTGTCTGAGAATATAATTTGGATTTGTTTATGATTTTTTTATGATTTTTTCGTTCTTTCAGGATGTGACAGCCACAAAAGGAAATGAGTTTGAAGATTACTTTCTCAAACGCGAGCTACTTATGGGGATATACGAAAAAGGTTTTGAGAGGCCATCGCCAATTCAGGAGGAAAGCATCCCCATTGCTCTTACAGGAAGTGATATTCTTGCAAGAGCTAAAAACGGCACAGGGAAGACAGCTGCCTTCTGCATTCCGGCTTTAGAAAAAATTGATCAAGATAAAAATGTCATTCAAGGTTGTAAATTCAAACTATTCTATAGTTTTTTGGTATTTGATTTGTGAATTATGATATACACAAGTTTGATCCTAAATTTCTGTCAACCTAGCTCATTGTTTGAATTTTGGTGTCTTATGTGAACTTCTCCATTTTGCAGTTGTTATACTTGTTCCAACTCGAGAGTTGGCTCTTCAGACATCACAAGTTTGCAAAGAACTTGGAAAACACCTAAACATTCAAGTCATGGTAACCACTGGTGGGACCAGCTTAAAAGATGACATTATGCGTTTATATCAACCAGTTCATTTACTTGTTGGTACTCCTGGAAGAATATTAGATCTTGCAAAAAAGGGGATATGTCAATTGAAAGATTGTGCAATGCTCGTCATGGATGAGGTGCAGTTTTATTATTTCTTTTAATACTTGCGTGGTTCCTTTTTTATTTTATGTTAGTTAAGATAAAATTTTGAATCTGTGATCATGCACATTATTTTATATACATTGCCTTTCTTTTTCAGGCTGACAAACTCTTGTCACCTGAGTTCCAGCCGTCAGTAGAGCAGCTAATTCACTGTATGTCCAGGAATCGTCAAATTTTGATGTTTTCAGCAACGTTTCCTGTGACAGTTAAGGATTTTAAAGATAGATATCTTCAGAAGCCGTATGTTATTAACCTCATGGATGAGCTAACACTCAAGGGAATAACCCAGTTTTATGCTTTCGTTGAAGAACGACAGAAAGTTCACTGCCTCAACACACTTTTCTCAAAGGTTTTAGCTTTTATCTTGAATTCTGTATAGAAGCGATTTGATCTGCATTTTGGAACTGATTATTTGACTCAGTAATCGATTTTAACTTTGGTATAACATATTCTTCTAATCATCTAGGATCAATATAATGTTTTTTAAGCATTCGAACATTTATTTATTTGGTTATTAGAACTTCAAATAGCATAAGTGCATGTTATAGTTGGTTTGTATGGTTCATCTGATTCTACTGATTATTTGATATCAAATAATCACTTTTTAAAAAGCACATCCAAACACCCTTTAGAAGGTCCTCTTTTACTAATTGGAAGTTTAATATTCTTGTTTCTTTCTTTACAGCTTCAAATCAATCAATCAATCATTTTCTGCAATTCTGTAAACCGGGTTGAGCTATTGGCCAAGAAAATTACAGAGCTTGGTTACTCTTGTTTTTACATTCATGCAAAAATGCTCCAAGACCATCGTAATAGAGTTTTTCATGATTTTCGTAATGGTGCTTGCAGGAATCTTGTCTGCACTGGTACTGCTTCTTCATATTTTTGTACATTGTGTGCACTATCAATAGTTTCCTTAAGTTATCTTGTTAACTTAATTCTCTTGTCACTGTTTTTGCAGATTTATTCACACGGGGTATTGATATTCAAGCAGTAAATGTTGTTATCAATTTTGACTTCCCGAAAAACTCTGAAACATATCTGCACAGGGTATGGTTGGAATATTAATGCAATGTTTACTCACTATACTTGAATATTAAATAATTAATAACGCAGGTTGGTCGATCTGGGAGATTTGGACACCTTGGTTTAGCAGTGAATCTGATAACCTATGAAGACCGTTTTAATCTGTATGCATACCATTCCTTTATACTGTGCTACTTACAACTTGCAAGAGTTTATGATTAAAAATTTTAAATAACCCTTATTTCACTTCTTTATCAGGTATAGGATTGAACAAGAACTTGGAACCGAGATAAAGCAGATCCCTCCCTTTATTGATCAGGCTATTTATTGTCGGTGATTGGACCAGCTTAAATTTGAAGATGCTGAAAGGTGAATGTTGGTGAGTTTAACTCTTAAATTATAATTTTGTGGAATTGAAGTTACTTGTTTTGACAAAGCATTAATGAGTCATAGTTATATTATGTAGATTAGGCATGTCTGGGCTGGGTCTTGATCTAGATCTGAATTGTTTGATCCATATACGGATTCAACTGATATAACACTCCACTCATCCAATGCATTGACCCATTTAAGTTGGTTAATACCTGGATCATTCAACCAAAACAAATAATTGTTTCCATACATTTTTGTCATATCCCCCATACCGTATCTCGTGGCTTTTCTCTTTCTTTCTTGCATGGGATTTATTAACGACAATTTATACAAATGTCTGTGTTGAGTGTTGAAGTGTTCGCAACAAAAGTATTGGAAAGTGTTCTATTTTATTTTTCTAGTCATCAATATTTATAAAATAAAGATATCATAAAAAGTTGATTTTATGTGACTAGTTTGAAGATAATGTGTAATAATTGATTTATTCTCAAGCCAAGTTCTACTCAGTGTGGCATATTTCAGTAATCAAGCTTTCTAAACATGATTTGTTTTATAACGATAAGTTATTAATCCACTTAACACTTTTATGAAAGAAAATGTGTAATATCAGGAGCACTTATATAATATAACTAATTTTAAAATTAAAATAGAAATATATTATTCTTTTTGCTGTAAGCTGGTTTCTAAATAAAGGTAAAACAAAAATAGTGTCAGAACTCGGGAGGGGGTCAGCAACATTAATCTGAGCATTCAGTGTAGCTTGACAATTAGACGAACTTTCTACTTTGTTATGGCAGTTAAGTGTAAACCTTAAGTGAAGCATATGAAATTTCAATTTTTAATATTTATATTTGCTTTGATACATGTACTTTTCCAAAAGACTTCTTTTATACCAGTCAGGAAAGATTGCATCCGAGTTGAGAGAAATGAACAACAATTTAGTGGGCCTTGCCCTCAACTAATTGATAAGTTGATTAATGGCATATATACAAATGCATATAAAAATATCTGCCCTAAACCGTGTTTGATTACGTACCTGCATGGCTGCATTGCTATTAAATTATTTATTTCTGAAAAAAGTTTATCTGCTTATAATGTTTAGACAACTGCTTGAATAAAGTATTATATTTAGTGGTAAAAATATTTATCTATTCATTCTAGAGTTAGATCACTCAGTGTTTCTTCTTATCATGGTTTAAAAAAACGGGTGAGGTGTGCGTCTCGAGGTGAGCCCGAAGGGGAAACGCTAAGAAAATGAGTCTGAGGAGCGCCTCAAGGGGTTCAGATTGTACATACGCCTCTAAGGGCTGAGGCGCTAGGAAAATGTGCACCTCATGTGATTTAGGGTGTTTTTGATGTGTTTTTTTTTTTTTTTGGTGTTTTAGACCTTTTGGGTCAATTATTTAATTTTTGATGTGTGTGTTTTATGTTTTAGACTTTTCTAGGTCAATTATTTTATTTTTATAAGATACATAATTTTTATATTTATTTTTTGATTGCGTCTCGGGCTTACGCTCGGTTTGCCTCGAGGCTTACGCCTCATGAGGCGAAGGGAAAACGCCTCGAGGCTTGTTTCCGTTCTTTTAAACTTTGCTTCTTATAAATTTAGAAAGTTACATGTGAAAAGTTTATATTTGTGCTGGGTCATGCTTCTTGTTAGTCACTAGCCAGTCAAAATGCATGTGCTGATTGTTGAATCACATGACAAACATTTAATGAATCTGTCAAAACAGTTGTGATATTTGAAGAAAAACTGTTCAGAAAATATTCTCCTGTTATCATAAGATGATATTATATTTGTAATAAGAAAGTTGTAGATCCGTTGTTATTGACTCGATTCTTTGATCTACAGAATGGCCGTGATATGAATCCAGGTTTGAAGACATTGCATCTGCTGATAACATAATCACTCTGTGATGGACTGGTTTCTTAATTTATGATGTTGGGTTTTTTTCTGTCGAAATTAATTAAGGCAACACTGAAAAAGTTTATGTGCTGTGAGCGAGGAGTTGAACATGTTTTTAGCTAAAACCAACTGCTTTCTACAGGACTCATGTTTCATGCTTCTGTTATGTGATTTCGTTTTTGTGGATTTGACGACTTTAGTAGGTCCAAAGTCCCAAGTATGTGCTTGCAACAGAAGCAATTTAAACGCTCATTTAAAAGCTGTGTGACACTTTGCCATGGCTACCATCTTCACTGGTTGCTCACCCTTATCACTAGTTATAGAAACAAATATAAACGAATAAAGCGGGTTAATGATACCTTTTAAAAGTGCTGAAGTTGATCACAATCCCCTTTGACAAGAATCTGTTCTTATTTTTTTGACTAGTAGTTTATCTTGCTAGACTATAAAAGTGGTGTAGTAACTATGAATTAAAGTAAACTAGGTGTTTTAACGATTGCGCGCTGCGCATATATCTTGTGGCGCGTTGTGCCACAACCGGGCAAACAACGGTGTAAGATGGAGGCGTAAAATGGTGTGACGTAGCAACAAAACAACGACCAAAACCAGGAAAATCGGTAAGAAAGAACACAACAGATGAACGGAGACGAAAATACTATACGAACGTAGATGAAAACTACAATAAAAAAACGTAGTAGACGAACGGAGATGAAAAGATCAGGTGTTACAGAGGAACGGAAACGAAAATACTATACGAACATAGACGAACGCTACGTAAAAAAAACGTAGACGAACAGAGACGAAAGTACTACATGAATGTAGACGAAGACTACGTAAAAAAAACGTAGACGAACGGAGATGAATGTACTATACGAACGTAGACAAACGCCACGCAAAAAAAATACTATACAAACGTAGACGAAAACACTATACGAACGTAGAACAACTTGGATTAAAGAGCGGGTGTTGCAGACGAACGTAGACGGAAGTACTATACGAACGTAGACGGACACTAAGGGAAAAAAAATAAAAAGAAATAAATTGTGGCAAAAATGGGGGAAAAAAATTAACCACAAAGTTGGTGGTCAAAACGGGGAAAAAACCGAAAATTGGGGAAAGTAAAACGTAACCAAAAAGTTGGTGGCCTAAATGGGAAAAGAAGAACCTAAAGAAAGGAAAAATAAATAAAATGTGGCAAAAATAGGAAAAGAAAAACATAACAAAAACGTTGGTGGCAAAAATGTAAAAAAAAACCTTACAAAAAAAAAGTGGGAAAAAAAGGCCTAAAGCCCACTATTCCTAAGATCTTACGCTTTAAGATATATAGAATTACTAATCATCTCAGTTGCTATATTTGTAACTTGGATGATTTGTCAATTGCTTAGTCGGTGCGGGAAGTGGTCCGTTGTTAAGGCTGAAGCAAATAGTAACAAAAACGATGACATAATAACAATCTTTAATATTTGTAAAATGAAAATCTGTGGTGGCATTTAAAGTGACCGTTTCAACTGGCTCGAGCTACATCACGACGAGATCGATCTTGCAGCTGCAAGGTGAATAAAAGGAAGAACATCAAAGAAAAACTTTTAAGAAAAAACTCTTACTCAATAAAAAGTTTTGTTTCGTTGAATGGGCTTGAAACTTTTAAGTTAGAGAAAAAACACTATATTGAAAAGCTACTAATACTAGCGTTTATGAAAAAACTTTTACTAGTTACAAACTTTTAATGAGTAAATGACACAAATATCTATTCTATCATAAAAAAATTAAAAAATATGCATACAAACTTTTAGTTAATATCAATTTTGGTCATTTTATACATTTTATTAAAAATTTCAGTTACTCTGCTAAACATCAAAATATATTTAAAAAGCTTTTATCTACCGGTTTCCAGCTACCAGCCATCAGCTAGTTTTGCCAAACATACTCTAGAACTCCAATAAATGTTGAATAATAATAAAAAAAATCATGCAAGCAGTAAAATGTGGTTGATTTGTGTGCGAATAAAATTGAGGGGAAAGCAAGGGAAAAAAAGAAACAACACAAGACATCACTTTTCCTTTTTTTTCCGTTTCTTTAGTAATAACTAGCGGGATTTTGGATGGTTATTGGTTCACTTTAATGTACAATATAGTACTGGTACGATATGGGCACTCGATATAACAATCAAAAGAGGTAAAAACGAATATAAGTGAGAATACAATTGTTTTCAACTAAATTTCTATTGGTTATAAACAGTTGCAATTGGAAGCAGTTTTACCGGTACTAATGTTATTTGGCCAGAATCAGACCGGTTCGTCACAACACCGGTCGCAACGTCGAGAAAATCATAAAAATGAATACAGATCGAGATCGATGGTCGTATGTTATGAATTCGGTTTCATAGTAACAAACAAAAATACCAATTATATTTGAGCCGTTTGTTTTTTAATAAGAAGCAATAGAGGTACTTTGATAATAATAATAAGCACGTCACAACTGTATATTCTTAAAGTAATGGGAATGGTAGACTGCATCACTTGCACAATACTATTCGCAACTCAGCTTTAATTAAAATTTATATCGGGGCATAGCTAAAAAAATAAGCACGCCGCAACAACATATTCGGAATTTTATAAAACATCAAATCTTAAAAATCATAAGTGGAAAAAATATGCTTAAAATAATTTAAATATTAAGATACTTTAATAATTAAAAACTACTAAAAAAATCAAAACTTGAGTCACTGTTCACGAAGATCATTTTAATATAAACTGGAAAAATTATGTACCTGCGCATGCGTAGGCGCCCACATCTCTAGACACGTCACCAGGCTCGCCAAACGAATCTTCTAGAAGCCCGACAAAGAAAGGGGCGTGCAGCCAATCAGATGTTGCCATTCGCCGCTCCACGATCTCCTGGCAGGTACGAGGTATAAAAGAGGACAGTAAGGACGATTGAAAGGATGTGTGGCCAATCATAGAAGAACAACGATAAACCTCCAACGATTGTCAACCCTGTGGGACCCACGCAAGACAGTTGTCAATCCTCAATCAGACAATCACAGGACACTTTCCAAGCCTATAAATACCGCTCTCTCCCAAGGGAGAAGGACATTCTGTTTTCGTTCACAAAATATTTAGAGAATTCTGTAATAGCTTATAAGGAAAGATTATAGTCAGCACATTTGTATTCACTTATAAATGAGTCCTGTGTAATCGTCCAGTCATACATTAATAAAATATCTCTTCATATTGTTCGTCCATATAAGTGTTTAACTAGTGTTTCTTCACTAGGAGACTATACATTGTCAAAAACATGTGTCGTACAAACACATAGTAACAAAGTGTATACTTCCAACTATCACTTATTTATTTATTTATTATTATTATTATTATTATTATTATTATTATTATTATTATTATTATTATTATTATTATTATTATTATTATTATTATGGTAAGGGTGGGGTATGAAATACACTTAATCACTAGTGTGCTACTAATGTCGCGTAATTTTTAAAAATGTAACCCTAACGTAGTATGACTAGAACAACTTCTAAACACTATCACGGTATCAACCTAACATAAAATATTTCTAGTCCTTTGTTCAAAAAGTTATTTAAAGTTGAGATGTAATTACAAGAAAGATAGCTTGTGATGGAAAGAACCAAGATAACTTATGTGACATATTCAACGTGTTCACTTTTATATGCTGACTTGGTAACCAATGCATTCCATAATATACATCTAGCAAAACAGGAGAGCGCAGAGTTCATGCTTGACTGGGTTTATTACGGGCGTTCAAAGACGGCAAAACCCTTGGCTGGGGTCGAGCTACAACTTTTGGTTCTTTTCATGCAATTTGAGAATTAAATAAAATAACCCTAAATTCATATCACGTCCTTTTGGCAAATTCCTTGGTTCTCAAAAACACACACATATCACGTATTTGATTCTTCCAAATCCAAGTCTGAGTTCTATCCGGTTTGAATCATTCGAATGAACCGTGGAACAGTTTCTATCCGAAAGTGTTGACACGACTCTCAAACTATCCGTGCAATAGTTGGTCGATTAGTAACTTTGTTAATTCTCACATAAAAATTGGAGTGTGACGTAATATTACAAAAAAAGTCATCACCAAAGCCAATCCATCGTTGGATACATCAATCGCTATATTGATGCAAAGCAATAAATGCATGTAGACTACTACTACTACTATATATCTGCTACTACTACAGTCCAGCTTGCAAGTCGCCGATCTTCGGTACGCAATTTCAACTGACAAACATGTCCTTTCATCCTCAAATCAATCACTACACCTATTCATCTCTCTCTCTCTCTCATTGTTGTTATTATTATTATTATTATTGCTCAAAGGTTAACCTCGATATACTACTCTTCTTCTTCTTCTTGTTCTAGGGTTTCTGATTGAAGAAGACAAATGGTGAGAGCACCTTGCTGCGAGAAGACAGGGTTGAAACGAGGTCCATGGTCACAGGAAGAAGACGACATTCTCATCGATTACATTAACAAACACGGCCATGGAAGCTGGCGAACTCTCCCTAAACAAGCCGGTACGTACATATATACTCACTCCTTCTTCTTTCTTCCAGATTTATATACCTATTTCTATCGTATGTTCATCTTTTGATGTTTTATATATCAAAATTGTTTACATAAATATGTTAATTAACTACATTTTACTTGAATAAAAAACAGCCAGATGTAAAGCAGTTTTTTTAGTGTTTCTTGATGAATCTTCTAGGGTTTCTCACAGTTAAAAAGGTTAAAGTGATATTTTTAGCGCTAAATAATTTTAATGATGAACTTCTATAGGATATAAACATAAATTTTGTGTTATTTAAATCTATAACACTGACATAATTAAAAATATAATAACTATTTGTTAACAATAATTTTATTTCAAGTAACTAAAAATATGTTGAATAAAGCCCCTTTGTAAAAATTATGTCTACATCTCATCAGCGTCACATAGACAAACAAGGATTTGCAACCGATTTGTTTAGTAGCAAACTTCCCTAGCAAATGCCTCTTTTTGACTTTTTGTAGTAGTGAAATCTGATTAACGGAGGGACGGTGTTGAGGGTTCGCCATTCAGCTGAGGTGGCTGGGGCGTTACCCCACATTGCTTGGTTAGACTTTATTCCGGTTTTGGCCCCATGATCCTTTAATGCTTAGATAAAGTTTTAAAGTACATATTTTAGGGATACTATTGGATGACGCCCAAATTTCATAAGAAGCAATTTTTTTTTTGAAAGGTAGAAGCAAAATTTATTTGATTGAAACACTGAAGGGGACGGATTATTAGACTTTAAATGCTAAAATGAGAAAATATAAACTGACAAAATTAGAATGTTGTGTATAACACGAGTAAAAATGAAATATTAAATAATTAATAATGAATATTTAAAAATTATAAAATAATATTTTAAGATAAGATATTATTGTATACAAAAGATATACTGACAACAACATGCACAAACGTACAACATATAAAGTATGATTGTTGTGATGGAATAGTGAGATGCTAATTGCCTCCCAATTAGTACGAATAATAAAAATGTTCGGATATGGTAGGTTCAAAACTTAGTTGAATAATTAAAATGAGTTAGAACCATAAAGGTCAATTTATAAATTATAATCATATTTTACAGGTTAATTATTTTACTATGACCAAAGGATATTTGGACTAGTGGTACCAAGGCCATGTATAATACGATATCCCTTTACTTACATGAAGTTGAGGGTTCGTAAAATTAAGCTGTATATTAGATTATTATTAGAACTTGTTTTTGTTAAGTTAAACAAACATCTATTTTTCCATACCATGTCTTTTTCCTACTTTATTTTGGTGAAGGTGTAGGCTATCCTTTTTCTTGCTTACTACATTTAAAGAAAGGTACAATGTTAACAGACTTCTGCTTATGAGTTATGGCTATAGTCAGTCAGTCAGTCAGTCAATATTGAATTAAAATCATGGTTATTAATTATCACATAAAAATGATTACAAAATACCATATTTTGTAAAGTATTTATTAGCAATTTAGAACATCTCCGATGCTATAGTAAATCCAATATCATGGGCTGCGCACCTCACAACACCATGTTATTCCAAACCTCCAACTTTAAAAAATTTACCTTTTCTTCAAACACTAAACTATTCCAAACCTCCACGGCTCCACATTAAACTCCGCTTTTATATAAAAAAACATTAAAAATAATTGTATGCTTATGTGGTCCCCATCCCTTGATTTTCTAGAGATCCGGACGGGACCACTCCGCATCATCACCCCCAACACATGCCTAGTTTGGTTTGTGCATCCGCCAAAGCAGACTCCGTCTACTTCAAAGCGATGGAGATGCGCTTAACACAATGTTTTATTTATCATTTTATCAATTGTTTCCATTGAAAATCGTAATGTGGAAAAAAATATGTTTTGTAACTATGGTGATGGATTTTACAACATTTTAATCATCATATATCATGAATGGGAATTAGACAATCCACAATAAGGAAAGGAAAGTATGTCTAAAAACAAGCCAACTCCTATGTCAACTATTTAAATCCAATAAGAAAAATTAAAACATTTGCACATTATCACCATATTTATAATTGTAATCACTCGTATCTCGTACAAACTTAAAAAAACAAATGCTAAAAACAAGCTACACGATATTAAAAAAAAGAGTGAGGTGGAAAAGCGAGAAAAAATGGATGTTAAAAACGTCTTATTGTGGATCGCTCTTATGGCGTATGAGATTTTACATATCTGAATGATGTTTATAACCCATAAATGTATTTCTTGTTTCGGCAAAGGCCTTCTTCGTTGTGGGAAGAGTTGCCGTCTGCGATGGACAAACTACCTCCGGCCAGACATCAAACGCGGACCCTTCACACCCGAAGAAGAAAAGCTCGTTATCCAGTTACATGCCATTCTAGGCAACAGGTACCTGTTTGGTTTTCTTACTTTTTTTTCAAAGGTACAAAGTGGTCATGACATGTGGTTTTGAGTCAAAATAGTAGTTTGCATCAGATTGTGAAAGTTTAGTTTTTTAAAGCTAATCTGATATGCATTAAATAGAACCATTGTTTTATGGGTTACGTTATATAACTGGTGAAATTGTCACCTCGTGTTCAATATTCGGTTACAAACCAATTAAACTGAGAAAACAAACTGAAAAAAACTGTTTGAAATGAATTGAATTAACATATTCAGTTTTCAACTGAACCTAACTAGCTATTTGGTTCGGCTTTAAGAATTTCAATTCGGTTAAACTGAGGCCGGATTCAGATATGTTAAGCCATGTATTTTTCTATTTGTACAACGCCTTAACATCTAGCACGTTACAAAACAAAGGAAACCGAACCCTGGCACCTGAAACCCAAGCCAAATCACAACGTATTAACTTCAGGTTTCAGTTCGGTTTTTCTTTTACTGAAAAGTTAATCGAAACCAAGGAACCTGAACCGATTAAGACCCCTAGGCCTAAATCCTAATTTCATTTCTAGTAACCGTGTTAAGGTATGTAAAATCAGAAAGTACATCCAAGCTTAGTGCTCACTTTAGTCAAACTTCAATATCTGCAGGTGGGCTGCAATTGCTGCTCAACTACCAGGAAGAACAGATAACGAGATCAAGAACTTATGGAACACTCACTTAAGAAAACAGCTCATGTCCATGGGCATTGATCCACAGACCCACGAGCCGTTTTGTCTAGAGGGTTCAAGAAAACGACTCCCTGCCTCTTCTTCCACCCGCCACATGGCACAATGGGAGAGTGCCAGGCTGCAAGCCGAGGCACGACTCTCAAGGGAATCAAAATCATTGGGTTTGTCACAACTCACGTCACCCAACAAGATAATCTATACCGACTATTTCCTACGTCTTTGGCACTCAGAAGTCGGTGAATCTTTCCGTATGGGGAAACCTGTTTGCCGTAGTCCAGCTTCCCAGGCCTCAGTCTCTAGCACCACCACTGAAATGGGGACCAAACTAGACCGAGAACCAGAGACAGGACTCTCGTGTGTCACAATGAAAGATGACTGCATTACCTTCTACCCTGGGGTTACAAACCCATCAAGCCCAAGCGAAATGGAAGATTCATCCGATACTGTACTGCAGCTGTTCTTTGATTTCCATGGACACAATGATATGAGCTTCTTAGAAGCTTAGTTCAGTTAGAAGTAGTCTGGGTCTGGTTGACGGGTTCTGTTTTGGTAGTTTTGTTAACCCGTCTATATGAAGGCTAAGTTCCTTTTTACCAATGTCTTCAGTAGTGTATTTTGATTAGTCGTAAACAAATCGACATGTTTAAGTAAACTTCATATATAATTATAATTATGCAATTCGCCACAACAACAACTATGTTCTTCCTATACAACATAAAAAAAGAAAAGAAAAAAAAAACAAATGAACTTGGAATGACCAACAAACATAAAAGAAACTTACGAAATTGTTGTAGGATATAAGGTTGAGGTCTGCACACAATCTTTCTAGATTCTGGATGCTTTTTAACCTCCAAAGCAACCCATTATCTTCTTCGGAACGGTTCCAGTAGCACGATATTTGGCAGCCAATTCCTCTGCTTTCAACTTGTCTTCACCTTTCTTGGCCTCAACCATGGCTCGTTTTTCTTCTGCTTGTTTATGAATCAAACCAACTTTGTTTTTCATCTTTTCTGCGTATTCTGCTTTCTTCTTCTCAAATTTCTCCTGCTCATACGAACATGTCAGTTTTCCAGGTACATAATTTCATTTATATATCCTATGACACAACGATATGAAGATGTTATCCGAGTTAAAGTAGGTCTTTTTACACATAAAGAGTACCTCAATTTGTTTCAGTTTAGCTTCAATGTCTGCTCTCTTTGTGTTCTCCCATGCAGTTATAGAAGATAGCTCTTTTTGTGCCCTGTTAATTCATTTACAAACAATTGACCAAAATGATTAACTACAATCTTTGTTGATGTCAACATGTAGCAAGTGAGTCAAGTTTAATTCACATGGTTAAGACTTAGGACCGTTACTTGGGTTCATCTGAATACTAGTAACCATTTACATCATAAAAAAAAAATTGAGATGATTTTAGACCGTTGTTTTTTCATTTAACACGAGTCAAAAATCTTTTTCGTGGATCAAACAAAGCCCAAATTTAGAAACTAAACTTACTTGTTTTCCGCCTTAGACTTTTCCGTTTCCTCCCACGCCTTGATGAAGGACAATCTCTTCTCCTTTTCAACCTCAGATAGCGCGACATCTAAATTCATAATTCAAAACAAATAAGAAATCCCACCAAGATAAGCACCAAACAGAACCGAACAAATGTCTAGGAAAACCGCCTAAACGAGATTTATCATCAACCTACTTACCTCTATCAAGACTGCTCTTTGGACCAGCTTTCTTCTCAGCAGGAGCTGCAGTATACAATCACAAAATTCCAATTAATCAAAAAACAAGTTTATAACAGTTAATCAAAAAACATAAACAAAACAAATGATCACTAATTTAAATCTTACTTACTTTTAACCACAAGAGACATAGCTTATTATCACAGTGATACTATAAGTTTCTACTTCTTTCTCAATATATGCTAATTCTAGAATGAACAACACATCACTGTTTATAATGCCAACATATTCTTTTTATATATATTTTTTTAATGCAATAAGGACTAATTTGTGGGACAATAATATATCACCTTTTGAAAATCAATCTATTTTAGAATATAGAATTAATCCTTTTTTTTATTATTATTATTATAGCATCTTATTTGTAGAGAATCCATTACAGTGAAGCACCTTCTAGTGCCCATCAACATATCAAAAAAGTTAATACCCAAATAAATTCATAATTTATCTAAAATAAAATAAAAAATAAAACGATAGTTCATACTTTCAGCAACTGTAAGTGGTTTCGGGTCATCGGGTTTGGTTTCGGGTACAACTGGCGGCTCAACCTTCTCCGGTAATGTTGCCGGTGGGGGTGGTGGTGCTGACGTCATATCGGGTTCGGGTTTTGTAGGTAGTTCAGTTGCCATGGATGATGATAATAATAATAAGAGATGGGTTTGTGAAAAAGAGAGTGAATGGCGAGTGATTGAATATATGGTTGGGATATTTTTTATATTTAAGGATTGGGTGTAACGGCGGAGTAGGGTAAGGAGGGTGTGGAAGCAGTGTGTGAGCCGTTGAAAAAGATAATGATATTGACGAGTGATGACCGGAGTGTGTGTCTGTGTTGTTGTTGCCGACAGGTAAAACGGGTAAATCACGCGGATTTTGTTTAATACGATGATGATACGATGCCGTTTCGATACCTTCAACTTAGCATAAAAGCCATAAAGTTAGTTTAGTTGTTGGGATTATCTAAAACTATTTATTATTATTCATTCATATAACGTTTATTAAACTAAATAAAGTGGGAAAATGGCCAAAATAGCCCGTTGACCGTGCGATTTGCCTAAATGGCCCTCTCCCCCCTCTTTGGAGAGACCGGTCACGTTTCCCAACCAGTCTGAAGCGTCTCCCGAGAGGCTTCCCATATGAACCAATACAAAACCAACACCTCATCAGACACTCTCTCTCCTCGCTTTCTCTCTCCTCTCTCCTCACTCTCTCTCTCTCCTGAATCCCCTTTCTCTCTCCTGAACCCCCTTTCTCTCTCCTGAACCGTCTCCTCACTCTCTCTCTCTCCCTTTCTCTCTCCTGAACAGTCTTACACTCTCTCCAACCTCCACCGTTGACTCCCTCCTCTGTGACCTCACCGGAAACGTTTTCCGCTTCCGCCAATTTTACGACGTCGTTTCAGGTACACTCTACTCTGATCACTGTTAAAAAACCATTTCATTATAAAATATCATTTATTTATGTAGTAATTAGTAATTTATTTGCGTGATGAATATCAATATTTGCGTGATGAATATAATGTACAGCTTTTATAATGATGATGAAATACTACGATACCATATGTCCTCCCCTTTTGATCCTCTCATTCCAGTATATATAAAAATGGAATGAATATAATGTACAACTTTTATAATGATGATGAAATACTACGATACCATATGTCCTCCCGTTTTGATCCTCTCATCAAGATAAAAATGAATAACTTATTTGCGTGATAAAATATCATTCTTTACTGCTGAACGATGCCGTTCGAGAGAGTGGAAGACTGTTCAGGAGAGAGAAAGGGAGAGAGAGAGTGAGGAGACGGTTCAGGAGAGAGAAAGGGGGTTCAGGAGAGAGAGAGTGAGGAGAGAGGAGAGAGAAAGCGAGGAGAGAGAGTGTCTGATGAGGTGTTGGTTTTGTATTGGTTCATGTGGGAAGCCTCTCGGGAGACGCTTCAGACTGGTTGGGAAACGTGACCCGTCTCTCCTAAGAGGGGGGAGAGGGCTGAGGTGTTGGTTTTGTATTGGTTCATGTGGGAAGCCTCTCAGGAGACGCTTCAGACTGGTTGGAAAACGTGACCGGTCTCTCCAAGAGGGGGGAGAGGGCCATTTAGGCAAATCGCACGGTCAACGGGCTATTTTGGCCATTTTCCCCTAAATAAATGCATTAAATAATTTTAAAATGAGAAAAATACAAAGAGAAAGATAAAAGAAACTAGTTTTATTAATATTTATCCTAAATGCATAAAGTTAGCAAAGCTTAATTTATCGAGCTCACGAGCCTATTATTTATATGATTTTTATTTAATATATTAACTAATGGATAGTAAATGAGTCGAGCTCGAACTTTAAAAACAAAACTCTAACTGAGTCGAGCTCAGGCTCTCATAGGTATTTCAAGATCAAGCCTGGTCGAGCTCGGGCTCGACTCGACTCGTTTGCATCCCTTCTGAAAACCACATCATTCATTGGAGATGATCATGGTAGTAGTAGAGGTAGAGGTTGAGAGAAAATATAAAGGTTACCTAATCATCTTATTATGTATCATATTCAAAGTATCTCACATACAAGTATATCATGCAATTCTCGCGGTTTTTAAAGTAATTTTTTTTTTGGGTTTTGTTAAAAGCTTAGAAAAAAAACACTGACATTGATTTTTGTTTTCCTGAAATAGCTTAATATGTGCTGAACCAATAATACCCTTGTTTCCAAATAGTCTTTATGTCACATTTTGAACCTTTTTGACAATTTGGAAACATAAGATATAATAAAGTCGATCAAACTAATATCTGAAACAGTTTGATATATGAATTAACTATTTACCAATTGTTTTTATTGATTAAATATAAAATAATGGAATTCCATTTTTTTACGACTATATCTATACCACATTATAAAGGAGGAGAGATGGCTAAAATAGTCACTTCATGCCAATTTTAAGATGGCATACAAAAGGTCACAAGGTAAACAACTATCTTTTTGCCAAATCCTTCCCTTTATGCCCCTAAGTGCAACATTTGATTACAATTATACAAATGACTAATGCAAGTCATTTCTATTATTATTTGCTACACCTTTTAATTTTCTCATCTTTAATGAATTCAATTTGAGATTCAATGCCCCACCTTTTCCTTTTATCATCTTCAGTGATGAATTAAAATCAACATCCCTCAATTTAATCTCTAAAACCCCTCATACCATTGCCTTATCACACCATTTTCTTTATTTCTCTTGAAAGTAGTCATCGAATGATATTGTTCAACACTTGTAGTCTTGCACTATCGATTATTATGTTGGTAAGCCAACACTTGTAATCTTGTATATTCTTTATGTATATTAATTTATTTAGTTATTTAGTTTTTAAGCTTTTTGTTACTTCTTATATATGTTTTTTTTATTATTTTGTACTTGTTTTCTTTTACATTCTTTTTATTTCAATTTCTGTAAATTGTGGTTTCATGTTTATTATTCAATTGAGTTGTGTTATTTTTTAGGATTAAATCTGTTTTGTTTTGAAGACTGACTCATCAACCCATTTCCATGTACATACATATTTTAGTTTATGTTATATTCTCTAAAGTACACTTATTTTCTTCTACGGTTATAATGTGATATTCGCTTCCAATTGTCATTTTCGTTTTATCCACATGGTTTACAATAAGGAGAGGGAAGCAAATCCCAGCTTATTGACATTTGATAGTGATGTGTGTGAAAGATTTATATTGTAATCTATCTTGTCAAGACGCATAAGCACACTCATAAGAGCTAGAAACCATGTCTTTCAGTTAACTACTCATATGGTGCGTTGAGCTGACCTTGAGCACAGCGCCCATGGCGCGCACCTTTGACAACTTAGATTATAATTGGTGCTCACAGTCATGCATTCCTATGTCATCATTTGGGTATAAATTTGAAGTTTTGTTGATTTCACTTGAAATTTTAAAAATAAATTACAAAATTTTCTCAATTTACTTTGAATGATAACATTAGAGCTTTAATGACAATTTTCATTTTTTATAGATCTTAACATTATTAGGGGATGGCAAAACAATCCGAGCCCGGTGGGAAGTTTGAAATATCACGCCTGTATATCGCATTGGCGTGTTCGATGGGAAGTTCGGTTGGGCTAATTGTGACTGTGTATCGCATAAGTGTGTTCGATAGGAAGTTTGGTTGGGCCAATTCATGGGAAAAATAATCTTTGTGTTAAGAAAGACATTACAAACAAAGAATAAGATTACAACTACGATACAATTTTAAAATATTGGATTTTCCGTTCACCTATGTAAATAAAAGAAGAAACATAAATGATCAAATAAGACATCTTACAATCAATTACATCGAAACTGTAAATACTTGAGGTTGTTTTTTTTATGTTTGGGTTCGAGAGTTCTGTGAAAAAATTACCCTCTTCTAATTTGAAACTAATGATTTAATGATTTTGATACTTATTTGACATCTTTGTGTTTTTTAATTTACAAGTATGTGTATTGGATCTTTATGACACCAAAGTTGAATTTGCCAAGTAAAATTTGTTTCCTATAAGGATTTTCCTCTCAAATTCTGGTGTTGCTTTAATTGATTAATAACTATGTGTGTATATAAGCAAGAGGAGGACTTGCTTAAGAAGCGTCAAGAACTACGCTCCTCATATCATTTTCTTAGAACTTTATACAATAAGTCGACCCATACGAACCAAACTTTAAAGAATATTACAAGTTTTTTTGGATCCCGCCGCAACGCGCGGGTAAACCCACTAGTATATAAACAGGCATGCATAGTGTTTTTTTGAGTGACAAAATTTCCTTTTTGTTTGTTGTATGATATTTTCTAGTGGCAAAGCAAAACATTTAACTAACGCACCGCTTTTTTGGAATGCTAAATACAAAAATACTATCATTCGATACAAAGTTATTTGGGAAGAGATAACGTACAAAGTTTCTTAACATACAAAGTGTAAGAAGGATTATCAGCCATTAGATTTAGGCGGTGGCAAGATGGTAATTAACAATTCTAATCATATTTGGGTTAATCTAACCAAGGGTAAATTAGGAAAAACGCGTTTAAATTTCTGTGAAATCGTAACAACAGACATAATCGATGCAAAAATTTTCAATGATTGAACCTGATTTTTCATCGTTTTCAACTTCATTAAACGTTCAAAATGATTAAACAATAAAAAACATTCGATTACATACAAAATCAAAACGTATTTACAGAAATAGAAGAAAAACAAAGTATGATAATTCAATTGATAAAATTAGTCGAATCATATTAAAAAATCACTATCAACGCATGTATTATTCACAGAAACGAACGATGTTGATAATTGAAGAAGAATTAAAGAAAAAAAATGGCTTTCAAAAAAGTTTAAGACAATGAAGATCATAAACTGTCAGACATAAAATCATAAAACGCACTTGGTTTTTTTCTAAACGCATTTGGTTTTTTAAACACTATTTAAACTGGTTTTTAGAAAAACGCACTTGGTTTTTTTGTAAAACGCACTTGGTTTTTGTAAAACGCATTTGGTTTTTGTAAAACGCACTTGGTTTGTGTAAAACGCATTTGGTTTTTGTAAAACGCACTTGTTTTTGTGTAAAATGCATTTGTTTCTGTAAAAAGCATTTAGTATAAATAAAACTCACCTTTACCTCACTTTTTCTCCTATTTTCCTCTGTTTTCCTCCAACAAACAAACAACCATATTCACACACAGTTGAGTTAAGTTTTTATAGATTGGTTGTTTTTTTTTTCTTTTTTTCTTCTTTTTCCTTTGTTTTCTGATTAGCGAGAGACACAGAGGTGTTGGCTTGGTTGTCTTCTCCAAAGATAGAGGGATGTGATTAGATCTGAGCCACGATTGAGGTCAGTTTGAAGGCGAACAACGTGAAGGGTTTTGAAGGCGTCGGAGGTTAGAGGAGAGAGGGAGCGGTGAGGCTTTGGTCCGGCAGTTGGGTTAGGCGGCGGTGGTGGTTGTGGTGGTAGTGGTGGTGGTTGTGGTGGTTAATGAACAATTTGAAAGGAACATTACCCTTTACCCTTTTAATCAACCAGAATTGGGTTAGTTAGAGTTGACTAGGGTTTACACTTGTCAAGCTTTGGTGGCTTCTTACACTTTGTATGTTAAGGATACTTTGTATCCTATACTTTCTCAAGTTATTTTAAGTAGAAGTCATACATTTATTTTTACATTGTTGCCACGTATAGTATTACAGGTAAATATTTATATAATCATCGCAAGTCTCTTTTCTAAAATCAATTATGTATAGCACAAAAACTTGGAGCATTTTTGGACAAATGTAAAAAAGCTATAAAACAAGCGAACCAAACTACGTGTAGAGATAGAAATGAAAGATGGGAGTTACTTGATAGGTCATCACTCATGTGTACGCCTCATGTTATTGCCAGCGAATTTAATTGTGTGATAGTGGTAGTTGTATTTTATGTTATAACAACTGTATACATTAAAATAATAAATAGTTGCATACAAAATAACGAAAGATTTTGAAGAGAAAAAAAATGGACCACGGTGTCGTTTTAATCAAAGTAAAACTTCAACATGTCATCCCATTGAAGGTCACAAGAAATTTGACTAAACATTGTGATGTCCTCAACAATGATAGTGCATCCTCTTTGTTAGATAAGTTATACCTAAAAAATATAAATAACATTGTTTCAAAATAGTACATTTGTAAAAAAAATAACAAAAAAATAAAATTTTTTTTGGAGCAAATACAAATTACTTCTTTTTGATAAATGGATAAACATAATTCTAGTCTATTAAAAGAAAATCTATTTTTCTTTCTGAATTGTGATTTTTTTTTAAATGTGTTTGTATCCTATGGGATTTGAAACCAAAACCTCGATCTAAACCTAGATGTACACACAAGCTTATGAGCCATCAACCTCATTGGTTAAAAAAACTATATGATAAATATAATATGTTTTTGAAGGGTGTAAATAGAATAAACGAGGTAATAAACTAGCTGGGTAAACAGTTCTTAGTCGATAAAAATCTATATAAACAAGTGAGGCAACAGAGTAGGGCGGCTAGTGGGTTAGAGAGAGGAAGTGGCCTCACAGGTTAGAGAGACATAAAGCTTTGAGAGAGAAAGAGAGACAGAGGGAAGAACTGGGTGATAACAGCAAGTTTAACGGCATATAACAGTGTTAATCACTATTCATCAACTTTAAAAACTAATATATATATATATATAGGATAATCTATTAAAATAAAATAAAAAAAACACTTGTATAGACATATAGTTGTCGGCTAATTGGGCCCATGTATGCCCTTAATTGGACTAAACACTCCAAGCACGTCTAGTGGGCCTTTGTGTGGGTCCGGTTGCCAGCGAATCCAATGTGTCCCATTTAATACCAACAAATTAATAACCTCCTCAATTATATCTCCTTTGGACCCATTTATAAAATTATCAATTATGTACTCTTTTAAAAGTTGCACGTATAGGTCATCGTGTCGATACCAGATTGTAAAGGAATAAAATCCAAGCCCCCCCAAAAAAGCAAAATTATGAAATCAAAAGTCAGATTTAGAACTTGACTTGTTCAGATCGGGTCACACCTGAGTTGACTAGACTGTGTTTGGATATTAAATGTTATGTTTTCGTTAATAAAATTTAAAAATTATAATAATTATTCTGGGATGAACTTTTGTTACCTATTTGGACATGGACAGAAGTGGAGGGGATTTTGGGTGTCTACTGATTGATGGTTAGCCCTATAATATAACATACCAATTTATGTATTAATAAAGGTATCTAATGTCGTCACTTTCTTACAATCATGACCCTCAAAGTGTAATTAGTATAGTAGTTGAATCAAAAGAGGTTAAAAAGAAACAATATCACTAGGGCGAAGAGGGTTGTACATCATTGTCTTAGGTGATCAAATGTAAAAGGTATGTATATTGATTTAGGTGTTAATTATATGGTCTAGCATCTTGCTAGCGAGCGTTTGTTCTGTAACATTTTGGTTGATGAATAAAATAATTTGCCGTTAAAAAAAAGTATGGTAGTTGAATCAAATACAAAGAAAACTTCTCGTGACCCACGGTTGAAATTTATGGTTCCCAAGGGGTAAAATAAGTTCTTTTCAAGCCAGTTATTTACACTACAAAGGAGAAAAGAGGGGGATACAGTGGTGGATCATGAACGAAAAACATAGTATAGCCAGACTCAATGGATTCAACATATAAAATTTTCGATAAAATTTACACTACAAAGCAAAAAAACTGAGTTGGCCAGGGCCTCGTCTGGCCCGTAGGAAAACCTGCCCATTGGTGGATGGCTCAATTTAAAATTTTTGTCGATATATAGCTGATAATTTGCTACGGTCAATTTCAAAGCGAATATCGACGCAATAGAAAGCCCATATTATCCTGGTAACGGGCCATAAATATAAAGCCTAGCCCATCTATCAAAATGTAAAGAGTTGAGAGACAACTGGATCTTCAATTCATGTGACAACCAATCCACACAAAAACTATCGGGTCAATGTTATTTTGTTGGGATCATCAGATATGTTACCAGGTTACTACGGGGTATGTTTGGCAATGACATTTTAGAAGTTTCTAGCTTCAAACTTTTAGTTTTGTTTGGTTGAAGGGCTTGAAGCTTTTAGGTTAAGAGAAAAAGCTCTATATTGAAACGCTACTAATACTAGCGTTTAAGAAAAAACTTCTACTAGCTACAAGCTTTTAATGAGTAAATGACACAAATAACCATTCTGCCATAAAAATAAAATAAAAAAACATACATAAAGCTTTTATTAATGCCCATTTTGGTTATTTTATACATTTTATTAAAATCTCCAGCTACTCTGCCAAACACCAAAATAAGAATATATTTAAAAAGTTACAGCTACCAGCTATCAGCTAGTTTTGCCAAACATACCCTACGTAGTAACCCATGGCCATAGGTATCAATATAGAGTAAGAGCATCCACGATGTTATCGATTTTCAAAAATTCTTAAACCTATCATCTTAACCGCTACATCAAATTTTAAACATCATTTAAAAACATCAAAAAAAATTTCTAAAAATTGTACGTTTTTTTTTTCAAATGCCACATCATCACCTACTTTTACATTATACAAATTCACAATGTCTAAAAATTGGTTGGAAGATGACCGGTTCGTGCCATTTTAGCTCTTCATTGATGATTTTTTATGCATGCTCATACTTAAAAATTGTTTTGCATTCTTCACGATGGATGCGGTTGAAACTCATTAAACTTAGACTGTCCACAAGGCTAGAGAAGATGGGCGCCTGCTGGAGGATGTGGCGAAGAGAGGATGTTGGTGCTGCCCTTGCACAAGGGTGTGCGCCAGTGAAGGAGATGTTGGGTTGTTGTGAGAAGGAAGATGGGACCCAGCGTTCCGTCACCCGTTGCAGAGGAGGGGAGAAGGGCGGGGCAGCTGAGATGGCACCGGACAGGACAAATGGGCGGAGGTCTGGCGCCCGTTGTGTTGTGAACAACTTTAAGAGTTGGAGTTGCTATCATGTGTCAGTGTTACTTCAAATTGTTAACGAATCAACGTGAACAACCACTTTCATTACATAAATACGTATGCTTATGAGTCCATAAATCAGTGCTTCTTTGGCTGTTGCCAGTATTTAAGTCGACAAAGATGTGAATATATGAATGAGCTAGAAGTTGTTCATTGGCCACATATCATTTATTTACTTTGACTTTAGGCTTATAAGATGACTCGACTCATTTAAAGTGGAAAAGGATAATCTTTCAGGGTTTTTTTTTCCATCTTTTGTTGCTATACCGAACATAGACACCTAACTTATCTTATAATAAAATGAATCGATACCGACCAAACTCCCGTCACGTTGAGAACTCTGCTAGTTCAGAACAAAAGCCGTGTAAATAAAAAAAAAGAGAGGGACTATTGGTGTAAGTTAGTTGACATATATAAGATTGAGGAGGAGGCTATCAACAATTATCCACTTCATTACCCTTCATTTCCCTCCATATCCAATGACTTCACAACCATCGCCGGAGAAGAAACAATGGGGAGAGAAGGTCTCACAGACGGTCTTCTCCGTCTACAACCGCCTCCCTAAGAAAGGAAAACCTCAAGGCCGTGAAGTCACCGTTCTCGCCGCCTTTCTCACTTCTTCCCCTTCTCAAGGTCTCCAATTATCTCTAAAATTTTAATTAATTTGTGTTTTTAATTAATTACAGTATTTCATGATTCATTTTACTTTAATTGCGATATATTGAAGTTTAATTGTTGTGTTTTGTTAATTTGCAGAACTGAAAGTGGTTGCACTGGGGACGGGAACTAAGTGTATTGGGCGCTCCCGTCTTAGCGTTCAAGGCGATGTTTTGAATGACTCTCATGCTGAGATTGTTGCTAGAAGAGCTTTGCTAAGGTCTCTCTCTCTCTCTCTCTCCGCTTTTTCTTTCTCTTTTTGGGTTGGGACTCTGTATTATGTTTTCCTACCACTTTCATCAGATATTCAAGCCAATGCATTTAAATTGTATTTATGGTTACTGATGTTACATAGGAAAATGAAATTTTAGTAATTTTTGGACTCTTTGTATAAAGATTGACATATGTTTGTAAATTTTTTATATTCATAGTCCAGAAAGGGGTGGCGGCGCAACTCGTTGCCCGTCTACCCGCTATCTTGATGTAATTTTTCACGTATTTAATAAAAAATTAACTAAAAGAAAAAAAAAATAACAATGGATAAATTTTGTTTAAAAACACAAATATTGACTTCAAAGTTATTTAACTTGGGAAAGGAAAGTATGCAAAAGCTTGATTTTTACAATATGTACTGCAAAGTGAGAAATGTGGCCTATACTTGTTAAAAAAAATTATGCTAGAGCAGGCTTTCGGGAGTATTAGCGTTGGCCAAATAAGTCAAGCATGCATCTTTTTTGGGAGTTTGTGCAATGATATGAGTACTGTGATCTATAGACAGTGACAGAAGAGTGAGTGATTTAGTTGCGACTGTTATGACATTATAGTTGGGAACTAGATTGCTGTATGTATGCATGTATATGAATTCTTGTATTGTTAATAGCTTTCAGTTTTCCAGTTGAAGATAATTGATCACTTTTGATGATAATTTGTGACTTCATGTTTACCTTTTGAACTATCAAAATTTGCTGCACCAAGTCATATTTGAGACCAGGATGTTTTTACTACTTTTTTATTACATTAATTTGATTACTACTTTCATTTTATCTTAATAAAACTGAAAAATCAATCTTTTTCCAGATACTTCTATACCGAGATTCAAAAGAGTAGCATGCAGCTTCCAGGTGCAGCTGCCACAGATTCCCTTTTCTATAAGGAGGCAGGAGGTTTTGGCGGTGGCAAATTTAAGATGAGACCGGGCTGGCAGTTGCATTTATACATATCACAGTTGCCTTGTAAGATTGGAGGGCTTTCTTATCTTTATTTTGTAAATGAGTTGTTTTTTATAATCACCCATAATAAAATGTTGAATCGTTTTTTCGTATTTATTCTACATGTAGGTGGAGACGCCTCTCTGAATTCACAGCTTTTTCCTTGCTTGAACAGTTCGGTAAAAGAAGGCTGTTCAATATCCTCAACAGGCAAACTGAATGATCTCATGGAGGAATTCTTGGAGTCATCTATGAAGAACAATGGTAACGCTATAACTTGTGATCTTATAAAAATTTTAAATGAATCAAGATTTTATTGTTCAACTATTTCTTCATCACATGGGCGTACTAAGCAGCAGATTACGATTTTAGGTGACTGTTCACATGTCCTTGGCACTGTTCAAAGGAAACCTGGCCGTGGTGATGCAACTTTGTCAGTTAGCTGTTCTGATAAAATTTCACGTTGGAATGTTGTTGGCGTCCAAGGTTCATTTTTTAATCTTTAATGTTTCTGATTTATTTTTGAATTTTTTTTTCCTGAAACAGATTCTTATGTGTTGCAGGGGCATTACTTTCTCACTTTCTACAGCCAGTTTACATTTCATCAATAACTGTGGGGCAATCTCGTAATTGTTCTGATAAGGAAGTAGAAGAGCAGTTGACAAGGGCTTTGAGTGATAGAATACTACCATTATCCAAGAAACTAACAAGTCCTTTTAAAGTGAATAAGGTTGTAAGGTGCTTAGATACTCCTTTTAATTTCTTCATTAATTAAGCATTTACAAATTACCAGTACTATATCTTCCTTCCCACTAAATATGCATGTTTTTTTATGCTTGGCAGCCATCATTTTCTGTAGCTTCAATACCTCTTGAGGTGTTTCGCCATGCTGAAACTGCTGCATCCACTTTAACATGCGGGTAAGATGGTTTAGTTAAGCGGTTAAAAGTGATTAAGTTAAATCCATTCTTTTATCTTACTTGGATAACTGAATTCAGATTTTCAATAAGCTGGAATAAATCTGGCCTGCATGAAGTAATTCTTGGAACCACCGGTCGAAAACAGGGGACATCTGCAAAAGGGGCCAGTTTCCCCTCTTCAGAGTCAACTTTATGCAAGTAAGCTTAACTGAAGTGTTATTCAAATTTGTTATAAATACCCATGCTTTTCCTTATTCTCTTTAGCAATTTGCAGTCTGTCTAACCTTATTTCTTTTTTATGAATTAGGAAAAGAATGTTGGAGTCATTCTTATCGCTGAGTCGATCTTTAACCAATTTTCCATCAAATGAAACTTCGTACAAGAGACTAAAAGTAATAGTTTTAATGGCTCACCTTGTTATACAAAGATGCATTAGTTTACAATTTTTAGCTTATTATGTTTTTTTTATACATCCAATTGCTCTACAGGAGAAGGCTGAAGAATATAATTCAGCCTTGAAAGTGTTTAAAGAAAGCCCACAGTTTAGCAATTGGCTTGTGAAGCCATTACAGTTTGAGCCTCAACTTCTTATGGGACAATGAGTTGAACTTCAGGTATTTTATTTTCTTCCAAAAAAATCTTGCTAAAAGGGAAACCAGTTAAATGGGTCCAAATGGGTTAAATGTTACTTGAAGTGCATTCTTAATGCATACAACCTCCTAAAATGTTTTCAATTTTGGACAAAAAAAAAAAAAAGTGTGTGTGGATGGGCCTGACCCATACTAGAAGCAAGGAGTTGATGTTTCATCACAAACTTGTTTTTTTTATTTGGATGGCCAAAAATGTAAAACTAATCCAAAGGGGGGAGATATTTTATCAGCATTCACAACGGGGTCGTCGCCATCGTGAATGGCGATCACTACCCGATCACCTGTGAATGGTGATCACTACCGAAGCACCTAGCTCCATCAGAGATGCCAACACGAGGTTGCTAGCGCAATCAGAATGTGCGTTGATTTCCTTATATAAACACACACATACATACATATATGGTTTATTGAATAAGGAAATCCAAAACTTTAATTTTAATTAACAACTTGTTTACAATTTGAAAGTTGAAATACATTAGGGTGAAAAGTCAAACAAGGGTGTAGGCTATTATGGACTTTTTTATTATTAGAAATTATAAGCATGTTTTAACTTTTGACCATGATTTTTCACATTTTGTAGATTGCTGTTGAAATGACTTGTTTTCCAGGCCTCAAGTCTTGCATCTTCTTTTCCATTTGTAACCTTGTCTTATTCTTTTGAGATCTTATGTTTCGTGTAATTCAAAGTTGTAATATCTACTTTGCCAAAAGAATACCTTGCAATTTAAATTAGTTATTGTTTCTGGCCTTGCATTCTTCAAAACCAGGTAGTGCTAAAAATTGTTTTTTCTTACATTTCTGCTTAGACCATTGGCAATGGTCGTTTTTAAGAAGCCACAGACGGCAGGTAGATGTCTTGCATCTTCTTTTTAGTGTGATGCTTGTTTGGATGATGGCCACGGGCCACAGACAAAAATGTGTGGGGCGCTTCAGTTGGTAATCTTAAAAAAAATAATTGTAAGCTTATATAAATCTTGAAAATAAATTGTGGACTCTTGAAAGATTATAAGCTTCCAAAAATTTGTGACTTTGTATATGTTAATACCATATACCATATTGAAAATTAGAATTTTATCATAATAATCTGGTAACAAAATGACATGAGAAATGTAAGAATGTTTTCAGAATAAAAAATAAAGTATGATGTTACTGTGACAAGCTTCTGATTTCATCATGGCAGACATTGAGGTCAAAGATAAAAATTTATTTTAAACTTGTTCGATGACCGCTTAAAGATTTGGAGTGTTGAAGAAATCATTGTTATCTTTGTTTTAACAGTTAAGACCCTTGGGAGAGAACAAACACCATTTTAGCAAGAACACAAGTGGGTAGTTTATGAGTTATGACGGGTACAACAAAATCTTCTTCGTTTATTGACAAGTGGCTCTTGAAAGAAGCTAGTATAGTATAACAAAAATTTCCCTACCTGCTGTGTATTACAATACATTCATCATTAATCCATTGTTCATAGGTATATTGTATATATATAGCCATATCAACTTAAAATAATCACAATAAATTTACAAAAATATACACTTGATACAGTTAACTAGTAAATTTAACTTGCATGAAAAAACAACCGCAAACAAAATTAGATCATACATTTAGTCAGAGGCAAAGTTAAATCTCTGTTTTGGACTTTTTTTTTTGAACTGCTCTCGGCCAGGGCTATACAAGGCCAAAGCTCGGTCGACGCGGGATTCGAACCTGAGCACTCCAAGGTGGAAACCTCCAAAGGAGTAAACCCCCCTACCTCCACCACTAGGCTGTGGTTTCATTGGCCTCTGTTTTGGACTTAAACTGAGAAAAAAGATTGATTGACCATTGAACACAAATACAAAATTTTATGATAATTATTACCATATTGGGCATTTTGCAATGTCAAACACTACATATCCAAAATTTATTAAATCTTTAGGGTGAAAAAAAAAGAGATTACATCACTCTCTCATTGGGCTGACACCAGTTCAAAAAAGAAAGATCACCTCAGGTTATGTATTCTTTTGGCAGACAAAAGAGTGTTGGAGAGAAGCATAGCTATTGTCATTGGCCCGACTCCACCAGGAACCGGGGTGATTGCTGAAGCCACCTTGCTTGCCTCCTCATAGCATATATCCCCAACCAACCGATATCCTCTAGCGCTTTCTGGATCCTGTTCACAATAAACAAACTCACAATTGTCATGTCATAAGCCAAATATTTAGAATCAGATTTCATAATTTTACCCTTTTTGAATTGAAATCGTCAGAGCGGTTTATCAATGAAATTCAGATTGAAAACTTTCCCATTAGAAAAACAAAGCTGTTATGCTAGCCATATGCATTTGTTTCAGTGTTTTAACCCTTTTCAGAACAATGAGTTACTCGGATGCCTGAATAAAAGAAACGAGAAAACACTATTACTTAATACTAATTACTAACCTCAACAGGATTGATACCAACATCAATTAAAACTGCACCAGGTTTCACCCAGCTACCCCTGACCATATTTGGTTGCCCCACTGCTGCTATGATTATATCAGCCTGTCTAGTGATCTCCTCTGGATTCTTTGTTCTTGAGTGGACAATACTCACAGTAGCATCTTCTCTCTGCAACAATAATGACATATAATATGTTTAAACTAGATGCAGGAATTTTACCCGGTTTGCTTATGAATGAGCCAATACAGGTTATAAATAACACGTACGGACTTACTTGAAGTAAGAGGGCTGCAGGCATCCCAACAATGTTGCTTCTGCCGATCACAACTGCTCTTTTCCCTTTGATAGGGATGTCATATCTATGCAACAACTCTATGCATCCTTTAGGTGTGCATGGAACAAACAACGGTTCTCTTCCTCGCATGGCTAAACGGCCAATGTTCAAAGGGTGAAATCCATCAACATCTTTCTCTATGCAAACAGCATTTAAAACGTTCTGCTCATTCATATGCTGATTCAACAAATGCATTACCGCTTATCAATACAAGTATATAACACAAATTCAAAAAGAAACATGCTATAATCTGATAAATTCAGAAGCTTACGGAAGGCAAAGGTAATTGAACAAGTATTCCATGAACAGATGGGTCATCGTTGAACTTTGAGATGTGGTTGAGAACCTCTTCTTCAGCGGAATCCTCAGCCAACCGCACTTCAAAGGAATTAATCCCCACAGAGTCACAAGCTTTCTTTTTGTTACGAACATAAGTAGCGGAATCTTTCCTGTCCCCAACAAGAATAACTGCCAATCCAGGTACAATCCCGACCTCTTCCTTCATTTTGGATATTTCAACGGCGATCTCCTCCCGTATGTCTTTTGCAACACGCTTTCCATCAATAACCTTTGCAAAGGTCTCATTATCTACCTGTATAGCTGCAAGATAAATAATCAGTGTCAAGTGAAGAGACATGTCTCAACTTAACAATAAGAAAAGCACATTCTGACAATATATAACTCAAAACGGTATCTCAATTAATTATCTTGCAGGCTTTTAGTTCTTGAAGTCTATGCCAAATCCATCTTGGTGACATTTTACAATATGTTTTGAGTTCATTTTCATCTAGCCCGATTTAATCTCATTTCCTTTTGTAAGAGCATGCAAGCAAGATCACACAGCTCAACAGCACAAGACAACAACACTGAACCTAAGGCATCCGAAACAACTAACATTAATCATGCACTAAAACTATCACAACACTCGCATAGGAGAGAACTAGGACCTACGATGTGTTTGCACTTTGCACTAAAACAGTTAAACTAACTTTCAAAATTCGATAATTACACTAAACTTCAAAACTGTCAGTATCAGAAAACTGCTGCTGTTAATCCTGTACTAGAATACATCAGCTTCGAATTATTGAGCCGTTAGGTTTGACCTTGATACCATAGACATCTGCTTTAGACAAATTACAGTGGATGAAATCAATCAAACAGTAAGGAACTATGGAGAATGATAGCTATGTCAAACAAGCACACACACTGACACATGCAGTTCAAATAAAATAAAATAAAATAAAATAAAATAAAATAAAACCTTAACTCCAAAATTCTACAAAATAAAAACTTGAAACCTAAAAACTAATAAATTAAAAAGAAAACATTATTATGAATAAACAAAAAAACTTAATAAATTAAAAAGAAAACATTATAATTATGAATAAAGAAAGAAAGTTACGAGTAGCAGATGACGATGAACAGTGAGTGATGATGGTTCTGGAAGATGTAGGGCTTGAGATGCTAAAGCTAACCGAGGAGGGGCGAAAATGAGTAATAATATTATTTGGAAAGTTGTGAGGTTTGGTGTTATTGAAAAGAAGAAGGCGAGCTGTTGAAGAAGAAGAGTCGGTGAAGATGTTGGTTGCCACTGTATTAATTAACGCCATTTTATTATGTAATTTACAGATTGGTTGCAGCAGCAGCTTCAGACCTATAATTGCTCTGAAATTTGGAGTTAGGGTTTAAGGGCTTATTGAGTTAAGAGTGAGGATTTAGGGTTTTGTAATAGTAGCGTTAAGTAAGGTTCATCGTAAAACAGAATATGTTGTGTTACTTGGCGTAAACCATCCGTATGTTTTTTTGTCATATTGTTGCTCAAAGTTTTAAGTTTTTAACTTTATTTTTTACATTATAAAATAAGAATTTGGATTTTGATAATTTAAAATTTGAGGTAAAATTCCTTCGTTTCTTCACTAGTGTCATAATTTGCCTTATGAACAAACAAGAGTAAGAGTTGTGATATATACACTAATTTTTACTTGTTGTATTTCCTTTAAGTTGTCAAATCATTAATACTCTGTCATTTTCATACTAAAATACCAAAATACACTTATTGACTTGATATTTTTAGAAGGCTATGGTAAAAATTCAAAGGGGTGAGTTTAGCCGACCATGATAATAGTAAAGTAGTTAGACACGAGTGATATAACTTAATTGGTAACTAAACAAACTTGGGTAATTTTTTGGACAGCGGGGAAACTTTATGAATAACGAAATGGCAACTTCTAGCAATACACACCAAAACATCAGATTTGTCCGGGATGCTGTCAAAATTAAAATCACACGAATGAGACTATTCAATAGATAGGAGTTTTGATCTAGTCTTCACCCACAAGAAACTTGTTAGGTCTTAATTTTCCTCAACTAATCTAGAAACGCATACTCTTTTGTTAGAGAGCTCGTCATTTCTTGCTCTCTAAATACACCAATCTGCTATGACAATAACCACATATATCATTCTACTCGTATCGTATGATTAAGTAGTATTCCATTAGGTCTTGGACCGAGAAAGCAAATATGGGAGGCGTTCAGCATGATCAAGTGGTGTTCTACACCACTTACTGATGTACTGCTAACTACGGGCGCACGATAACACAAAGTGAGGAGGCGTTCAGCTGTTTCGAGTGATTCATTAAAAAATATTGTAAACATACAAGTCAGGGTGATTGAAGATATACTATGTTAAAAGCAAAGATAAATCATTTTGTGTTCATAAAATGTCAACTAACTTGGCTTATTGGTGCTTTTTGAAAATTAGATTCTTTTATCTAGATAATTTTTTAAAGAAAATTGTTAACTGTGATTGATTGAACCGATTAAATAACAAAGGTGCTATTTTCTATAATGATTAAACTATCATTAGAGATCAAATCGATTTCATCGTATTTAAGATGGGAGCTGTTCTTGTTTAGAGTATTGGGAAGAAGTGATACATTTTACAGATTTACAGGAATAACAAATAACTGAGTCCTAAAACCAGACTAATATAAAAACTTGTTCAGCCTCAAGCCTGGACTGTAAACTGAATAGAAACAAGGAGTTGTAATTCAAAAAAGCATAAATATTAATTAAGTCATTTGAAGTTTAAAATTATATTAAAGTTTAATGATTTCAACTGGTTTTACTGAAGCAAGTGTTACTTCTCTTTCAGCTATCTGTTTCTGTACAATATGTACTGGAGGGGCAATGGATTGTTATCCACTCCATGAAAAAAAATCCTTTTTATTCTTCTACTTCTCTTTTTTGTTTGGATTTTTAGTTCATATTGCAAGTGCTCCGTCACTTATCTGGTTATCATCTGAGGAAGAATCTGAAGACGATTTAGGCTTTGACATGATCCGAGAGAAACCATAACCAAGAGAACTTCCACTTGTTTCCGACAGCTGCGTAACACATCATAGAAGAAAGTGGCTTAAAAGAGAATGTATCGAACGGGTCCAAATGTATATTTACTGCATAAACCTCCTAAATTTTACTTTAAAAAAGAGATTATTATTGGACATTTGGACCCACTAATTAATTTATGAAAAAGTTGGTGTTAACCTTTTACCCAATCCGTAACCTGTCTGGCCGACTCATTTTGCCACCTCTAATTTGTGAAACAAGATTCAAAGGGCAACAAAGTAAGATTTGATACCTCTGTAAGCTCCGACAGATGGCGAGATCTGAACTCATTGATGGTGGCTGCTATCTCTGACATTGGCAATTTAGCCTATAAAACAAAATAAGTTATGAACATTAAAAACTTAACATGTAGAAACCATTAAAGAGATTAATCATACTTTCAAATAATAAAGTATATAGCAAAAACGAAGAGAAACAAGATTTATAATACAGATCTACTGTTAAATGCAACTAATTTTGAATTCAAGAGATACCATCTGATCATATTTGATCAATCAGCTAATCACTTACTTGTGCAAGAACAGCAGATGCTAACTGTAGGCTTGGTTCTAAGGTCTCAGGCACAACCTGCAACAATTTTTTTTTTCTAGAAGTCAAAAGGCATGTTATACGGTGTGTGAAATATTTCACACAGAAAAGACCGGACAACAGTGATTGAAGACCTTGATCCTTGTTTATTCAATATTTTCTTTTTACTTTTCAATAAAGGTAAGATGGTAACAGTAGAGATACCGCTGTAGCCCCAGCCTTTTCCAAATTGAGCCCATGATCAACATCATGAGCACGCACAAATGTCTTGACGTTAGGGAAATACTTGCTGAGAGCCCAAACGGTTCTATAATTTGCACCAGGTGAATCTAACGTTATAGCAGCAGCGCAAGCTCTATGAGCACCAACTTTATGCAACACCTATAAGTTCAGGGGACCAGAAAACTGGTTCAGAATTTGAGTTTTCACGTTGCACTTTTACTTAAAATTGCATATAGCTTCACCTCTCGACTACCAGCATCACCAAAATACACAGGTAGGTCAAGTGCACGTCCCACTGATACTCGCTCACTTACATTATGAGAATATTTAGATGTCAGTATGTCTATTATATACTTAACTCATGCAAGAGATAAATGACTTCATACCTCCTCACATCAAGAGCAACAAATGGAATCAGTCTTTCAGAAAGAAGCTGGGCGATGATCTAAAAGAACAAAAAAGTCGACAAAAGTTAAAAAAGAACATTAAATTTACATACCAAAGAAGAAAAAAATGAACAGAAGTCATGTTCAATTTTGTTTTTATAACGAATGTAATTGACAATGGTGCTGAACCTGGCCAACACGTCCGAACCCACATATAATGATATGATCTTGTAAATCATCGGTCTGAAAAAAGTTAAATGAAATATGAGAATTGGGGCACAGAATAGATGACAAACCGTCCAATATTATGAACCACTAATTTAATGTATGGAACTTACCTCACTCTCATCAGGTAATAAACTACGGACATCATGCTGGTCAAAATTAGATGCAATAAACTGGCCACCAGCAGCTAACCATGGTGTAAGGGCCATTGAAATTCCAACCACAAGAAACAACAAAGATGATAACTGAGGAGTCATTATACCCTGAAAAACATACAAATTTGAAGTACCTTGTGAGTGACATCTATTATTTTCTACACCTTAGAAAATGGTAACATAAAAATGAATTAAAATTCAGTCTCCAACAGCAATTAACATCTTAGTCAGCTGAGGCTCACCTGATTGACAGCTTCACCAAATGCAACAAATGCAAATTCTCCACCAGGTGCAAGTAAAAGACCAGTTCTAATTGCAGATATTAATGAAACACCAAAAAGTCTACCAACCGCAGCTACCATTATGGTCTTCCCAACAATTAGAAGCCCTAATGACCCCATAATAACAGGAAAGTTTGAGACAAGAAGTTTTGGATCAATAGACATTCCAACCTGAGAAATAAAATGTTGTCATTAACTGAAAATTTCGCTGCAAATGTCCCTGTAGAAAAAAAGATATTATGAAGTTATATTAATATTAATATGGAAACAAAGAGTATCAGGAATACCGTCATGAAGAAGAGGCCTAATAGAAGGCCACGATATGGAGCAATATCTGATTCGACTTGTAAAGAGAATTCAGTTTCTGCAAGTAGCAAACCAGCAAGAAAAGCTCCAAGTGCCATTGAAAGGCCAGCCTGATCCATATATAATGAGAATCATGATATTAATGCTGTGGAGATTGCAAATGCAATGACCAAGGATGCAAGTTTACTTACACGGGCAGTAAGTAGACTAGTACCCAGAATAACCAAAAGCGTATTTGCAGAAAATATTTCTGCGTTTTGCATTTCTGCTATTTGCTTGTAAATTGGGCGAAGCAGCTGCATACAGCACAAGAGAGAAACTTATATGCTTTATAAATCTGTGTAACGGTAGCATCACAGTGAGTTGAGTATATAAAAGAAAAAGATTAAGAATGTATAGGGGAGTGGGTTAAACCATCAATAGGGTTAATCACCACACTCATCAATAGGGCAGAGCAAGATATTACTATTTAGCTTCTTATAGGGTCACAACACATATTTAAACCAGAAGATGGCAAGATGGCTGGAATACTGGATGGGTAACAAAGACAACATGAGTTCAGGTGGACATATTTGCAATACAAGTCCAATTGTCCAAACTGTCCGAGCCAGACTGGGTTGATTGCAAACACTATTTGTTGGTCTTTTATAAACTAACAATGTGTTACTTATGATTAAATAGAACGGTTTAGAAGTTGCATGCAACAGGAAAAAAAGACTTTAGGAGACTCTCAACCAGTTCAACCCATTTGACCCATTTCCATTTTTTTAAGTCGACCCACTAGAGATAAAACACAACAAAATCAACCCATGAATACATAAATGGGTCAAAAGTGCCATTTCTACTTAAACGCCAAGTTGGTTAGGCAACACCGGGTGCTTCAGAAAGTTGGTCACTAGTTCAGAACTTACCAACCGTCCTCCAGCAATAATGGCACTGATAGCAACAATTGCCTTTACAGCAGCCAATCCAAGAGCTTCAGCAATCGCATAGAAGCCAATCTAAAAGGTAAAAAGAAAAGTTTATTTTAAAAGACTATGAAATGAAGTTACCAACTCAATAAGAACAGAGAGACCCATTAATAATGTCAAAAGAATAAAACAAAATAGGAGGTTAAAAAAGTATATGATCTTTCATTCGTTGTACGATATGTATGTATTAATGTATATATAAACTTACTCCTCCTTTAGATGAATTTGGTGAAATAAGAGGTATGAGAATCAACAAAACAACAACGGCTAAATCCTGGCACAAAAAAAGGCCATATTAGATGCAATGTTTTTCAGGAACGTATTGAATTTAAAAAAAAAACGCTATCACACCCAAAAACTTATATTCCTATCATCTGACTGGACATGGATACCTGGAAAAGTAAAACAGAAAATGTGGCTCGTCCATGTCGTGATGTGCTTTCCCCTCTCTCCTGCAATACCTGTAACAGAATTTCATCTTGTAAAACTATATGATAAGAAAAGAATATAAAAATATAACCGCAGTACTAATTTTTGCTTTTGATGATTACCTGCAGGACCACTGCTGTAGAAGATAATGCCAAACCATTACCAATGACAATTGCAGCAGGTCCTAGCTGTCCACATACAAAATGGACAACTAATCCTACCACAACAGCTGTCACCAACACCTGTGTCATCAACAAAGGTTTAAAGTACAACAATAACGCATACTGCAAACTTCTTAGTATGCAACAACCAAAGATTTTGTAATTACCTGAGCAGAACCCAATCCAAAAACATATTTCTTCATGGAACTCAGCCTTTCAACAGAAAGCTGTAAACAATATACAGTTTTAATATTCAGCTCTCTTCTGATGTGAATGTAACAATGTCATACACAATCAACATCTCAAAGCAAACTTTCTACTCAAACCTCAAGGCCAATATTAAACATAAGGAAAACAACTCCAAATTCAGCTATTGCTTTTGTCTCATGAACATTACGTATAATTGAGAGACCATAAGGCCCAATCAAGATGCCAGCAGTCAAATACCCGAGAACGGGACTTCCTGAAAAGGATGACCCCCATTAGTGACCAGACAATATAATTCAATATTAATTTGATATTAAAGTACCTCCAGGAAGTTTCTGGAATATAGGCACAAATATTACACTGCCAAGCAATAGCCACAACATATCAAAAAGAGAAGCCTCTTCCTCATTAATCTGAAGATATTAAACACATAATAAAACAGAACATTAAATATTATGTAGGCAAATTAGAATGTTTTTTTTTATCAAGGAACATCAAACCTCTTGGTGCGGAAGCATTTCAAATATTTCTTTAACTTTTTCAGGTAACTTTTTAATCTGTCTAACCATTGGCTGAGCATTTGATGAAACTTCATCGAGATTGGTAGTTATAATGTTTGGCTGCTGAAATATTTTACCAATCCGTTCTCGTTTAGCATAGAAAGCAAAACTGTCCATATACCACCAATGTTTAACAAATCAGTAGCCAATCGTGTTTGAAAAGCATGCTCCATATATCAGTTCTTTCTTAATATCAAATAACCCGAGAAATAAATTTATACCTTGCGCCAATAAGCAAAGACCAAACTAACAGTTTAGGTAAATGCTTTCTTGCAGATTCACCAAGCTCCTTAAATACTGCAGCTGGTGTAAATTCAGTACCATCTCCTTCCATTGAGAAAAAAGATGCAGAAAAGAAACGAGATGATTTCATCAGTAATGATTTTGGTGAAGCTAATGGTGAGCTGTCCTTGGTGAAATCTTTTTGTGTTTCTTGTTTTTTTGGTTGAACCACATTTTTTGTCTTTTCTATATCACTTTTAGTGTCTTTGGATGTTTGTGCATTCCCTTTGTCATTATCATCAGAAAATCTAGAATCGTCTGACATATAACCAAGAAAAGTTGACCCGTTATCTTGTATGGGCCCACTCAAAGGATCTTCAATTGTTGCATCACTGTCTTTGTCGGCAATAACTTTAACTGAATCCCCTTCAAGTGCATTTTCGTCACCGAGTGTTTCCCCATCTAAAACTGTACTTTCAGAAGTATCCACAACGGAAGTGGCAAGAACTTTTTCAGCTTTTTGTAGTGCAATTTCAGCATCATTGACACGTTTCAAAGCCTCGAGTTCAAAAGCAACAGCTTCTTCTGCTAAAAGCATTATGTTAGCCACATCTTCTTCAGCTTTTAATGCATCCGTTTGTGCTTTCTCTGCAAGATCATTCAGCATAACAACTTCTTTTTGCAACTCATCTTTTCTGTTTTGTAACCGGGTTAACGCTTTTTCACAATCTTCCAATTTCGCCCGACACTCCTTCATATCCTTCTGAGAAGCCAACAAAGTTTCTTCCTCCTTCAACAAATTTGAACTTTCATTTTCACTTCCATTTTTCTCTTTTCCATCTTCCAATGATTCAAGGGCCACTTGATGCCTAGCTTCAGCTAAAGAAAGGGCCATTTTGGCTCTCTTAATAGATTCTTTTATGGGGCCCTCTTCTTTCAAGATCTCTTCAATAGCAAGTAAAGCCAAATTGACATCATCCCATGCATTTAGAGCTTTGTCTTTTAGTGCTATTGCTGCTTCTGATATTCTTTGAGCTTTATCCTCAAACATGGTACTATTAAGTTGTGCTATCTCCAATTCTTTAAGTGCCTTTTGTAATAGCGCCTTTAACTCATCTAAAGTGAGAGCCACCGCTTCTGCTTCTTCTCCCTTGTCTTTTGAATCATTTTTAGTTTCTTCGTTTGAACTCTCCACATTTTTAGTATCAATGGGTTCTACATCCCTTCCATTACCGTTTATAAAAGGGATTGAATCATTTCCCTGACAAGCTGTTTTAAAAGTCCCCCTTGATACCTTAATTATGCAAACTGAATTGAAACCTTCATGAATTTTAGCAGAATTAAAACCATGATTACTAGAAGTAATCAGTTTCTTTCGGGAGCAAATGTTTGACACGGATGTTGGATTACTTAGAAAACTATAGCCAAAACTTGACTGCAAATTCAACTGCTCAAATGTTCCACAACTAATACTTTGATACCCACGAATCCGAAAACTAGATGATATATTCATATCTTTCCTTGTTTCCGCAGTTTCTAGCCACTAAATGATTGTGAAAGAAATTCTCATTAGGCTGCAAGATCAAACTCCTGCAATACAAGTACACAACAGAACTCAACTATCCAAAACTTCCGATAAAACTGAAAGACGTTAATCACATCAACTTAAATCTCCATGACACTGCAGCTTTAGGGCTTTATAATAAAATGTATAGTTTTCAATCATTTGTGTCCCTTTGTGTATATAATAACATGTATAGCTTTCAATAATTTAAATTTCATTTCTTAAATTTAGACTCTAGTACTTGTAGATATGTCCTCAATTAAATTACGATTACTCTACGCAACCGAGCTCTGAAACCTATGCCAAGCATACAATCTTGCATACCACTTCCTGTTAGATATCTCTAAATCTGCATGTATTGTGCAGGGTACTAAATTAACTTTCCAGTACTTGTTTTTAATTAATTGGCTTCATTGTTCATAAAAATTATTCACTAGAAACATTATAATAGTTGATAACTCAAACTTCACTAGATGCATACACGTCCTACAAATAAAATGTCAACCACCTAAATTTCAGTTCTTTTAATTGAACTTATATATTTACAGTATATAGCCTCAACATGTATGTGTTCTGTATGCAAATAGTTATAACAACCTATGCAATCCAAATTCAAACCTTTAAAATGAATTATATGATCCTACATCTATTCATGTATTGGTAATTCAAGGAGGGGGGGGGGGGGGGGGGGGGATAAGCCTTAAGACATCTTGTATAATCAAATCATCTGAAGTCTATTGACTATTTCTCAAGATTAGACACTTCAACATCTTCTAAATCTAGCCTCAATGTTAATTAACTATAACATGAGAACTGAATTTCCAAATACTAAATGAGTATCCATTATACATGCCGATTCAAAATAGACAGGAACAAAAAAAAGTGTTGATATGCGTAGGGTTATAAAATCACATTCAAGAATCTACAAACAATTTTCTGATCAGTGGACTTAAATGTTCATCAACATGTTCGCTCTAAAAATTACAACAAACCGGTTAATTAATAAGATTAAGAATCCTAGTTATGGTCTAGTGAGATAGATTAGCTATATATACCACTTAACTACATCTAGAGGTGTCCAATTAACATAATTTCAGTCATCCAAAAGATTAAATAATAAGAATCCTAGTTATGGTCTAGTGATATATACCATGTTAATTGGTTGAGATTTGTACAAAGTTTTGAGTTAGCTTTTCATCAATAAAACGTGTTACGTGTTTGAGCATCGATTGGGACTTAAATGCATTGTCAAAACAAACTCAATCAATCTGAAATTCAGATCCTGATTAGTTAACTTTAAGATAATCAATTGCTCAAAATGTAGACTAGAAACGTTACAGTGAACAATTACTCAAATTGAATTATACATGTATCAGATAAATATATACACAAACACACATATCCGTGCGTGATACTACCAAATGTATAAGTGTGTTACATGAAGTGATGAAGAGTGAAACTTACCTGAGGTTGAAGAAGAATCAATGGCGGATTGTTATTATTATTATTATTACAGAAAAAAAGATAGGTTTAGAGAAGTGGACGAAAGAGAGTGTTTTGTTGCTTAACGCCTTACTCTTCTGATATTTTATTTTATAAAACCGAAAATCTGTTGATTGGGTGGGGTTATGAAGAAAACTGAAACTGAAATTTTTGGGTGGTGGGAAAGGAAGGTAAACAAAGTGTATGTACTAAATTGCCCTTTCGAATAGACAGACAAACTGTTGTATATCGATGCTTATTTAGGAAAAGTAACGTAAGGAAAAATTTGCTTCCCCTCAACCCATCCTTTGACTTTCTTGGTCAACTCTAGCAAGAAATTTAAGGGGAAAAGATAATTACCAAAAACAATAAGTTTTTCCCCACTGGATTCACAAAGGTGCGGTAGATTGAAAAAAACTGGTGCTGTTTGTTTTTGAAGAGGTAAAAGGTCTGCAGTCTGCGGACCACATCTGCAGGAGAAGAGGTGGACTAAAGGTCTGCAGTCTGCAAGAGAAAGACTGTTTGTTTGTTAACGTTTGCAGCGCAACCTAAAATCATAACCCACCATAACCACCGTGAACCAACACAACCTACCATAACCACAACCCACCATAACCATAACCAACCACGACCCACCAAGTTTTAACACCTCAATAATACTCTTAAACACTTTGTTTACTAAATTTTTTTACTTGAAAAATATGATAATACTGGTTGCAATAGTAATAGTACTGTGGTTTCTCTTAGCCAGCTATGAGAAGGTATTTAATTTATAAATAATATTTCAATGCAACATCTTTGTTTATTAAAACTTAATTTTTCGAGGGAATGTTATTAAATGGGTTTCTCTTCCCCCCCTCCATGATGTTTCTCTTCCCCCTCCATGATACGGTTCAACATTTTTGGTGGGTCCAAGCAGCATTCATGATCAACTAGTTTCCTACCAAGTGCAACTTCTTTCGTGAAAAGACAAAAACCGCCTAACACAAGTTTTATGGTATTTCAACCTCAGAAGGGAGAGGGAAGAGGGAGGAGAAGGCGGCGGCGGAAGGTGGGGGGATGGGGAGGAGAAGGTGGTGGAGGAAGGGGGAAGTGAGGAGAAGGTGGCGGCGGCGGAAGGGGGAGGGAGGGAGGGAGGAAGGAGGAGGAAAAGGATGTATGAGGAAGAAGAAAGGAGAAGAGGTGAGAAGTTGTTGGAATACTTTGGTGTATGTCTGCACCAAGAAGAGGTCAGGAAGACCTTTTTTGGTGAAAGGTCTTCAGAAAAAACAAACAATTTGCAGACTCCAAACGTCTGCCCGCGTCTGCACGGCGCAGACAAAAGTGATCAGAAGTACTTCTGGGAAAAAACAAACACCACATTAGATTTCACACCTTCTCTCTCATCCAAGTTCTCCACAAGTGCGTTAATTTTGGGTTTATTGTCATCATTTTTGTCATTTGTTGCAGATTTTACAAGAGACTTGAGTTCTAGGTGCATATAAAGGACACTACCATCAGCACTAACTTTGAACTTTTTCCCATTTTTTCAACTCTCGAACTTCCCTTTTTTGCCTCGGGCTAAGATTTAAAAAGACAGAAAAATCCACAAGGCCCGGAAGCTCCTCCAAGAAATCCCCTGTGTAGTAGTGAAGAAAATTTTGTCATCTCCCCTAGATCTTCAATAACCGTAACCTTTCTTTTAAAATTCTCACCCTTTAGTAATGTATGTTCAGCCACCTCGCAAAAGCACTTGTCACTATTCTTGTAAAGCTTGCTTCGGGTTTCTATTGATACTCTACTCAATATACGTCTTTTTAATGTTTTAGAATCATCTATTTTCAAAAACCTCGGTCGAACAAGGTCCAAGATATTGAAGACCTCACTCACATGATTTTGGTAGAGTGTTCCAGAAAGAACCACTTTTTTTGAAGTTTCCACCTTTACAACAGACGTAAAAACATCAGTGTCCTTGTTTCTTGGAGTGTGGCCCTCATCTAATATCACAAGCGATGGGAATGTCAACAGTATTTCCTGACAGGTGGCAGAAACTGAGCTTCTGTCATTGTCACACACTATTGTGGAGAACTGTTTGTAGCCAAGAAACAGTATGGACCTCGTGTTGGCCCATTGTTTGAGCACTTCAAGTTGTTGAGTTCGGTTATTGGCTTTTTGGGAATAACAGTCAAAGAGGGGTATGTCTTCAACTTGCCACCTTTTGAACTCTTTCTTCCAAGTGGCTAGAATACCTCTTGGTAGAACCACAAGTGGTCTTGCATTTGGATATTTTGCCATAAAACTTTGGATAAAACTAATGAGCATGAACGTTTTCCTGGATCCTGGAGCATGGGTAAGGATGCAACCACCTGGATTGTCAGAAACCAAGTTATTGAGGAGGAAATTAAAGCCTTCAATTTGATGGGGCTTCATTTGCTTTTTGTGCCTAGGATGAGCAGATACTTTTTCCAAAGAGAAATCTTTTCCTGGAGTTTTCACTCCATCAAGAACAACACCAGATGCCTCTCCTGATTTATCAGATCGGCCTTCATTATAATAAGTCGTCGTACTCTTTGAGCTCTGAATTCGAACGAAATACAACATTATAATCTCATACGCAATATGTGAACATAGGTATGTGCATCATATATTTAGGAATGGATCCATGGAAAATTGTCCAACAAATCAAATATATTTTATAGATAGATAAATAAATATAGATAGTTAACATATGTCGGACCATAGTAAATGTCTAAATGAAGCAACATGATGTACCTTGGGGCGCGGAAACTCAATAATGGTATCAATACTCCGTTCAACTACCCCACAGACACGGCACACGTCCGATATCATCTTTCAATATATATGAATGGTCATAATCTTCATCCACCTTTGCATGTTCGGTGATTGAATGGTCCATATCATCATGACAGAGATAAAATAAAATTACACCTCTTGAACTTGGAGCAAAAGTAACTTTGAGTCTTTGACCATGGTCAATGAAAACTTTCTAGTGCCACAAATTTACACGAAAATCAAACTAAGTACAAAATCAGTTTTGATGCAAAGCAAATCAACCATTAAGGAACTTCAAAGGGTCTTGCTACAAAATTTTTTTTTATAAAAGCTAAAAGGCTTAGCACGTTTCACATCCCAAGGGACTATGTGAATTGTGCAGTAACAATGTGCTGACATCTGAATGCCATGAGGTTGAGGAAGCGCGGACATAACTTCATAAAAACAGATCATACAGTTTGGGTAAACAAATGTTTGTGTTCATGTGCATTGTCATTGTCATTGTGCAGGTCAAAACGGGTCAGGCTGGACAGACCTGACAACACACCTGTCCACTTTTTCTCGAATTTTGTAACTAACATGTGTAGTAAAATGTAGGTACAATAAGTATATTACTAAAGTCTAAAAAAAATTAACAATAACGTTATTTTTGCAAGTAAAATGATTTGGTAAGCGTCTGAACTCTGAACACACGTTAGGTGATTATTAACTTGTTTAATGTGTTCAACTCATTTGACCAATTTATTTCAGATGGCCTTTTATACTTTACATATTTGACTCATTACCATAAAAATATACCCCTATTGACAGGGTTTTATTATTTTTTTAATTTTTGGTAGTACATGCCACATCTAATACATGTATCAATGAAATAAACCTTTGTTCAAGCATTTTTCTCATTCTTTTGTTTGGGCATGATGTATCCTCATAGATTGTCTTTGAATTTAATAACTTGGCATGTGAGCATGCACATAAGTAAGTAATAACAAATAAAGAATACGTGTACCTTTGAGGACTCTAATCCAAAGTTCATTTCTTGCCTTATGTCAGCTAAGCCATCAATGTTGGCATCAGAATGTGGATCATTTCCTTCCATATCTGAATCAGAATCACCACCGACATATTCACCTTTCTCATGCTTCCTTTCAACATCTACATCTCCATCGACATTCTTGTCTTCAATATTTGTTGACCCAACAACAATATTTCTAGCAAAACCAAGTAAAGAATCTGCATCAGTCCGCCTCTTTTTCAACCCCTCCTTAACAGGTTGTCACAACTCACTGCTGCTACCACAACGTTTTTGCTAACCACAGTCTTGGTCTTCTTTTTAAGCTCACAAACAGGTTTTGGATTGAAAATATGAGGTTCACAGTCATCATCTTCTTCATATCCCTCATTGCTTTCCACGCGAGAGCTGTGTGAGGGATCATAATCATCCAAACATGCAGGATCATCATCCAATTCATCAACAACGCTCTGTTTGCTCACAATTTTACCCTTGTTACGAAACGAATTGGGTGTATCCTCATCTGATCCAAATCTATCCGAATTCAATTTGGATCGGATTCGGATAAATCCGAATAATCCGAACGGATATCCGAATAATCCAAATTAATCTGAACAATAATTTTTCGTTTTTTTATTTTTCCTAATTTTTGTTCCTAACATTTTATTAATTTAAAGTTAGAAAACATACAAAAGCGGAAGTAGAAATTAGTCTTAAACACAAATACAAAGTTCAAACTTCAAAACATAGTCTTCAAAATCTTCAAAATGTAGATTTAAACACAAAATCAAACTTCAAAACATAGTCTTGAACACAAAATCAAGCATCACAAAACGTGAAACCAACTAGTCCATATAAATGGGCGATGTTGAAGAATTAGGGTCTAGTGTTGATATCATGGCTCATGGGTTGAATAATACGTATAGTCTGATAAGGATTATATAACTATATTATCATATAGAGAAATAAATAAAACAATAATAATCATGACTATAATATTTGTATTTATAATTATGGAGAATATAACTAAACATAATAAGTTTTTTTTTGAACGTTGACTTTCATTAAAAAACACACGGGGGCGTCCTCGAAACAAGGACAAACACCCCTAACTTACAACATATACAAAGGGTTGTTACACCAATCCTCCCAAATCGTGTCTTTAAACTTGGACCTATTTTTAAACCATAAAAACGACATCGACTTGATAGTACCCACTACCCGCGGCACCTTGGGCTCCACTCCTTTGAAAATTTTGTCATTTCTAGCTTTCCAAATGAACCAAAAGGAAGCCAAAATGATACCGTGCACAATCTTCTTTCCCCATTTTCCACCCGAGGCCTGCTTATGAAGATCCAAAATATCCTTAGTGTGGAAAACAAAGACTGACTTTAAACCGCACCAGTTCCAAATGCTAGCCCAAACCCCATACGAGAACCCACATCCCGAAAAAATATGATCCGTAGTTTCCAAAACAACGTCACATAGATTGCATCTATCATTGGGGAGAGTTACATTTCTTTTGCTTAGAGCTTCAACCGTCGGAATCCTATCCATCTCCGCCCTCCAAGCAAACACATTACACTTTAACGGAACCCACCCAACCCATTTAAAATTATAAAACGCACCATCAGCCCGATCTTCGTAAAGCCTTTTTTTAACCTCAGCCACAGAAAAGAAGCTCGAACCGGCCCATTCCCAAACATCCTTCTCAACAGAAACATGGGCCTGGGCCAGTAAATCGGACAGCCCACTCCATTCTTCTACCTGCCGAAGGTTCATAGGACTAGAAAAGTCCACTGGAGTCCAAATACCACTAGACCTGCATTCACAAATTAGTTTCCTTTTGCTAAGGGCATTACTGTACAACAGAGAAAATTTATGCATTATAGGAACGTCCAAAAGCCAAGGATCTTCCCAGAAGCGAATGCGACTACCATCCCCTAGAATTCCTCTCATAAGGTCCAAAAACATCTTCTCCCCACATTTAAAGCGCTCACAAGACTTCACAATGTTAGACCAAACACTACCTTTTCCAGAGATCCGGGGAAGACCGGACCATCTACTTCTACCATTATGACAAGCCAAGATAATGCGCTTCCACAAGGAGTGATCCTCCACTCGAAAACGCCAAGCCCATTTCGAGAGCAAGGCTTGGTTAACATCGCTAAGCCGAGCAATGCCCAAACCCCCTTTTTGTTTAACTCGAGAAACCCTCTCCCATGAGACCCAATGGATTTTGTTTTTGTCGCATGAAGCCGACCAAAGAAATCTTTTCATAACACTCTCTAACACATCAATAATTGCAACCGGAGCTTTATAAAGGGAGAAAAAATAAATAGGGAGACTTTGTAAAACCGATTTTAATAACGTAACTCTCCCACCAATAGAAAGAAGATTAGCTTTCCAAGAAGAGAGACGCGTCTCAAAAACCTCAACCACATGTCTCCAACTATTTATTCTATTCATATTGGCACCAACGGACACGCCCAAATAATCAAAAGGAAAAGCACCAACTCGGCAACCCACTACATCGGCCAACGACATCACCTCTTCATTTAAAACCCCCGTACCATAAAGAAAAGACTTGTGAATGTTTATTTTAAGGCCCGAGCAAAGATAAAAGATACGGAGAATCCTAGCCGCTACCAAGATATTCTCCGGCGACCACTTGCCCAATAATAACGCGTCATCCGCAAAAAGTAAATGAGAAACAACCGGACAATTTTTACCAAGCGACACCCCTTCGAAAGCTCCAATTTTAATAGCTTTATTCACCAAACATGTTAAAGCTTCCATCACTATAAGAAGCAAAAACGGAGAGATGGGATCACCTTGGCGCAAACCTTTGTGACACTGAAACTCGAAGGTAGGTGACCCATTAACAAGAACCGAAGATCTCGCCGAGGCTAAAATACCTTTAATCCAAGTACACCACTTTTCCGGAAAGCCCATTTGATCCATAATAGAAAGAAGAAAAACCCAATTGACGTTGTCATACGCCTTTTCAAAATCTATTTTCATAAAGAAAACACTTTTAGCCCTTCTTTTACACCAAGATAGAATTTCGTTAGCAACTAAGGGGCCGTCAAGAATATTCCGCTCACTTAAGAAACCCGTTTGATTATCAGAAATAACACACCCGATAACCTTCTTGAGCCTTATAGCCAAGACTTTCGAAATAAGTTTGCTAATAATACCCACCAAAGTAATAGGCCGATAATCTTTTAAACCAATGGGGTTTTTAATCTTTGGAATAAGCGTGATAAAGGACGAGCCACATCCACGACTTATAGAGCCTGTTTCAAAAAATTCCGAGAATATCTTTACAAAATCCGGCTCTAAAAAACTCCAAAAGTGTCGAACAAAAGTGAAATTAAACCCATCCGGCCCCGGAGCTTTATCCTTGCCACACTCGAACGCCGCATATTTAATCTCCTCTTTGGTAAACGGCCTGGTAAGACCGTCCACCAGGTTGTCTGGGATTTTCTTCAACTCGTCGCAAATCAGCATCGGTCTAGAAGGAACATTTTCTTTAAAGTGTTTACTAAAGTACCTCAACACCTCCCTTTTAACCAACTTCGGATTCGACACCCATTCTCCATTCACCAATAAACCTTGAATAGAATTCGAAGCTTTTCTACCATTCATGATTCTATGAAAATAGGCCGTGTTATCATCTCCATATTTCGCCCAACAAACCCGAGATTTCTGCATAACATCCTTGGCGTGGAAGAATTCAATAGTCTCTATACCTTTCTTGCATTCCTGCCAAACCCACTCTTCCTCCTATAACATATCACGATGTTCCATATCAGCTTCAATCCTCTCTAAATCATTTTTCAGAATAGACAGTTCCTCCCCTTCCTTTTTTTCAACCTGTTTCTTCCAATTCAATAAAATAACTTTCAAATTTCGGAGCCTAGCAGATAACACAACATCCGCAGCGCCCGACATTTGAAAATCCTCCAGCGCTTTTGTAACCACTTGTTCACAACTATCTCTATCAAGCCACGAATTGAACCATCTGAACGGACGGGAACCAAAATTCTCGTGCACCACAGTCAAGAGAAGCGGACTGTGATCCGATAAATATTTTGGCAAAAGACGAACACACGCCTCTGGCCACCGATTAAAGAACAACGGATTAACCATGACTCTATCAATTTTGCTAAGTTTCAAAGCAGCGCCTATTTTGGTTAAACAAGTAAACATTCCCCCTTTCATACCATACTCCAACAAACCCGCAGACTCAATAAAGGAGTTAAAAACGTCCGCATCCGACTGATCAAAAAAACAATTTCTTCTATCTTCACTAAACCGCACCGAGTTAAAATCACCAAGGAGACACCACAAACCCTCTTTATTACTGATAACATTCGAAATCTGCTCCCAAAGTGGCCGTTTATTGACCAACTTATGAGGAGCATATATATTCATAATATTCAACAAAGACCCATCCTCTTTCAAATACCCACTAACAAGAAGAAAATGTTGATTTTTAAGGGTAGAAACCTTAGAAAATTTGTTAGGATCCCACATCGAAATTAATCCTCCCGAACGGCCCCTGGCTTCCACAAAATCAACCTCTACGACCGAATTGCCCCAAAACCTATGGCCAACAAACTCAGACATATCTTTACATTGTGTCTCTTGCAGCGCAACGAAAGTCACACCATTTTCAAACTTTAACCTTTTCACCCAAGAATCTTTACCAGCCACACCCAAACCCCTAATATTCAACTAAAGAAAATTCATACCTGAACCTTTTGTAACCCTTCTTCCAAAACAATATCGTTAACCAAAAGAGAACTTTCTTGGAACTGAGCACCCAGAGAAACCCCAAGTTTAATTGTCAGTTCGACCTCTGAATTAGCGGCCATCGACTGCCCCAACAACTGATCAAAAGATTGTAAAGGCGCCTGTGTTTGTCTATCCAAAGTGACATTTTGTGCGTCTCCATTTTGAAGGTTACTGGAAGAGTTTTGAGACAAAGAAGAGGGAGAATCTCTACGATTTTGGGCTAGAACCTCCAATGGATCCATAGGTCCAATAAAGACTTCTAATTCAAACGGGTCCCCACTGCTGGGCTGGTTTTTATTTTTCTTTTTGTCAGGCCCAGAGTTTGAATTGGACCTACTCATAGACCATTTAAACAAAGCCTTTTTCCTTTTTTTAGAAAGTACACACACATACCCCTTCTTCTTTGATTGTTTGGCACATGCAGTCCCTTTGTTTGAATTGTTTCCCACGTCAAAATCGCTTCCTTGATTCTCTAAATCTTCCGAAAAAACCTCTGTCATAATCTTGTCATTAACTAAATTGCCCATATTTACGGTAACGTTAGGAGTTACCAAAAAACCCGGATCGACATTAATACTTTCCGTGTTCCCCACTCCGGTGAGATTTTGGTCCCTTTCCGGCGAGGTCTCCGACGATACATCCTCTTCAACTGGACTAGACTCCGAAGCTTGAGCCGGAGTATCCTCCGTCATAAACGAATCTGTTTCCGGCTCCACGAAATCTGGCACCCAGTCACCTTGTTCTTCACATACCCAAATCCGATACTTACGGTTCTTCCAATCAAGAGTAATCTCCTCCGAAACTCTCTTCCCATCTCCCCGAAGGACACCAATGTATTCAAAAGACAAGTCACGATCAGTTTCCACAACATTGGCTTTATGAACAATCGGACCAAACGTTCCACCGATCAAGTCAAACACCGAGTTGGAACAAAGATGTAACGGAACTCCCTGGATTTTAAGCCAAGCCACTCTCTCATATCCAAAGGATTGTCCTTCCCAAAGGGAAATAGAGGAGAAAGAGTCTGTTAGGGTTGCAGCCCCGTCGTGTACTACCTTAACTTGGCTGCTGTCTTCAAAAGAGATGAGTAGGTCTAAACCTCCAAGGTATTGTACAAACGCCTTGGCCGAACAAATCGACTTGAGGATAACATAAATACTTTTAACTGCCTGGACATTCACCATCTTTGCTACCAAGGCTCTCCCATGCAATGCCTTAAAAGCGTCACCATCATCTTCCACACGAATCTTCTTCCCCACTAAAAGATCCTTGAAAGATCTGGACTCAGACACAAACGATCCGAAATTGGGCCCCCGCTGCCCCTCACTCTCTCTATTATTTGTATGATTATTATCACTATTCATATTATTCTGTTGCCTCACATTCTCTGTAGTGTATATATTATTATCATTATGTTGATGAACACTTGGGTCATGACCACCGATCTCCCCTTCTTCTAACACAAAATGAGCGACGTTAAACCAAAGCTTATTATCTCCAATATGGATCCCACGTAGATTAGCAAGTAACTCCTTTTCTTTCACATCTAACAATATGAGATTATGTGAAGCATGTATTTATTGAACCCATAAAAGCTCCAACCATGAAAAAATGTCCATACATTTTTTTAGCAGTAATTATACATGATTTCACAATAAACCAGAATTTTGTCAACTGTTTGCAAGGCAACAACCAAAATCGTGCAACTGATAAGAATCATTAATCAAAGCTTCCACACCATTGATCATCCCTTATTACTAACTGTTGCAACTGATATTTTCTTGATTAGTTTCTTTTGAGTATCTCTTGTAACCGATAGATAATTATTTAAAACTATATTAATGTTCACATTCAATGAAATTGATGGCTCGAAGTAACTGCAAGTTGATCATTCTTCAAACTATATATATCTCTTCATAAGATATACATACTAATCTCTCTCTCGTAGATTATAATCAAATCAATTACATTCAATTATTTACATAAATATATAATCTATTAGTGACCACTATAAAGTACATCAATTTTTAGTAGATAACCACATATACATTAACATACACACACTCGTACATGATTGATAGATATAATGAAAGTTAAATAATTATACAATTCTCATTTCATGTATATCATGACATCACTAGTTAAATTTACATATTAACATACATCAAAACTGGAAATTTATTTGTAACCATCAAATGAATCACATTACTCTAGTGATCAAGAAATGGTATTTCCCTCTAAAGGAGTTAATGTGACTACTTTTTCTTAAATATACAAACTAAACCATGTGACACACTTAACCAAAATGTGCTTGTGTATTGGTGTAGAATTAATCTGCTTTGGATTCCTTTTCTTCTTCTTTTTCTGGTTGTTCATCCTCAGGTGGTGGTGGTTCGGGCTGGCTATCGTCAGCGCTAGCGGCTTCACCTTCATCTCCTGGTGTTTGTTGCTCCGATTGCTCTTTCGGTGACATTGGACCGGTTTTCTTTTGGTTTGCAGCCTCAAGGACATGAGAGTAAGTACCCTTTTCCATAAAGAGTTGAGCAAAATGATGCCTACAATATAGGACACCATCAAGGGCAGCATATGATGCTTGTGTTAGTGGACACCCTCCATGAGCACATTTGAAGCAAGTCTTGTGGTATGGTTCTCCTTCCATTGTCATCTATCATCACAACACCATTCATGCATTAACATGTTATACCGTGGCGTGGAATGCATTGTTAGGGATGGAAATCGAACCCGAATTCCAACACATTTGAGACGGGTATGGGGCGGGGTAATTAGGTATGAGATTATTATTATTATTATTATTATTATTATTATTATTATTGTTGTTGTTATTATTATTATTGTTATTATTATTATTATTATTATTATTATTATTATTATTATTATTATTTTTTTGGGTTTGGGACAAGTATTAGATTTAGTGATATACCCATTTCCTGACCCGGGTATGTGGCATGTTCATGCTGACGTGGATGATGACGTGGCATGCCAGATGACGTGGCATGCCACGTCATCATCCACGTCAACATCCACTAACTGATGACGTGGCATGCCACGTCATCATCCACGTCAACATCCACTAACTGAGTTAGTTCTCAGTTAAAAAAGGTTCGTTGTCGGTCAATACGTTGAAAATTGGGATCGTTGTTGTGAATTTTTGAAGTACAGATTATTACCAGCCAATGGGTAAAAGTTTGAATTATTAAAATCCAATACCCCTATATTAAATGAAAAAGAAGTATAAGTTTCAATGCATAAAGTACAAACCTTTTCGAGAGGATAAACGGTTTTATCGCATGCTCTACATTTGTCTTGAGTTCCGCAGAACATAGAGGATAGTTTGCTTGGTGTGGTTGTCTGCGTTACAAAAGTGATTTTATTAAAATATTGTTTTTTTATAAACTAAAACAAAGTTTTTAACATCATAAAATATATGAACATACCAGTGAATGATCTTTTTCTGGTTTTGCAGCTGCAAGAATGAAGCAAAATGTTTACGGCAAATAAACATAGTAGATCTACCTTGTTCGAATTGTCATCATGAAACTACTATTCCCCTTTTTGTTTTTTACCTATTTAATGGTTTAACGCCTAAAAATTGGTTGTTAGACTATGCGTAGTGGGGCGCCACCCAACAAGAATTTTAAACCATAGCGCCCCCCACACTGAAACAGTGGGGCGCTATAGTGCCAAAAACCGGGTGAGCGTTATACACATAACGCTGGTGTTTGAAATCTTCAACCAATAGGAACGTGACACGTGGACGAGTGGGCCAAGCTTTAAACGGTCATATGACCGTTGTTGATGGTTGAACGGCTAACTTTTTTTTTTTTTGTTTATATATATATTTTGTACACAAACTATATACATATATATATTTTCTAACCAAACACACAACAAATACAATACACACACAAAATACCACATTCAGTTAAAAAAAATGGGTTCCCCCGCGTCCTCATCTGTTGCGAGAGAATACTATAAAGAGTTTTTAGCCGACGAGGGTGATTCGACAGACGAAGAGTTGGAGCAAGATGCGGTTACGAGTGCGCTTGCGCTTGCGTCGAGATATATGGAACAAACTAGTGCGCCTACCACTGCACCAAAACTTAGTAGGCAGTATTACGAACGAGATCGGGCTTCGGCAAATGCTCGATTGATGAAAGATTACTTCGATGAAAACCCCACTTACCCCGACCCAAAGATGTTTAGGCGTCGTTTCCGGATGAGCAAACGTTTATTTCTACGTATATCCGGAGATTTGGAGAACGCGTTCCCTTACTTTCAACAAAAACCGGATGCTAGGGGGAATATGGGATTCACGTCTATTCAAAAGTGCACCTCGGCACTGCGTATACTCGCTTACGGCAACGCGACGGATATCAACGACGAGTATTTAAAAATGGCCGAGAAAACATCACGCGATTCTTTGGAGTATTTTTGCCAAGGTACATAACTTTTTTATATATTTTTATATATAGTTAGATCAATTTTCTTATATATTTTTATATATAGTTAGATCAATTTTTTTATATATTTTGTATTTAATTTTTTAGGAATAATAAAGTTGTACGGAGCCCGGTATCTTAGAAGGCCCACTTGGTACGACTTACAGAAAATTTACGAGGTGCATAACAATGAACATGGGTTACCAGGAATGATGGGTAGCATTGATTGTCGTCACTGGCGTTGGTATAATTGCCCAACCGCTTGGCGAGGTCAATTCACACGTGGTGACCAGGAAGGACCATCAATTATTCTTCAAGCGGTTTGTTCAGTCGATCTTTGGGTTTGGTCGGCCTTCTTTGGCGTTGCAGGTTCATGCAACGACTTAAATGTTTTTGAGGGGTCGCCTGTTATTGAGGATTTCATTTCTGGCCGGGCGGCAAAGGCGTGTTTTTACGCTAATGGAAACTACTACCCACACGGGTACTATTTGGCTGACGGTATATATCCGAGGTATACCATTATCGCTAAGACCTTTAGTAACCCGTACGATGAAAAACGGGCACACTTCAAACAGGTTCAAGAGGCGGCGCGGAAGGACATAGAGAGATGTTTTGGGGTTCTTCAACAGCGTTGGCATTACATAAGAAATCCTGCTCGTGCATGGACCACAGACAAGCTGCGAGATGCTATGTATGCATGTATAATCATGCATAATATGATACTAGAAGATGAAGGTAAAGCGATATGCCAAAATTATGTACCGGAAGCCGTTCAGGATCTACCGCAAGCCAATCAGGAAGAAAGAATACAAAACGCATATGCACTTCGTGACCATGAAGCCCATGACGAGTTAACGGCAGATTTGGTCCAACATGCGTGGTCGGTTAGGTATATTCCAAATGAAGGCGAAGGTGGAGGCGAAGATGAAGAAGAAGGTGAAGAGGAAGGTGATGATGAAGAAGAAGAAGAGTACGATGAAAGCGGAGATGAAAATTAATATTACTTGTAATTTTTTTTATATTTATTTACCTTTTTTTGGTGTGTTTTTTAATATTATTTGTATTTTTTTTAATTTAATTAATATTAGTTGTGTGTTTTTTAATATTATTTGTAATTTTTTTAAATTTATTTACCTTTTATTTTAATTATTTTGAGTTAAAAGAATAAAAAAAATAAAATCCACGTGGACCAATCAGATTCAGGGGCTTTATACATAAAGCCCCACCACTACACCCCTTTTTCAGTTTCTCTCTCCATGCTGACTCAGCAGCCACGTGGACCAATCAGGATGGGGGGTTTTATACATAAAGCCCCCCACTACACATGGTCTTAGGCTATCTCTTATGGTTTAACTAAACAGTACATAAGACAATCTACCACGTAAACAATGGGCTTTAACTAACTCACTCTTTAATAACCGCATTTTGGTTTAACTAATACGCAAATAAAAGAAAAAAAGAAAAAGAAAATTGATAACTGGAGAGACACTGCAAGACAACACGGTCCCCACCTTAACTCTCTCATGTGCCCGTTAGGGGGCTACCGCCCCTTTTAACGGTAGGGAGGCGATGTCCCGGCGCATTTTAGTGGTTTGATCTTTTAACATAGTAATAATAATATGGTTTAACTATAAAGTGCATAAGACGATCTACCACGTAGACAATGGACTTTAACTAACCCACTCTTTAACTATCGTATTTTGGTTTAACTAATACGCAAATAAAAGAAAAAGAGAAAAGGAAAGTTGATAATTGAAGCAACGCTACAAGACAACATTATCCCCACCTCAACTCTCTCATGTGCCCGTTAGGGGGATAACGTCCCTTTTAACGTCAGGGAGACGATGTTCCGGCATATTATAGTGGTTTGTTCTTTTAAATAGTAATAATAACACCGTTATCATTATATATATCAAATCACATAATCATTTTACCATAGTTAAGTTTAGTGTCTTTGGTTTTACCCACCAAAGTTTCCCTCAAGTTTTAAATTTGTCATTTATGCCCCTGCTTTCTAAGCACCTTATAAAATATAACTTTGAACCTAGAATTTCTAGTAAGTGTCGGTAAACATTCAAGTTCAACTACGCTTTACGCCACATGAGTCATCTGGTCTTATAAATTTGTGTTTTATGTTTTTCGTGGTTTCAATTTGCTACCTAACACGGTTTTACACCTACCGTCCCACAATGCGGACCTAAATACTAGTTCTCATTAATTAATATTATTGCATAAAAGAGTTTTAAAGATTAAACAGAAAACCTAGGGATTAAATCGTTAGTGACTTTTCGAATTGATAGGATTTAACTTGGGGTGATTACAAGTAACAGAATAATTTGGACCCGTAAATAAAAGTTTAAAGTAAACTTTTATCAGAAAATAAAAGTCGATGGTTAGCCAAATTTTTTTTTTTCATTTTGTAACTAATTAAAAAACTCACTTGTTTGAAAGTTTTTGCTGAAATTCCCAGATTCCTTGAAAAGTTGTTCAAAATGTGTCTTGCAATAGAGGACTCCATCCATGGAAGAATAGTTGCTCATCTGCCAAAACAAGTTTATATCAATTTCATAATATAATGTTAATAATCATAGATTATATATTATTTTTCATGTTTATTTACAATTTCTTGCATGAACAACAATAACAAAAGAGACCAAATTAAATGTGAGCCTTTGGGCATGCAACTTAGTTGGTTTAAGGGTGGACGGGGTGCTTTGCACCCTTATCAAAAATACAAAATGTGTTATTCCGGTTACAATAAAGATACGAGTTAGTAACAGGTTGAAGACTTGAATCAATGTAATTAATATCGAGTTAATCAAGTTACGTAACATAATTAAAACACGAACCACGAGCATTCCATTGCAATGGCTACATCTGAAGCATGTTTTATGATACGTGACTCCATCTGCCGACAATAAATCAATAAAATAAACCGTTTTATCACAAGCTTTGCATTTGTCTAAAGTCCCCGTGAACGACATTTTCTTGGCTTTTGGTTTTGTTGTTTGGTGTTTCGTAACAAGAGTAAAAGTTGTTAACAATAGAAAAGGAATTGAACCCAACAAAGATGGGTTGCCAAACAATTAAAGATCAATGTTAACTAATTGAATAAAGTCCTTTCCTTTTGAATGGATAAAAAGGATACAAATCACACAAATATACATTTGGTTTTATTGTTCACAGCGTTTTAGAGGTTGAAATCTGAATGAATTTAAAGTGCCAACACGTGACTGGAGATTTTGATCAATTTTGAGAAATTAACGGACAACTTGTTCGACTTTTTGATGCAATAAAATTAGGATGGGTTTTTCTATACTTATAAAGATTTTTTTAATATAGTTTTATTAAAATGCATATATCAAGTCTACCTGGGTTTTCCTCCCACTATGTGTTACGCCAGAGAGTTCTGCTCTTGTGGCTTCACAACGACAGTTAAGTGGCAGTCGGCGATATTGTTTCCCGAAGGAACGCCCGAACCAAACTTTAAAGCCAGCGTGAGCACGGTTAACACAACATAGTCTAGCCAAAGTAGGGCAACAAAACTATCTAATTTAAAGAGTGCGATGGCCAAACACAGAAAAATATCGTTCTAAAAAAAGTAGCAAGTGCTTGATGAAAACTATTTATTATGAAGTTTGCTTTTCAAAAAAAATAAATGTTTATTGTCTTCTGAAATAAGTAACATTTAAGCTTCGAACCGGTTATCCAACAAATCTTACTTTACTTGCTAATAATAAGATCAACAGTTCGAATACCACCTCTACAACAACAAAAGAGAAGAAAGATTATCACCTCTACATCTTATTTTGTTAAAATAATAAAATAATAAGGCTATTTGTTATGCACTTATGCTCTCGTATTTTTTTTACTCCATGTCACTGTCATGTAGACATTAGCTCCCACTCACTTATTTTCACATTTGTGTGTTATGGTCTTACAAGGTTTCATTACCCACTACTAGTTAAAATGATCTTTAAGTTATATAATAAATAAAACTAAAAAAAAATATTTGTGGGTGAGAATGTTTTTTATTGGTTATTGAAATTAAATCACCTCCACTTTTTGGGATGTTGCAGGGATGAGGGGCGTGAGCCCATCCACGCCTTGAAACTTCACAACAAGTTTCACGATCCTTGACACGGCCTTTGGACGGCGTGACTCGTGAGACCGTAACACATAGACTAAGCAAATAAAGAGTAGTAATAGTATACTCGAAATTTTGTTTCACCTGCAAACTTGTATGTATTTCCCATAACGCAAGTTTTTTAATATAGGGGCGTGCTAAAGGAATTTTGTTATGTACCACCCACGTAGGCCATGCATTATTCATATTGTTCCCTTACCCCACGTAGTCTACTCCATGCATCATGTCTTCTAATTTATTTCCTTTATTTACTCCATGTTGCAGTATGTTATTAATATTAGTGGTTTAGTGCTAGGAGTTATTTAATTTCAGTTTAGTTATGTAAGGCTATATAATAGCCACTAGGTTTCATTATGGATTATGAATGAAAAATGTTAAGAGAGTTATCTCAAGTCTAGTATTCTCTCTATTTTCTTTGAGGTTTACCCACTCTAAGGGTTATTTATCCAATCGATACACATCACATTTAAACTTTACGATTGCAATACACACAATATCTTTTTCTAGTGTGAAACTCGGTACAGAGCTGGTCTTTTGGATCTGATTCTTTCTCAGAAGTACATTTTGGAGATCTTACCCAAAGCTGGTCTTTAACAATCCAAATCAGTCAACTCACCATGTTCAATTACAGTTCCTCTGACACTTGGTGATAGTCCAAGTTTTGATAACCCTGTTAGGTATCGACAGATTATAGGGGATCTTCAATACGTCACTTTGACACACTCTAATATTGCCTTTGTTGTTAACAAAGTGGTGTTTTGAGTGTTTAATTAAGGGATGATTACTTTACAGGTTTAAAGAAGAATATATGAAAGTGAAACTACCCTATATACTTATTTTAAACTGAATGAAACATTTTCCATAAACATAACACTATAAACTAATCTGTTCAAGAAACTTGAAGCTCGCAATACAGTTATGTTAAAATCAGTTTTGTATCTCATAATAAGACCAACAGTCATAGCAGTTGGAATGGTGCATCAAGTACAGTAACCCAATGGCAAAAAAAAAAAAATATTACCAAAAAACACTTGCCACAGTGTGCATAACCCCACAGCCTACCATCTGTGTATGAAAGTCAAATGATGACTTATAAATACTACACAACACTTGGATCACATGGGCAGCACAACTTCTTGGCACAGTATGAGATCAGATATAGTTTTACCATGCCTGTCAATTCTTCTAGAGCAGTTAACACCGCCATCTAGAATGTTCCTCACAACAACGTTTAACGAAGAGATACCTCGCACCTCATAGATCTCCACACTAACATGTTCGTCGACCCATTTGTCTCTCATTTCTACATCATCTACTTTCGGGAAAGATGATTGGTTCAGAAGAGGTGAAATGACTCTTTTTACCCAATCTGGTGTTATGACGGTTTTGAGACGTTTAACGTCTGGGGCAAAATGTGGGATTATGGAGAAGTTTATGTCATTACCTTTGTCACCAGCTCTGCTATGGGCTATGTCATAGAGATGGAGCTTTTGGTTTGATGGTGCAGGTGAGGAGAGAATCTCGGGAGATAAAAACTCGTTTAGATTATTAGATTTTGGTTCTGTAAGGAGCATGTCGATTTGATTGTTTGATTTTGTTGGTTGGTTTTGCTTTGCTGATATTTTCCAGTAGATATGCTCACGCCCAACCTGCTCATTTAAACAAATAAATGATTGTCATTAACTTACAATTATGGTCCTATAAAGTGTTTGTGTAGTTCTAATCATCTTAATATTACATATTAAATATTTGACCCCTCAAGTGAACAGACTTGAAAAGGACATAATTGTGGTTCAAAAAATAGGGGCATGTGACATGTCCATGGATAACGAGCGAAGGACTAGTAGAGGTGGCCAAGTGGGCATGTTTGGGTAACGGGTCAGGACAAGTTTGCGTTGAAACAGAGGAACTGTTTTTGTAGGGTTGGGTTGACCTGCTGACACTTTTTTTGTAAATACGTAGTGCATTAATTGTTATAAACAGAACTTAGAATTGTAATTTATCTAATCATCTGAATAGAACAATTTAGGTGGTCAGATGCACTAAAAATAGACTGCTCAAGTTTCAACCCGTTTAATATGTTTTCCTTTTAGTTTTGGCTAACTTTTCTATTTGACATAAAAACAAATACCAATTGACCCATTCTTGAGTAAATGGGTCAAATTGCCACCTCCACAAAGGAGTTTTTCACTATACAAAGAATGCTAACGAAACCTGATATCCCTAACCAAAAAGCAAATAGAGCATTTCTATAGATTATAGATGGTTAGGCGATTAAGCTAGGGACGGCTAGGTGATTTTATATTTACGCTTAAAAATTAGTTAATCAAGAACAGAGTATAGGAAGGGACCATACCAATCCTTTTTCAAGCAGGATCTCTTTCTTGTGGCCCGTGCTGCATGTTATGATACAAGAGTGTAAGAGTTATATGCAATAGAAAATTATTAAGGCCTTAGTCATTTACTCCATTTAACATTTTCGTTTTTATGGGTCCTGTTAACATGAAGTGAAAAATATGTGATTAAGGGTCCTGTTAGTATGAAGTGAAAAATTGGTCAGACCTGATACCACCACCACCAGCCGGTCCATTCGTGTAGAGAGCCATGAACTCCTTGGTGAATTCAATAGCATGTTTTTCATGCTCAAATAATCCATCCATTCTTAATCGGATGTCTTTGGTCACTAAGGTGGTATCTTCAAGACAGATTGCTTTGAGGCTGTCTAATCCGATTATATAAGACATTATACGGGCACTAGTACCCGGACATACTTCTTCCATCCATGACCTCACCTACCAAAATAATAACATACAATTATGTCACATATGCAGTAGGACCATATTCATTATATATGGAGTTCAAAATACCAAAAATTCAGCAGCTTTAGCTCTTTCCAGGCATTTATATCCACCATATGATATCTCTCCCCATCCTTTCCATCCAGCTTCCTGAAAGCAAATACATGACATAAACATGATTCTGGTTAACCCTTGTGGATTCGTAACTAACAAACTGATTAATCATATATTACAATGATTAATATTTAAGAATGTCTAAATTGTTTATAATGTTATTTTAAAGGCTTTAGTTTATAAATTACATAGAATGAGATTCAGGATTGAAAATTTATCAATTACGTAGAATGAGATTCCGGATTGAAAATATAAAAAAAAGTTTCCAATAATACCTTTGAAGCCAGTGCTAAAAGATTATCGGGTACAGATGTTGCAGCTGGTTTTGCTCCAGCACAAACAACTTTATTGGTTGATAATGAATGAAATGAAACGTCTTGGAAGTCTATAACCTGCTTCCAGAATGTTCCAATTAATTTATTTATTTATGTATTTAATTTATTAATAAAATATACTGATGTGGAGATGCAACTCACCACATCTGGGGTAATATAAGCACCTGGATCCCCAACCTCATAAAGAAGCTGTTGAGCACAAGTACTGTAATTTAACACACCACCACTCCCCTCTGCTTTTGCTACACACACGTTCCCATCGTAACTAACTTCAGCAAAGGGAAGAGAAATATCCAGAAGATTTGCACAAGATATGTCTCTGTATTTGTCTCCTGCAATCACAATATTAATAGAGTATGCATCTCAAGTTCTCAACCTTCAAGAATTGTAAGAAGAGATATATTTGACTTTTGAGGTCAAAACATCAAATCTTCAACTTCACACTAAATACGGATCCCTGGACTTTTGAGTATATTGAAAGTATATTAGATGGTTATAACAAACTATAAACAGAAACGATTTCGGGGACTAGTAGTTTACCAAAACCCATACAGTAATAGGTTTGACCTTATAAGTCAAAGTGTATGCATTTAAAAGAGAGAAGATATAGAAAACTAATATTTATTATAGCACCTACCTGGATGCATAAAATATCCTCCAGTGAGTTGACAGCCACATTCTAGCAGGTGTCCAGCCAAAGAGCCCTGGGCTAGCAACTGGAATTCATCCCAGTTCCACCCTAGTTCATAAACCTTGAAAAAAACCAAAAAGATGATGATTTAATTTAATCTGAACATCCCATATTCTCTTTACTTATGTATTACAGAATTCAAAAATTATTAAGGGCAAATTTCTTGATAAACATGTCATTTAGAAGGAAAGCATCATTTTATACCATTGGAGCTAGAAATAAGGCAGCATCAGCAACCCTAGAAGTGATGACAACATTGGGATTGTACTTCTCAAGACACTCCACAATAGGAGCCGCCCCTAGATACATGCTTATACCCTGTATGCATCATCCAAGGCGAAAAAAGAGGGAAATCATATTTGTAAATATCAATGTGCCAAAAGTAGGAGAATAGGCAATAATAAGTCCAATTGTTCATGTGTTTTAAAAAAAAAAAGAATTTCACTTGAGGCTATCCTATACTGTCAAGTCACGATGTTCAAATTTGTTGCTAAATGCAGATACAATATAAGTGATAAGAGTACTGAAATCTTACATCGTTTGCATTTCTCAAATTAGAATCAAGACCTGAATGTGTGTGTCAAATTCAGATATGGTCAATGCCAATGGCAAAATGGAATAAAAAAATAGATCAATTTCACAAATGTAAGTTATAAGAATGACGTGAGACCTGCTTTGGCAATATCAAACTGGTGAGCTACACCCACAGTGATCTTAATACCCAATCTGCTTGCAATTTCCAAGACCTTTTCCTGAGCAGCCAATGCATTTGCTTTCAAGAAAAACATATTTGCATTAAAAAAAGCGAACAAAATGCATAGGCCAAAACGATGAGGACTAGCATACAAAAGACTTAAGAATACAGAAGAACATGATTAATGTTGCTTACTTGCACCCATGTTAGTAATAATGCAGACTCCTTTCTCAACAGCCAAAGGAAGGAGCAATTGCATCCACTCTGTAACTGATTAATCACAGACCAGTAACAGAAAATGGTCAATGAATATGCAATGTTCCTCTATCTACAAAATAAGAATCTTTTCGTTAACTAATTAATAACCTAAAGCACGCATGATAGTTAATTTATCCACGATTCCATTTATTGAACTCTTGAAAAGGAATTTCCACCATTCTATGAGCTTCAACCATTCTAGAATAATATATAGTGGGACATAAGGACCAAAGTTAAAAAGGGCGATGAAAACATACTACGGGGGTCAAAACCTTCACCGCCTGACAACACTGCCTGGTAGCGGTCGGCAAGGGTGCGTTCTGCTAAGCATTCGAGTACAAGATAGTTAAGATCGTCAACTTTTTGAAGTAACTTAAGAGCTGCTAATGGTCTATCACCACCAAAACCAGCACCACAGCCAACAAATACTTTTTCCCTTCGCCTCACCGGGTTCAGTCTCTGCATTTCAATACCAACTTATCGTAATAAGCTAAAAACTTTCAATCTAAAACACCAACAAAAAAAGAATAACAAGCTAAAACACTTTATTAAAGGTTACCAACCAGCTTGATCTCACAGTTACGAGTCTCGGGTTCACCAATATCAATGCATCCATCTGACTGCTGCAATAATATTCAGGTGAGCTTCTATTACTTAAAAATTTTCTAAAATTACAGCATTTCCAAGAACTAATTCAAAATAATAATAATAATAATAATAATAATAGTAATAATAATAATAATAATAATTACAATTTGTTCAACTCATAACAAGTTGAGATAACAAACACTGTGCCCTTTGATTAACGTTATCAAACCCTAACAAAGTTGGTGTTGGTATATCGTGGTCAAAATTGGGACGTAATATGTAGAATCAGACGATCAACAAATGTATACCTAATTATTACAAACTAATACCGGATAAATACGAAATTCAAGTGTGGAAATTATTTTTATAGCTGATTAAAGCATAAATACAAGATAGAAAAAAGTATAAGAAGAGAAAACAGTGAGCCTGCCTGAGGGTTTCAAAATAAAGGAAATTGAGTAATGTTAACTGTTAAGAGTAGGAAAACGTACTGGTTTATAATCTTCAGCCATAGTATATGTATAGATGATTAGTTGTGGGTTAAGTAAATGCAAAGGTAGGGAGTAAGTTTGTTTGTTTTATACTTGACACAGATGATCCAGCTGAATGAAGAAGATTATGATGATCAACAACTTTCTATTCAATCATGTAAACCCCCTTAGCTACTCCATGTTTACTTTTATGGCCTAATCTTTCTATTATACTACTACACTAGTGGGATGTCCGTGCATTGCGGCGGGGACCAAAACATTTTGATTGATGAGTGCACAAGTTGTTGGTTGGTGTGGTTCGGTTTTGAGCCATAACCATAACCAAGAGTCCAAGACCAAAACTTCTGATTAAGATAGACCAACTGGATTCAATTAATTCCGTTTAGTTAACCAGTTATGAACATTGGACCCAACAGGTTTTTGATTAATAACCGAAAATTTGACTTGAATTGAAAATGTTGACTTAAGTTGAGGTACTTAAGAAGAAGAACTCATTATTATTAATTAATTTTTTTTGTTATTGTCAACTTCTTTTTTATAAATCTTTTTTTAAGCAAGACTGTAAGAAATGTTATGTCAACCTTTTGATGTGAGATTGGTACAATTTCAAGATTTCATATTTATAATTTGAAAAGTTCGAAACTCCTAAAATGAAGAGGATTAATTCAATGTTTGTTGAAATTGGATAACAAAGACCTTGTTATCAAAACATCCTACATAAAGTAAAATTCAAGCCAATTGCTTAAATACATACCCAAAAACAACTATAAATTTTTAAAACAAAGAGTAAAGTATTGAAACTCAAAATAATCAAACGAAACAATATTGATGATTCTTGCCTCAGACTACAGGGTGTGGTCATGCCTATGAGGAGGCATGAAACAACATATGACATCTACCTCAACGTTGAGGACATGGAACGACAAGGGCCAAAATACGTGAGGTTATGGTGGCTTGGACGGTGGACGGGGGTTGACTGCCAAGTCAACTCGGTTCTTTGTTTATTTTTTCATTTGTCTTTTAAATAAACAAATAAACTAAATAAAAAAACATTTATATTGATAAAACAATAACATTACATAAAATACAAAAAGAACAAAAAGTAAAAAAAAATAATTAAAAAACATAAATTGAGACGGGTGGGTTTCCGGCACGGACTTGGCCGTAGAACGGGAGGTTGTTGTCTGATGTTTTGAAGTGGAAATTGAGATAGTGGATGCTTAGTTGTTGAAATTGAGGTATGTAAAACATACCGCCGGTTAGAAGATGATGCGTGTATGCCGCTAAATCGGTGCATTTACCCAGAAGTTATACATTGCGGTTTTGTGACAGAATAGGATTCAGGGATTTACCTCAGCTGAATGGTTTGTTTCAAAGTTTCGGTCATGGAGATTCATTTTTGCTTGGAAAAGTAGAAGTTTTTATAAAATTTGAAGTGAAAAAGAGAAAACATGTGAAAACTTGGTGAAATTGGGTTGGATTTATATATAGTTGTATAACTAGATTTTTAAATAAAAGAAAAAGGAGCCATTGTCAAAAGGCTATTTTTCATCCACCACCCACGACCCACCACATCACCGAGGTAGCTTGCCCCATGCCGGTGGAAATTTCTATTGGTTTTTTCCCATGCCGGTCTCAACGCTGGACCTGGGGTGATGTTAGTGATGCGAAGGGGCTTCACACCACTCTCCCATGCCCCCACATCGTACAGCCTTATTGAAGACTTAATATTATTCTATTTTATTGTAGGGTATGGTTAAAGTTTTGTGTTGATTACCAAGAGTTGCAAAGGTCACTTCACCCCAAATTCCTAACCGTAATCGTTTGAATGCTTTATCTTTTTCTAATAGTTGGTACGTCGCTCCTACATTTCTAAGACTGATGATATCTTTTTATAACATAATATGTTTGGGTCAGCCGGTCAGTATACAAAGTCGTTTGACTCCTCTCCTGTTGACCATTAGGTTTGCTAGCGAAGTGATAGAAGAATATTAAGATGGATCAACTTATAGACTTCGTAACCTACAGCTTTAGTTCTTTATGGTGCTAGACTTCTCTTTTGTTTTACACAAACGTACAAACATGTGTATGTTTAAAACAACTGCATAATTAAGAAGAAAGTTATCTCAAATAACAAAAGTCAACCATGAATGAAAATTGTTGCAATTTTGATTACCATCCCATCCTTTGGCTAAATGATGCAAGTCTCCTATAAGATACATGTTCCCATTGTCTACTAGAAATGCAATACAAGTGCATTCATCTTATTCTGAATTTTACATAATTACCAAAACCAAAAGAACCCGTCTCTATGCATATATAAAGCAAAAATATTGCATACAATGACTTTTCTTCCCGAACCTTACGGTGTGGAAAATCCGAAAGCAAAATGAGTCGGGTACTTCAGGCCTGCTTGTTGAGGAACAGAGTAGTACACTGGCTCAGAGTATCATCAGGGCTCTTAACTGAAAAGCAAAGAATAATCAGTTGACATATTTTAGTGCACTCAACCTAAAACCAGGAGTATATGTTAGATTTGGCGATGAACATTTCTAAGTTTGACTTGGAAAATAGTTTAAGAAATATGTTCACCATCAGCCATGACTTAAATACGCTTCAGGAACAGCCAGAGGTAGCAATTCTGACCAATGGGCTGAATAAAAAAGATAGCTAAAAGGGGAATGGGTCAAACAGGTTGTAAAGCCACTGAATGTCTGTTTTTGATGTATGCAACCCCCTAAACCGTGTTATCGATTGATGAGATAATATTTAACTAACATTATTTTTTTATAATCATAATTATTACATTAGCTATGTAAAAAATTGTTAGCAGGTCAACCCAACCCGGTCGCATTTGGCCGATTACCCAACATGTCTGACCCGGCCATCCAGCCTGCCTCTAACAGTGACAAAGAAGAAGACATTTAATCTTTATTGGTTATTTGTAACAATGACAATAAGCAATTAGTAACTGCCGGAACAGGTAGGATGCAATCTTCATGGAATAGAGGGATTATATGATCTTTAGCTTGAACAGGAAGAGTGTAAGACTTTATAAACGATAAATCAAACTAACCTGTGTGACCAAGAGTTCGTTCGGATTCATAAATCTCATGATCATTTCCACCCTATCAGAAAGTTAATTAACATATATTCAAGTTTCAGATAATACAAATGTTATTGGTTTGTCAAAAATATTTTTAAACCTAAAAACCAAAAAAACGTAATGGAAGATAAAAAGAGCAGCTACCTTGTAAGTCTTATCTCCAAAGAAGTGAATCTCTTGAAATTCTTCCAAGTATTTCAAACAATAAGTTTTGTCCCAGCCTTGGGGGAAGGCCTATTAAAAGCATTTTCCAAATAAGAATAACCAAAAAAGAAATCATAATCGCATGTGTTTTTATTAGTAAGAAGTTACTCACGTCAAAGCTAATTTGGCCACCAATGGAGAACGTAAGTTTAAGATGAGCAAATTTTTCCCGAAGGACTTCCACCATTTTCGTGCGTATATTATGAACCTGAATTGTAATGTATAGTAAATTCAAGCTGCTAAAATAAACTTGTGTTCCAAATGAATAAAAGTTTTGTACCTTATCATATCTCTCGAATTCATCTCTTTCTTCTTGACTGCAGTTTCGCCCAATTGGTGAAACATTAATCATCCCACTTCGAAACTCAATGAAGGTTCCCCTATAATTAAGATTTAAGAGGTTCTATTATGATGCTAAAAAGATAACTAATTGTTGCAATAATGTAGGTTTTCACTCACCTTTTTATTGGGATATCTAAGTCAGCAATGTAATGAAGGGTAAAATTTACAAAGTCCTGCATCATGGCGTGTATGTTTAATCATTACAAATTAAAAACTACAGAAGACATGATAACATTTTATGTTGCATATCATTTTGATTATTTAGAGTAAAAATATCAGATTTAGAGAAGCACGTGAGATACTGAGATTTCCTTTTCTTTTGTTTTTTGAAAACTGATTTTTAAAATGAATGCAAATTACCTACCAACTCTTTAGGTGCTTATGCTTCAGTTAAATGATTATCAAATTTTGATATTTCAGTTCACAGTGATCCAATTATCCAAACACCCCCTACATTTCTAAGAACACTTTGTAGATCTAAAAAGAAACAGAAGAAAACTCTTTACCTTGATGTTTTCCTCCCCAAGAAATTTCTTCAGGCTCTGCACAAGGGAAGAACTAAACAATAAATAAAAATACGGTACATGAAGAATATTAGTTTCTAAGATCTATAACATGTGTAATGAATGAATAAACAGTAAGTTTCTTCTGGGAAAGATTAGATATGATGTTTTTTTATGTTTTTAAACAGCACCTGTGTTCCAACTAGCTTTCCATCCTTGTAGGCCACAAGACCGTTCTCAGCAAACACATAATCATAGTCATTAATAACTGCATAGACATAGAAGCTAGATGGTTACTTATGAAATATTTTTTCAGAATATCTTATTAAAGATGCTATCAAAGAAGCAATGGCCCTTTTGCAAAATAAAGAAGAAAAAGGTGACATAAACAAGAGAATCAAAGACTTTATAAAGGTGGTCCTCAAGAACTCGGGTCAAAAGCACTGATAAATATTTTATATGATCAGCAGAGAAATACATCAAAAGTTTTTATATGTTAAGATTAACTGAACTTCAACATTACTGTGTTCATTATAAATAGAAGAAAAAAAGAGCACACAGTTGACCTGTTGACCCTAGCTGTTCCGAGATCTTAACAAGATCAGATCCTCCAACAACGCCAACATTAACAACCTGCAAGCAGGAAATAACCAAGACACTGATTAAAGTGAAATAGCAAAAAAATAAGAATATAAACCCTCCCATCCCCACTCAGAGAAACATCAAGATTGCAGGACATAATAATTCAGGTACCTTCCGCAAATCCTGCATGAACTTCAACATCTTTGGAGTGACCCCCTGCAATTCCGAAGTTCTTTAAAAACAAAATCCGTTGCGTTTAAAAAGGAATACTTCGTACTCAATGATGGTATATACATATTGTTTGGTCAAGTACCAACTTTCAATATTTACTTTTATTAAGATATGCAAACAGAAGCATAGGTATGCACTTGCTTGACAGGATAACAAATGCTAATCTAATCTTGTTGCAAAACAAGTCCCTCAGAAAGTTGTTCCAAAGTACTAGACTTTGTACAACAATACCAAGAATAGCAGGAAGTTGTGTGAAAAGGCTTATACTTACACCCCCTAGCCTTCTGCTATATGACCTTTGGTCTAATGTGCAAAAATTGTATTTGATTTCAAATTCATAGAATCATGTCTCAAGAAAAAATGATAATTTATAATTCAATGTGCTTGCATAAGTGCACATTTATTCTTATATATCGTCAAATATTAAATATAGAGCGCGTTCACCCAATAACTTCGATTATAATATGAATTAAAGCTCTTCATAGTATTATCGCTCAGTTCTTACATAAAATGTTATTCAACATCAAGATTCAATAATATTAGCAAATAAAATTATATTTAAAGGAAGCTTATTGGACTCTTTGAATGCCATAGTCATTGAAATAAAGGTGTACCTTCCTTGGAGCAGTAAGAGTGCCATCCACATCAAATAAAGCAATTAAACCAGAATTTCTCAAAGCCATCCTCAATCAAAGTCTTGCTGAAAAAAAAAACACATAAATATACAACAAAATGAATCAAGTTCTGTAGAATCAAAGAAGACGCAACAATCATGAATCGTAATAAACCAACCAAATTCTGCTTGTGTGCTATGCTCATCGGTTATGGTACTATGTTTTTAGATCCACAAAATTATTCAATCCAATGGATAGATGTACAACCGCTAAATAATGACAATGCAGTTGGATACAAACCCACGGCAACTCATGTCAGCATTAATGCTTTTAATACTACACTCTAAAAAAGAAGGTAGCTTATCCAGATTTTCTATATTTATCATTTGATCTGCAAAGCATTTAGATTTCACAGTAGGGTGTGTGATTTCATTCATGAGTCCATATGAACCATGAGTCCAATAGCTCACAACCTGTCATTTGTGTACCTAGATCTATAACTCTATACAACTTTCGCTCGAAAGAATAACTGTAGCAAAAGTTTCCAAACCTCGCCTCTACTCTGTTGATTTTGTAGCTCCCTCACTAACTATATATGAAAACAGATTTTATCAAAAAGAACCCCCCCCCCCCCCCCCCTTTCATTTTTACGCATCAATCATCTAAGTTTTTCCAATGGGGCATAAGTGATGATTGGTGAACCAAACTTGGGACTTCAATTAATATACTCAACTTAAATCTGAGACGGAATGAAGCGGCGTTTCACCGTCGTCGGTATATTACATAGATCTATATCAGAAACTAATCAAGTTTAAAAATGAATGAAAGCCCCAAGTAATAAATTTTAACTCAAATTCTGGTATTCCTTTCCAAATGCTATATGAACAATCAAATTAATAACATATATGAACAACAATAGCCCTACAATTCAAAATTGACTTGAACTTCAACTGATCTACTGAAAAAGCTAGTAAAATGTTCCAAATTTCACTAACCTAAGCATATACATTGAATCAGGATACAATGTTGTGATTTAGTTGATGAGATAAGTTATAAAACCCTAGTCTACTGGACCAGATACATATATACATACATACATAGTAGATCAATGGTGGAAATTGGAAAAGGTTGAGAAGGAAAGCATACCGTACAGATTGAAGATAAAAGATGAAGAATCTTGTTGTGGAAGTCGAAATGCAGAAAGGATGTTTAGATCTGATTGTGATGGATTATTATGATATAAATAAGGAGAGATTACTCCAGTGAGACTCAAAGGTGCAGACTTAACCAACTGCTTGCTTGCTTACAGTTACTTGTACCAGATTTAACCAAAGAAGAAGAGATTTTTCTTTTTTCTTTTTTTTTAAGAAATAAAAAAGAAAAATCTTTTTATAGTGATGAATGATGATGATTTTGTGTTGTTACTTTTCAAAAAAAATGATTTTGTGTTGAATGTTCGAAACTTTTTTTTAATAAATTACCTCTTCCGATACTTGTATTTCAGGACAAAGAAAATTACATCAAGATAACAGGTAGACGGGCAACAAATTGCACAGTCACCCCTTTTCGGTTAAAATTGTGCAATTCTTGAAAAAAAATATAAATTAACTAAATGGGTGTTTCTTTTTATTTAAGCTAGGTTAAATATGTGAAAAAACATTATAATATATCGAGTAAACGTCTTTACAAACCACCACATACGAGAGGAGGGAAGCCTAGGACACACATCATCACAAGGCAAAAAAGGTTATCTTCACGAACCACCAAAGGGGGGGGGGGGGGGGTTTCTATGACGGATGATGAGAGAGGGTGTGTGTGTATCCAGAAGTTCTTCCCTTGGGAGGGAGAGTTATGAAATAAAATTCTCTTTTCCTATAATTGACATGGAGAATTATTTTTTCTTTGTAAAACGTATATTAATTAATGCTTAAGGAGAGACTAAATAAATACTTTAAAGTAATTTAACAGCATAAAATAAAATTATAACTTTCTTTAGAGTGTGTTTGGCTCTTCTTATCCATTTCTCCTTTTTCCTTCTTCAACCTCAAAAGTTAGTTAATCCCAAAAGTAAGAAATTGTAACTTATGACTTTTGCTCTCATTTCTCCTTTTCCAAAGCCAAAATCTTTTAAAAAGTCCTTTTCAAACAAATTACCCAAACACTTTTTTCTCCTTATCTCCTTCTTGATTAAGTTAATAAGTCATAAGGAGCTCACAAATGGTTATCCAAACATGCTCTCAATATCTAAATCGTAAATGATCCCTGCAATGTACCAACCCAACCAGCATCTCCCTATGGCCTTCTGCCTAAACGGTACTCTTTCATGGCTTCAGGTTTTACAAGATTGACATAAACAATTTAGGATATATAGGAAAAGACAATTTTATTTCATAACTGTTCTTCCCAAGAGGGGGGAGGGGAGGGGAGATTTCTATGACGGATGATGAGAGAAGGTGTGTGTGGATTCTTTTATTGTTTAATATAAAAAGAAAAATCATATATTATATTAAGCAAATAAAGTTAAATTAAATGAGATGTAATTTTATATGATCCATTAGACTATCCGGTGTAGGGGCGGCAAAGCCCCGTCCAGCCCGGCTTGGCCCGTCTAACACCGCCCCCGACGATCCAGAACCGTTGAAACTGTCTGAAAATGGACGTTGAAGACGGGAGCTGTGATTGACTGCTTTGTGTTAAGACGGGCCCCTCTCCAATCCCCCTTGTTTTCCCTCCTAATTAAAAAAAAGTCACCAGAGGAATTTAAAGTCCATTGATCTTTCGAGGTTGAAGATGATGTACTTGAGTTTATTTCATATTTTCAGTTAGGCCCCTGAAGTATTAGAAATTAAAAATTGATATTATTTTTCTTGTTTACTACGGTTATTAATTTATATTTTAAATTATTTAAAAATTAGAAATTAAAAATTAAATGTTTGACCAATAGGGATGGAGGACTACCCAAGAAATACTGCCTTCACACTCTTGGGTAGTCCTCATGTTGTCACATTTTAAGAGGAAGATCCACAATTTACTGACATGTCAGGTAGTCCTTTCAAGACTTGCCTCTACCACACCGGATAGTCTTGAAGCTTAAGAAAGTTGCCAACCAAAAGGAGAAAACTGAATATGCCTTAATTAGGATTAGTGCTTAAGTGGTTAAGTAAATTGTATCCATTGACTCATTTCAAATATTTTAATTGAGCCTTTTATAAGTCTTTATAAAATCCAAAATCATTCGTCCAATTTGGCCCACTTGTGGGCAGTGCAAAAGTGGGTTAGATATAGTTAGTTCCATTGCATTTTATCTCTCAAGTATAATTTTTAAAGCTCTAAGATCTTGGTGAATCACATGTATAATAAGATTACGCACAATATTGTATATTACGGTTATACATTCATACAATACATAGTGAGACAAAAGACCGAAGTAAGACAATACATCCAAGCATTTAAACTTTCTATTAAAATTATTGTCACCCAAAAGTTTTGGTTTCATCGATATGTGAATTGATAATTTAGAATCAGTCAAATCATAATTACATTTTATTTGAAAAAATTTACAAAAAATGTCACTTTTTTAATAAATTCTTTTCCTAAAATATATTTTTCTAGAGAGTGATAACATCTTTTACATGAATATAGCTCTCATATTGGACAGCTATTTTACCAGCGAAAACCAAAACCCAAATTTATAAATTATCATAATAATGAATATAATAAAGTAACATTCTACATGGACGACCACAATTGATGGTCAAAGATCAAAATTGATTTTAGTTGATTGATCTACAGAACCTCAACAACAAAGTTGAGTTCTCCCTAACCATATAATATTTAAGCCGCAAACGGACCCCTCTTATGATGCAATCAATTTTAACTATCTGCATTCTGCACAGCCTCATGCGCGCCGCTTTATTTCTCGTGAACAAGGGGACTGTAAACAGGATACCACATGTTGCTCATTACATATTCCACAGTTTCTTCCTGCATTCGACATTAGAATTAAGCCTGATTAATGTCATTCTTATATTGGACCAAAAATAATTCTACTGTTAAAACTGTGGATATTTGATATGTACTTTTGACATGTGTGCAAGCTCTTTGAGTCCCACTTCACCACGTCCTTCTGCTACTTCTTCAATGACTGCGGTCCGAAGCACAGCAGCTCCTACTTCGGCAGTAATATTTCGAATACTACAATCATAGAAGGAAAGCAGATAACATTGGCAATAGAGTAAAAGTGTTGATATATAACTACCAAGTAATGTGTGGGGTATCTGGAAGTGGCAATTAAGCCCAGCCGTTACTAATCACTAATCAATGGGTCAATTTGGGTGGGTTATCATCTATCCCTAACAGATCAAATGGGTCAACTCAAAAACATTTAACTAAAAGTAGTAGATTGTTGTTGTAATAATATAGATCAAATTTCATCAACAATTCTCATTTTAGGACATGTGAGACATGATTTTGATTGTGACATCTTTAAATTAAATAAAATTTGAAGTGAGTGTGAGAGACTATGAGAACAGTACCTGCCAATTGATGGATAGAATTTACCCTTCTGGATATCTTCTTCTGTCATATACGAGGCAAGACTGTATACACCAAAATAATTAGCTAGAATTCACCCGTGTAGTTGTTTTATAATTTGGGATACATTGAACATATAGATATTTTGATACATTGATAGAAAAGGGTCTGTGCACAAATGCTTGGCTTTTAAAAAGGAAAGGTTAATTTATGACTGCAAGGAAGATGAAGTATGTAAAGTAATTAACATCTTAATTTAATTCAAGATGCTTTTGTTTAGTTCATACTTCATACCATTCAGATGCTGCGTGCAGCATTCCATCGGTTACGATACGAGCACCAGAAAGCAGAGTTCCCAAACCAATACTGGATAAGCAAAAGACATCAGATAAAGTATGACCAATATTTCAACAAGAAACAGCAAATATGAACACACACACAAACTATAAGAACATACCCGGGAAACAGATACATATTATTGGCTTGATTTACATAGCCAATCTTCCCATTTTCTGCCCATGTATCAATTAAGTTGATATGAAACAGTACAAAAGTAGCATAGCCATGTACAGTAATGTCAAGTAGAGGTGGCAGAATGGACAGGTTGGCTAATGGATCAAAACAGGTTCAGGTCCAAACTGGTGCTAATTTTGGCACAGATTGGGTTGACCCAAGGGACTGTGGTCCAAATTTTTAAACTTTCTTAGTTGGATAAATAGGAATTATAGGATAACCAATAAATATGATAATAATCTAAATTTATTTAGCAATGTGATTAGAAGGTTTTGATACATTAGAGACGCACTTTGGTAGGACCAGTTTAATTTGTACATGTTTACTTTTTAGCCAACTTCTATTTTAATTTACATGTTAACCCAAATCACTCACAAGTTAATGAGTCGAAATTGCCACCTCTAGTATCAATTATAGCAAAATTATGTACAAAAAATACAGGAATTAGCAGAAAAATTATACCAAGATCAACATTCTGGAAAGGGCTCCCACTCCCAAAAACTATATTTTCACCAGCATGTTTGAAAGCATCAGCAGCAGTGCATTCAGCTGTTTTATAAAATTATAAAAATCAACCAAGAAAACAAACGGCTCCCATAAAAGAACATATATGAAACCTCTAAAAGACAAACCGTTATCTGTGGGATTTGACATGGCAAAAATAGCAGGTTTGGTGGAGTCCGAATCTCGCATGGCTTTAAGCACCTGAATAATACATATAATTGATATGACTTGTAAGTTGTAACAAAGCGGACACACACAAAAAAATGTTTATAAGTATTTTTAATATTTTTAGAATCGATGAATTTCTTTATCTTATTTTGTTGATCGATGAAATATTACATTAAGGCAACTTATGGCAGTCATATTAAGAATCCAAAATTAAACACCGTTGAAAACATAAATTATCAATAGAATCTAAAATCAAACAACATAAAATTTAACATCTTTTAAAAAGAAATGATATAGATTTAGGGCAAACCGCAGTGAAAATACCACGCACCTGCTCATTGAAAATACCTCCAACCCCTGATAAACCTAGAAGGACATGAGGCTTGACCTTTTTGACCTGCAAAACATCAAAAGTTGGCATTCCCAAGGCAGGCCCTTTTAAATTACAAGAATTCATATATTTTCTTTTTAATAAATAAAAAATGTACCACTTCAAGGAGATCAGATCCTTCTCGGAGTCCTATATTTTCAACTTCACCAATGGCTTTTGCAAATGGTGCAGCAGACGGGTCAACACCGCTCCTCTCTGTTGTAATTAAACCCTGCAACCAAAACTCATAACTTAAAGAGATGAAAGATATGTATGGTATGATTATACGACCATTGTAGGTAAACAACCATTGTAGAAATTAAAAGATAAATGACCATTGTACAAACTAAAAACTGAATGGGTGTGACAAGTACAAAAGTGGAAATAGTTAAAAGATATGTAAAACCATACATTTTTATCAATTAAGTAAAACTGTGGATTTGCTGTGGTTCCTGTCATTCTTGAAACAGCCTGATAGGCCATATTAAGAACACCAAGCCCTGCACTGAAAACAAAATACAGAATAAGATGTTCTAGGAAGTCTGTAAAGTATATATATCAGAAATACTCTAAATTAGTATTAATAGTACCATTATTACTATTTATTACAATCTTTCTTATTTATTTTTTTCACTACCTTCCAGCTCCAGCAACAACAATCTTTTGGTTTACGAAATCTAATAATGGCCGGCCTTGTGCTCTAACAACTCCAAGCAGTCCAGCTAATGCAACGCCAGCAGTTCCCTAAAAACCATGAATATGGAATAAGTTAAATAGAAATATTAGCATAAATTTTGATTTAAATGCCATTTCAGAAATTGAAGCAGATAGGTTCCAACCTGTATGTCATCATTGAACATGCAATACTTCTTTCTGTACCTTTGAAGAGTCTCAAAAGCCCACTTGAATTGAAAATCTTCGAACTGATTCAACATGGTTGCTTAAAACATGTTCATATGGAACAGATATGCAAATTGACGCTCGTAATAGAAATGAACCTGGATAACAGCTTTTGGCCAACGTGTATGAAGAGCTTCCATCAATTCATCCACTATTGAGATGTATTCTTCACCTTCCAACCTTCGTTCTCTTAGTCCTAAATCTATTAGAGTAAATAACATGAAACGATATTGCTGTGCAGTCTAAATGTCATTTTTGTTTTCTCTTTCGGGGTTCTCATGAAACAGAGATAACTTTAACCCAAAAAAATCATGTGGTTCAATTGGGTTAGTCATAACTTATGTTGGGAATCTTTTGAATTTGTAGAATTGTAAATGTGCTACTTACAGAGAGGATCTTCTAGGAGCTTTTCATTGTTGGTGCCAACATCAAGCATAATAGGAAGGACCTGTGATTGCAAGATTGGATAGCAAATTAGCAACCATTATAAAATTTGATGTTATGTACGCTGATTAAAGATGTGGGGGTAGACAGGTAAGCAGGTCAAAATGGATTCTAATTTTAACGTTTCGTGTGGATCAGGGCTGTCGTGTTGACCCACAGACACTTTTGTTCCAACTTTCTTACAGATATTCAATGCGTTACTTAAGATTACACTAGAAAAGCTTTAAAAAACAATTTAGGAGGTTGATGCACTAAAAATAGACTTTAGGCAAAAATTTGACCCATTAGACATGGTCCTTTTTGGGATGCTTTTTGACCCGTTTGAGATTCAACACAACTCAGACTGGCCCATTCAGAAAGAAGTGGATCAAAATGATCACCTCCAGCTTAAGAGCTATGTCTATCAGTGTATGCAAGTAATATATCACATAAATTGAAGTTTGAATTTATAAAAGAATACCCTTTGTGGATTGATACCAGCAGCAGCAACATACATATCGAGTTTCCCAATAGGAATGCCAATTCCCTGAACTCCAAGATCACCTAAGCCCAGAATACGACTGCCATCCGTAAGCACTATCATGTCTACCTGAACAGTTTTTTACAATTATACCAAGTTAATTAAGATCAAAATTAACTTATTCTACAAAACTTTCCTCCAAATGTACTCACTTAAATACATAGATAAAACTCGGGAATTTCATGGCAAGGCAGGATGGGTAATGGGTCAAAAGTGATAATACTTGTACTAGTCAAGTTGGGTAGACACATAACACTTTTTGGTTAGAAATTTAATGTTTTTCAGAGATGATGATCGTGAAAAATTCACTATTACAAATTATAATCTAACTCATGAATGAAATGATTTAGGAAGCTTTATGCATTAAAATACACTTTCCATAAACTTTGATGCCTCACCCATTTTGACCTATTTCTTTCTAAGATGATGTTTTGCATATTACCTTTAACCGGTTACAGTTAGAGATAAAAACATACCCAAATCAACCAATTTATTAGTACATGGATAAATAGAGATGAAACATTATCAAAAAAGTTCTCAACCGAACAATATAAAACTGACAATCCTACATTAAAAAAAAGGGATAACGTAATATATACATACACACTTTTGGGATTCATGATGTACCTGAGGAGCTGGCCAGTTATAGATTATTGACATCATCTCTCCTTTATCTTTTGCACTGAAGTACATTCCACGTGGGCGTCTGAACAATCCTGAATAGTTTTGGCATACCAAACCCACAGTAGGAGTGTAAATTATTGGAGCAAAATCTTTGATGTTGTCAATCAGTACCTGAAAACGAACATGCACAACATTATACATCAAAACATAATGTTTAATCATTCATATGCCATGATGTTTGTATGTAAACATACTTTGTAGTATAATGTCTCATTCCTGTCATGTAGTCTATTCAAGATTCTCCATTTAGCCAAGGATACATTATTTTCTGGTTGGCCTGCTGTATTCTTTTCCAACGAGTGATACGAATCCACTAATAATTATTAATATGAACATGTTAGTGTTGCAAATTTAATGCTTTTCTAGTAAGTAATCAAATTTGATACAAAAACAAGGTGAGGAAAAAATAATTAGAAAAATGGAGAAATAAAAACAGAATTTTACTAAATATAGAACTTACTAAATCGCTCGAATTGTTGTTCAAATGATATGACACGAGGTGGAAGGAGACCACGAAGCCCTAGGCGGTCTCTTTCTGTCAAAGGAAACCCAGTATCCTGCTCTTGAAATTATCACAAACACTGAATCTAAGTTTATAAAGCAGTATAGCTAGGTAATAATATAAACCTCATGTATAAAGCTAATTATATTTGAAGCATATAATGAAAAGTAACATATAATAGGTATGCAATAAGAATTGTCTTTATTTTACTGGAACTTAAACTTAATTTATGGCATATAAGCAGCATTATGTAACTAATAAATATTGATCTAGACTCTATGAAGTTATACAACATTATGTAACTAATAAATATTGATATTTTCACCCAAATAAAGGGAAAAGTCACATCAATTAACAATGTGGGACAAGATAAGATATGCATCCTAGTAACTTTATTTAATCAACCTAACCAGTTTCTGAAAAGAGAAGGAATAAAATCAAAAAGTATTTTCATGTGAGATTATGATTATCCCAAGTGAAGTCCCAACCAATGAATACATGCACATGCACCCTCTTTCATAAATGAGAAAAAGGGTTGTCCAGTTGTCCTTATCTTTATTCTTCAGAACAAATGGTATATATTCAGTTAATAAATAAAGATGGACAGGACACAATTTCCCTGTTACCATTTTGGTTGTCCGTAAACATATTTTCGGTCCATGATGCTATGATAAGAGTAATTTATGATATAAAAACAAGTGTCTTCACTCTTCAGTCTTCACCTTATTCAACATATGTATTTTATTTCATTATTTATTTATTTGCATTAAATTGTTAAAACTTAAAACAACATGTAGTGGCTAGTGCACAAAGATTCAAAAGGCAAATGTAAATCCACCATAACCACCACATTTAACATCAAACTCACATGTTATTTTTCCTTCATGAAGAAAGAGAAACTTGTCCTCTTGTGTCTTAACTCATATATAAACAAAAATTAAAATTAAAAAAAAAAAGTGAGGTAATGGTCCCTGCAGGTGGTCATCATAAATTTGTCCCATTCCATTGCTTACACTTTACAGAACTACAGTATAAGCTCTTAAATTAAATACTGCTTAACCACATAAAGCTTTAATTCAAACTTCATAAACAATTTTTTTTTTCAAAATAACATTATTTATTCTTTCATTAAAACAAAATACGAAAGTTACATCACAATAGAAGGTAGAAGGTAGACGGGCAACAAGCGCAGCCACCCCCAAACCTAATGCCTCAAATTTCATAAACTAATTAACAGATTTTCATACACATTATATTACAATAACATTAAAACATCTAAACATATACCATAAACAGATTGCACTCCACGAAAATTAGGTCAAAAAATAAAATAACGTGTTACAGATCTACAAACTAACAAACAAAGAAACAAACCTTGTTAAACCAAGGATCATGAAGAATATCAGCACCACGTTTATGAACAATACAAGCACTCGGAATCGATGACGTCGACGCCGCTATTGAAAACCGTCGTAGGTTTTCCGCCACCGTTACAGATCGACTCACCGTTCTTCTCCACATTGTTAGTGTATTATGTATTATGATTAACGAATGTTTGTTTATATATTGTTCATATATATTGTTTGATATATATATAGATAAAGAAAATAATGTATATATAGCATGTGTATATATACACGATAATATGTATGTGTATGTATAGGTTGATATATCGGTATCGTGCTACAGTTTAAAGAAGGCTGTTGTTAGAGAGAAGACTGCCCGGGATTTACGGGCAGGGGGAATGGGGGTAGATGTTAAAGAATCAAATTCCGGGCAGGTTAATGAACGGTTGATTGGAGCTGCCCGGATATTGTACCCTAGTCGCTGTCAAGGGCTTTTTGGGGATTTTATAAAATGGAAATAGTCTTTACTTTAGAAAGAAAGGTGGTTCACACATTTATTTTGGACGATTGTTTAGCGTTTAGGGTTCGCCGCGTTTTCTATATAACTTCTTCATTATCTATTTTTTATTGTGATTTGTAGTGTATATCATATATGGATACGTTCATAACAAAATATTATTATTCTTATTAGAAGAGAGTTAAGTTATACGTTTACAAAGTCATATTGATTCATAACACGTGATTGCTCGTAAATATGTGTATCAATAGTGAGGGTTATATCGTACAACTGTACAAATTACAAAGGTTGTTAGGTCGCTGACGAAAGGGTAATGGGTAATGGTTATGCAAATTTACATATAGTCAAACTATATTCATCACCTAACATGGATTACTCCCAATCAAGCTATAACTATAGAATTGTCCTCTTATGCATAGCCAACACACCCATAACGCGCTTGTGAAATTTAAGGTGCGACGTTCCTTATTGCCCATCATCTATCTCTCACACGTATATAACTTAACATAATGATATGTGATTTGACTAAATATGTGACTAGGTTTGTTGCACTTAGTGTTTCAAGTTAAGTTTTATTTAAGTGATGTGTTATTGTTAGTTTTGGTTGAAAATTGAAGTTGGGATGGGGATGACGAACACGTGAAACGTTCATGTTTTTTTTCTTATTCGATCATGTTTTGTTCATATTAGTTCTTAACAAATTCCAATTTACCCCTTTCATTGAGGTAATGTTTTTTTTTCTTTGTGGAAAAAGGTTATTCAAAGGATGATATAAGAGGCTAAATACTAGTATTAAAAACGTTTGTTGTTGAAAAATGGACAAGTGCATTTCGTCCAAAAATATGTCATTGAAATGTTATAACTTATAAAAGATGAGAGATAATTAACTAATTGAATAGATTATTTTTCTTAATATATTATCTTTATACTCTTGTTTTTTAAGGGTGACTTTCTATGTACTGGACCGAATTGGTCACCGGGTCTTCGTCAAAGACGACTACCCCTCAACCCCACTCCTGCCGACGCGATGTTCTATCGGGCCCCGGCCGCCGCGCAAGCTGACCTTCGCCCAGAAACCATACTGCCCCCACACGCGAACGTTGGGGTAACAGCTAGGTAAAACCGGGTTGCCTTCAGGATCGAACCATGCCTCGGTAGGAACTATCCATCATTGGGTCACCCACAAATGCATTCAGTGGGGATCGAACCCAAGCCTCCCAGGGGAAGGGTTGGGCCGCCTACGAGCTGAGCTGCAAGTGGAGGTTTTTTTATACTCTTTTTGTTTTTGTTTTTTTTTTTTTTTTAAGATTGAGAAAAAGGCGACAAATATGGGTTCTATACTTCTATGGGCAGGATCATGTGGTAACGAAAACTAAGTGTAGTAAGGATTTTATGCTCTTTTTATTCGTTCAACGTTTTATCATATGCTTCTCAATAATAAAAATGGATTTAAAACAGAAGAATAAAAGTATAAAACGTTTAAAAGCAATAATGGTGCATCGTCCCTTTTTTTTTTGCTGCAGGAAGACGCAAATTCTTGTGTTTTTCAGACCATCACGGCATCACCTAAAGTTGGTGGAACAATGTTGAGGAAGATTGGAAAAACAAATATATACATTTAGATCGAATAAATTCAACAATAAGCAACACCTAGCGACAACATTTGAGTGGAATTGCACCCTTTTTTCTAGATATATAAAAAGGCGTAACAAATCTTCGATACATACATGCGTACGCACACATCATGCTTAAGAATAATTTTTCTAGCTCGTATCAATTTGGTTCGTCATTGTAAAAAAAAAATCAGTTACATTTTGCTCGTTTGATTTGGAGAAAAAAAAAAACTTTTATTGAAACGTAGATAAAATAAACATGTTGCAATGAAAATTGTATAATATATAGACTTTTGAATGTATGTTACAATAAGTTTATTTTATGTCCGTTTTAATAAAAAAAATGTTGAATGATGAGTTTTATATAGTGTAATATATAATAGTTAACAACTCAATTTTTGATAAAGTTTATGTCAAAATTAAAATAAAACAAACTCATTGCACGATGTACTAAAGTTACATAGGTTCATTATGTATTATGGTGGGCTGGAGACCACCCATCCATCCTTCCTATCTGGTCAAGTGATCCACCCTTTTTTTATCATCATTTTCTCTTTTCACCTGATGTAGCTGAATGGATGCAACCAACGAGCTAGCAACTAGTTTTGCTAAGCTAGTAGTCAATAATTAATTAAAAATATAAAAACAATGCTTTTGCAAACAAAGGGTCTGTTTGGTATGGGGTAATGGAATGGATGAGGGAATGGAATGGACAAGGTAATGGAATGGATCATTACCATTCTATGTCTTGTTTGGTTGTCACGTGGGAATGAAACAAAACATTACTTTGTGTTGTTGGATAGGCAGGAAAAGACGAAAAAATAAAATCGGTGGTCAGTGGCTGTGGTGGGTGGTGGTCAGTGGCGGTGATGGTGGGTGGCAGTAGCGGTGGTGGTGGGTGGCGACAGTAGTGGTGGAGACGGTGGAAGGTGGAGGGGGATGGTCGTGATGTTGGGTGGGCGACGATGGAGAGTAGTGGTGGGTGGTGGTTGGTGGCGGTGATGGTATGTGGTGGTGTGTGGCGGTAGCGTGGTGGTGGGTGGCGACAGCGGTGGTGGGTGGTGGCGAAGATGACAATGGGTGGAAGTGGATGGCGGTGATGGTGGGTGGGTGACGGTGGTGGTTGGTGGCAAAGATGGCGATGGGTGGAGGTGGATGGCGATGGTGGTGGTCGGTGGGTGGCGGCGGTGGTGGGTGGGTGAAGGTAGTGTGTGGCGGTGGTTGGTGGCGGCGACGATGGTGGTGGTGGTGGCGGTGGCGGTGGTGGGTGGTGGGCGATGGTGGTAAGTGGTGGGCGACGATGGTGGGTGGTGACGGCGGTGGTGGGTGGTGACGATGGTGGTGGGTTGTGGTGGTGGTGGTTAGTGGGTTATGGTGTTGTTAGTAAAGGATGAATGAGGGAAGGAATGGAAAAAAAAACATGGGGGGTGGATGGAATGGTTTTGAGGGAATGAAATGCCTTGTGGAATGGGTGATTCCATTCCTTTAACCAACCAAACACACTATTTTTCATTACCTCGTAATGGTCCATTCCATTCCCCCTTCCATTCCATCATACCAAACACTACCAAAGTTTTGCAATAGAACATTACATTACAATTGATTAGGAAAAAGATGAGATTGAAATACCCACACATACCAAATCAATTTGTCGTTACTATGGATATTTTGAGTTAACGGCCAAAATCCTCCATAAGGTTTAGTCAACTTTACCACATCACAACCAAATCACTTTTGTCAAACCATCATAGCATCACCCACCACCTCACCCTAAACCCATCGTTGCACTATCTCCTTTTTAAACACACCACCTCAACAGGAATTGGAGGGTGGGAACGTTACATTTAAGGTCGAGGAATAATAATATGGGTGCGGATAAAAAGGCTTCTGGTAGTCAGATTCAAACGTTTACGGATTTAACAAAGAGTTAGGATGAGTACAGGAGTGATATAGACGAGCTTCATGAGTATTATAATGGTTGTTGAGATTGCAATGGGTTAAATTGTCCAATTAGGCTATTGTTATGGTGATTATCGTATGTTTAAACGTCTACTTGGGTTTTGCTTGGTCCACGAGGTACAAATTCTGGTTGTTGAGCCACATGGGCAAAAACATTTTTGAAGACTGGGTGGAGAGATTGGAGATGGTGGCTTTGAAGTATAACGTTGAAAGTCTGATCTAGGGTTCCAAAAGGGGGAATCTGGTTAAAACAAAAAAGGAGTATGGTAAAAAGTCAGAAATACCCCCCATGTTAACGACAAAAATAAACTGGGTTAGTGTCAGGGACGACTTTGGACGGATGTGGCAAAAATGGCCAAACCTTGGGGGTCGATTTTGGTTGTTAACTCTATATATTATAGTATCTAATAAAGGAAAGACACTTCTACAGTGTCTTTCCTTTTTTTATTATTTTGCCTACCACCTGTCACCCAATAGTTACTTTCCTTCCAATTTGACCACCAAACTTTGACCACTAACTTTGTTACTAACTTATGTACTTTAATTTATTTCAATTTGACCATCAAACTTTTAGCTTTTAGGATTTCAAACTTTGACCACCAAACTTTTAGCTTTTAGCGGCGAGTATTTTTCTAAAGCCCACGCGAGAATAACAGTCACTTGATATTATCTTTTATGTCCACGAAACCCTCCACGCAACAGGAGCTCCCATAGCGACGCGCGATCTTTGACGTCCACCAAACCCTCAACGCAACAGGAGCTCCCGCCGCGAAGCGCGGGGTAATAGAATCCTAGTTAACATAAAAGGTGAGACGACATTGAGAAAACCTCATGGGTTTGGTGCTTTCTTTCTCTAGCTATAATCAGTTTCCATCCAACACGATCTATATATGAATCAACAATGTGTTTGTTTTTGTTTGGAAAAAAATATTTCTTTTACGTAACGTTTTTATCATAAAAATCATATCCGGTGTTATAAATAAAATAATAAGCAACTTTAAAGCATATACGAGTCACCCGGTTTGCGGCCACTCTTAAGGGCCCAATAGGTCAAATTGTGTTAGTCACTTGCATGTATCACTAGGCGATAATCCTTGTCTATCACGGAATTGTTTTGTGTTCCTCAACTCATAAACGCATGATTGAAAAGAAATATTTTATCTTTTAGAGCGTTTAGAAACTTTTATAAAAGTGATGTGTTGAACAAAAGTGATATGTGTTGAACGGTCTTAAGTTCAATAAGCATCTTAGCTAGATGGGTTTATGGTTCTATTTGAACTATTCTTGATTTTTAGGTTTAATCGTAATCTTTATTGATATTTTTTTATTAATATTTTCATATTAAAAAAAAATTAGTACTCAGAAGTTTCATATCCGATTGACTGTTCGAAATAAGTTTCATGACACGAGTTGTTTGACAAAAAAAACTTTGTAACGTATTTGTTCACATATTGATCTAGAGGTAATGAGGTGAGAATTTGTTGTGGACGATCCAAGATCAAACCTGAGCATCAACCAACACCCACCTGTATTGTGACACAATGATTTACCCATCTCATGTTAACCGTGAGGAGGCTTAATGACGTCGAACATCATTGTAGCATATTTGTAGCATTGATTTCAATTAAAAAAACTTAAAATAGTAATGAAACTATAGTTTTACACAAGAGAAGAACTACACAACTATATAACAATATAACATATACTTGTTTTGTTACATTAATAATATTTGATATCTGATTTCAGATGTTCTTTTTAGACCAATAAGCAAACCAAACAAATCCATTTTGTCTTGCTTGAAGAATTTTTTTCCATGTTTAAACTATGTGTCGTTCAACCAATTTCACTTGTTTGAACTTTGAACCATAAGTTGTAGCATTTTACTTACAAAGCAGTATCATCCCAATTGTCTTAATAGTATTTAATTCAATAAAAATATATATAAGAGAAGTTTTAACACATAAACCAAACACATTTTAGTATTTTACGTACTGAATTAACCTTGGACCGTTTCTTTGTTCTTTTAAGATGATTACTATTTTGATGATTGCCGCAAGTAGTTAAAATGCTATTGCGAAAAAATGTCTGAGTTTGTTGTGTTATGAAATGCTAATTTGTAAATAATATATACATTATCATATCAGTATAGAAATGAATGTTGTTTCTGGTGAAAATCCTTTATCGTTTAATAATATAATAATATTATAGAATAATACAAAAGAATGCAATTTATATTCCTGGAAATCAAACAAGCAGAACTCCATCATTCCTTTGCTAACCACTTTCATTGGAAGCTTGAGCCTTCTCTACAATTCTCTCTAGTTTCTAGTAATTGGTACAAAAACAAATAAAATGATACATAAAGATACATTAGTGTAAAGTGCAGACGCTTAAAGTGTAGACTCTGTGGCGGATCTAGACAAAAATTTCAGGGGTAACATTCAATGGTATTTAAGGGTAGCGTAATACGAAAAACGTTCAAAATACGAAAAATTTCCACTACGACGGAAAAATTGAGGGGTAGCGGGCGTTACCCCTGTTCCTAAGGTAAGTCCGTCAGTAGACTCCACGTAATCCTATGAAGTACTAAAAATTTTAAAAATTAAGCTCTTAGATTCAGATAAAAAAATGAACAAGACTCATTGCAAAATTTAAAGCTAATTTTTAGATAAGAAATTTAATAATAAATCTTTAGAAAAAACTATGGTAAAAACATATTAAAAGAATTAATGGTAAAAATTTGTTAAAAATCCATTACAAAAAAAATTAAAAAAAAATTTATAAGCAAAACAAGTTACATTTAGATGGTGGGTAAGCGGGCAACAAGCTGCACCGCTATCCGTTTTTGAATCGCAAAGCCTATATTAGGAAGATTGACACAATTTTGAATGAATTTTGTTATTTTAGGTCTAATGGTTAGCTAGTTAAGCATTATTTTTGATAATGCGGCTGCCGATGCAAAAATAAGTTTGCATTAATGGTTTGGCTTACTTAATCGATTTTGTTTATGTTTTTGTTCTTGAGCCTGTGTAGCAGTTATTTAATTACATCTGTTCATACCTTAACGGATTGGCTGACTTCATCCATTTTGTGTATTAGCACCTCTGTACAATTCAATACTCTCTGTTCTGCTAAAGCAGGTCGAGGTGAATTCATTGCCTGCATTTCAAACATTTCAAGATCCCATTTGAGTTTAAAAAATCATTGTTCTAGTTGTTTTTAATTAAAATTCAATGTTGTATACTTTTAGCAGTCAGCGTAAATTTGGTCGATTATTTCAGCTACTTGTGTCCAAATTTTGTGCATGACTTCATATCAAATTGTCTGAAAGTTGATTCTCTCAAAGTTTAATAACTAGATAGATAAATAGATAACTGAAATTACCTTCCGGTTTATTGGTGATCTGAAAACATTTGCATCCGTAAAAGATCTTATCTGTGCTGAATTTCCCGGTTCAGTACCATGAACTGAGGCTCTCCAAGTCCTACCAGCATCTTGTATAGCCCGTGAAGCTTCTTTTACTATCACCTAAGGAGTTAACATCAACATTAGCTGTGCAATTATTTTGAAAATAGCATTACTCTTCAACCTAATAGCATATTACTCTTCAACCTATAGCGCATATTTGGAGTTAATATTGGCATGGTATTTATCAAAACACCATGAAACCTCTATATTAATTCCTTCTAAATACAACGAAACATGCGGCAAAACAAAAACATCAAGACGTATGTACCTTCCTTAGAAGTTTAGGATTAGAAACACCTTGAATTTGTAATTCATCAACATAAGACGCTTTCCCTTGTGCTACACTTCCAAGCCTAAAAGTATGGATTCCAAACATTGCTTGCAAGCAACCTAGTAATAATCAATTTCATCAAAAGATACAACAATTTAAAACCATAAATAAACAAAATAACAATTTCAAAGGGATAGATACCTTGTTCAATGATAATATCAATTGCTAGAGCAAGACGTATACGCCTTTCAAGCTTTACAACCCCACAAAAGGGTATAAAAGATGGTCTTGACACCTTCAAAACTAAATTGTCATCCACATCTATCCTTTATATACATATTATAAAAGATGGTTTAAAGTACCTTGTAAACCACTTCGGAAGGAGTAACATAAAGTTGTCGCGAACATAACTCTTTTGAGAGCACATAACGTCTCATAGGAAGATACAACAACATGATTACACCAACTCCCCAAGCTAAAACCAGCAACAAAGATATCGAAACCCATATAATAGTGTCATATGTTAAAATACTCGAAGCAAATTCTTCAAAAGAGGCTGCATACAGTATCTGCCTAGATACAACCTCATCGTCATCCATGTCACCATCCAGCTCAGACACAGGATCAGAAAGGAGTAGCTCCTTTGAGGACCGTAGTCTCGACATCGAGTCCATATGGCCCAAGAACATCCTTCAACCAAAACGTTAAATCTATAGTAGATACCATAGTTGTTAAAACTTAAAAGCTATCGCCACTTGCGCCTAGACCCGTTTTTCAGGTGAGGCAAGGCAATTGTGTTTTAATTATGGAGGTGACGGTTTAGGCGCAGATTCCTACTTGCAAATTGTAATCTAATTATTTTGCCAAAGAACCCTAACCTGTGAATTTTATTTTTACTTTAACTGATCAAACCCTAAAAAAGGCAATTTAGAGTGAACAATATTTAAGATTTTGAAATTAATAATAACGTAGCGACATCAGTGTATCTAATATCAGGAAAATAAAATCAAATCAAAAAGGAAGAGTGAGAAAGAATATAAGGAATAAATGATTTACCTGTAAAATTGTGGAGATGATCGAGTGTATGAGACGAGACCTATGGACCATGGACAGATGCTTTGGATGATATGAATGAATCAATGAATGAGTGATTCAGGTACTTTTCTGTTCATGGAATAGGTTTTCGGTTCGATAGAAAACGTTGTGGGTGTGACCAATCGGTTAGCCAACTGGCCCACCCAGACCTGGTTGCTTCGGTTGCGACTTTGTAAAACCCCCAATTGCCCAACGTTGTGAGAAGGGGTGCAAACGAGCTGAGCCACTCGCGAGCTACTCGAGCTTGGCTTAGTAAAAAGCTCGAACGAACTATTACTTATATTATTTTTATTTAATGTATTAACTAATTGATAATAAACGAACCGAGCCGAGCTCGAGCTTGAGAAATTGCCAACGAGCCAAACTCGAGCTTGAGAAATTGCCAATGAGCCAAACTCAAGCTTTGAAAACAAAGCTCGAATCATGCCGAGTTCGAGCCCTTATAAGTTAATCGAGCTTGAGCTTGAGCCTGGTCAAGCTTGGGCTCGGCTCGTTTGCACCCGAGTGTGAACAGTCACACTTTAAGTAATGAAAAATTGATTGATTTTCATCAAATTTTGAATGTGATTATTTAGGGTCAAGCGAAGTTACTTATCTGCTATAGTGAAATTGCTACTAGGAATAGAATTTGATTGTGGTGAGTCACACTTTATGTATATTAGTGATCACATTAACAATATGGATTGTTATCGGCTAATAAGTCGAGGTTTATTGAAATATAATTTGCAAAAACCTAAATTCTAATTTCACTTTGTTTTTGCAAGTTGAAACCTAGCAAACACAATATTTAAAGAAATGTATTTTTTTTTATTACAGTTCATGAATTAAAAGCGGACACATTTATGAACGAAACAAATTCATAAGGTATGTCCTCTAAAGTCTTAAACACGCTTTTAGTTATTGTTGCTTCCAAAAACCATACGGCTTGCTTCAAATCCGTGCCAGTGGTGACATAACCTCATTTCTTATCGGGTCATGATGCTCAACTCCTTATCATCCCATATCAATAATCTAAATGTGTATAGTAATGGGTGGGGGATCAAACTCGTACATACAAAGGGTATTTCAATATTCTACATATATAGATATAATTATACCATATTAAACCAAAATCACATTAACTACACCATATAGTTCCACCATAGGTAGGGAGAATATACATAATTACATACGCTTCAATGTCGAATAAAAAGAAAACAAACTAGCATTATTCATGCCCAAAGATCGCAAACTCAGTCCCTGCATAACTAATCACGACCCGATTGCTTCCATCCACCAATGTTCCCATCTGTTAGATCAAAATCTCGACTTTTCTGAAACAACATTCACCGATGAAATATTTAGTAGATGCTTATCATCCTCCCACTTGCATTTTGTTTCAACCATTGTGTTTTCAAAAGAGCTACGAACCAGTAACCGTTAAGATAACCGATATAGAGGGTGTTTGAGGTTGAGTTGTGAAATGGATTTTTAAATTAATGTGTTTTAAAATCATAAATAATCACTTTTTAGTGTTTGGGAAAGGTTAGTAAACTTTGACTATTTTGGTTTAAAAAGTTACAACTCAAAACACATAATCTATTTTGTAAAAACAGCTCCACCCACCGACAAGTTCATAAAACACTTGTGTATACCCAACACAACCCAACGAACACCTTTCAATTTTCGCAAGAAACAAAGAATATGAACAACCTGGGCTGTAAAGTTGAGGCCAATTCTGATCTCACCACAATACGCATCATCTTTCATAACGTTATACGACTTTGCAGGAATATCTCCATCTCGAAACAAAGCATCCAACGAGATACTACACAAGTTCACAACATCATTCATTCGGTTTCTGATTATTTAATTCGTTATTATAGGTAACATAGCGAGCCATTCAACTTACCTTGCGTGACCAACAAAGTCATCCGCACCCACACCACCGTCGCTGTCCATTATTTTGATCTTCAAATCCGTTGCATCATTACTCGAAACATCAAATAAGAACGTCTCGTTCCATTCAGGGGTAGACCCTTTACCTACACAAAGTTTTACATAAAACAAATCATTTCTTTAATTTCCAAAAAACAAAACATATAAAAAAAACAAGTTATCGTATATTTAATGATACTAATACATGCCTGACGCGATAGTGCTTTTCTTTTCCTGAGTCCTGTACGTTATAATTACATACGGGTCCATGTTACCTGAAAAAGGACCAACTTATAAGATTGTTCATATAGATCATGGTATCGATATAGTAGGTTACCGACGAAGGACTCACATAGAATGTCCGCATCCTGGAGGCCTTTGGCGCTCACGAGAAGAACTTCTAGCATTCCTTCTGGCATACTTAACGAATTTAAGAGACAAGATGATAAAATTTTGATATTGTTCTTATTTTCTATGTATATATATTTAGGTGGGATTGATTTCAATGGATATGAGACATATTCGCAAATTTTTTGGATGTGAGAAAATGAGAGACGTTTAATTTGTTTAAGTTGTATGGAAAGCCTTGTAGAATCTTTGGTGACTAATTAATGTCATTGAAGTTTTGAGGGTTTCGTACACTAGTAGCGTTACTTTTATATTGTGTTGTCATTTAATTATATGATTATTCATGAATTTAATTAAAAAATTTCAAAACATCATTTTTATATTTTTTTGAATGACGCGTTATCTATTAATCGTAATTACTCCCACTAAGTTACAATCTCGTGTATTACATATGCATTTCACAGTTGGAAAAATAGATGTATAACCGAACTGAATAACCAAATAAGAATTTGGTTGGTTTTTGTTATAAACCAAATTAATTACGTTTTATAAAAACTTTGTAGTTCCATTTAAAACACAATTGAGGGGAAAAAACTTAGAGAAGTATTGGATATATCACATATGACACTTCAACAAAAACGTATTATGAATATTCGATTAATTAGTTAATACATGTTGCTCGGTTAAAATTGAATTTAAAATTTGCATAATCAAAACCCGAACCTAAAACCGAATCGGGTATTCTGTCTCGGCTTCAAACTAAGAATTCGGTTCGGTTTCAGTCCGGCTTAGAGGGACTGCCAAGCAAAACTTGAAAGTTGAAGCACTTAAAAGTTCATCATTCAATAAGTAAGGGCTAAATTAATTAATATATACAATTAACATTTAGAAAGACAATAACAATTAACAACTCAAATCACAATTATTGCAGATCATTAGAGGCAGGCGACAGAATGGCGACGACTGTTGTATCGAAGGAAATACCACCGCAAACCGCCGCAAACGTCACCAGATTCATCATGAACTGTGGCGGCGGGCCCAAAGTTACAGAGAACTACGAAGGCGAGGGTTTTAGCTCCGATTTAATCCGCAGCGTACTTAAAGTTCAACATATCCATCGTGGCCGTGTTACCTGCATCCTCACCGTCAAACCCTACATCTGCGTATTTACATATTTAGCCCTAATTTTATTTCCTAGTTACATATTTAAAAGATATAGTTTTGGAACTGATTATTTATAATTGTATATATATCATATATGTGATTGTGAGGGTTTGTGCAGAACGCGTATAATACTTTTCATGGGGGAGCGGTTGGATCGATAGCGGAGATGGTGGCGATAGCGTGTGCTAGAACTGTGGTCAAACAAGATAAGGAGCTTTTTCTTGGTGAATTAAGTATTTCTTATCTGGCTGCAGCTGTTAGTCAAGTATGTCTTCTTTTTGAGCCAAAACACTATGTTACTTTGTTTGTGTAGTTAAATCATTAGTCTAGATAATCTTGCAGCATTTAAGACATATTAGGCAGCTAGATGAGTTAGGTAGCAGGGTGGCTACTAGTTGTTAATTAGCTAAGTGAATATTAAAGGAATGCCTAAACAAATACATAACCTTTTTATTTTGCTTTATAGATTAAAGTTATAAATAGATGCATCATATTTTGTAATGTGTAAACATGTGAGCAGTATAAATTTTATGAGGTTATGTTATTACTTATTAAACGACTTTTTCATTGTCTATTTGATAGAGATTTATCCCAAATCTATAAAAACAGATTGACAATCACAATTCGGAATTAAGCAGTTTATCCCAGATTAAGAACAGTAGTTGCGAATTAGCCGCTTAATACCTAGGCAGTCTATGAGCTATCAAGCGACCCTAACTAGTCAAAGTAATTGGAATAACACCTTGGTAGTTGGTACTCACTTATGTAGAAACTCTAAGCTGGGAATTTAAGATCAATAGAATCTCGATTTTAAATAGTTTGCATGAGACACTGAAACGCCTCATGGCCTTGTGGCGGTGCTTCATGGGTTAAATTTGGTCAAATATGTAAATCTGGCCGAAAGGATGAAGCGATTTTGTATGGCTTGATAGAAATGTTGATATGAAAAAGGGATGAGAGAGATACAACTTTTGGTTGTACATAGAAAACCGCCTTGTGCACGTGATGCTCTTGCCTTGCATTTCGGGACCTAAACGCGTCAGAGCGCCTAGGGCATTCTAAAACCAAGAATTGACTATAGAGTCTTCTGCACCAGAATCAATTAAAAAAATGGACAATTATGTAAGTTTAGTTTAGCAGTTAGCCTCCAGAGAAACGTAAGACTTGTGTATACTCAATATCAAAGCTTACCAACTTATGGCATTTGAATGCAACTTTGTTGGTTGATTCTTTGACGCTTTTAATCCATTAATTTTTTATGCAACTTTGTTTGTTAATATCATCAGGCAGAAGTGACCGTTGATGCATCTATAGTAAGGAGTGGAAGGAACTTGACAGTTGTTGCCATAGAGTTCAAGCTAAAGGATTCAGAAAGATTAAATTATTTGTGCCGTGCTACCTTCTATAACATGCCTGTTGCTAGCTTGTGAGCCATGAGGTTCAGACAGTTTCTATACAGCTAACCTGCAATGGTTAATAAAATAATAATATATACATCTCATTTATGTTGTTAAGCCAATCTTGATGCTTGGAAGGTATGTACTGCAGCTGTATATGTAATATATGCTTTACACTGTATATGCCCGTTGATTCTACCGTTCTCCCATCTTTTGTTTTACCATTTGTTCGATTTATTTCCAGTTTTCCACCCATGTTAATTTTTTATATATGGGAGACAAGTTCAAATCTTGTGGGCATGAGAGGAGACAAGTTCGAATGATAAGTGTTGGGCATGAGAGGAGACAAGTTCGAATCTTGTGGGTAGCACTTTGAGGTATTTTGCCGGGATCATAACCCTTGTGGGGTGGGATGATCGGCATCCAATATGGATACCAGGGGCCAGAGGGTCTCCTCCAAATACCCCTTTTTTTTATATATGGGCTCTTTTGCGTACCAAGTTTTCAGTAGAGAGCCATATAAACACCCGGATGTTGTGGTTGAGAGAGAGACACTTGTGCGTTGTGTTTAACAATTCAGAGAACAGGCAGGTACAGTTTCTCTACTTAAAACTGGTATCGAAAAGTCATATATGCGTGTCGGGATCAAATAAGTACATTATAAAAAAACATAGGAAGGAATTCCGGCCTAATACGTGTCCCTCCTATTCATTTGATTTTTACGGCAAATGTTCCATCTTTTATTAACCACACAAAGGAATGGTTTCTTCTCTTATCTCATTTTCTAACATCAAATAGTTCCTCTTGATGACAACGACGAGTGACGACTACAACTGCCCTTACAATCACCCTGGAGCTGATGATTACGAGTTTGAATGTTTGATCCGCTTTTAAAATTAGTGACAACAATGAAATAAGTTTGCTTTTTTTTTTTATCGAGATTTATTTATTTATATTATTTTGTTTGTGTTGGTTGTGAGTTTTGTGAGATTTAACTTTTTGTCATGTTGCGGTATTTTCTAGATATAACTTGGTAAACACTGATGTTAAGTAGAACAAATTGTGGTATCATTTACGTTTGCAGACCCAGGTGTTTTTGTTTTTGCCTCATGATTTGGCATATCATTTTATGGTGGTTTGAACACATTGTTGTAATGGCCTATTGACACACTACTGAAGGTTTTAAGACGTAATATTAAAATTTGTGTCTAAAACTCTAAATCAATTAGAAAACTGTAATAACTGCTCAAATTTTGACGCACGGTGGTAGGTGGTATTAGACGCGTCAAATATGGACGCACCCAATTATGATAACTATCTGCATGACATTTAAATTGAACTTTCTTTAAATTTAGTTGATACCAAACCTATATTCGGTCGGTATCCGTATGGTATAACATTATGCCGGAAAAGATAGAAGTCAAATGGATATAAAAAAGAAACAAAGGATATAATTAAACATCCCTTATGTCACGCATAGGTTCAGGAGGTATGAATAATGTAGACATCATTTAACAATCATCAGGCACCAGTGGTCTAGTGGTAGAATAGTACCCTGCCACGGTACAGACCCGGGTTCGATTCCCGGCTGGTGCATTCGAGCTATGATGACAAGCCTTTGTGATGGATGGGTCCATCTCTAACCTCCAAATCATGGAGAAAACAGGCACTTCTGAGCTTACTTTTTTACTCCTTCACACATTTGTAACTTTTTTTTATTTAATTTTTATGGGTACGTTTGAATAAATAAAATGTGTCGATGGCCACTTGCAATCTCGCTTGGGTCTAATGGATGATAGCTACCTTCTCTATTAGCTCCGTATTTTTTTGCGTGATCTAGCGATTGGACATGACGGCATTCTCCAACATCTTCTCGATCCACTCAATCAAGTCTTGATTTTATTGCTAACGATCGGACAAGACAACTCTCACGATGGATTCCTCATTTTAGTTGCTTTTTTCTCTAGCAGTCTTAATGATTGTAAGACATCTCATTCAAACGTTTACATTAAATTAGAAAAAAGACCCACAAATTAAAATACAAAAAAAAAAGTTTACTTCAATCAAGAGAGATTTGTTCACTTTACATAAATAGAAAGTAGATAATGGATTCAACTCGGCCATCTGTAAATTGCAATAGGATGCTGTACTTTTTCCTTCAAATTCCCATGGTTTCTCCAAGCAATGCCACTCTGAATGTACAGGTTACGGTGCAGAAGGTACAGCCAATAATGCATGATGCGCAGACTAAGGCAGGCTAGGAAACAAGAGCCTTCGAGTTATAAATTATAATGCATGAAGTACAACTAATAATGCATGTTGCACAAACCCTGACGAATGGGAATTAAACTAATAGTACAATATAACATGCAGATTATGTAGCCTTTCATCTTCAAATGACAAGCCAAAAAGGAGTTTTTCCCCTCTAACAGTCCTCCATCCCAAAAGTTCACAAACTTTAAACAAGAATTCGGTATAAACTTTACATCAGAATCACATAACAAAGATGGGTCTGGATCAAGAAATCTTTAGGGAATTGGTATTGGCAGGCTATACTTCATCACTGCCACTTTGGGTACTGTTTTTTAATATGTTGAACTTGCAGAGAGGACATGTGGCGTTGATGAACAACCATTTGTCGATGCATGTGGTGTGAAAGTGGTGGCAGCATGGGAGCTCACGGAGTTCAGTTCCGTCCTCATATGTGCAAAGGCAAATGCAGCATTCCTGTCAAGAAGCTATTATTAACAACAAAAACTTCTATAATAGGGTTATTTTCACTGTGCGCGCTATTATCCTCTAGGATAGATAAAGTAACTGAGCTGACAAAATTGCCCTTGGCCATTAACCCCTGAGATAGAGAAAATCCACGTACCTACGCATAGCTCCTCTATGAGTGAGATTTTACCGGGTATGTTTGTTTGTTAGCCTTGGCCATTAAAAAGGATATTGTTTCAGTTGAGTCATACAACTTACTGGTGCAAAATTAAAAATACAATGCCACCTGGCCTCACCTCAACAGTCAACCCTGATCCCTACCACCACGGTACCCTGCCACGACCTCCTCAACAGTAAGAATTAGTTCTAGCCATCACTTCGTTTGTTATAATTAAAGTTGAATAAATTATTTTGCTTATAGCGTGTCTTAAAATTTAAATGCTATAGCTTGATATCAGATACCGTAATTCCTCTTTTCTTTTTATTGGTTTGCCTTTAAGATTGAGTGTGCACACACACTGACACATTTATATGTGCCACATATTAATGCCATTTACTCTTATTCACAGATCCTCCTAGTTTCCAGTTAATTATAGGTATTTCAGATATTGACTGATAAGCAAACACTTCTGTTATATTAGTTAAGCACCACACTTATATTGGATAAAACATGAAAATTTAAAAGGACAATGCAGAGAAAGAACAAAAAACTTACAGCGTCCTCCTCAGATAAAGCACGCTCAATGGGTGCATCAGTATCACATTCTACCATTATTCCACCATAACGTTTTTGGATCTCCCCATTCTCTTTCTCAAAATCATCTATTCTCTTAAAATTGTATTTAGGCAGTCTATCGATGTCATCCTTGGTTGCACCCTCCTGTTTCAATAACATATATGATAACTATTTACAAAGTAAAATCAAGCTTCAAGAAGCAACAATTTTCAGTAGGAATTTCAAGGAAACAAAGTTGATTAAACATATATGTCATCTCGGAGTACTATACATACTAGTCTTTCTTTTCTGTTAACTTACATCAGTAAATTTTAAGTTAAACATTTGGTTATGTAATGGTGGTTCTGTAATCATCAGCTCAGCATAGAAAAAAGGTATAGTAGTTACTTCAAAATGAAAATCAGTAATCGTGTGATAACTTCTATATTCACAAAATCAACAAACAATTACTGCATAAGAAATTACCTGATCAGCCACTGCATACAAAATGGCAATGATACAAGGTAGACAACAGCAAACAGCAATACCAACAATACATGCCACAGCAACACAGATAACCACAAAAAACACATCAAATGCCAAGAACGTAATACAGAGCCTGGCATGAAAGAAATACACAAATTATACACAGAAAAATAGATTTCATATTATGTGGTTTTTAAGGAAGAGGAAGAAAGACAAACCAGTATAACTGAGGTGCATTTTGAGTAAGATGTTCACCACCAGAAGACACCCAATAGAATCCAACAATCCACCAAATAAAGGAAAACATCGTATTAACAGACTCCAGATGCTTAGCAACACTGCCACAGATAAGATTTGACACAACTGATATATACACGTAATCCAATATAGAACAAGAGGATATTCGTATTGATTTTTTTCACTTTGAACCACAGTCAAGGACAACAATAAACCCTTATCCCAAATAAATCTCGGAACAGTTAATTGAAATTTGTAAATCAAAGAAAACATTGTAACTACTAGAACGAAAAGTATATATGACTATCTGAGGTAGTATGCAGGTTGCTGCTGTTACAGGCAATGATCTTTTAGGCTAGTTATTTACAATTTAATAGTTGATTACTGTAAGCATAACATTTAGATTTATTCCTAACCACTGTTATAACCATTACAAATTGCTGCCATCTTTAAGATAAAGTGTTCTACGAAAACTATATATTTTTGTTGTTAGTCTTATCATATATGGACATATAATCTTCATGATTGCTTACTTTGTTGGTCCTATATATATCCCAGCCTACCTATTTAACATAAGGGAAAATCATGACTTCTGAGTAACGGCTACAATGTTGCCTGAAAGACGGAGTTTGGGCTACATTGGTGTAAGCCTATATAAGGCGTTTATTATTTCGGCATTAGGATATGAATAAATTATGAGTTAAGTCTCAATCTCTCTCTAAATCATCTGATCCAAGTGACACATATCAATATCATAACCTACTTATTTAACACAGAAAAAGTCCAATATTAGAGATTATACCTGCTATCATCATCACCATCATTCTGTGACCTATTATCAAGGGCTAAATCCCTCCGCTCAGTCTCCGAATTCTCCGAACTCGAATTCGAATCGAAATTTCCATGATTAACCTCCAACGAGCGTTGGCGGTTCCTATGTTTAAACTCAAGACAGACACAAACCATATGAAGCAAACACTGGCAAGCATAGCCAACAATCCAAACCCTAAGAGGCCTCTTGGGATCCTCATCACGGCTCATAATTAAAATACAAACAGAAACAACAATAAACGCAAAGTTCCAAATAAGATCCAGAATAACAAGAGGACGTGAGTAGGCCCAATCGGTCTGCCTCTCTTCGATTTGTTCAGCGGCTGATTCTCTTACACGCATGGAAGGTTCTCGAAGCATCCGGCGACTGCTAGCGCGGCGGAGAAACCTGGCGGCGCCGCGGAGGGAGGGGGTGGATCTGATGAAGTGGCGGGAAGTGGTGGTGGTGAGTAGCGGCGTTGTGGTGGTGGTGGTGTCTTCGGTGGAAGATGATGACATGATTATTGTTGTTGTTGTTTGTGGGGGAATTAATAAAGAAGGTACTTTAATGGAAGATGAAAACCCTAGTGTTGAGGAGAGTTATTGATTGATGATGAAAGGGAAGGCCATGGCCATGGATGATGAGATGTTTGTTTGACAGTTGGGAGGATGCCTTAACCTTAACGTCATGTGGAACTTCCCTTATTTGGTTTTTAGTCTATTTTGATGTAAATAAAAGGAGTTAAATGCCAAAATGGCCCCTGTGGTTTGACCCAATTTGCCACTTTGGTCACTTTTTTGAATTTTTTGCCAAAACCACCCCTCAAGTTTCGAAAAGTGCCAAAATGAACCATTTTTAACTGAGTTTCTAACGAGGATGAAAAACTCAGTTAAGTCAGAGGGGTATTTTCGTCCATTCATGTCAAAACGTTTTAAAGAGCCATTTTGAACCCTATTCAGTCAATTTTATTCCCAGTAAAAACCCTAAGGTTTTACTTCTTCATCTTCTTCAACTCTCTGATCATACATCGTTCGTCGTCTTCATCTCTGCTAAAAAATGTGGAAGTTTCGAGACAAGGGTGCTGATTTCAACCCTCTGCTTGAATATCGTAAGTTATTATTGCTTATTGTTGGTCGTCTTCATCTCTGCTCAATATATTAGTCTCCACACGATCACCTCTGCTCAACATGATGAATACATTTTTTTTTTGTTTTCAGGTAACAATCACCAGCTTTTTTCAGTGGAATTGCATTATGGTGGTCAGCTGACTGATTTTCCAGATTATAGATATGTGGGAGGTAAAGTGGCATATATTGATTATGTTGATGGTAATGTTCCAACAATGTTGAATGATATTGTATTAGCACTTGGGTATTCAGAACAGGATATTTCAGTTTTTAGGTATTATTTTAAAGTTCCAGGTGACGATTTAGACTTTGGGTTAAGACCATTGAATGGTGCAAATGATTATAATAGAATGTTGACAGCTGCTGGAAAACAGAGGAAGATAGAAATTTATGTTCAAGCTATTCTAACACAGGCTGATCCTAGTGATTTAGGTGTCATAACCCAGGCAACATTTTATGACCCTTTTCTAATCTCTTCCAATGCAAGTAATCCAACCCAGGCTGATCCTAGTGATTTAGGTGTCATAACCCAGGCAACACAGCCTGATCCTACTGAGGGTGGTGATGAGGATAATGTAGTAAATTTAAGTGGTGATGAAAGTTGTGATGAGGGTGCTGAGGCTGGTGATGAGGGTAGTGATGGTAGTGATTGTTTTATACTTAAAGAATGTGGTAAAAGACTTGTGGCAATTAGGAAGAACAAGGTGAAACAGGGTAGTCATGTAAACCCTGATCCAGATGATGATGATTATTGGCCTGGTGATGAGGGTAGTGATGAGGGTAGTGATGAGGGTAGTGATGAGGCTGGTGATGAGGGTAATAATAAGGATAATAATGAGGGTAGTGATGGGGAGGATAGAGACTACATAGTTGATGAGGACAATGCAGATGATGATATTGAGGTTAACATGGATGAATATAAGGCTGTTGTTGACTTTAATGCTAGTGATGATGAAAATGTTGACCCACTTGAGGAAGACATTGATATAGACTTAGATGATTTTGATAGTTTCAGTGATGAAGATGACAGAAACACTTTGCACAGAGCTAATAAGGCCTGTATGAGAAAAAGGAGGGAAAGAAAAGCATTTGGTTCACAGGGGAGTCCAGATTGCCCATTCTCACTTGGACAATGTTTTCCTGATAAACAAACCATTAAGAATATGGTGAAGGATTATGCAATAAAGACTAGGAGGCAGCTGCATATAGAAAGAAATGAAGGAAGGAGATTTAGGGTTTGTTGCAATGGTGTAAATCCTTCGACTATAAAACCTATGCCACAACAGGGTAATGTGGGAACTTCAAGTGCAGGGGCGACCAAGTCAAAAAAGAAGGACAAAGTGGTAAATTCAAGTGGAGAAAAGACTAGGGCAAGTGGTCAAAAGAAGGATGTATTTAGTGGGGCCCAGGCTTGTAAAGAATTGGTAGTAATTGAAGATAAAGGGGGACAAACTTCTAAAAGTAAGGTAGAACCCACATGCCCTTGGGTGTTGCATGCCTCAAATCTGAAACAAAAGGGCACATGGATCATAGTCACACTTCATAAGAAGCATGAATGCATCCAAACAAGGGATGTCAATTTCTGCACGGTGAGTTGGCTTGCAAAAAAGATTGAGCATATTCTTCGAACAAATCCAGAAATTAAGATTAAATCACTCCATCAAATCATGGTGAGCAAATATCAAGTTCAAGTAACACTGAATCAGATCTTCAGAGCTAAGGCAATGGCGACTGCTAAGCTGAATGGTGATTACAGTGCCCAATATGGACAGCTAAGGGATTATGGTGCTGAGTTGATGAGATCTAACCCAGGTACTACTGTTAGGATTGATGTTGAGAGTGAACCTAACCCTAGCAGCCCCACAAGGCAATTCAAGAGAATTTATGTCTGCCTAGGGCCATTAAAACGGGGTTTTAAAGCTGGTTTGAGAGACATACTGGGGCTTGATGGTTGTTTCTTAAAAGGCCCTTTTCCAGGACAGATTTTAACTGCAGTTTCTGTTGATGCCAACAATGGGATATACCCAGTGGCATATGCTGTGGTTGAGGCAGAAACAACAGCAAGTTGGACATGGTTTCTAGAGTTATTAGGAGATGATTTGGATTTGGCATCAAACAGCAACTTCACATTCATCAGTGATCGACAAAAGGTATGTAATGTAGCATAAGCTGTATGTAATTTTCTCAATTTCTGTATGCTAAGTTTTCTGTATGTAATTGCAGGGTCTCATTCCTGCAGTTGAAAAGGTGTATCCTAGTGCTGAGCATAGATTTTGTCTACGACATATTTATGAAAATATGAAGCCTAGGTGGAGGGGTGATGTCTACAAAAACTTGTTGTGGAATGCAGCTAGTGCAACAACACCTATTAAGCATGAAAGGATGATGGATGCAATCCTGAAAGAAGACAAGGCAATGTATGATTACTTGAAGGGTATTCCAGCCAAAAACTGGTGCAGAGCTTTTTTTAATGGTAAGAATGCTTGTTGCATGCTTGTTTATGTTTGTATTCATTGAATGCATTTAACAACATTTAATGGTAATGTTTATGTTTCAGAGAGGCCAAAAAGTGATATCCTGTTGAACAACCTATGTGAGGTGTTCAACAGGCAGTTGATCCTAGGCAGGGATAAACCCATTATCACCTGTCTAGAATTTATAAGGGAGTACTGTATGAAGAGGTTGATGATTGTTCGGGTGATGATTTCAAAAACATCAGGCCCTTTGACACCAAGAGCCACAGACCTGTTTGAGAAGATAAAAACTGATGCTAGCCAATATTCTGTCATTTGGTGTGGCCCTGGAAAGTATCAGGTGAGTGGTCCAGAGCAGGAGGTTAGGGCTGTTAACATGAGTGAAAGGAGTTGTGCATGTAGGAGGTGGCAGCTTACTGGAATGCCATGTAGGCATGTTGTAGCTTGTATATGGAATATGGCACTGCATGGATTGGATGATGGAGTTCCTGAGAAGTATGTTCACAAAGCTTACTGGCTTGATACATGGAAGGAGGTGTATGACCATACCATTGAACCACTAAATGGAACTGACATGTGGGAACCCTTTAACTGTCCCACCACCCTGATAGCTCCTAAATACCACAAGCCTATTGGAAGACCTAAAAAGAAGAGGAGAAAGGGTGCTTTTGAAAAGGATGAGGTTGCAAAGTTGTCAAAGGCTATTGAAAAGGGTACCAAAATGCCAAGGAAGGGTAATCCTCTCAAATGTAAGATTTGCAAGCAACCAGGGCATAACAAAAGGACCTGTTCAAAAGCTGGTGGGGGCAAACAAGTTGGGGGTTCACAAGCTGCTGCTGGTTCACAAGCTGCTTCTGGTTCACAAGTTGGGGGTTCACAAGTTATGTAGTTTTCAGTTTCAGTTTAATTATGATGTATTAAAACTTGTCATTTGGGTGTTTTTCTAGTTTGACTGCTATGGTATGTTTTATGGTTTGTATTTGACAGCTATGACATGGTCTTTTGGTATGTATTATGACTGGTATCTTTTGTCTGCTTCTATTAATAGTCTTTAACAGGATATACATTTTTGACCCATTTTGACCCATTTGACATTTGATTACTCTGTTCAATGGTCGTAAACAGGATATCCATTTTGACCGATCCATTTTGACCCATTTGCCATTTGAACATTTGCAAACATACATTACAACTTCAACAAAGGATTATCATTAGAATAAGAAACAACATACATTTAGTTTTTATGATTACAAAACGACCTAGATTGAACTAAAACATGATATAATACATGATGATTCCAAACCAAGTCATCCATAGATAAGTTTTCAGCTTCTTGTTCTCGGATTTTAGTGTCCCAACCAAGGTCTGCAATGCTGTGTTCTCGAGTCTCAGTTCTTCATTCTCTTCACTATCATTACTGCTAGGAATCTGACCCAAGGGTAGTTCAGCCCAACAAACGAAACCACAGGTCCTCCCCTTCTTGTTGCAGCAGAAAAAACGTCTACCAGGGTTTGCAGAGGTGGAAGACACACGTATGATAGTAGGAGCTCCACATTTGCAGAATACCATCGTCTATGATAGGTTAATCGAAACCTGTAAGAGCAAATAGACAAACGAGTATGATTTGGGAATTAGGGTTTTGTATGATTTAGGAATTAGGGTGTCTATGATTTGGGATTTACGTTTGAGAGGAGGAAGAATCAAAAGAAGAAGAAGAGGAAGTAGTTCTGAAGAAAAGAAGGAAGAAGAAACGAAGAAGAAGGGTTTAAAACCACAGTTAAATGGATTTTTAAACGTTATAACATGAATGGACGAAAATACCCCTCTGACTTAACTGAGTTTTTCATCCTCATTAGAAACTCAGTTAAAAATGGTTCATTTTGGCACTTTTCGAAACTTGAGGGGTGGTTTTGACAAAAAATTCAAAAAAGTGACCAAAGTGGCAAATTGGGTCAAACCACAGGGGCCATTTTGGCATTTAACTCTAAATAAAAGTGTTGATTGATGGTTTTCAACAAGTATGTTTGTGATTTCTCTCTGGGGACGACTGATTGCTTACCGTGAATCACTTCTATTGCACCAATCGCAGCCCGTTATTTGGATTACCATCTGTGAACCCTTTACTAGTTGCATCACCCATGAAGTATCCGGGTATTCCTTTCTTCTTTGCACACGTGAGGTAGACCACGGAAATAATACACGGGACTATTAGCTTTGTTAACAAAACTAAATATGCAAATGTTTCTATTTTTCCGACTTTCGGGTGTAAGTTTTGTTGAAAACAAAATTCTACTAGACTAATTTTTGGTATCAAATCTTTAACAAGTGTCTTTACCGTAACAAATCAAATTGATAAAAACATTTGTACAAATACCGGTTTTTATCGAACTCAAAGTTGGCATTCGTTTTGATTTTTTTTTGTCTGTTTTCCTTTTACCCTTTCTTTTATTTTGTAATCATTTATTTTTCCCTGTTGTAATTTTTTCGTGCATCACGAATGTGTCCTGGTTGAGTGTTTTTTACCCCTAGATAAGGCGTTATCCCGACGTTAAACGTTGGTATAATTGCTAGTTATAAACTTTTGCAAGAAGATGAGCACAATAATATGTTGTAAAAAACAAAAAAATCAAATTCATTAATAAACTTTTCATGTTGTAAGCAATCTGTCAATTGTGAATCGAACATAGTTACACCATAATTCTGTACTTGGAAGATACATAATCCAAATTCGTTAACGTTAATGAATCAATCTCCATCTGCCACCTCTTTGATTTAGGCTGAAATAACTTGGCATATGACTATCATGGGCAAGTATTCAAAAACCGGAATTCTAAAATGCCTATGGACAGGACACATTACATTATTTACTGTCGGGCATGTTCGGGTATCAACCGTTGAAGTAGTTCTGGAGATGCATGAGCAATTTCTGTAAAAAAAAAAAGTAAATTTATTTACATTACCATAAAGAGTGGATATCCAGAAATCTATACAATATGGAAAAAGAGTTGTGTACCTTGTGGTGTGAAGTTGAAGAGAGGAGGGAGCGGTTTGCCATCTGGCAGAGTTGTCGTCGGGTCCCTTAACTCATCAAAGAATGGATGAGTGCAAGCCTCCAACTGCAAGTATAAAATGTATAAACTAAGTATCTGTTTGATAACTGTAGGAATTCTAATTTGCAATACGAAACTAATAATGATATTCACTTACAGCGGTGCATCGCAGTTTTGGTGAGTACTGTAGCATTCGAGATACAAGATCTATTGATTCAGATGGCATGTGCTTTTTGAATATCTGAAACCAAAACCAAAATGTAAATATCTTGACTGATCTGTAAGAAGTTTTAAAGTTGTTTTACAACTATAAAAAGGGTGGCAAATTAGGCGGACTGGGCAATGGGATAATATAGCAACCTATAAATAAAAATAAATAACTGAAAATCTTGGAAAATGTATGATCAAACCTTGTGCCATGGATGAGCCTTGATCTGTGGAAACTTAAAGTCTGTGTAATGGGGATTCATGCATTTGATTTCCTCACGTGTCGGTGTTCCCAAAATCTAACAGATAGAAGAAAACGTAAGTGTTAGAATGACATTCAGATAAGAAACTTTCTAAAGACAAGAAACCAAAAAAGGTGTTAAGATTATGTACCTTGATTATCTCTACGAGTTGATCAACACCGCTTTCACCGGGGAAAAGAGGCTGCATTTAGAAATATTGGAAGTCAATAATAAAAAAACATAACATTGAACAGATAAGAGGGAAATTGTTGATAAATTTAAAAAATCAATTATATAAATACCAAAGAAACAGCCCCTTAATACCCCACCTGTCCAAGGAGTAGCTCAGCTAAAACACAACCTGCAGACCACATGTCAATTGCATTGGTGTATTCTGTTGCTCCAAAGATCAACTCGGGAGCCCTGTAATATCTTGAACAAATATATGAAATATTTGGTTCCCCAGGTACCTAAAATCGCACACGAAGTAAAATATCAATACCTAACCTCAATTACATTCAGAAATCCAAGAATGATATAAACTTACCAACATCTTTGCACTTCCAAAATCACATATTTTTAGCTGTTGAGTTTGTGGATTAACCTGCACTCAACAAAGTTATGTACGTATTAGCATTTTAATAAACCGCCAAGAATGTCAATTTAAATAAGTTAACAAATCTTACCAATAAATTTTGTGGCTTAATATCACGATGGCATACTCCAATGACATTGTGAATGTAATTAAGCCCTCGGCAGATTTGGTATGTGTACAACTGTACATATAGCATTGGCATGTGTTGGTTCATTCTAACAAAGTGCCTTGACATCCTGTAGACAGTTTCGGGTACATATTCCAATACTACATTCAAGTAAACTTCATTTTTCTCTGTTGTGGAATAGAAACAGTTTTTCAATGGAACAACGTTTGGATGGTCTAGTAAACGCATGATTTGAAGTTCTCTGTTCTTGTATCTTTTATCTTGTAAAACCTTCTTTATAGCAACAGATTCACCTGTTTCAAGGCATTTGGCCTGAAAGAAAATTAAAAAGAAAATTGTTATCTAGTTAGCAACTTAGCATTGATCTACACGTGTCAATATTATTATAAAAACGAAAAAACACGCAATTACCTGAAACACAACACCAAATGAACCAGTGCCCACAACACGCTCCGCCATGTAAGAGAAAGTCTGGACCAATGCATTTTACACGTCAGCATATTAGTCAATATAAAAATCCGGCTGTAAAATTAGCTAAAGCATTCATGGTACAAGCATTTAAATGGTGATTAACCTGCTTTGGTTCTCCATTTCGCCCACCTATTGAAGTCACGATTATTTGACCTGTTTCGGTACTATTACCATTTACAAGGGTCGCCTCAAAATCCTGTGTTCAAATAACCAATCATAAATAAGCATCCAAGCATTTCAAGATACGTACAAAATTTATCATCTTATAATTAAGATATTGTGGTATAAAATGAAAGTAACACCTTGTCATCGGATTTATCTTCCTTGATTTTCAATCCATGAATTTCTTTGGGCAAACTGTTAAAGTCATACTTTCCAAGTTTAGTAGAAGCATTAGATGTGCTTGTAGACATCTTAGGAGCTCTAGCGCTCCCGGGCTGACTCCCGGAACCCTTTTTTACCCTTCTAGTGCTCGAATCTCCATCCTACAAAACCAACAAGTTCAACTACATGCCACACATATTCCCTACCTATAATATTATCCATTCAAATATTCAATCATCTATCACTTGGAAGTTGAAGAAAAGATCATTCATAACAAGAAGCAATTTCTTAACCCATCTCACACATGATTCACATGAATCATATAACCATACCAACCATTTAAATATATTATAAAAAAAGAGGGAAAAAAACAAAGGCATCTCAGCAATCAAATAACCAATACTTATGATTACTCATAGACAAACAATAATGAATTTGAAGTTTATTAAAACACCAGTCTGGTAATATTACACAGAAGTAGGGATTAGCTCAGGACGGTATCAGTACCAGGTACCGATCCCGAAAACTCCCAAAAACCCGACACCGATACCATACTGATCCCATACCAATACCGAAACCAAAACCGAAAAGCTCTAAATGTGAGTACCGATACCAAACACCCTCGGTTTGGTACAGGATCGGTATCCGTTCAGTAAGTAATCGTGCAGTATGCTCATCTCTAGATCAAACAAAGTCAAATAACACATAATAAACAAATAAGCTATTCCTGGAGAATACAAATCACATCAGATCAACCAAACATGCATCACATTCATTATATTTTGTATAATAAACAGATGGCTCCTTCAATCATACAGGTTTCTTAGATTGTTTGCTAATCAGTACATATAATAAACAATAAAACAAACACAAACGATTAGCCTTAATTAATCAAACAGGTTTATTAATTCATGAAATCAAATAATAATCAGGAAACTTACGGAATCGGAAACGGATGTACGACCAGAGGCGATACTCTTCAAACGACGCATCACATTCATCGTGCTTGATCAAATCGTAACCCTAATTCGTTCTCTCTGTAGATCTATCTAACAACACTTTTCTTTTATAAAAATTTTTACAACAAAAGAAAGAAAGAATTAAAGAAAGAAATTAAACGTCAACAAATGGAGGAGGAAACTGCCACACGACACGCAATCCTCCTCCACCTTCTTCTCTCTCTCTAAAATAAACAAACAAATTTGCTACAAAACAACCTCTTTCTCTTTCTCTCTCTAGAAAAACTGTTTCTTTTCTGGTCAATGGTCAAACCTGAAAAAGCCCAATCATTCAATTCTTTTGCCTCATTTAGTACACCAGTCAAACGTGTAAGCTCAACCGTCCGATCTGATTAGTTTAAGTTGATCTACACCTGTAATTGAGTGCTGCTTTGAATGCTAACCGACAATATTCTAGCTTAGCTGTAGTCAGTCATTACAAAATACAAACACTTTTTTTTAGTTATACGAAATTTTAAAAGTATTTACATATTAAGTTGCGTGGGTTACAAACAGGTAAAGCGTGTTTGGTTGGATTTAAACGAGTTTTTGGTAGAATTTGGATTTACGTAAAGTTAGGGAATTCGGCTAACTACGATTTTGTCCACACAATCTTTTCATCTTGTTGGGCAGTTACGACTTTTGGATAACTTGAATTTGGGATGGCATGGTGTAAAGATGAACTTGGTGGGGCTCACTAAAATAGGTGGAGAATAATAATTGGCTAACGGGTTAAGTGCGCCCTCTTTATATTTTACTAATTAATTGATTTTTTTATTTTTATTTGGGTAAAGGTAATTTAGTAATTTTACATCCACTTAACTGGATTATTTAACCTCCATCCATCAAAAATGTGATTTAGTAATTTCACAGCCACTCCAAGGACTATCCGAGTTAAAAAAAACACCAAAAGTTGAGAACTATACCTATAATTTTAAAAACTTGAGAACTATAGGTGAAAATTGTGGAAACCACAGGGACTATTCGAACAATTTTCTCAAAAAAATGTAGGTTAAACAATTGAAATTAACTAATTGCACATGGGCCTTTAATGGTTTATTGGGTAAAAAATTACAATTAAACTTGGGCCTTTAATGATTTTAAAGTTCACTGTTAAACATTAAGTTAAACTTCATTTTCATTAAAACGTCAAAACGTGGACCGACGGCAAGTACACATCTTACATCATATATAACGGATAGCTACACCAATCTTTCCACCCTAAGTTTGTATACCGAGATCTACTTTTAAGCCACAAATGCAAGAGAGCATTTACATTCATAACAATGTCCCCAACTTTAACCTCCTTTCCTTCGAATCGTCTAGCGTTTCTTGCTCTCCAAATACATCATAACATAACCACCACAACCCCATGAATAATTCTTCTTCCCTGTTTTCCCACTGAAGCCGATTTATAGATGTTCACAAGATCACGTACCTGAAAGGCATATATCGGAACCAATCCGCACCATCATCACCCTATGAAATCCCAAACATTAAGTAACCAGTCTTTGAATTTTAAACTATAAATTTATTTATTGACAATGGCATGTGTAAATTTGTAGATAAAAAACCTGATGAAAAAAAAAAGCAATAAAGCTACAACCTTTAATTAGTGCAAAAACTCAGTTACATAACCTACATATCAAGAAACTTGAATCCTTTGATGCATGTAACAAGTTTCTAAGACATAACTTATACATCAAGAAAGACAGCTACACCCTTTTTGCAAAAAGACTCCATAACAGGATGCGCTTTGTCGGCTGCCCAATGACGTTAACTTGCGCATCAACCTAGTAATAAAGTTGCACCCTTTGATGCATGGAAGAAGTTTCTAATGTATGTATAACTTGCACATTTAACATATATGGGTTATATCATACTGTATCAATGGGAAGATGAAGGTAGTGTCCAAAGTAATTTTGTAGCAACTAGAATTTGTTCATTTCCATTTGATTCTGGTTCTGTATCATGTATTGAAGATTCCCATCTTACGGAATGAGCAACATGATCGATTTTTTTGATCATTTCAGGTGAATCGCGAATTACTACTGTTCCTTCAGGCCGTAATAATCGGTCTATTTCAACTATCAGATCTACAACATTACATCTGCAAAAAAAAAGAGACGAAATTACATACAGTTTCTTTTTTGGACAAAATTTGGTTGAAACAATTTAATAATCTGAATTAGATAATCAGATGATATAATTAAAGTGTATAATACCTATTCTTTCGGGTGACTGGATCCTGTATGAGTGACTCCACCGAACCCATATGGATAAAATCATAAGTCCGAGGGTAACTTGAAAAAGGTTCACACCTAGATGAACAAGAAAACGGCAGTAAATAAAGTCTAATTCATGATACTGTGTCAAGCAATTAACAGGTAACACCAAAGTGCAACAATCGTAAAGAACTACCTAGCCATCGTTTAGAAAATAGAAACCAACAAAAATGAAACAATAAAAGATCTAGCTTTTCGACTTTCAACTACCCAAGTCACTAATTATAAAACCGCTCAAGGCCCACTATTAAACCCTGAATATTAAAACAAATTGGCGGTGTGCCCACAAGAACACTTACCATCATTCTTGAAAGCATAACAAAGAAAAACCATAGTTTGTTAAGTGTGCAGTTCCGGACAAGTGACCAATATCTAATTAACATTTTGTTGTTTAAATCCATGATAGCCTTCTTAAAGGGTCAGGCTTTTTTTTTCCTTTTTTATAAATGATGGTCCATTTGCAAAGAAAAGTGAAGCCGGATTGTTTAAAAAGTCAAATAACAATGTATTGCATACCAGTCATGATAAACACCGATAAGGCCCCTATCGAAGATCACACCTAACGTTGATTGCTTATTATGTGGAACAACATTCATGACCCACACAGGATCAGAAATCAATGCAGCAGCAAATCCACCGAAATTTGCATTCATATCCATTACGTTTCTTACTGCTTCAGTCCCAAGCTTCAAATTCAATGATTTTTTGTAGTAAGAAATCCTCCTTTCCCACAGACGTGTATCTGTTTCAAACTCGTCATTTCCATTTTTTATTAAGGTGGTCCTTGACGGCGTTTTTCTTAATCTTAGGGGCCATTTTGGGATTTCACCAACTGCAAGTTTCCCATTTACAGAAGACGGCCGACTCACACATTTCTTTAACTTAACATACCTACAGCAGCATCAGATTTCGCATGTTAAAGCCCCGATACTCAGATTGGAACACATAAAATATATACACAAATAAACATCAAAGTACCATGCGGAACTAGGGTCGTCAGAATTATGACATAACTTGAGCCCATGTTGGTTTTGGGCCTCAAGACATGAATCATCAACAGGCTTTTTCCAGATGGCAGTGTTCTTATCAACAACAACTGACTCATAGCATAATGCTTTCGCCACTGCTTGCAACTCTTGCCATTCTTTTTCAAGTCCATGCCACTGAACCGGGGGGCCTGATATTACTAGGTACCCTCCTGGCCGAAGTAATCTATCAACCTCCATAAAATATGTAGCATCTGCAAAGTGAAATGTTCATGTTGTGAGTCGCGTTGTCCAACAAAAAATTCAAATTTGATACTAGCTGCAAACAAACCTATTTATCATAGATCTGACTGGAGTTACCGCTATTTATACATTTAACTTTCTTAAATGAACTGAATATTATTGTCCTACTATAAGAAGTTAAAATTAAAAATTAACTTACTGTATGCTGTAAACGGTATCAAACAACGAGAGCAGTGGATTAAGTCAAATGAGAACGCGGGAAATGGAAGTCGGCGAGTGCCAAGCATTAATACAAATGCCGGTATTCCTCTTTCCAAAGCAAATTGTATTTGTGATTTGTGTGAATCTCTTGGAGCAAAAGAGAGCGTTAAAAGGTCTTCAGCTAGTAAATAACCACCAAAACTAGCAACCTGGAAAGATGTTGACCAAATTTTCCAAGTCAGTTAAAGTTTTAAAATTACTGTTAATTTGAAAAATAACTTGTAGTGCATTTTCTGTTTTGGCGATTAATCCGAAAATACAATATTAGAAAGCTTACCCCACATCCCATATCTAGAACCGTTCTTAGAACACCACCAGAAATAGGAATATAATGTTTAAGTTGCTCGATATATTTTACAGCTCCATCAGGAAACATAGTGCCACCCCCAGGAAATATGAAGTGTGGGCCTTCTTTCTTCATCCATCCTTGATGACCCTTTCGGTCGGCTAATTTATTATACGGCATATTTTCATGCCATATCTGCAAGTAAAAGAGAAAATAACGTGTATGATAAGCCAATCTTTTTGTAACACGGTTCAACTAAAACGACCGTCCACAGGTTGACCATGATAATGCAAACTTAACAATGAGGTTATCAACTAATAAAGACTTATAAGCTACATATCGTGGTTTCCAGCTAAGTTTGATGGCAACCTTATGTGGCTGTCGTAGATGTCACCAAATATGCACATAAAGAGATCACTCGCCTAAGGAACATAAATACATAAAAACATAAACAACCTATCAGCACATGTGAAGTCAAAGATCACACTATAAATGCTAGAATATGTGAACTTAGATAACCAACTGCCACATGACTCACAATCCAACACACTCGTGCTACGTTACTAGATAGCACTTATAACTCAAAACAAAACTTGACTTGTTGGCAATGCAAATTGTCCATCAAGTCTATCTACTTGATGCATTATACTTACTTTGATCATGATTCATCCGGAAAAAACGTCTAAATGGCAAAGTATCCATTATAACATACTCACTATACACTCTTGTTAAACCTAGCTAGCTCCTCATTTTGGAACTTACTTCGTCATGTATCGGATCTATACACCTTCCATTAAAAAAACTGGAGACTTAGATCAACCATTTGTTAAACGTAGCTAGCTCCTTATGGCATCCTAGCAACTACATCCATTAGTTTGCAGCCGGACTTTAACTACAATGGTAATAAAATTAACTTATCGTATGATTACTTATTAACTCATATCAACCCCCCCCCCCCCCCTGCGGCACTATAAATGACGCAAAAAATACTACTTTGCGACGTCTAACACTCTAACATCAATTGTAAGAAATTTCCTTCTAACAAATCACAACCCAAAGTCACACATTAACTACAAAATACCATTGCACTCCAATACCAGATAACATTCATCAACACAAATCTAAAAAACCATTAACTAAACATTACCTTATACAAACTAGCAGGCCACTGAATGGGAATATTATACCCATCAGGCGGAGGAATCAAACACAACTGCCGCTCTTCGGGCACCGGACAATGCCTTTCCCGGTAATAATTCATATCCCTGAATAAAAAAGCTAAATAACACAAGTAGACACACAAATATATTATTTAACTTGTTTATTCGTATTACCTACTAAGCAACCTATTCCTATTAGGATCTTCACAGGGCATATAATCAACAGCATCAGAAACACATGAAGGAACCGTAATGTTTCGTCCAGCATCAATTAAAGCAATGAGGTGGTGGCGTTTTGTGGGACCAACAGCAGATGTGACAATAGCTTGGCTGCCAGAGATGGCGATTGGATCTCCAAATGGGGTAAGAACAAGAAGGAAGAAGAGACAGATTGCAGCGAAAAAGATGAGGGAAACGAAGTCAAGAAAACGCCATCGTCGGGTTTGGTGCTTTGTGGATGTGGGTTCGTGATGGGCCATTGGTTAAGATGATGATGGTCAAGATTGTTGATTTTACATGTGGGTGATGAAGATCTGGGATTTGGTACGAGGGTTTTGTGTTGATTTGGATTTGGATGTGGGTGTTGGAAGTTGGAGCAGAGTGTGTGATGTGGGTATGGATGAGTGTTTTTTAAGATTTTGACTTGATTTAAGATTCTCCTACTCGTCTTGTTTAATGATCATAAAAAATAATAATTCGTGATCAATGAGAGGTCATACTATAATGTAAGCTAATAAATAAATTTAGTGATTTGATTTGAAAATGTATAGGTTCAATATCGTGACATCAATAAAAGTAAATTTTGTGTGTTGTATATGTTTGAAGTTTCAGCGACACTATATATTTTCATTTTACTACATCTAAATTGGTCTAAATCAAGCGTGTCATTACTTTAATGGCACTTTATTTTTTCTTATGGGATGCGTTAAGCATGTAGAGAATATACATTACGGTTTCGATATTCAGAATTTCTTCGAAGTTTCTTCATTTAAACAAATACTTTCTTGAAATATTTTAGTTATTTTAGTTTATTCGGTTACACTATGGACTATGGATTTAAGTTGCTTCATACTTTCAGGCCACGAGGGAAACTATACAAAAGCATTGTGCTCAACCACAGTCCACAAACATTAATTATTAATTATTAAAGGACTTAAAAGTAATTAAAACTATAAATTGTAGGACTTTACCCTCGAAAGGGAGTCCTTCCAGAAATTCTCAATGGCTAAGGGAGACCCAAAGCCCAGGAGGGGGTTTGGAAATAGTTTTCAACCAGCAATTGACGCGCCTCGGTTATTACCTCATTAGCTACGTCATTGCCCCAAGCGCAAAGATACCTTAAACGTAAACACAAATCCCTCTTTTATACACCCCAAGCCCCGCATCCTTTCGTGTTCCCCACCAATGTGGGATTAATCACAAACTCAAATTTCTTTTAATTCTTCTTTGAGACTTCCACAACTATTCTATCTGCTTTTGATTAATTTATTTAACTTGTGTTTTTATTTAATTTTACCTCAATTATGTAACACATATAATATTCTGTTATTGTCAGTTGGAACATCATTTTGGTGAAGAATGTTCATTAAATCTGCAGCGATTGTTTCGAATTAGATCCTTACTAGAAAATGATCCATGGCTTGTGGAGTTTATAAAACCAGATCCTTCTTCATGTAGTACAATAACAACTTGCAAACTTATAATATCTAACATGTTGTCTATGATATCTATATATGTAAGGGTATAAAAATTCAGAAGAACATGTGGTTTATTACATGAATTCTGTAGAATGGAGATTATTCGATCCTACAACGGTATATACAACACACATTGGCATACAGATGTATATTCAAAGCTACATAAAAATGAGACATTATGTCAGTATACATTATAGTTTTGAACAAAAGGAGAGTTGTAGACCTGGTACGGTTATAAATACGGCTGAAATTTTATCACATTATAGCTCAATTTGAGCTCTATTATTACAACATACGCCATTCTGTTAGAATTTTTAGAAGTGATTCAACAAATATTTTAGCAAACTGGAGAAGCAGAATTGGTGCCAATTAAACTGTGATTCGATAAAAAAAAATAGAATCGTTTCGATTGAAGCACTGAGAAAAGCAAATATGTACCTTCTACTTCAATTGAAAATAATAGATTTGAACGGGGTAAGATGTAGGTATAGAAGAACAAAAAAACCCGATAAATGATTATAGACATGATCCATTGCAGATATTAGATATTTTTTAAAAGCACATTACAATAAAAGGTGGACAAAAACTTTGTATATAAAGAGAGAGTATCAAACAACGATTTAAAAGATGACAGTTTGTTAGTAAGTTTAAGTCTCAACAAACTGCCTAAAGATAATTAGGTGACAAATCTCTATTTCGCGAGTATCATGAGATTCTCTAATATCTTTAAAAACATTTCATAACATTAAAAAGATCAACTACTAGCAAAAGAAGAGGTGCTTTTGAGACTAGTTGTAAAATCTATGTTAAAACACTTATGTTTAATTTAGAGATTTGATCGCTATCAAAACTAGGAAGAACTGGTTTATGATTGTTGGTTAGAAGGTAGAGTGGTGAAAAGTGATCAATACCAAGATTAGTAATAATATTGAAGGTGACCATAAAACTGATTAGTGAGAAGTGAAAACTTATCACTACCTTAGTGGAAATGGGCTATTTGGACCAATTGATAGTGGAAATGGATTCAACATTTTCAATATCTATAACAACTTAAATGATAATGAAAAGGAAACTACACACTTATATCTTTATTTACTAGTGGGTATGCCCGCGCGTTGCAGCGGGTGTCCCAACTACTATGAACCACCACCCCTTCGGCCCTTCCTACTACTACTGTTAATAATGTAAACAAAATGTTCATAAACATGTAAATAATCAACCTCTAAAACATCACATTGCTTAACAACTTTCATAAACATGTAAAAAAAAACAATAAACATATATGAAGCACTTTATCTTTCAAAACATTTATTCTTATAGCATCATAATATAATTTGTAAACAAAATATCACATTCGCGATTGCAGTCAAACAACCAGGAGAATGGCTATGACCATAACAAAGCTTAAGCGTTAATCAAACGGCGTAAATTCCTATAGTTTGTATGACCTTTGCAAACCTTTCTAATATATTAAATAAAGTATTTTTTGGGTTTAACCTGCCACCACACGGACTCGATGATTCTTGAAAACATCCAAGCTTCAATCTTTTCTAATGCACTTAAGAATGTTTGTGGGTCCTACCAGTCATTGGGAACTTTCTTTGAACCATATTTGTGTTTCCCAGTGGACAGTTCTCCAATAGTTTGTATGATAATTGCCCTCAACATAACTGAATTCTACAACCAGAAAGTTAACCTGCACAAAGGTAACACCAAATCTTGTAATTTCTAGAACACATATCTATATATATGTTTTCAATAACAAAATCAATTATTTTTAGTATACAGATTCAGTACTCTATTTGTTCCATATAGAGGTGGCAAGATAGGCAGGTTGGGTTAAGGATCGGGTCGGGTTGGGTTGAGCTAAGAATACTTTTTGTCCATTAAATATATGACTAAATAACAATAGATAGTTCATCAAATCAATGTTGCCCTACACAGCCGCGGTGTGCAAAGCCGTGGTGTTCGACACAACCACCCTCATAACTAACTCTAACGCATCTGTATATTAAAACAACAATAGTTAAAAGTACAATAGTTTGATCATAATTCAATTATTCATAACATGACATACTAAATAAAAAATGACCATTTAGTTACCTAAACCCCCTTTTCTAGCAGTAATATGAAGAGCATCAAAAACCATTATTAGCTTTAATGCTAGCAAATCCAATATCACACTGACTGATCAGAAGTCTAATTAACTATAGATATAGAAAGCTCCCCATCATGAAGACCTGCCATGCAAAGCGAGAATAAGTAGTTATTATATCAATCTTTAAATTTTCCATGCACATAGATAAATTAAACAAATAAACATTGTTCAGTCATGAATTATCATGTGATATGCTCTGTATATATGGCCATGTTCCCTCTAACACTATCCCCACCCTTAGTGATTATAAATTATATTTATTGGGAGTGTGGTTGCAAAGGCAAGTCACTATTAGGCATAACTCAGTTTTGTAATCTATGCTGAGTATAACATAAGACAATATGAACAAAATGACCCACAACATAAACTCGATGGCCAAACTTCAACATACATCGACAATAAGTAAATTGTTTGTTAATCAGTCTTCTAGCAATAAGCCAATATGAAGCCTTGCACCAAAAGAGGTGGTTAAGTAGTGCTTTAGATTTTCCCAAGGCTCACAAGAAGCGAACACCAAATAGTTCCGTTAGAAATTCTCTTATTTTGACTCCCTTGAGCAAATCTAATGACAAAAGGTGATTTCAACCACATGAATATATTCTATATATGATGCCAGTAAACAAATTGGGCACCACCTGTTAGACTTTTAGGCATTTTGGGCACTATTACTACATTTAATCTCTCCACGACAATGCTCTTATGTGGTAAAAAACTAACGAATATACTTGTAAAATGCCACACTAATATATTCATTACGACTGCACCTTGAATACTGGACAAGCTATCGGTTGCAACCTTTTGTACTTACTTTCTCCATATATTAGTACATAACCATCGAGAATGCTATCTATTTATGTTTGTTGGCTCTCTATTTACTTGTGTTATGTGAGCATATTTATTATGTTTAGGTTCACATCATTCTTTTAATTTTATGACTCATCATGCATGATGAGATTATGAGGTAGTAAGTAACATAAGTTCAAGTTTTAATGTGTACAAAGGATACCACCCCTCTGCTGCACCACTGAAACTTTTTTATGGATTGTACATTGTGAATTTTGCACAAGAAAAAAGAAGTTAAAATGTATTTCCAACCAAACACAAAAGGCTAATAATTACCTTGAGGAAAAACTGAATGATCAGATATAAGTAGCGCATAATCACACTGGGTATTAATATCTTGATCATTAACTCGCCATGAAGGACGCTGAGAAAGAATATTTTTCCCCAATGCTTCAAGGAAATCCCCGGATACAAGAACGCGAACCTGCGAAATTTGTTAAACTTAGTGTCAAGAATCTTGAGCATAAAATCCATGTTGCGGCAGCAACAAAGGAAAGTTGCCCAAATCCAATCTATCAACAAAAATCAAATTAAACAATAACAACATCAACACAAATACATACCCCCACATCAACATGATCAGAACCTAATAGCAGACACATTACATGCTGCACATATAGATGTTTTGCGATCTCCCTTGTCGGAGCCGGTAAGAGGTCACAATCTTCTTTCCATAGGAGAGATTCATGTATAGATAAAGCTGAAGAAAGTTCCTCACAGCTGATCCCATTTTTCTTAACTTTTTCTACCCTTAACACTTTTCCATCCTACATAAAGTAATTAAATTCAATTACAAATTGTTCAATTTACAAGTAAAGAACCATAAAATTATTTTAGTAACGATATTTTGCAAATTGTTCATTCCCACTAAATCTTGAATTCCAATTCTGCCTTGCATATCAAGTCGCCTCAATTTTCACATAATCCCAATAGGTGGTAGATTAACAATAGCAACTCTATAAATTTTATATAATTGTGACCGTAAAATAAACAAAGCTCAGATAATAAGATATCACAAACCCTTCTAGATGCAGCCAAAACTTGTAATCATGACTTAAAAAAAATTGTCATAGAAAGGCCCTTCTCATAACACTAATACATACAACCGGAAGATAGATGTTTTAACAATTGGTCAACTTAACTTTAACATTACTAATAATCACCACATAAGAGTGTTGAAAATCAGATGTTGAAAACGACAAATACATGCATACCAGCTCATGGTACAAATTTAAACCCGTTAGCATATATGTTCAAGCTAGACTGTAAAACACAAAGAAAGAAAGGAACTATTTTAGAAAATAGTCAAAAATTTTGGAGGTTATTTATAATTGAGATCTTTAAATGTCATGAGATGTGAAGACTCTGATCGCAAACAAAACAAAGGTTAACTAAAATCCACACCAATAATTGATATAAGAAATCTCAGTAATTATAAAACATACCATTGGTACACTGGCCCATCTTGTTGTGAATTAGTGGCATAAAAGAATGCAAACAAATTACAACAATGAAAAACTCATTGCTTGGTTATGGAAATACGATTAATCATGTATGAAATTTAATATTCAGTAAGTAAATTAAATTGACAAAGTTGCATCTTCTATACAAATTTCATCAAACCCCTAAATTAAACATCCCTAGATTATTTTGACAAAAGTTAAACAATGACAGTCAAAGCTAATACAATAAGTGCCCCTTTTACCTGATTATGGACACACATTCAACAACTCCCACAATCAAATTAAAAACCCCAATTCAGCCAACCCCAAGTCATAAAGATTCAAAAAGATAAAAAAATGAGTCTAATAACAACAAAATTACAGAAGCTGACATACATAAAAAATAAAGCATTTAGAGGTATGAAACATTGAGAAATCAATCAACTATACCTAGAAAAACATGCCTTTATTTTTAAACCCAGAATTGGGGTTAAACCAATTCAACACATATCAATCCGAATACCGAACAAAACAATAAAGATTGGATTCGAGTTAATCACTTGTTCGGGTTTAGTATTCTGGTTAAAAAAACCCCACCCCTATGACAATAATTCTTTCTTTACAACTAAATTGCCCACTTTAAAATGTTCAATGGTCCACTAAGAACCCTAGTTTATAACACACCTCAAATTCAAGACACACATTTTACATTAAGGAAAAGGAAGTGAGTGAAACTGATAACTGTAACAATACAAAAAGCACGATAAAGCTTAGAAAATCTAAATTCCTCAATTCAAAATTAAACTAACCTTGATGATTTTGGTCTTTCTCCGACCTAATTTTAAGAGAGCAGAAGAGTTAGGCCACAAAAATGAATTGTACGTTTCTATGTAACTGCTACAAAAAAAATGAAAACGTAAAAAAAAGATATTAACAAGTAAGATGCAAACCTGTTAATGGCCTCAGAAGCTACTAACAATGATGAATGAAGATGCATAAGGAAACCCTCTCTGAATTCCCAGTATGAATCTTCTATCCCCATCAGTTTCTCTCCTTCTGTCTATTGGGGGTTACGAATAAAGAGGGGAATTCGTAACCGTTGGAGAAGAACTTTGATTCCGAAATATGAAAGGAGGGAGGGTAGGTTCATGTAGGCCATCAATCGAATGTTATAGGAGGAGGACTTGAATTTCGCAATCAATCTCATTCAATTTGATCATTAGGGTTATGGAACTTGAAGGGATGAGAGGGTTATTCATGCTTTAATGATCTGTATTGATGAAGATTGAAGAAGGCAAATGATTGAAGGGTAGTGATGGAAGAAGGAGGGTAGTATTGTAAAAGTTTTTTATATTGTAAAGGAGGAGGTGGATAAAATGTCTATTTTACCCTTCTAAGTGTCTTAATTGTCACAACAATCCCTATAATACCCTTAAATTTCTTGCTTAAAATTGTTGTACATCTTGCTTCTTAAGTTGTATGGAAATAAAAATGACCATGTTGGCCATCACTCCTCCTTAATAAGATAATATAGATAGTGTAAAATTCAACACGCACTTCACAATTTTACTCCAAAAAATGATTATCCATTTACTTTTCTAATATATATATTATGAATCGTCAAAGTGTTAAAAGCACTCGTTATTGATTATTGCTTGAGGCCGAGGCCGTCCAATATCGCTTCGTAGCGATGAGTAGTTTTTCACGTTCAAGAGGCCCATCTTCATGATCAACCAATCTGGTTTCCCATTCGAGTTCATCAGCAATGTTCTTTGCATTGACCAATAAGTCAACATCGTCTCGAATTATTACACTTCCCTGTGGTCTTAAAATCCTGTCCATTTCCAATAATATGTCTTCCATTTCACATCTGCAATGCCCAAACAAATATTTATAAATTGTATATACTTGGAATATTGTAAATAAGGATAAATGTTTCAAAAATGTTACTTGTCTTTATATAGAGTAAAAATTGAGTCTCCGTGAATGAAATCATATGTTCTTGGATATGTAGACATAGCCTCACACCTAGACAAACAAATAACGTTCGTTATTCATAAAAGAAAACTGGTTAATTTAGAATAAAAGTTCAAAATAATGATTTGAAAAGTTTATATTTTTTGTTGAGTCGAGTTGAGAAAGTAAGTGAATTTAAAGACAGAAAGTACCAATTTTGATAAGTTCCAATCAAACCACGCTCATATATAACTCCAAGAGTGTTCACATTCGCCTCAACGGGCACAACGTTCATGACCCACACTGGGTCATTGTGGAGGACTAATGCGGCCGCAAAACCTCCCAAGTAAGAATTCATATCTAGCAAGTTACGATATCGCCCTTTCTCGGCCAATTGTTGGTCTAATGACTTGTAACGTGATAACCTCTTCTTCCAAAGATCTGTATCGCTTCTAAACATTTCTTCTGTAATATCTCCAACATCGTGACTAATGATTCTTGGTGGGGTTGATGTTAGCCTATCGGGCCATTTTGCAACTGGCCCTCCCCCAGATGTTTCCTTGATGTTAGAAACATCTGGTAATTGAGTCAAACATGTCTCCATCTTAGTATACCTACAAAAAGTATTTTGGTCACCAGAGAAACACAATGTACATATAATGATGTATTAATGCTGTTCCAATATTACCACGCCATATCCGGATCTTGATTTTGACAAAATTGCATCTTCTTAAAGATTTTGCGAGTGATTTTGCAATGTACATGGTTTGAAGGTTTTTGCCAAATGGCCATATCATCTTTTTGAATTAACTTTTTCCAACACAAGCTTTTTGCCACTTCTTCAATCTTTTCTTGATCCTCTTTAAATTGTTCCCTCGACTTGTCCCAACCTCTCCAACGTTTCTCCCAATTTATAGGTGGACCCGAGAGAATCCAATATCCTCCAGGGCGTAAAACTCTATCAACTTCAATCAAGTACAAACCATCTATAAAAATAACACAAAAATGTGCATTGTCAATATATATTTTTTTCTCAATGTCTTGTGCGTGAAACTATCAAGAAACATATAAGGAAAAATGCGGTTGATTACCATATTGCCCCCATGGGATGAGGCAACGGGAACAATGAGCCATGTCAAAAGCTCGAGAAGGGTAAGGTAAACGAATAGAAGCAAGGATTCCAATGAGAGCAGGGACACCGCGTTCAAGTGCAAATTGCACCTGACCTATATGAGTGTCTTTCGGCGCAAATGACATTGCTAAAATGTTCCTTGATAGAAGGTAAGCTCCAAAACTAGCCACCTATTTAAGAAAGACAATGTTATATGAGTAAAAAGATAGCTTTCACCAAGAAAACATCTTATAATTTTTTACACCAACCCATTTTTACATCGTTTTACAATGACCCATAGACTTAATTGGCGCTACTTCAACGATTACTTCATGATCTTAACATAGACTTTACACACCTTTTTGTCATTTTAAATGTTTAAACATTAAAAAACATTTAAATGTTTCAAATAAGTAACTATCAAATTTACTTTTCATATCGGCGTTCATATTATACGATATAATTAAAATTGTATTATTAACCACTCTATAAATTTTTAATATTGAATGAACAATTGAAATTATTTATTTGAAATATTTTAAATACAAAAGTTGGGTAGTTTTCATATCCAAATTGCTTCCTTCCAAATGGACAAGTAGGTCCATCTAATCAACCAACCATTTCAAAGTTTAGCAATAACCATAATATTATCGTTTTAGACTATAGAGAGTGGAGGGGGAGAAAAAAGGGGCATGAAACGTCATGTGACACTTATGAAATCTATGTTTGAAGGGTGAAAATTATGGAGACCGGAAGAAAGGGGGAGGGGGGGGGGGGGATAATTTTATTATTAATGTTTGTGTGTTAAATTTAAAAAAAAGATAGCCAATAAAAAATCAACACTTCAACTTAAGGCTCCCCAACGCCTGTGGAAACTTCACCGCCCAAGGGGCTTCCCGATTCTCCCTCCCTCCCTCCGTGCACTCTTACAATATTAAAAGAAAGCCATTTTTTATTTTTCTAGTATACTTTTTAGTGAGAGTTATTTGATTCTAATGTTTTTTTTCTAGATCCAAACAATAATAGTGAAACTAAAAAGACTCACTAATTTCTTATGATAATTATCATCCTCAACCACTTTGATAAATTTTTCCATGCCTAACAACTACCACCTCAATGATTTTTCTAGAGAATCTTTAGCTTCAAATATTATATAAATATTTATGTTATTTCAATTAAGTTTTCATTATAAAAATAAAAATGAACAAGTAAAAAACTAGGAAAACTTTATAAACACTATAAAAACTTACATTTTGTTTTAACTATAATATTTAAATGTTAGATTGTAACATGTTAAAAAAGGCCATGTCGTCATCACCTTTTGCTCCACGCTTGTGGAGATCTTCAAGCCCATTAGAGCTATGCCAATCACAAGGTGGTGTTGGTGGCATGGAAGGGCTTCACCGCCCACCTCTCCAACGCCTCACACGGTATAGTCTAAATACTTGTAGGTTAGTTTATATAAATTATTCTAAATTACTTTTTTAATCTATTTACCAACGTATGAGACTTCGACCTTCTCAAGAGACATGTATCTCTAACAAATAAACTAGCCTCACAAATTACATGTATATAAAAAAGTAGTATAGCGTAAAGCATCATGTTTTCTTAAAATGTAAAAGTAATGGTCCCATTTTATTTGATTTTTCAGTTCATATATTTTAACACACTTCTAAAATAAACATAACTACGATATTAAATCCATGAATTCTTTTTCCGTATTCCTATTTATACTTATACAACTCATCATATCTATATCAATATGTATAATAGTCAACGTTCGTTCTTCAAATAACAGACCAAGAAATCAAACAATAGTTACGTAGCTAGCCAACCGTTTATGACAATGGTCAACACATTTCCATGATAGATTATTTTCTTAACAACAATTTTATATTTCAATGATAGATACTCCGTATATAAAAACCTTTCTGCTTTCTAGTTTTATGACGTCAAGTTTCATGCTAAACATGATATACGACTTATTTGTAAATAAACAGTATTTAAATAACACTATACTTATAATCTAAAAGTCACGAACAGAAAAAAACAAAGTTATGAGAAGATAAATACAAAATAGTATCATTACGTATATGTTTGGATTGTTTTGTAATATTTTATAACCATAAAAACTACGTATAAACGATATTTCATATTTAAAAAAACGTATTCCATAAAATATAATAATACGTACCCCACAACCGGTATCAATAACGGTCCTGATCGACCCATCTCGGAGATTAATAAATTTCCCGATATCATCAATATACGCACCGGCACCATTAGAAAACATAGTTCCGCCGCCAGGAAAACTAAACCGGTCACCTTTAAACCGCACCCAATTTTGACCAGCTTTTTCCAAAGTCAAATGCTTATGTGGCACGTTAGCATACCACGCTGCGTCACGGCTTTCCGGCCACCGGAACGGTTGCCGGTAACCGTACGGAGCCGGTATTCTACACTTCAACAACTCCCCTTTCTCTGGACAGTGTCTCTCTCTATACACAAGTCTCTCCCGGTCAAACTTCAATGACCGGTCAACGTCCTCACATGGTGTGTATTCACTGTATTTTGTGTGACATGGTGGGAACCGGTTTACACGCGCCGTCGGTAGCGCGTCGGGTAGGTTTTCAGCTAGGTGGTGTGGGTTGAAATCTAGTATGGTTTGTGTTTTGATGGCGGTGGTTGTGGTGGTGGTGGTGGTGTTTGGGTTAAGGTTACATGAAGTATAAGAGCGGAATTCGGTGGTTGTTGAGGTGAGTTTAAGGTTACCTAGGAGATAAGAACAAGAACATAAGACGGTAACGAAAGCCATGAAGAAGATGTTTCTTTTGTTCATCCTTAAACTAGTCAAAAAATACGTTGGAAATCTGTTGGAAGCCATGGATAATATTATTAAGTGTTACATGAGAATAATAATAATTAATAAAGTATGTGTATAGGGAGGATTAGGGGTTGGGTGAGGTATGTATGTATGTAGGTTGGGTGATGTGTGGTTGTTTGTTATAGTCACATGTGTTGTGTTTGTTTGAGATAGAGGAAGGGTATGGTGAAAGACAAGAGACAAGAGGTGACGATGAAGATCTTATATGCAGTTTTTGGCTTTTTTGTATTTTGGTAACAAGTACACGCGCCTGCACGCGTCTCGTGGATGTTGCTAGTAATTTTGGAACTATAAATATTATTATTAATTAAGGTGTGGTTTTGCGGGATGACTTTTTTTTTTTAAAACCATGTTTGTCGTTGTAAATTGTAAGATAGGAATACGATGTTTATGCAATTTTCAAGTTGGAATTTAGTGGGTCGGGGCATTCATTCGCTAGTTCGGATCTATTAGAGCTACGTAGCATGTTGGTGCATATAATGGAAGACAAGAGCAGACGGCTAAGTTAGAGTCGGGAAGATTGTGGAAGAAATTAAGTCACTAACACTTTACTAGATCAAAAATAGCCCGACGTTTAACACGATTACTATGAATGATTGGATGTCTTTCAATTTTTAGTTTGGATCTGTATTTTTTGTTGTTCCCCTAGCGTCTTGCTAGTTTGGCTTTTTAATGAATTTTGTTATTAAAAAAAAAGTAATTACTAGATAATTGTCACAATTTGTTTGATCTAGTTATGTTGAAATAATAAGTTCAATTTATACTTCAATTTATACTTCCTAAATAATAGTAATGTTTGTTCTAATACATGTTGTTTTATATGTTTTACATGCTCATGCTCAATGGATCAAGAAGCTGGAGTCATTGGACTGATGATGTTCGTGATATTGGGCTTAGTGGGCTGATTGGCTGGATAGAGGCTGTTGGACAGAAGACTTCTAGAAGACCCATCCAATGTGAGCCTGAGTCCATTGGTGGGATATTTTGTTATAATAAGCATTAATCTCAGCCATTAATCTTAGTTGGATCCGTGTGTTTATAATCCAACGGTTGAGATTTGTTTATTGTGTGTTTTCTCAATAGAAGCTTCGGTTGCTTCTATATATATCTTGTGTTTCTTCACAGATATAATTTTCGATCACTTTTCTTTTATCACCTGAGTTTATATCTCTCTAGGGTTTCATATCATCTCAGTTCGTTGATCATCCTGATCAAAGTTCCTGGTAGTGAGTTAGTGTCTAGAGAGTTATTAGATATTGTATTAGTTTAGTCTTGTTCAGGTGTTGAGTGATTTGTTCTTGAGTTCTCTGTAAAGTTTGGGTATAAACATTTAGGGTTGGGTTTATTTCGTAAATAAAGAAGTATTTCTGGTATGATATCATGTTTCTTGACATGGTATCAGAGCTGTGTTAGCTCTTGGTGAAGTTGGTTCATCTAGGGTTTGGTAGTTCTTCCGCTGAATAGTGTTCTGGTCTTCAGATCTGCTCTGGAAATCTTCGTCCTGGTGTTTATCCGACTTGGAGAAACAAGATCTGTGGGGTTTTATCTTGGATAGGAAGAAACCCTAATTTTAGGGTTTGTCTCTGGAAAGCTACTCTTCTGCTCTCTGATATCACAACCCTAAGTGAAGGTTGTGATATTACGAGTTGTTGGATAACCCTAACTTGGGTGTAGTCTTGGTGAGATCGTTCCTTTTATTAACTCTGGGTTTGTTGATAGTGTCTTGTTGAGTTCTTGTGTCTGTGTTAAGTTGTCTATTATTGTCTAGTTCTAGGAAAGGCTCCCTCAACAAGCTTGCGTTGGCACCTTTAGAGTGACGAACCAACGATCTGGCCTCTGTTGTGGCTTCGCCGTGTGTGTTGGTCTATCTGGTGTTTTAATTGGTTTTGTCCTGTGATTCTTGGTTGTTTGTGTGTAAGTGTGGTGTTTCTTGTCTGACTACTGTTTAATCTTGTGATTGATTGACTGCTAATTGTGTTGATATGGTGGATGGGAAAGAACCTGAGTCTGGTGGAGGCTCAGGTGGACCTAGTGAGACTCTAGTTAGCAAGTTAGATGCTAGTGACCCTCTATACTTACATGCCTCAGACTCTAGCAACTTAACAATAGTATCTGTTAAGTTGAAAGGGTCTGAGAACTATACTGTGTGGGCTAACTCTATGCAGTTAGCCTTACAGGTTAAAAATAAATGGGGATTCATTGACAAATCTTGTGTAAAATCAGTAGATAATGATGTTCTAGGGAGACAATGGGATAGATGCAACTCTATTGTGTTAACATGGATTCTAAACTCTATTAGTGAAGACCTATATATGGGTCATGTGTTTTCTAAATTGGCTTGTGATGTTTGGGCAGAATTAAAAGAAACATATGATAAAATTGATGGTTCTGTAGTATTTGAGTTATATCAGAAGATAAACTCTTTTAACCAAAGTGGTATGACTGTGTCAGAATATTATCATAAGTTGAATATAATGTGGAAACAACTAGATCAAATATTACAATTACCTGCCTGTACTTGTGATGCTGCTAGGGAGTTTAACAACTTTAGTAGTATGATAAAGTTAATGCAGTTTTTAATGGGTTTGGATAGTTGTTATCAGGCTGTGAGAACAAGTTTATTAATAAAGGAAACCTTGCCTTCTGTTAAAGAAGCATTTGCTATCATTTCTAGAGAGGAATCTCACAGAAATGCTAGCAATGGTAACAAAAAGGGCCAGAATATGGCTTTGTTTTCAAAGACTAATCAACCTGTTGAGTTTAAGAAAACAAACAAAGTTTCAAATCAAAACTTAAAGTGTTCTCACTGCAATAAAATTGGACATAGTGCTGATAAATGTTTTGAGATAATTGGTTATCCCTCTTGGATGAGACCAAGAGGGACACAAGTCAAAAAAGCTAGTGCTAATAATAGTTCAACTGTGTGTGATAATTCTGATGTGTCTTTAAACACTCTGTCTAGTGAACAGTTTAACAGACTGTTGAATTTGCTTAATGATAAATCTGGTGATGCTCCTAAGAGCTGCAATGTGTCAGGTGGGTTCAGTCCTTTTTGTGCTAGTGTATGCTGTAAACCAATTTTCTGTTTTGCTGCTAACTCAAAAAAGGGTAGGATTTGGGGTTGGATATTTGACTCTGGGGCAAATCAACACATGATTAAAAATGAGGAAAACTTAATAAATTTTATTGATGTAACTGAGTTCAATATTAGAGTAAAACACCCTAATGGAACTGATGCTATTGTCACTAAAATTGGAAATATTAAGTTAGCAAATAATGTTATGCTATTAGATGTGTTGGTTGTTCCTGAGTATTCAATAAATCTTATTTCTATACATAAGTTAGCTAAAGATAACAAGGTAAATGTAGTGTTTGATGAGCATAAATGTTATGTACAGGACTTGGTAACCAAGAGTGTCCTGGTGACTGGTAGTCAAGTAGATGGGTTGTACTTCTGTGGTAACTCAATGATGTTTAATAAGGTGTGTTGTAACCATAGTAGTATAAACAATTTATGGCATGGCAGATTGGGTCATCCATCTGATCAAGCCATTAGGTGTCTTAAAACCAAATTAGGACTATCAGACCATGATAACTCAGAGCCTTGTGATGTGTGCTTTAAAGCTAAACAACATAGGGAACCATTCCCACTGAGCACACACAAATCTAAAGAACTTGGTGCATTAGTTCATTTAGATGTGTGGGGCCCTTATAAGGTTCCTAGTAGGGAAGGGTTTAGATACTTCCTTACCATTGTTGATGACTTTTCTAGGGCTGTTTGGGTGTGCTTAATGAAAAGTAAAACAGAAGTTTTTGAAAATGTTAGGGATTTTGTAGAAATTATTAAAACTCAGTTTAAAAAAGATGTGAAGTGTTTCAGAAATGATAATGGTACTGAGTTTATAAATAGTCAAATGAATAATTTCTTAAGATCTAAAGGTATTTTACAACAAACTTCATGTACATACACACCACAACAGAATGGAATAGTAGAAAGAAAGCACAGACACTTATTAAATGTAGCAAGAGCACTTTTATTCCAAAGTAGTATACCTGTTAGGTTCTGGTCAGATTGTATTCTAACTGCTGCTTACCTTATTAATAGGACTCCTTCATCAGTACTAGGTGGCAGAACTCCATATGAGCTTATTTTTAATTTTGAACCCTTTCTAGATCAACTTAAAGTGTTTGGGTGTTTGTGTTTTTGTACAGTTCTGAATGAGTCTGATAAAATGAATAGTAGGTCAGAAAAATGTGTATTTGTAGGTTACTCAACAGAAAAGAAAGGTTATAAGGTGTTCAGTTTAGACACCAAAACAACCTTCTTTTCTAGGGATGTAAAGTTTTTTGAACATATTTTTCCTTTTAAAGAAAATTCTATTTTTACAAAATTTAATGAAAACAGTCAGACTCAAGTAAACAATCTTAATTTTTTTGATCTGTATGATGACACAAACACTGAACAACCTCAAGATCCCAATGATGAAGGAAAGGGTCTAGGTAATTCTGTTTCAGAACCACATGGGTCTCAGCAATCTAGTGATGAACCTGCCAGTCTAGATGGCAAGGCTCATGCTGAGCAGCCCAGTGGTAGTAGTTTAGATCTAGATAGGGCTGGGCATGTGGGATCTGAAGGTGAAGAACTTTCACATTCTGAGGGAAACATTGAACAATCAGTCCCTTTAACAACTAGAAGCTCAAGTAGGAGTTCTACCATACCTAAGAAACTGAGTGATTATGTCATTGAGGGTAAGGTAAAGTATGGTGTAGAAAAGGTAGTAAATTACTCAAATCTGACTTATGAATTTAGGTGTTTTGCTTCTGCTTTAAATAAATCATATGAGCCTAAGAATTTTTCTGAGGCTATTAATGATCCAAATTGGATTAATGCAATGAATGAAGAAATAGAGGCTCTTCATAGGAATAAAACTTGGGATTTAGTTGAACTACCTATTGGTAGGAGTCTTGTTGGTTGCAAATGGATTTATAAAATTAAATATAAATCAAATGGTGATATAGAAAGATACAAGGCTAGGCTTGTAGCTAAGGGGTATAGTCAAAAACAGGGTTTAGATTTTGAGGAGACCTTTTCTCCTGTTGTAAAATTAGTCACTGTTAGATGTATTATTGCCTTAGCTGTTGAACATGATTGGAATATGTATCAGCTAGATGTAAATAATGCTTTTTTGTATGGTAATTTACATGAGGATGTATACATGTCTTTGCCTGATGGTTACTATTCTCAAAATGAAACTAGAGTTTGCAAATTAAACAAATCCTTGTATGGCTTAAAACAAGCCCCAAGGATGTGGAATGAGAAATTAGTTTCAGTTTTGGTAGAGTTAGGATTCTGTCAAAGCAAATGTGACTATTCCTTGTTTTTTAAACAAACTAGTTCTGTTATTATGTTTCTACTTGTTTATGTGGATGATATAGTAGTAACAGGTAATAGTCTGTCTGAAATAGAAAATGTAAAGGAATGTTTAAAAACCAAGTTTTTGATTAAGGATCTGGGAGAATTAAGATATTTCCTAGGGATAGAAGTAATAAAAAATAAAAATGGTTTATGTTTATCCCAAAGGAAATATTGCCTGGAATTATTAGCTGAGTTTGGTATGACAGGGTGCAAACCTGTTAATAATCCCATTGAGCAAAACCATATTCTAACTTCTATGTGTAAAAATGACAGTAGGAAAGTTAGTAATATTACTGGTTATCAAAAACTTGTTGGAAAATTAATCTACTTAGCACATACTAGACCTGATATATCTTATTCAGTACACTATCTAAGTCAACACATGCACAATCCATTAAATGTTCATTTAAAGGTAGCTATGAGATTACTAAGATACCTTAAAAGGGCTCCTGGAAAAGGAGTTCTGTTTTCAAAAGGAACAAAGTTTAATATATCAGCATATGCTGATAGTGATTGGGCAAAATGTGTTGAGTCTAGAAAGTCAATTACTGGATTTTGTATCTTCCTGGGTAACAGTCTTATATCCTGGAAGAGTAAAAAGCAATCAACTGTGTCTAGATCGTCAGCTGAGGCTGAATACAGGTCTATGTGTTCAGCAGTTTGTGAAGTAATGTGGTTGATCAACTTGTTAACTGGGTTGGGTCAAAAGGTTGAGGTACCAGTAATGGTATATTGTGATAATAATGCTGCCTTATCCATTGCAGCAAATCCAGTCTTTTACGACAAAACCAAACATTTTGAACTGGATTTGTTCTTCTTAAGAGAACAAATACAGAAAGGTGTTATTAAAACTTGTGAAATAAATACTAAAGATCAGCTAGCTGATATGTTTACAAAAGGTCTGTTAGTGGGTCAACATGATATAATGATGAATAAAATTAATATGTTTGATCCTTTTGAAGTATCAAATTGAGGGGGGGTGTTGAAATAATAAGTTCAATTTATACTTCAATTTATACTTCCTAAATAATAGTAATGTTTGTTCTAATACATGTTGTTTTATATGTTTTACATGCTCATGCTCAATGGATCAAGAAGCTGGAGTCATTGGACTGATGATGTTCGTGATATGGGCTGATGATGTTCGTGATATTGGGCTTAGTGGGCTGATTGGCTGGATAGAGGCTGTTGGACAGAAGACTTCTAGAAGACCCATCCAATGTGAGCCTGAGTCCATTGGTGGGATATTTTGTTATAATAAGCATTAATCTCAGCCATTAATCTTAGTTGGATCCGTGTGTTTATAATCCAACGGTTGAGATTTGTTTATTGTGTGTTTTCTCAATAGAAGCTTCGGTTGCTTCTATATATATCTTGTGTTTCTTCACAGATATAATTTTCGATCACTTTTCTTTTATCACCTGAGTTTATATCTCTCTAGGGTTTCATATCATCTCAGTTCGTTGATCATCCTGATCAAAGTTCCTGGTAGTGAGTTAGTGTCTAGAGAGTTATTAGATATTGTATTAGTTTAGTCTTGTTCAGGTGTTGAGTGATTTGTTCTTGAGTTCTCTGTAAAGTTTGGGTATAAACATTTAGGGTTGGGTTTATTTCGTAAATAAAGAAGTATTTCTGGTATGATATCATGTTTCTTGACAAGTTAGATGGCGAGTTGAGACTTGAGAGGGTTCATGAACTTGATAATAAACAAGCCATTGATGGTTGATGTGGCAGTAGATGAAGGAGAAAGGAGGGGGTGTGGTCGTGGAGACGAATGTCATTTGTGAGACAGTGGGAGAAGAAGGAGAAATTCGTTGATCGTCTATGAAGGAAGGGTGGATACTGTGCGGTTCGTGAGCCTCGTTGTAAATATAGGATTACATATTCAACTAGAGAATAGATATACGATGACACATGTTATTTATCTTTTCTATCTAGATGATTAACTATAAGAATAATTAGTAAAAAGGAATCTGTCCAATTCAAGATTGATATAGAATTTTAAACATTTTAACATTTTAATTTTAGAAGGAATAATATGAAACATTTATGTATAATTTACTTCGATTATGGCATGTCCCTACATCTTTTAATACTTTCCTCTTACTACAAGTTTTCCTTTCTAAAGCATAACAGATCTCCTCCTCATCTTTTAATATGGACTTTAACTTTTGTTGTATATTTGGTACGCTCATTTGAAGACCATATTGTCATTTATATCTCCTAACTTCCATATCGTATGCAAATTTGTAAAATATTAACAATGTCAGACTGTGACCTAGCATTCTAACTTCAAGAGGAAAACATACATGTGTTTAAGAAGTTGCGATATGTTGTTTTTACTTTCTAGGTCTTACTATTGTCACCCACACCTTATGGAATTGTACATTATAAACATAATAATACGCAATATACTATACAATGTAAGTTTTTAATTAAAGTAGAATAAAGATGAGAGAGTAAATTCAAAGTACTGGTGTTTAAGAGCAAGTCTAATGCAAACAATTGAAACGGTCCAAAATTTGAACTTCAATTCCAAACTTGATCAAGCATCGAAGGAGATGACAATACAAAGTCTGGTCCGCCACTTGGGACCCATTTCGGACCACACACAAACAATTTTTTTAATATTTTATATAAAAGTGGAGTGTAAGGTGAAGGTTTGCATGTTTATCGTAGAAAAAAAATGTATTTTATTAAGAGAGATCTAAAATGATATAACGTGAAGGTGAGAGATCTTAACGTCAAATTTATCTCGAGCATTGGAGATGCTATAAACTAACTAAGATTGATATCCCAACCTTGTGATTGGTCCAAATGTGAAAAAGTGAATTATATATAAATTTTGGCATTTTCCTTAAGGATATATAGGAGAAATTTCATGAGAAGTGTATATATATGATACTAAAGGACTCCAATAAATTTGTCTTCAAGTAAATTGGGTGTTCTGACTTCTGTAAGCTAGGTTCATGAAAACCCTTTCTGTATATTATTTCAAGTACAAATCCATAATTAAAACACTAGTAAAGAACTTATTATATAAGAATATATTTAGTAAAGTCCGCTGTGAGGGGTAGGGCGAGTACTGTAGCGTTACGTCTATCTTTTTGGGCGGTTTTAAGCTTTTTGAGCGGTTTTGTTGTTTCTGGGTGGTTTTCCCCTTTTTTGGGTCGTTTTGTTTTTTTTGGGTTGTTTCTTTTCCTGGGCCAAAACTCTTGTCTGCGCCTAATTAATTTAAAGGTTGTAATTGTATTAGTATATTGTTGTGTTTATAAGTTACATGCTTATAAAACACGTTGGATAAAGGTGTAAGTGAAGCAATGTAGTTACGTTAAAATTCCGTTTGCTTTAGTGTTAGTCTTTGTACAATGATGGTATGTTCGTATGTCACGCATATAGTAAAGTCTTGCAAGTACCAGGCTGTCACCACAACGCGCGACACGTAGGGGTGTTCAACGAATCGAATAACGAATTTTCAAATTATTTGAATCGAATTTCTTGAATTTTTAATATTTTTACCTGAATTCGTATTCGATTCGTATTCGCTTAAAATTCAATTTATTCGATTCGTATTCGATTCGAATAAGAAACTCGAATAAATTCGTTTTAGTTCAAATTTACCATAAATAATAAATTGTTTTACTTTTAGTTTTAAAACTAATATAAACTCATTATTTTTAACATATAAAATACAAATCTACAAAATTGATAAACAACAATATGTCAAAAACGGGTTAGTAAAAATAGTAGAGAGTATAGTTTGTTAGAGTAATATGATGTATAAGGTAAATATGTAAAATATGGTAATGGTAAAAGTTGTAGAGACTATGGATTCTTAGATTTTGACCAAAATTTAGAAGTTCTTTTTTTCAATGTGTATATTTGTGTATATAATAATGTGTATGTGTGTATATATATTTAAAAAAATATACATGTAAAGTTTTTATTAGAATTTCGAATCGAATCGAATTTAAAATCATAAATTCGTATTCGATTCGTATTCGATTCGTATTCGATTTACTGGACTCGAATTCGAATTGAATCAAATTCGAATTCTTAATAATCGAAACGAATTCTTGGTAATCAAATCGAAATAAGTCAAATTTTGAATTTTTCGAATCTGAATCGAATTCTGAACACCCCTATCGACACGCGTAAAATACTAGTTGGAATACATAACCTAGTTGTATCATAACACTTATTTTAGTAAAAAAAATCAACATCCTTTATTATATCTAAGTCTAACTAGGACAAGTAAATAAATATAATAATTAAATATAATTTTTGTAATTATCTACGACTTTGTTTTATGTTTAGGGGGTATTAGATTTTAGTAATCTAAAGTTTGGGCCATTGGTCAATAATAATTCAAACTTTAACGTTGGATCAGGATAATCCTAGGTGAACATGTGGGTGTCAAAAATGGAACTCCGTTAAGTCTGGACTAACTGGGTTAGTTTAGCTGCTGATGTGGCATGCTGACGTGTACACAACTGATGATGTGGCAGCTGACTTGTTTCATGACTTGGAATTTTTTATTTATTTATTTTTTTTAATATCAAAATAACTACAACCCATCATCATCTTCATCTATTTACAATCATACTTTCAGTGAAATGCTTCGGATAACATCAATGTTCATCATCAAGAGTACCAAATCAATAACCTTTAATAAAACAGCAGTATTTATCAACACCTAGATATGAACAATCAGAAAACAAACAAAGAAGATGAACAATCAGAACTTCAAACTCAGATCACCCCCCCCCTTTCTTTCCTCTTTACCTTTCTCTCTCGTCCCCACCTGCCAAACCCTTAACGAAGATTAAACCCTCGCCACTATCTCTGATCTCTATTGAAGCCCATAAGCTTACTACTGATCAAGATACCACCATTAATGAAGATATTGAAAATAGGAAGAAAAGGCAATTGTTAATAGCAACATTCAAGGAATCAATAACCCAATGATGTTCGACAGTTCTGTAACTGAAAGAAACCCAAGTGTTCATTTGTAACGAATCGATTCAAGTTGACTAGGGTTTTTTTCGACTTTTTTTCATTTGTAACGAAATGATTCAAGTTAGATCCATAGTGGATTGATGATGAACTGTGTAAATGGATGAGGGTGGGTGATTAAAGCAGATCTGTCATCTTAGATCTGTGAAATGAGTGACCAGATTTGAGGGTGGCAGGTCTTAGAGATAGTTGAGGGCTGTCGGCGGTGTGGTGGTGGTGGTGCAAGTGAGGAGAGGGAGGGTGGCGGTGAAGATGAAGATATTTTGATTTTGAAGAACCCTAATTGATCGATTGAATGTCTGATTGTGTTTAAGAAGTTTGTTTATGTTTTGTAATGAATGGGCCCCACTAGTTGACATGGATTTAAAAAAACTGACGTGGAATTAATAAAAACACGTCAGCATGCCAACTCAGTGCCACGTCAACATCAACTACACATCAGCATGCCACATCAATAGCTAAAATAACCCAGTTAGTCCAGACTTAACGGAGGTCCATTTTTGACACCGACATGTTCACATGAGATTATCCGTAGTCCAGCTCCTTTAGATGTCATGGACACTATTTGAAATATGTGTTTAATTATTGATTAATTAATACGACTACAAAAGTACGATTCAAAGAGTTACGTTTTAGACTGCGAACAAGTAATAATATCTATTTGTTAAATATTATATCACAAAATAACTTCTAACTGGTAATAATATTTGGTGGATTGATTATTTCAAATAATCACTGTTAATTGTTTGATACCGGATTGAGGATTATTTATTTTGGTATAATTAATTAGATCATTTAAAGCATTAAATGATCAAACAATTATTATTAGAGTAGTTATGTAACTAATTTAGCGTAATCATATAACTAGTGTAATTGTATAATTACTTTAGAGTAATTATGTAATTACTATGTAATTATTCTTGATAAAAAGTTATTGTCGTTGTTTACTCTTTGTTCTATTTGGATAGAAGTGATAAAATGGCACAAATATCAGGGATAAAAATGTCACTTTACTCTTTGTTCTATTTTGTTTTGTGTGTGAATAACAAATATTGCATCTCCTATATTATTATACCAACAATTATAAATTACACACTTACAAAGAATTGAACTTTAAAGCTTCTTCGAAAAAAAAAAATGGCTCTATTAAATGGGTTAGCCATGCACTGACGTAACATGGGGTATAGCAATTTTGGAAGTTGATGCATTGTTTTCTTTTTTTTTATGTTTGTAAGTGTGGTGGCTATTTTGGTCTTTAATGAAGTTGCTTTGGCCGTTTAGAAAAATAAATAAATAAACTGTTTTTCATAATATAATAATAGAGAGAGGCTATTGTACAAAGTAGCCTTAAAATACAAAGTGTGAGAAGGGATCCTGGCCCTCCATCTTCCCACCTTCTGCGTTTTTCACAATTAACCTCGTACATTTAATACACAGCTTCTCATTTATGGCAGTTATCAAGTTGAGGGTAAATCAGACAAATTACAACTCTAATTTTTTGAATTTTTTAAATTCCAGCGCCCAAATTACCCTCAATTATGGACGGTTTCTATTGACGTATCATTCATCAAAATCATTCATCAAAAATAAACACACACAATCGAATCATTCACCCTAATAACTCACACAAAATCATTCTTTGTTAACCAAAACAAAACAGAGCACTGGAAAGTAACATTCATCAGAGAAGAATCATGTCTCCAAAACGCAAATCAAGTAAGAAATTGATCATGTATTTAGTTTATTTACGATCGTATGTCAGTAATCGAACAATAAATGGTGCTAATCGTTGGTTTTGAAAACCCTAAAACAGGTGAAGGACGAGAAAGAAGAAGTAAGCTGTGTCATGACAGGGCTTCAAAACCAAGTAATAGAGGTATGATTTATATGAACAGAATACGTTTTATGTTATTGTTGAAGGCGTTTTCTGTATCACTAAATGATGAAGAAGACAGTTTACTGTTTGCATTAGTAAAGGCGTTTTTAGGTTATGATTGAATTAGTAAAGGCGTTTTGGTAGTTTATGTTATAGTTAATCGTTTTTGTTTCATAGTGAACTGTTGTTATTAATAAAGGCGTTTTACGATTGTTAGTGAAGGGGTTTTATCAGATCTGATGTGTTTGATAATCAACTAATGTTGTTGTTATAATGAAAGGTGTTTTACAAGTGTTAATGAAGGCGTTTTATCAGATCTGATTTATTGTTGGAAACAAAGCAGAAAATGATACATAAAAGTTAAAAAATAAAAAAACAAAAGGCGTTTTGTCTAACATATGGCTGTGTTTTGTTGAACAGAACAACCAAAGGATACAGGGTCTGATGATGATTTCCAGACTCCTGTAAAACATGTTAGTAAAGCAAAGAAAGTGATAGAGAAACCAAAAAAGGCTGTTCAAAAGGTTAATGTGCATAAAGAGAAAAAAAGAAAGAAACAGAGTAAGAAAGATTCAGAGAGTGAGTCGGATAGTGATTTTGTGAAGCCGGTGAAGAAAGTTAAAAAAAAGGAAAAGAAAGCCTCAAAAGAAAGGACATTCGTTGAATACCGGGATACAAAATTGAAACTAAGATGTTCTCCCGGGGATTTTGTAAGGAGTTTGAAAGACTACACAGACGAACAAAAGAAGGATGTAAGGAGTATGGGTTTTGGAAGTGTTCTGGAAATTGATATAGATTGCATTCAAACTGGGTTAGGTTATTGGTTGTTGTCAAACTATGATGATACAACAAGAACAGTTAATGTTGGAAGGTGGAATATAAGAATAACAAATTCAATGGTGCAAGAGTGTTTTGGGATTCCAATGGGAAAGATTCCTGTGTTAGAGCATGGAAGGCCTAAAAAAGGTACATATTCAACAATAGACGAATTCAAAGCGCAGTTTGTGACATCTACACCAAGTGTGGGTCAAGTTTTGGGTGTGGTTGAACAACAAGGAAATGGCGGTCGATTGTTTAAGCTTAACTTCCTGGTACTGTGGAACACAGTTTTTGGGGAAATAACCAAATCCACCAAAGTTAACCAAAGATTTTTTATTAGTGTGGACAATGAAGATGAGATACAAAACATGAACTGGTGTTCATACCTACTAGAATGCCTCAACAGAACAAAGGCAGGGTGGAAGGAAGATCAGTATAATGGGCCCATTGCCATGTTAAATGTAAGCATCTTTTTCAGTAAAACGCATTTGGTATGTAACAAAACGCATTTGTTAAATGTTTTTTTTTAACTGTTGTTGTTCATGATTGCAGGTTATTTACACACATGAGTACAACAAAAGGCACAACTCTAAAATTGTGAAGACACCAGCAATCAGTTACATTACAGGAACGTCTTTGCGTGAAATGGAAGAACATATATATGATAATGGGCCTTTGACTGATATTGAGGAGGACAATGATGATGCAGGAGATGAAGAGACTGAGAAAAGAAGTTCTGAAAAAGGTGTAAGTGAAACAGTGAAGGATGCTGTTGATGTTTTGGTGGGCATGCATGAAAGGGAGGTAAACAACAATGAAGAAGAAACCGAGTTTGATGAGGAGGAGCAGGATTATGACAACCTAGACTGGAGAGATTTTGACATGGGGAGTCAAACACAGAAGATGTTTGAATATTGTGAAACACAGCCACAGCTAAGCGGGGTTGAATATGATAAAGAAGAATTTGACGCAGCCATGAAAGCTAAGAAGGTATGTATGACTATTTACCAATAATTTATAGTTGTCTGTAAAAAGCATTTGGGGAAAACTAAAACGCATTTGATGTTTTCATGACAGGTTTGGTTGAATAAGATGGACAAGAACATGAAGAAGTATCTGGAAATCCAGGAAGAAATGGATGATATGGTTTTACAAGCAAGAGAGAAATATTTCATGTCTAGGGAATTGATCGATAGGTGCCAGAAATGGGACGACATTAGAGGCAAGACTTCGAAAAGAGACAATGTTGTTGAAGAAAAAGATGGTGATCAGAATGATAGGGTTATTGAAGAAGAACAGGCGGCGGAGATGATACCATCAGCGACCACAAAAACATTCGTAGAATACAAACGATATGGGCACGGTCGGAAGAAGAAGGGTGGAGATCATAGTGGACATAATGAAAGTATGGCTGAAGAGGTAAAAGAGATTTTGCAAGTATTTCTAAGACGCATTTTAATAATTTCTAAAACGCATTTATTGTTTTTTTATGACAGGTTGTAAATCTTGAAGACAACACAGCAGTGGGTCTTGATGAAACTGTTTCAGGGATGAAGAATGTTGATGAAAATGTTATGGGGGAGTCAGGAAAGGTGGTGGAAGATAATGTTGATAATCAGGGTAGAGATCAGAATGAAAATATCGCTGAACAGGTAAAAAGCATTTGTTTATATACTAAAACGCATTTTGTTAAATTGACATCTTGCAAATATTTGTAAAACGCATTTTAATGATTCCTAAAACGCATTTGTTGTTTTCCCATGACAGATTGAAAACTATGAAATAAGCGATACAGATCTAGGTATGCTGCAAACAATAGAGCCAGGTGTGTATGGTATAGTCGAACCAAACGTTGAGCCTGAACAACAGGATCAAGTCGAAGAACAAGTGATTTTGCAAGACGTATTACCGAATGTGCCTTTGCTACAAGTAGAACAGGAAAAGGATCCAGAAACACCAATGGAAAAGGATCAAAGGATCAAAGAAAAAGGGAAGGACAAGGCTGATGATGTTAATGCTGGTAGGCCAGTCCGAAAAAAGAATCCGTCTTGGGCTTTACGATCTCCTTACATGGGGAAAAAAGTATCACTGTTTGAGGCTCTAACAAGAGATGAAGAGATTATGGCAGAGTACATGATGGCGCCAACAAGGGAAAAAATGTAAGTGATATGTATGAGCTTCGATTATATTTTGTAAACAACTAATATTATGTTTGTAACTCTCAGGAAAGTGGTCTACAAATCGGATGCGGGAACATCGGTCTTCAAGGCTATTCTCGAGAGTTTCTACCCCGGTATTACACTGCACACTAACGCAGTGGATGCATATATAGAGTTGCTCAATTATGAGGAGAAAAAAGTAAATGAAGATGGAGTGTACAAGCTTTATTGCACCACAACAATGATGGTAAAAAAAATAATAATGATTACTTAAAACGCATTTGATTTAATTATAAAAAGCATTTAGGAAAAGTATAAAACGCCTTTGTTAACAACAAAACGCATTTTGTTTTTTAGTATGTTTTTATTAGTTTGACTTTTTGTTTTTTAAAATACAGCCAGATGACTACTACAAGCCAGGAATTTTGGAAGCTGATAGGGTGCAGGTTTTTAGAAGCAATTTGCAACATTTAATGAAGACGTTCAATATCAAAGCTCTGAATGAATTTGACATCATCATAGTGCCGCTGCTAATAAAAGGACATTTCTATCTAATGTGCTTCGATATAAAGAATGGTTTCATTGAGTTAATTGACAACTCGAAGGTTGAACCAGATTTTGAGGCAAGATACGAAGGCGTGCCCGAAATCCTGGTATGTAAAATTAGTAAGTAATGAATAAGAAAAAATATGTAATTGTAAATGACTTAATGTTGTCTTGTTTTATTGCATGCAGAGACACACTTTCTACTTAACCATGAGAACATTGTGTGAGAGTACCGTGGGAATCGAGAATATTGAAAATGGGAGAATATATAGGAGAGAAATGCCATGGAGGACTGAGAAAAACATAAAGGATTGCGGTGTATTCGCTATACGGCACATGGAAATGTATAAATGGATGAATAATGCATTCAAAGCGGGTTTTGCTGATGAGTCACAACTACAAGACAAGCAGCTAGTTGCGTTGAGGTTCAAGTATGTTGCAAAGTTGGTACTTAGTGAACACAACAGGGCAAGGGAAGACGCTATCGAAGAAGCTCATAAGTTTAGCAAACGACCTTACAAGAAGAAGATGCTTAAAAATGCTTACAACAAAATGCTGAAGCGAGTAGATAGCGTGAGCTAAATGTTTTAAAATTTCTAACTTTGACATTGTTTTTGAACTTTAGAATGTTGCAGAATGTTAGACCTGAATATTTCTATTTGATTAATGTTTCATTTGATGTTTTATGTATGGTGAATCATAAAACGCATTCAAAAGAATCATAAAACGCATTTAAAATAACGATTCAAATTTAGCAGGTATTATTACACAAAACACATAAACGCATTCATAAAGGACCCTAAAACGCAGTTACATTATTCATAATGACACATTAACATCATAATTTAAAAAAACACAACCACACTACTTAATAGCAGAGAAAACAGAAAGATAGACACATAACAAACATTAAGAAAGGTTCAAATTGATTTGAGAAACTTGATCTTCATTTCAATTGAGCACCTTAAAAGAGCAATGGATTTAGTAAGCTCCTCGACAAGATTAGTATCTCTTTGTTTTGCATCAATCATAAACATCATTGCCAATTCATGAAGACTAGAATCTGGCATCGCCTTAAGAATGTTACAAACATCATCTTTTCTGGACATGCGTTCATGGACATTATTTAAGTCATCCATCAACACACTCTCACAAGAATGATCCTTGAGAATTTGTTCCTCAATTCTCTTTATAAAAAGAGATCTTGTATCGGATGATGATGAAGATGACATTGTTATTGTATGTAATCTTTGTGGTGTGAAATGAAAGTGTGAATGTTGAGGATAATATAGAAAAAAATGATATATAAAATGACAAAATATAATCACATGTAATACTGTGTGCAACAGGTTATGATAAAACGAAATAAAACATAAAACGCATTAATAATTTTATAAAACGCATTCATGAGTAACAAAAAAAAAATCAACAGCTTGTAAAAAGCTCTGAAAAAGACAATCCAGAGTCACATGTTTTACTGTTTAGGATAATTCTTTGAATATTTCATTTCTTGCATAATAAAAACAAATTGTTTTTTAATAATTTATTTTAATAAAAATAGTTTAATATGGGTAATTATTATCAAACTCTGTTATTGTAATAAATGAAAGAAAAGTATTATACTTTGCAAGTTGATATGATGTGATGGTCATTTAGTATAAATTAAGTACTCAACTACCAAATCTAGTTATAATTGATATCTATGTTTATTAAAATCATAAAAAACAGAGTAGCTTGTAATCTAAAAGTACTCGTAATCATTCCTCTGTTTTTAAATTAAAAACGCATTTATGCAAGTTGTAAAGGATTTGATTGATATCTACTTTAAATTAAATGAAAAGGTTAGTATCTTCAATAACCATGTAATAAATTCAATTACCCAAATTGTCTATATAAATGAAGATAAAACAGAGTAACTCTCATTCTCAAAAATTACAAAAAAAAAAAAAACAGAGTAAACCAAAATGTCGAACAACATTGTGAATGCCATCAACAACATACAAGTCAAAACAGTAATCATGGTCGATTCTACAACAGAGTTGAAGAATGATATCAAGGCGTCGAGTTCAATGATGGTGGTTCAGACGGAGGTGCTCAGGCAGTCAAAGAAAAACCTGGATGTCCATGAAATGCTATTGGGTGAACCAGAATCAACCTTCCGAGATCAGGCTTTAGAAATCATTAAACAACAAGAATCTTTTGATGACTTGATCTATCACAGCCTGAAGAACACTGAAGAAACCATATGGTCAAACATGGAAGCTAAGAGTAAGGGGAGGGAGGAAATCTTAAACAACAAAGAATGAATGGGTTTGGAGGTTTTGATCAGATGGAAGTTTTTTGGTGGTTGGTTGTTTGGTTGTTTTGTTGGTGGTTTTGATGTCTTTATTTTGGGTTTTCTTTGTTTTAGGTTAATGAATGTGGTGGTTTTTGGATGGGGTATGGATGTAGGGTAGTTTGTGAATGGGGTATGGGTGGTGATATATGCCACTGTGTAAAAAAAGTCCTTGTTTAAAATATATGAATGTTAACTACTAAAACGCATGCAATCACTATTAAAAACGCATTCATAAAAATAAAATCATACCTGTCTTACAAATTGTATAATGAACTAAAACGCAGTCAATACAAGATAAAACGCATTAAGAAAACATTATAATTTGTGCAAACTGTTTAGAGTTGAATAAAAAGCATTCATTAAAACTAAAACGCATTCAATAAAAATCCTAAGAATCACTCTTCATCAACTTGGTCTTCAACTTCCTGGTGATCAACTCCTTGGTCTTCTGCATTTGCATCTTCCTCATTCTCATCTTGTAACAGTGTGGTTTTTGACTTGTGTTTCCGACGATCATGTCTTATCTCCCCGCAAATGTTACATGATCTTTTCCTTTTTCCCATACGACTTATAGCCTTTTCTTTGCTAGATTTAATTCGCTTTTGTTTACCACGACCTTTATTTTTTATACCATTTGGCAAACGGACAATAGTTTCCGCCGGCTTGTCATACCCAAGCAAAGTAGAGTATCGATCGTACTTATTTTGCGTTGGTCTACTAAACCGACGTTCGTCCACCTTGTTGATCATTTCTTTCATTTGCTCATTGACGAGCTTTAATTGCTCTAAGTCTGTAATCAAATTATTTGCAAGGTATTCACCGGCGAAAACAACTTCCCTAGCAATCTTTCTAGCTTCTTTGCTTTTGTCATCACCAAACTCATGTAACTCAAATGAATGGTTAATCTCATTCGGGACAACATCTTTTGTCCACCTCTTCAAAATGTATTTCTTCGGGAATCTTTGAATCCTAAATGACCGAAGAACTAGAAAAATATGCCTACATAGTAAACCATATTGTTCAAACCTTTTACACGTGCATAATGTAGTGACATCATCACCATCTTTCTTGAAAAGCACCTGTTAAAAAATATGTATACTCATGTATTAAAACGCATTTGAAAACATTATAAAACGCATGTATGTATATATATTGGATACTACTGATGAACTGCTGATTGATACTACTCATCAGCAGTTATTCAGATTTTAATAAAAACAACAAAAAGCATGTATAAAACACATAAAACGCACTTACCTCTAAAAAACCTTCGCCATATGCTTTGGGGTCATCAACAAAGACTTTCAAATATTCACCACACCTTTGTGTGTGAACACCTATCAAACCATCAAAGGTAGCATAAATCTCCTCTTGTATATCAAGGAATATAGACCTCGTGAAAATTTGAGATGCTTCCTTCTCAATGGGAAAACTAGTCCAGAAATCAGGAATAGTGTGCCTTGAATCATGGTCGTTTTTCCTATGATTAAACCTCTGAGCTTCCATTGAAGTCTCGAAATGGTTCAAAAACTCGACTAGCGTAAGCTGGGAATTCGCCGCTTGACAAAAAAAATGATTTTCACTCTCTGATCTAGATGTTGTCCGCATTAGACCAGACATGGGTTCATCACGGTAATATGCTGGAATCCACATTGTTTTCAAGTTAAACATATCCGTCAACCAAGTGTTATCCGTAAGCTTAAAATCAGTAATCACAAGGTGCCATTCAAAGTCAAATTTCTCAGGACCAATTGAGTCAGTCCAAACGATGTCACAAATTCGCCGCTTGAACTCATCGTCGCTGCATAATGCGCCACCAACCTAAAAATAAAAACACATCATGAAAAATATAAGTGTTTGAATACAAAAAATTTAAACAGGAGAAAAAACAGTAAAACATGACAGTAAAACGCAAACATAAGTTACAAAACGCATTAATATAAATGATGACAACAAATCTTAACACAGATTTCAAAAACGCATGCATGTATGTAGTAAAACGCATTAACAATTTGTAGAAATACTTGCCTTATCAGAGACTTTTTTCATAATGTGCCACATGCACAACCTATGCCTGCTGGTATCAAAAACCTTCTGAATTGCATTCTTCATTGCTGGATCTTGATCAGTGACCACAACTTTTGGTTTCTTACCAAAGGATATTACAAAAGCTTCCAATAACCAAGTGTAAGATTCTGTTGTCTCAGAAGACAACAATCCAGCACCGAGAGTTACATTTCTACAATGATTGTCAATTCCTGTAAAAGGAACAAAAACCATTTTGTACCTGCAAAAACAAACAAATGAAAGTTCAACATGTTAAAAATGATAATGAAGTTATTAAAATTAATTTAAAAAAAGTACATACTTGTTTGTGTTAAAAGTTGCATCGAAAGATATAACATCACCAAACTCCATGTAGTTCCTTTTACACAAAGCATCAGCCCAAAACAGACCAGTGAGGGCATTCTTTTCGTCAACCGAGTACTCAAAGGAATAATCAGGTAGATACTTTTTTTTGTCCTTCAACCTGGAAACTATCATGTCGGCATCGTGCTCACCAATAAAAGAGTTCAACCCACCTTTAAAGTTCTTACAATCAACTGCGGTTGCACCAACGTTCTCAAAACCACCATATTTTGTCCTCATCACATTAAAAGCCTTAACAGGTCCCATGTTTAAGGAAGACAGTTCACATATCATTTCTTCCTGAACATGGGTAAGCTTTCTATTGGCTGCTAACAAGTGAATGTCCTCTGAAGAAACCAAGGGATGATTATGGCCTTCTACAAACTCACAAACTGTATAGTCTTTTCCATTCTTTGAACCAAATCTAATAAGAGCCATACATCCTGTACGGATTGAAGGTCTTTTCCTTTGTTTAACTTTTTTATTGTCTTTCTCCGAACTGACTTTATATGGCTTCTCACCCTGTTTGTAACAAACAACATATTTGATACGAAGAATGTTCATATGAACATATGAGGTACTCTTCCTAGCTGTAAATCCAGAAGCCTTCGCATATCGCTGATAAAACTCCAAAGCATGATCTATACTTGGAAAAACCATACCAACTTCTGGTTTAATTGAAGATGCAACATCAGGTATATATATTGGAGTTTGATCATCAACGGGAACATCTTTCTTAGATAGATCTGTGACACAACACATTGAATATCAGCAATGAAAGCTCACATGAACATTAAAAAATGAGCTGTCTAACAATTTCAAAAACGCATGTCAAATACACCATAAAACGCCATTTCATTGATTGTCAAATAAAACCCACACTATGACTTCAAAACGCATGTTATTCAAACAAAAAACGCATGTAATGTATTATGATCTACATTAAGCAACACATAAATCAAAAAACGCATCTAAAAAATATCCTGAAACACATGTTGTTTATAATAACACCAACAATTACCTTGCATCCTTCTGTGTTCAACCATGAAATCAAACCTCTCACCACTATGTTCATCACTGTTGTTAACAACTTCATGTATAATATCTACACAAAAACAATTAAACAGTTATCGATCTATCAAACCTATATTCATATCGTTCATCAATTAAACAGTTATGAAAAGTAAAAACTAACCTTCAAAATTCAGATTATAATGATCAGCAACATCATCTTCGTCTTCGTTAACGATTTCAGGTTCGTTGTTTAGATCTGATAAACAATAAAAACCAAAATAAAGCTTACGATTAAGTAAAGTTAAAAAAACAGAGTACGTACCAAACATGATGAACTCTGCAAAATTAATTATGATTTTGGTAGATACTGTGAACGATCGAGAAGGAATGACGAATAAGGTATGAATTGATGAAGAGAAATCGTGTAATCAGTTATGAAATTTTGAATTATGATGAAACGATAAAACAGGGATTGATGAAATCGTGAATTTGAATGTCATTTATTGATAGATGGAAATGTCAATATTACCCCTCTCATCAGTTGTTATGATACAACAGACAAGTTCCACGTGGCAACATGTTGTGGCTTCTCACACTTTGTATGTTAAGGGACTTTGTACCCAATACTTTCTCTATAATAATATATCCATCAAAGTGGATGACAAACTACTTAATATTTTTTTTTTTCGAAAAAATGTTAAAGGTAAAACTTTGTACCAATGCGACAATATTGTGGAAAAAAATATATAAAATACCACTCGCCCAGCTTCAAATCTGTGACCTCTCATTAATGAAGTGCACCTTAAACCACTACATCACCAACCCAAATTATGATTTCATATGAAACCAATCATACTAAATGTTAAAGAATGATGTGGAAACTAAAAATAAAATAAAATACTTCAGCCAAGTTTTAAACCCATGACCTCTCATTAAAGGAATGCATTTCATACCACTACACCATCAAGCAAACTTGTTTTTTAATGTGAAATTAATTGTATTTAATATGAAATAATGCTATGCAAGTTACTATTCACCTCATTCTAAATTAATATATAGTATAATTCAGAGTAACATCTTCATCTTTATATATATTTTTTCCTTTTTTTTTCAATTAAATAATACATTTCTTATACTTGTATCATTACCTTTTATCTCTATTTACTCACAACCACTTTCAAAACTATTAAAAAATTATAAAAGGTGAACAGTGTCATACAAATATAGAGATGGACGGTAATATTTTTGCACTCCTCAACTCACAACCACCCCGGATCGCATATGAGATAATAAATGGCAGCATGAGAACTAATTTAGTACAATTTAATTCAAACATTTAATGTTGTATATGCGAGCAATAATTTTACAATAATTATTTTAATTTCATTATAACATGATGTTACTTTACTAACACTATTATTGGCCCATGATGATCGATTTAAAGTTACAATCAACTCACAACTTTCACATAGTGCTCACTTAGACAGTCAACCTCAAACCCATTACCCATCGATTATGCCATGAAAATTTGAAAAGAAACAAGAAAAAAAAAGTTTAAGTGTATTTAACTTTACTCCTTTGTTGATACATGATTTCAACCAGTTAGGTAGCCCACCCACATGGCCACGTGTATGATGTATGCATTGTGCAATGCATACTTGTACTTTGCCAAAATAGAAACACAAATGCTGTTTAAAGTACAAACCACTATGCACAAAAGTGGCGGTTGAGAAAAGAACGATCGATATTCTCAAGAAAGAAACATTCAAAAGAAGATTGGCCCACAAAAGAGTGTTAAGAATTAGGATATAAACTGATAGAAAGTTGGGGTCCATAATAAGCGTCTATACTCTAGTCTTTATACACCATTGCCATTCTTATCTCTTTGTTACATATTTTACCTTTTAAATTTGGTATAAAAAATGTGATTAACTAGATATTCTAAATAAGGATGGCGTGGGATGCTTAATTGGTAATAAAAGCAATAGATTTAAGACTTAACTTTGGGGACTCGAGAGGTACATTAAAACGGATCAACTATTTAATAGTACTGCCGTTCAAAAAAAACTATTTAATAGTACTAGCAGGGTGTTCGTACGATGCGGCGGAGAATACAAACACTTTTAAGGGTATACATTGTTTGGTTTAGTTTGGTTAATCGATCTTATTAACCAATCCATTAATTGCTTCGGTTTATTTTGTTATATTGTCTGTTTTCAGTTCGGTTTAGTTAATTTTTGTTAATAATCAAAACCCAATTTTAGCAAAAAGTACCAATATTGAGATAGAGTAAAAGTGTTGATATATAAACCCAACCCGTTTATTAATGAATGAGTCAACCTGAAATTTATAAATAACCAGGCAAATGAGTCAATTAAAAAATATTTAACTAATCGAACTTGGTTATTGTTGTCATAATATAGTTTTGCAACTATACTTGGCACATTGGCTATTCTAGAAAGTTAAATCCATTTAGAGCACATACAGAGCCCAAAAGGATATGAATTTTTCATACTGAGCCCAAATTTAGTTCAATTGCACACACAATCATTACAAGTAAAACAACACAACACAATACAAATCACAAAACGCAAAAAATGCAAGTTCAAAATCTTTGAATTCTCTATTCAACACATCAGTTTATTATCTCTTGACTTTTTACGAACTTTCAGTTGTGCCACCCATATTAGTTCCATAATTCTGCGGAGCTCATTTGTTCACCCGAACCATTCCGTACGTTGCAGGATTTGAACCCTCCGACTCTTTAATAGAGGATAGAGGGAGCCCCCCAGGCCCCCACCATGTCCTTTGGGACTATTCTTGCTAGTTTACTTCAAATGCTTCTCTTGAATAACATTATTTTATATAAATAAACTATTTTTTACGGCAAATTAAACTACTTACTATTTAACTTAAACAATGAGCAATATAATCGTAATTAGATGTATATTTCTTATATAAATTTGTTGGAAAATTTGGTTAGTGAAATAAGTATTTATACTTTTTGGACTTTGGGTTTGTGTTGTGAGATCATCACAATGAACCAAACTATGTCCAAAATGAAGCTAAGATGAGCGAAATCAATTCTCAAAGGTATATGGTTGGAACAACCAAAGATAAGACAATGTGACGCTTTGATGGTGCACTTAGCTCTTCACACATCGTAACGACGCTGGCCGCTTGACGACCGCCTTTGTATTTTTGTCCATATGTGCGTGGACAGATAGTGGCAAGTCTGCTTATGGCGCGACCTACACATGCGCGTGGCACTGCTATCGCGGATAGGGAAGGTTTGGTGCGGCTCATTAAGCTTTATGCTTTAATCAACAAAAACAATAACTTTGCTTAAAGCCTTCAAAGCTTAGAACACATACAAGCTTTTTATCAAGTCAGGTCGTATCAAGTCAACCTTCAAGGCAATGTGCTTCACCTTCATGTGCAAGAAGCCTTCCTTCGTACACATGCAACCTTCCTTCTGTCACATTAAGCTCATTTGCTATCTTGCTTAGAAATCGACCATTCGGTCAATATAATAATCCACCATATCTTGGATTAACTTCCCGACATTTTTTCAAAAACGTGACTTGCTAAAAACCTCTGTAAGTGCACCTAGCTACAAGCATTTAGTGATACTTAGCTACTTTGTTGATGCTTACAAGCATTTAAACTGCCATGGTCATTTGATAAATGAACCACCTTCTAAAGGCTTGTGCCCATAATAAAAATATTTCCAAAAAATATTTTACAAAATTATGAGAATATCGTCCAAAGTAGCATACATGTCAGATATAGATGGTTTTAAGCACACAACTCGAGATAACTTCGCCAATACAACAAAGAAGCTTAGAAAATTAAGCTCAAAAGGCGAAAACTTAAAAGGTCAATAGCCGATATGCCGAAGCTAATACAAGCTAACAAGGAAAGAAGCAAGTAATGGAGAAATATCCAGCTCCATAGCTTCCACCAAAATAAGGGCTTAACAAGCGGCAAAGCTTATCAACTTAAACCATTATAAGCTTTCAAGCTCATCGGCTTCTTCCACCAAAATGAAGGCTTATCAGCTTAAATCCCAATAAGCTTTCAAGCTCATCAGCTCAAACCCTAATAAGCTTTCAAGATCATCAGCTTAAACAAACTTCAAATCTTATCGGTATAAACCCTAACACATTACAAAACTCATCATGCTAAGGTTCATTTGTCGATACTTATCCTACTTACACTAAAGCATTTGCAAATGAAAAGTCACCAAAACAGCAAAAGTTCAAAGAAAGCGCAAAAATAGTCTGAGTCTAGTATAATGTACATAGATATATACATTAAACTAGATTGGGGGGGCTGATGTTGTAGGGTACCCATTGGGCCAAACCCAATATACCAAGTCACAAAATAAATAATCAATATATTGGGCCAAGCCCAAGCCCATTAGGGTTTTAACCCATCGCCCAATATATAAATAGAAGGGCAAACCATGTGATACAACTCAGATTGGTCTTAACATAAGACCTCTCGCACACACACTCTCTCTCTCTAGAGTTATTCTCTCTAATAATATTTTCAGCAGCAGCAGGCTGAAGCCTTGAAGCCTTCGAGCTGCTGTTATACATTCTTAGAAATCTACAACCATACTGATTTCACAACCAAGCTGGCCCCAACAGCCACCACATGTGGAATCACACTCTGTTACTCGCAGGTCTCAGCCTTCATCGGCTTACGTGGATGGTCTCTAGTTGTTACTTGGGATCAAGAGTTTCTTTCTTCAAGATCATGCTCTATGTTTGATCTTTTCTTAAGTTAACCAATAATAACAACATTCTGACTTTGGGTTGATCCCATATCTGAATCATAACAACTAAAATATCAAAACTCTTGAACCTCCCATCTACGTTTACAACGTAGAGGGACACCACGACCTGCGTTTGGTGAACCGAAACCCTTTAACCCCTTCTGACTAGTTCTTTCATGCTGCTGATCTAACCCCTTTAAGCAGCAGACGAGGTCAGAAGCTTGACGACCTTGGAACGTTCAGACCTTCTCCAGATCTATATTTGTTGTAGCAACAACTAATATATGTGTGTTTTTATTGTGTGTGTCTCCCTCTCTCTCAGTGCTACATACAAACTGTTGTTTACAATGTGTGTGTTCATCACAATCAACACTCAAATGTAAAGTCTATTGCATATAAACTATTGTTAACTACTAGTATTATTCAAACAGAAATCATGGATGACAAGAAATGCAATCAAGATGAAATTGGAGCAACTACAGAGTGGGTTCAAAAATTACACCTTTAACAAGTATTACACGATATTTAGGTGCTTCGGTTTAATCGGAAAAAGAATACCTATTTTTTTAGCAGGTTACACGGAATACAAAAGGCGGGTTATACATGTACTGTTGGGCACCTTTATCGTATGGTGTGGAACCCAACAGGAAGGGTTTGTATAGCTTATGCTGCTGCTAGCATGATGACAATGATCTTCAGGGAAAGAAACCATGACGACGACTTAGAGCTGTCACCCCGATCCCTATTCGGTAAGTGCAATTTTGAAGCATTGATGACGCACCTTACTTCCAAACAGTTTGGTTTGGAAAGGATGGATGACCAAGAAGTACTCGATGCGTCCGTTGAAGAGTTTAATTACACTGAAGGTAAAGAACGATTAAGGGTTGACGACATGCGTTTTCACACGAACCCTGATGCGATTATTGATGTTCTGAAGAGAAATTTTGGGCCAGAAGGCAATAAATACCCCATGGTGGCCGGTTGCTACGCTTTCAATGCCTTTTACGATGAAAAGTGTACACTAAAATGCACACCAGAAAAACCGTTTGTTCTTGACCGCATCCCGCCAGATTACATCCCTGGGCAAGCGATGGTGATAACTGGACTTTATACAAGAGTTGACAACCCGACGCGTGATGATTTCAGTATTCAAGTTAAAAACAGTTATGGGGAGGAATGGGGAGTTAAAGGGGAATCCTGGACGACAGTAGGTCTAATTGAGTGTATTTGCGAACCAGTTTTCTTCGATAAGGAATGATGGGGAGTCATGAAGGGTTCCGAATTTAGATGGGTAAATAAGTCGTTTGGATATTAGTAAACAAATTTTTTTAATGACGGTAGGTCTTACTTTGTATTTGTGCAACTTCTTTCTTAATGCACTATTTGACCATTTGAAATTTAATTGCTTTCCAACTTCTGGTTCACTGTCTGATTCGGGGAGCCTGTGTGGCATCCGCGCTTGCCAAAATAACCCTTAAGACTACAAAAGTTTAAACAAATTAGGCCACCTCAGGACAGTGGGACATTTCTCCAAGGATGGAAATCTTGTATTGGGGTTTACAAGTGGGCCATGCAGACCCAATCTAATAAAACCTATGTTGTGCCCTATACAAAATGGATTAATTATCCGGCCCAAAACTTAGGTAAATCCATTTAGAGCACATTCTGAGCCCAAATGGATATGAATTTCTCATACTGAGCCCAAATTTAGTCCAATTGCACATACATTTATTTATTGCAAGTAAAACAACACAACACAATACAAATCACAAAACGCAAATATGGCAAGTTCAAAACCTTTGAATTCTCTACCCAACACATCAGTTTATTATCCGTTGACTTCCATTTGTCAACACAATTCTTATCACATGGGTATAATATACGTTATGTTGGAAGTCACAACATGTACCCCCCCCCCCCCCGGCCCCACTCACTCAAAAACATGAGAGTCGTTATACCCCTCATATAGGGGTATATTTAGTAATTAGGGGTGCATTTACACATCAAAAAATATTCATAATCTAGTCTTTGACTTTGACTACAGTTTTTGACCTTTTTATGAACTTTCAGTTGTGCTAACTCATATAAGATTAGTTCCATAACTGATAATTCTGCATTTCTGCGTCGCTCATTTGTTCATCAGGACTATTCCATTAGATTTTGCCATATCAGTATGCAATCCAATTTGGCATTTCATTGCTATTTACATTTGTTTTGTGTTAAACTTTGAACTACAAACTAAGCTACTCTTAAATACTTTTATACCTGTACCTTGTAGTATTTGAATCTTTTGGCTTTCACCTCTTTACTAGAGAAGAGGCGCCATACCCCACACCATGTCCTTTGGGACTATTCTTTGTTCATTTGCTTATCTAGAAATACATTATTTTATATAAATTAAACTAGTTTCTTTCAACAGTAAATTAAACTACATACAATTTAACTTAAACAATGAGTAATATAATCGTAGTTATATATATATTTCTTATATAAGTTTGTTGGAAAATTGGTTAGTGAAATGATTTTTCATAAATTTTGGATAGATAATTATCTTTGGGTTAGTGTTGTACAATGTGAGGTCATCACAACGAACCAAACTGTGTCCAAAATGAACCTATAATGAATGAGATATCAATGCTCGAATTTGCATGGTTGGAACAACCAAAGACAAAAAAATGGATTAAGTTTTGTCAACATGTCCACATAGGTGAGATGACAAAACTTGAAGTGGTTTATAAGGAGGAACAATCCATATTGATTCCTTTAGATAAACACAACGTCGCGGCCCGCTTAAGAGCCGCCTTTTTATTTTGTCCATGTGTGAGTGGACAGATACGTGGTGGTGCAAACACCCAATGATATGACACGTGATGTGGCAATCACGAGATATGAGGCGCGAAGACACGTGTTTGAGCCCAAGCGTATGCGACTATTTTATTGACCATTTTAATTTATGCAATTAAATCTTGTCTATTACAAGATTAATTGTAAATATAATTCAATTTTTGTGAGTATACACACGAACCATGGTTCATATTTTAGACACATGAGATGAGAAAATCTCTTGGTACAGAATACTTAGAAACATTTGCTTTGGAGGAACAAACTTAAATAGTCTTCACTTTATCAGTGCCAGCTTTGAGCATGGGCGAGGTGGGTGACCGCTGAGGGCCATAATTCAAGAGGGCCCAACTAGGGATGAGCACATAGCGTCGATACCAATCCCGTCCCGATCCCGATCCCGTATTGTACCGAACCGAGGGTGTTCGGTATCGGTACCCACATTTAGAGGTTTTTAGTTTCGGTATTATCAGTATCGGTACGGGATCGGTATGGGATCGGTATTTTAAGGTAAAATACCGATACCATACCGGTACCGTACTGATACCGAACCGAGACCGTACCGAATGTTTTCGGTATTGGTATCGGTATTGGGTTTTGGGAGTTTTCAACCGATATCGTCCCGAGCTCATCCCTAGGCCCAACCATGCTTGATGTTCATCCATTGGAAACTGCATTTCGTTACTTGAGAGCACTTGTTTTCAAAGGCATCGGGGGAGCCAGATGTTCATCCACCGGATTTTCTTTTAGTAAAATATTCATCGGAACAATATCATAGTTGTTAAAAGTCATCGCCTCTTGCGCCTAGGCCCATTTTTTAGGCGAGGCGATGCATTTGCGCTTTGAGTCGAGGAAATTGCGCTTTAATTTTCCTGATATGGTTTAGGCGCAGATTTCAGCTAGATTCCCATATTTCGGAGAGTTTCCGGACAAATTCATTAAATTATGGCTAGATTACAACCATATTTCGACTTTTATCTATAGAAAACTACTTTTATACACTAATACATCAATATTATAAAACTTTTGATACTAGCTATCCGAAAGAGAGTATTATTTTAATATATTTTTACTTTATTTTCTTTGTTCGCTTTTTTTTATCTAAGGCCCTCACTTTTTTGTGCCTCACGCATAGGCCCCAGGCGAGGCCTATGCGCCTTGAGTGCGCCTAGCGCCTTTGATAACTATAAAAATATTCTTGTAGACTGCCCTCTTAAATTCTTTAACACGATGTAAGTAAAGCGACTTTACTTACTTTTTCTAAACACCAAATTATTACCGGTGCAATCTCGGGTGTTGGAGCCACCTCCGGCACTGCATACACTGTTTGGTTGTTGTATGCTAGGAGGTAGACACATTCATCTTAGAGGAGGTGCAAGGTTGAAGACTCAAGTCATAGATACTCCAAGAACGCTTGTTGAAGTACTTGTAAAAGACGTCGTTTGAATCAAGTTTGGTGTACGAAATATATTTTCTTATTGTTATTTCAACAAAACACAAATAACCAACTTCCTAAAAAGATATATTATTTTTAACATTAAGCTTCAAATAACATAATGCATGATGTTTATTGTCTGTGTCGCCCTTTCTCATTTGGACCTTCTGTTTGGCGTTATGCACTTAGTGGATGATTCGCATGCACAACCAATTATGCACGGTGTACAATAAAACAATATTTAAGTGGCATATTATTACTCCGTAACTCCTTGGATAATGCATACATCATACATGCCACTTGTGGCCATAGGTGCTTTTCGATGACTCACTTCCTCATTGGCATGAACATATTCTTGCACTTTTTCACAGGTGGCAACGTCCTCATTTTTTAATTAAGAATGACCAAAACCATAACCAGTTATAATCATTTTTGTCACAATGAACATTATCCAAATATATAAAAACAAATATAAAGTTTAGCAGATCGGGCTGGATAAACATATGTTCGGCAACTTCTAACACAATATGATACATCACACGAAAATAATCAGTTTTTGATTGGATAAAATAACTTGTTTTATTAGTCAATTTAACAATATCATGACTCTTGTTTAATAAATGAGTTAACTTAGATTCGACCCTTTGTTAATGGTCAACCCCCCACACTAACAAACCAAGTGAGCTTTAGCTGACAATGTACGAGGTTGTCTGATAAAGAGAAGCATCTGAATCACGGTTTTTGTTGTTTTTCGTTAGTACATATGTTTACTATTAATCACGACGTTACGAATTATTTAAACACAGTGGAGTTGCCACACCTTGGGCTATCTTGGTTTTTGTCGAGCTGGAGCCGGGAGTAACAACGCCTCTTCATATGCAGGCGCAGGCTGGCAATGCAGGCGATGATGGCCCCGACCTTCCGCAGCCACCACCGCAGTCGCGGCAGCAGTACCCGCATCACATCTGTGACGACTTGCCTCATGCTGTGCGGTTTGTTGCTCGGGACTTCGATCGACGCCTTCAGCGTTCCGAGCGCAGAGGTATCTCAAAGCGCCATGTTGACTATGTGATGCGGGTGTACTTTAAAGTATCACGTTATGGCCATAGCGTGACGTTTTAACCCCACGTGTGGGGTGGAAACAGACAATGGTTTGGAGAGGGGGTGAGAATAGACGGAGTCTTTTTGTATGTAAAAGTTTTAACCGTAAATTTTATAAGTTAACAAATATTCAAATTGTATATATGTGTTAGAAATCAAATATTCAAATTGTAAATTTTATAAGTTAACATGTTCTAACTGGATGAGACTACATATATACTAAGGTTTTTAATAGTGTGAAGAGATGTGCACGACCCCACATCACCAGGTTCGTCAAGCAAAGCTTCTAGAAGCCTGTGCACGTTTCCTAATACATGCCAGCTATGACCCGAAAAGGAAAGGGACATGCAGCCAATCCGGGGCCGCCATTCGCTGCTCCATGATCTCCTGGTAAGTACGAGGTACAAAAAAGGACAGAAATGACGACTGAAAAGGACATGTAGCCAATCACAGAAGGACAGCGGTAGGGCTCCAATGGTTGTCAACCATGTGGGACCCGCGCAAGAAAGCTGTCATTCTTCAATGAGTCAATCACAAGATATCTTCCAAGCCTATAAATACCCATCTTCCCTAAGGGAAAAGGACATTATGTTTTTGTTCACAAAATACTTAGAGAATTTGGTAATAGCTTATAAGGAAATAATATAGTCGAAACATTTGTATTCACTTATAATCTAGTTCTGTGTAATCATCCAGTCATACATCAATAAAATATCTCTTCACATTACTCGTCTATATAGGTGTTTAACTAGTGTTTCTTCATAGTGCTAATTGCTAACCTATCTTATACTTTAGTGAAAATTATAGAAATTTACGTCATACTATCATCAATACTCAACAAACCATATGTTAAAGTGAAAACATCCGGCCGGTGTTTGGCATTTCTATTTTCACCAATTAAATCATGCAGACTGTATGATTTAGTAACACTACGTACAGGTCTTCGATCCTTTCATTAAAACAAAATACGACAATTACATCACAATAGAAGGTAGACGAGCAACAAGCTGCGGCGCCACTCTTTTCTGAATTGCAAACCCTAGTCTACCAAAGACAAATCCTTGGCCCTTGGAGATGAACTATTGCTGTGGACGACCCGTTGGACCCTAGTCAAGAAATGAATAGCTTCTGGCGCTAGGGAGCCAAAGGTATCAAAGGCCAAAGGGATAAAGACATGTTGGTTCTCTGCACAAGCTTTAGCATGTTTATCTACTTTCTTCGATTCCGCTTTTCTCAATGCTTGCCCGGCTACAAACCCTGTTTCCCTTAAACCAACCAATGGAGATACCCCTGTGAGGTCCACACAAGCATGTTTCCTCCTCTCCCAACCAAAGACAAGCAGATCTGCTGGTCGTAGGGTGGATCTCCCTTCCGCAGGGTCTGTGAGAAAATTTACAGGGGCCTCTTTTTTGGCAGAAATCCCAGCTCTTCTCAGGATGTCCCACAAAACGTCCCTCACCCAGTCATGCCGGTATTTGAAACCAGGGAGCTCTTTGCAATGAACTGCGTGCTCCCCATATTTATCCATGCAAGCTTTACGGCAGATGGGGCATGTTTCATCTTCCGGATACATAGGGATCATCAACTGATACTTGAGTATAGCCCTGTACTCCACTGCGGACATGCATTGACCCAAACCCTCAATCGGGATAACGGTCAAAAAAATCCTGAGCATGAGGACCCTTTAGGCATTCAATCTCCGCCTTCTGGCGGGAAGACAACTCAAAATCTTCTCCCAGGCTCTGAGCAGTTTTGCTAAACAGAGCATTCGCCAAAGTTTTTTGTGGCTTTGAGGGGGCGGTGTCCTTATTAGAAAAACCGCCAGTATCAAAGTCCGGGAGATAGACATTTAAGCGTTCGAGCGCCTGTTGATAGTCCGGGTCTAGCCCGATGACCCTACTGTTTCGAAGGATATGATCCTGAAGTTTCCAAAACTGAGCTCTAGACGCCACAAAGGCATAAACCCCAACATCTCGAGCTGAAAGGAAGCCCAAACCACCTAAACGCATCGGCAAGGATGCCAATCGCCATTGGAGGTCCCCGAAGAAGGGGCCACCACACACAACTATATCTTCGATAGCCTCCCGGAGGCCATCATCGAAAAGGGATACCGCATCTACCATCAAGTGGGGTTGACAAGTTCGCAAACCAAAAAGTAACTTAGCGACCCCCATGCATGACCTGAGCAGTAGAACTTAACTTTGGGGATCCCTAAGGCGGGGCAGGAGTTTCATAAGGTCAACCGCAATCGTAGCCCGCCGCCCTGCCAACTCCCCAATAAAGATAGGATCTCGGCTAACTGCCCCACCAAGGAGCTTAACCTCCCTCTCTGGTCTACCAACCCCTCTCGGGAAAAGCTCGTCCTGAACTTTCAGCCCGTCACACGTCGGCCAAAAGACCTTTGTTTTCTTAATATTGAGATGAAGCCCCAGAGATGGCCCATGCACGTTGATAATGTCTAAAGCCTTAGCAACCTGAGCTGCGTTGCCTATAATCGTCCCATCATCCAAATACCAAGCATGAAACGGGAGGTTACAGTGTTCCTGAACCCGCATGATAAGGGGGTGTAAGGCAAGAGCAAATAGAAGGGGCCCCAAAGGATCTCCTTGTTGCACTCCGGTGGTAGCCCCAATACAATCATTACCCACATACAACCTAGCAGGCTGGGCGTACATGAACTGGACCCACGGATAGATAGATTGACACCGCTGGTGATATCCTTTAACATAGAATGACACCACACATAACATCAATACTCAACAAACTAAATATCCATATGATTCTACTATCAAGATTATCTAAATACATTAGAATTAACCTCTAAATTCACAAATTCAAAGTTGTAGTCACGTAATAGAAACATCTATGGCTGTTTTTGTGCTCTTTTCACCTTGACCTAATAATTAGAAGATGTGTGACTGCTTTAGGTGTTTCCAAGTGCTAAATAGTCAGCAGATGCTAAGTTCAAGCTTTATGGGCTTCCAGGAGCTTAGGCTTTAGATGGCTCTAAGAAAAGCATGGACCCAATTTATTAATATTATGATTTAATTTTATTTAGTTTAACAAATATATAAACTAAGATAAACGAAGAATTAGCTACTGTTGGAATAACTTATGTAATCGGTGACAGAAGAGCGAGAGATGTATTCACATGCACTCTTGTAATTACATGAACCAAGGGTTTGTATTTAGCAGGATAGGTTTTGTGATTCAAAATAGTATAGCGGTGCAGCTTGTTGCCCGTTTACCTACTATCAAAATGTAATTTGATCTATGATGGAAATAAAACACTAGATTACATGAATACAAAAAATTATTTATCTCCTTTCAGTTGTTAAATAAGCAAACATAAATGAACTCTCTATCAAACTGGTTAGCGAAAATTCGGTAAATTACAACCCTGAAAGTGTACACTTCGAACATGTACACATTGCGTTACAGCCAGGATTATTTTTTTGTGTATTCTTTTTATGAAAATTATTAATCTCTTAAAAAAAATGTTGACTTGGGTATAACTAATTATGTTACTTTTTATTTGACTGCAAGATAACCCAAGGGGCGAAGCATTCAATGGGCCAGGGGTGGCCCTGCCCCTCCCCCATTCTCTCTGTTTTTTTGCGTAGTGGTATAAATTTGCGATTTTCTTAGATAAATTGAGTCCAGGTTAAATCCGGCCCCTTCTGATTTACCACTACTGATGGGAAAAAATTGAGTACGGTCCCTCCCAATCCTTAAACCAAGTTTCGCCACTGGATAACTCTATGACACTAGGGGAAAAATAATAGTTGGCTATTGTTGGAATAAAATGTTATACATGTCAAATCATTATATACCCATCTACTTATCCTAAATGCTTCATTTATATAAATTAACCTGATTACAATCTAACTTAAACAGTGAGTAATATAATTGTAGTTATAAGTATATTTTCTTATAAAAATTACAATATGCTTATTATCTATGTCGCCTTTTCTCATCTGCACCTTTTGCTTTGGCGTTATGCATCAAGAGGCATATTAAAAAAAAGTATTGATACTTGGATAAGGCATACATGCCACTTGGTGCTTTTTGATGACTCACTTCCTCATTGGCATGAACACATTTTTGCACTTTATCACAGGTGGCATCTTCTCGTTGGTCCTCATTTTTATAATTAGGAAAAACCTTAACCACAATTAGTTATAATCGCTTTTTACACAACAAACATCATCCGAATATTTATAAAATATAATATGAAAATAATTAGAACTTTTATGGGCTAATGTAACCTGTTTTATAAAACTAAGTGATAAAGTGAACCCTAACAAAAATTGTTTAATGAAGAGGTTAACTTGAACATAATTTGCTTAATAAAGGTTAACATGATAACATGTTTAAGGATTTTACAAAGGTTTTTTTTAAATGTTAAAGAGTTCAAAGTTTAGTGTTTTGATTTTTCACTTTCCATCTAACTATTATTTTTCCGTCCTAAAATCGTTATTGCCTCTTAATACCAACAGCCATATTCATTCATTATTTTTATGAATCAATTTTCCACTTTTTTTCTGTGTTTCCTCTAATCTTGAGTTGAAAATATAAAACAAGTTGTTAATTGAGTAGAGAGATAAGAAAACCAATTACAAAAAAGTTTTATTTTCTTTAACATAGTAATTTATTGTTAAAATTTTTATCAAGTCCGAAACACAAATGAACATTAAACATTTAGCTCCGAAACACGACACAATTTTAAGTTTGTGCGACACAATATGACACACACATACATGTCATGATCAGACTGAACAATTTCAACCTGGCATTGCAACACCATTCACACGCTAATTTCATAAATCAAATAATAACTCTTCACAGATTTATTAATTTTTGTACACATGCATTACATATTTATGACATAAACCCGTTTATATTTTATAAATATGTCGCTTATAGGTTTGTCCGACTATATATTTTCATAATCATCGTAGGAAATAAATCACTGTCAATCATGATAATCAGAAATATAAAAAACAAACACTAGATTAGTTTTTTAACTTTAATTTACCAACTGTTTTTATTTATATCTATTTATTAACTATAAACGGGTTGGTCAGAAGAAGTAGGGTTGAATAAATAAATTGAATTAAACCAAATACTTTTTTAACGAGTAAAAGTGTCAAAAACGTCACAATTGTGAGGTCTACAATTAATTTTTTTTAATATATTAAACAATTAAAAAGTAATGCTACTATTAGATTATGTCTCATAGTCATGGACAATATGGATCAAGTGCTCTCTATAATTAAAGTCTACTTTTTTCGAAATAAAATCTAAAAATCTGGACGTGTTTATATTATTTAACTGTACTGTACTATTTCACCAAAACATTGTGTTAATAGTAAATTATAAATAATAACTTTCACTGGTAAATTATCATTTTTTAAATGAGCCTTTATTATATAAAAGTATATTCTATAATTTCACCTGGAAATATTTAACTAAAATGTTGTAATAAAGTCTTTAAAATATCGATTCATTGATGTAATCTTTTTTTCATTATAAAACATAAAAGAAAACCTTAGCTAAATGAGATTTAAGGTGATTTGATTTCTCCTCGATCAATGGTCTCATGTATAGCCATGGCTCTTTATTTGTTTTCAAATAACCTCTTGATCTATTTTATTTTCTTTGAAAGGATTAGCGTAACGCTTAAGTTGTGACTTTTTATTTATTTCTTATTTGTTTTAAGACCAAATAGATGTTTGACCAACTGTCACTACACAATATGGCCCAAATTTTGTACAATTACGAGCAATTCCACAATTGTTTATTTGTTTTTTAATAATTTATTATGTACATTAGCTATACTTTACTAAATTTAAATTTAGTCAACAAACATGATACATCAGTTTAAATGGAAGTAAAATAGTATATGAAGAATAAAATAGCTAATATTTCAATTGTTATTGGCAATTTATGCTACAATGTTTGATTGATAATTAATTAATCAAAGGGGCTGTTTGGTAGCCTCTTAATCAGCCTCTTAATCATTCAGTTCTAAATAATTCAGTATTCAGACTGTTTGTTTCAGCATCTGAATGGATGATTAAGTGCTGAACCATTAATCTAATAAGGGATGTTGAATGATTCAGCTTTTAACCATTCAGAGCTTCTTAACCATTCAAATCATCTTAATGATTCAGCACTTAATCAACCAAACAACCCTTAAAATAGTTTAAGTTTTATGATTACCTTAGGATTGATATTAATCAAAATAAATTAGGTAAAGCAAAATATCAAAAATCTTCGATATTTTCACTTTATCCAAATAGTTTTGTTGCTTTTGCTTAGTGGCAAAAGAGCGCGTGAAACACTTTTTCTTCCCTTTTAATTTAAAATTAAATATAATAAATTGCAAAACGACCTTTCGACTATTCAACATCGTTTATTTTTTCTTGTTAATGCCTAAATGGCAATACTAGTTCATCATTTATCAAACAATTGATCTGTTTAAACATATTATACGGTTAGATTTATAAATTAAGAAATCAGATAATGGTTTGTAATAACTAGTTGACAAGAAAAACACATCTTAATCACTAAAGCACATTAGTTTTTATCAATGAAGGGTCTTAAAATTGTTAGATATGATATATTTTGATATTAACAAACCATATTCAGTGTCAAATATTAAAATTATATGTATATCCAATGTAAAAAAGTTGAACATAATCGTGACTTACACCATATGATATATTGGATGTAATTGGACATACTTCTATCGTCCCTCCATTACATAAAGAACCAGAGAGTATAAACATACATAAACAACTTAATAGGATCACAACCCCATCCAACTAGTTAAGGCCTATGTAAGTTTACATGTGTCATGGAAATCAACAATCCATTGTGGTTCACAAAGACCACGGTATCCATTATCAAATGGTTTGGTCATGATTGGTTCGTTTGAATCTGTTCTAAAGCTTTTTGATACATTCGGTTCTCTGGCATCGCAAGCGGTTCGATTCCTTTCCAAAGTCTAAAAGGTCGTTCATAGCAATATTTCGACCCCCCAGGGGCATGCTTTGTTTTAGTATGCTGAGTTTAGTTATTCATAAAGGGGTGGCGACACAGCTTGTTGCCTATCTACCCATCATCGTAATGTAATCTTGTCGTGTTGAAGCAACATTTGCCTCTAATCTCCTTTATACATCTCTCAAGTTCTTTACTTTATTTCATGTTCTTCTAACTCGAGTTTTTTGCAGAAATAGTGGTTTTTTCAAGAAAATTTGTGTAAATGGTAGATGTCAGAAAGTTGTTTATGATAATGGGAGTCCCGCAATCTAAGATTGCGGGAATGGCTGACCTGGATTTCCAGCTAGGACATCGAAGACAAGGCTTGAACGACGTGGACGAGCTGCAGACGTGGAATCCGACGTGGAAGTCCCGCAATCTAAGATTGCGGGAATGGGCTGTACATTTTGGCGCTCTCTGCTTCTTCAACCTCAACAACTCCTTCCACAAGACCGTACATTTTGGCGGTCTTGGAGACGGATCTTCATCAATAAACCAACTCATCCTATTCGTCTCTTCCATTTTCACCTCTTTCGCCTTCGAAATATCATTAACATTTTCGGTTTTTATGCTAATATTCGCAAGCTTTTCGATACATTGCTTTTGCCTAAACGGTAGTAGCTTCCCTTCAAAGAATAGTTCATCAGCAGTCAACATAGTTGTTGGAACAGATAAATTACTCGATAAAAACTCGAAGTCTCCGGTTTTCGCCTTCTCCTTCTCTTTGTCTCTATCGTGTGGGTTAATGCAGATGAAATTATCATCATCTAAGAACTCAGCAGAGAAGGAAATCCGAGGACTGGTGGTTAAGTCCCGCAATCTTAGTCTGCGTGAATAGTGTTTTTGCAGCCATTCCCGCAATCTCAGTCTGCGGGACTTCCACGTCTGCAGTCCACCTCTGCAGCCTCGTCCACGTCGTTCAAGCCGTTGTCTTCCTCGTCCATGGTGGCTGCCAGGTCATGCATTCCCGCAATCTAAGATTGCGGGACTCCCATTATTACAAACATGTTTCTGACATCTACCATTTGTGCAAATTTTGTTGAAAAAACCACTAGTTTTGCAAAAAACTCTTCTAACTCTTCTTGAAACCAATTGGGTACATATCATACTTATATCAACACTTTTTTTAAACATTAATGTATAAAACATTTCCAAACCGTCAAAAATCCATTTCAAAATCAACATAAAACTAAAAAGACAACTTTTATTTTAACAGCTAATGTTACCCTACTGTATTTTATACCATATATCAAAATTAACTTAGAAAACTTTTGAATAAAAAACATTCTCAAGGATCAAATAAGAAAACCTGACACATGCGCGTGAAACTCACACATCTCATCTCGTCCTCTAAACCTCAACTGGGATTATAATACAATAATATCCACGTCAGCATTTCATAACCAACCGGATAAAGCACCATCCTAATCCTCCCCCAAATCCAATCACACCAACAATATCCACGTTCTCTCCTCTCCTTTAACCACCGTCAACCACCATCCTATCTCCCTATGGGTGCTAACTCATCACTACTCACTCCAAACAGCTCCGACGGGTCAACCCACCCATCAAAGCTAACGCTGGGTGACATCCCTGAATCATGTGTAGCTTTGGTCCTATCCTATTTAGATCCGTTAGAGATTTGTAAGCTAGCCAAGCTTAATCGAGCGTTCAGAGCCGCGTCATCAGCTGATTTTATATGGGACGATAAATTGCCTCTTAATTATCATCATCTTGTTAACGATTACCTAATTATTACAAATAATAATAACAAATTGGGGAAATTTGGAATTTATTCCCGGTTGACCCGACCCGTTAGATTTGACTCCGGAAACAAGGTTTGGGTTTGACTATTGTTAATATACCCTCGATTTGTTGGTGTTTGAATTGGTTTTGTTGACTTTATGTGAATTATTATTATTATTATTTCAGGAATTTTGGTTGGATAAAAGGAGCGGAGGGGTTTGTTTGTCAATTTCCTGCAAGGCATTAACCATCACTGGTATTGATGATCGGAGATATTGGAATTTTATTCAGACTAATGAATCAAGGTTTTTTTTTTTTTTAATATTTGAGCTATTTAGAGATGATCACATTAAATATGGACCCTAATAATTAGAATCAGTACAATACAAACCATACCCGGTGAATACCACAAATAGCGGAGGCTGTGGAGGTTGGGATGTAGGCAAATCTTATCTTGTCCTAGGGATAGAGAGACTGCTTTTATAAATAAAGACCCTCGGCTCCAAAACAACAACCGACAACACACAGAATCTGAATTTTTTTTTTATTTTTTTTTCATATTTTTTGCAATTTTTACATGTTAAAAGACTTTAGGATTAATCACATAAATCTGTAAAAAGTAACAATTTTGGTTAATTAAAAGCATATATTTGATTCTAAATTTCTAATTGAGATCATGAAAACTAGATTTGCTAAAATGCCCTTGTTTTAACTCTTTTGGGCAGATTTCATACAGTTGCATACCTTCAACAAATTTGGTGGCTTGAGGTAGAAGGAGACGTCGAGTTCAAATTTCCAGTCGGGACGTATTCCTTGTTGTTCAAGCTCCGGCTCGGGAGGTTTACAAAGAGATCTAATCGTCGGGTGGCTAACTATGAGGGTGTTCATGGCTGGGACATAAAACCGGTTCAGTTTCAGCTCAGCACAGCTGACGGTCAAAATGCTATTTCGAAGTGTTTCTTAGAGAACAAGGGGGTTTGGGAGTATCACCATGTGGGAGATTTTGTGGTTGCTGATTCGTTCGTACCGACGAAGATAAAGTTCTCTTTGACGCAAATCGATTGTACACACACGAAAGGTGGTCTTTCTGTAGACTCGGTTCTTATATGCCCTAGCAGCTTGGTTAAAGATTTTAAAGCTTTATTATAGCTGTAATGATGGTCTGTTTTCAGTCACATTTTTGTGTTGTTTTAGACCTTAGTGAAGACAGTAGTTCCTAGAGCAAATATGCCACAATGGTGTCTGTTTGGTATTGTAAACTTTGTAAGATACTCAGTTTTGACTAAAAAACGGTGTTTGTCAACAAGTTATTTCCTATGTGGTTTGTTTTGAGTACATGTGTTTATGCAACCGTGAGAACTTGTCGCAGGAAGACTCACGGTACCTGGATCTAAGTGACTTGCTAACTGACGGGTTGGATCAGGTAAAACTTTTCTTCTGTGATCGTTAGCACCCGTTACTAGTAAACTTACAGAACCTCACCGCTAACTAGTGAGATAATATACAACTAGCACTCGTTACTAAACTTACAGAACCTCACCGACACGACACCTTGCTAACTAGTGAGATCATATAAAACGCATAAGTTAAAAGTTAGTAACAAGAATATTTTTGTAATCATCATAAACGGCATACTTATTGTTATTTCATAAAAATCAAGAATCTAACAATATGCTACTAACGCCAAAAATATGCAACCCAATTGTTCCAAGTCACATGAACACTAGCGACGTTGAAATGAATCCACATCCAAACAACCCCATAATCTAAATGCATAAGCAGGCAACACCAAAATACAACTGTAGCTGAGACACAATATTAATAACGATGAAAGCAGACTAGGCATACATTACTGCAACTGTTTACTGCAAATAAAAAAAATCATACACGAACAACGTTTGTAACTTCAATATATCTGAATACTTATTTAACAACATCAAAAGCTAGGTTGTGTAGCGACCGGTATCATCTGCTTCAAGGTGCTTTTGACTTGGGTGCTGACGGAAGTAACTGCAAAAACCAAATCAAATATCATAACACTGTTCTCCTTGCTGAACTTAACTATTTCCTGAAGAAAAAGAATATCACAGAGAATTGAAAGTACCTGATAACAAGATATGAGTGAGGTGGTGAATCCAAAAGCACCAGTAACACGAGGAGTGACCTTTTTGGGAGCCAATTGAAGGAGCCCGACTGCAACCACTATATCCATGGCTGATTTTATCAAGGCCAACGACCTCTCGTTTGATTTTTTAAGTTTAGCACGATATTGTTCATTCTGCAATTGAAACAGTCAAGCAACCTAATAATTATCATCATACATAAATTAGAATCTTGTTAAGAAAAGGTTGATGATGCACACAAACCTTGTGTTTATCAGTACCCTTGAGCTCCTTATCCAATTTCTTCATTGATTTTCCCAACCTGCCAATCTCTCCTATCTGAACATCACAATTACGTAACCATCCATGAGAAAAGATGACACACAACATTGTGTTATATGTTGAACACGGGAGCCATCAAATATGTACCTCAACTAGAGTAGTGCATATTGAAGAGCCCATCCAACAGAAGAGCGACACCCTGCCAATTATTTCTGCACGCTCTTTGTTCTAACAAAACCAACAAATTCAAGATACAGATTCTAATTGTTATACCATTTTACATTTTGTAGGTGATTTATTTAAATCAAGGTACAAATGATGCACACACACCTTGTAGATGCCTGATCTATGGAGCCAGACGATTTGGTCAAGGAACAAAAAAGTCGACAATAAAGCATTTTTTGACTGAAACAAAGCATTGTGTATCAGAAAATGTTAAAACAAAAAACTAAGATTGGCTTATTAATCGAAGAAAAACATACCTTCCCCAATAAAACTAACGGAAGGGGTGTCCCTGGAGCAACTGGACTGATAAGGGCATGCAAATCATTGACAAACTGCATATACGATTCAAAACTAAAATCAGATCCATTGTACGCATAAAAGACGATTATTTTTACAAAAACAATACCTTAAAAAGGCGGAAAACTTTCCTAGCCAGGCTAGTTGACTTGTCAACATTTTGGGCCGTGCCTGGCTCGCCATTACTCACGAACTTGGACCCATATTGTATCGCTCTGCATATCTTGTCCCTGGCTTCAGCTTTGTTCAAATACAAAACAGCTAGAGCAAGTTCTGTTCTGGCAACATCTAGTGTACTCATTTTTTATATTTTGTATTGTTCCTAAAAGAGATATCATAAAAAAATTTAATCAAACAGCAATAGTTGTCCCTGCTAACTCATACACATACACCTTGCATAAACTGATAAACCTAACCATACATGATAACAAGAAATTCCTCAGTTTCCAAACACCGATGAACAGGGATTTGGTTCAAAAATTTAGATAAAAACAGTGTGTAAATAACTAAACGGAGGAAGTAACTTGTTCATATCTTTAACAACCTGGATTTTAAAAAGCGTGAATTAGGCACGAGGCGCATCAAGGCACAGGTGCCATCGGTTTTTCGCTTAACGCCTAGAGTAAAACCAAAAAGCGCATATTTGGGGGTTTTCTGGCATGAGGGGCGCACCTCTTGTACCTTCGGTGTTTTTTTTCCCAGCAAACTATTGTACCTTGGGTCTTTTTGCTTGTACATGTAGGCAAAATCATATAAAAACCTTATTTATAGCTAAATTTTGGGTAAGGAAAGCTAAAAACCTATGGGATGTATAAAAAGAATTATACAATCGCATTGCGCCTCGGTTTTAGACCTCGTCACTTTTGTGCGCTTCACACTTTTTAAAACCAAGTTAACAACAGGACAACGATTTAATTCAACAATATGCAAAATTCAGTTACCAGCTCAAAGTCCGACCTAAAGCACAATCAATTAAAGTCCAATTCCTTCAAATTAAGGTCAACTGACAAACAAATGAATTCAAACAATAAAAGTAGAACACACAAACATCTACTTCTCTAATATCAAATCAACAAATGAATTCAAATAGATACGTAAAGTAAACAAACATAATCACTTATCAAACCTATCAGCAACTGATACACAGATTCACAAGTCTCCTACTTATATGCAAGTGTAAACAACGTATTTATTAACAATAATTTTGTTTTGATTATTCTAACACTGTGTAGAATTTAAGTAACTTGTTCATATCCTTAACAACAGTACACTGATTAAATTAAACAATATGCATAATTCAATTACCAGCTAGGGTTTCGTACAAGATCGAACCTAAAGCATAATCAACAAAGGTCAACAAATGAAATTAAATCGAAAATTAAAAACAAACACTCAAACATCAACTTATCTTATATAGCATATTAAATCAACAAATGAATTTAAATCGATACGTATAAGACACGCAAACAGAATCACTAGTCAAACGTATTAGTAATTATATTAAAGTTTACAGAAATAAGAGGATAATAATAATCCGATAGGAACAATCAATTGCAAGTTAAAGAGAGTAATGAAAGCTGAAGCTGATTACTTGAAAATTTAGATGGAGAGTGAAGGCAGGTAGAAATTTTGGGTTTCTAATAATTTCCCCGTTAAAAGAGAGAGAGAGACCGATGGGATTGTGTATTGGCGAATGTGCCGAGCCGTCTATCCTTGTAATTCCCAAAATAAAATAAAATAAAATAAATAACCAATTAGAAAATGAAAATAAAACAATTTTTTTTTTGTTTATCAAGAAAAAGGAGATGATAAACCCCCCACCTTTGGTAGAGTGGTATAGTCAAGTGATGTATTGAATTAGGGATGAGCTCAGGACGGTATCAATCGATACCGATACTGATCCCGAAAAATCGATACCGATACCGAACATTTTCGGCTCGGTATCGGTTCGGTATGGGATCGGGACAGGACGGTATCGGTATTCGGCTCTATGTGCTCGTCCCTAGATTGAACTACCATTGTAAGAGGGGACAAGTTCGATTCTCATGGCGACCCCGGTTTTCTAGTACCGTGCATTTTCTCTAAAGAGGTTTGCCTTTTGTGGAGGGTGCAACATCTGTCAAGTGGCAGGTGGAGGGAAATTTTTTGAGGGAACGCTCGGTAAATGCCCATCTCGGATCAGCGTGGAAGCGGTTAAGACAACATAGTTTAATCATTGAAGATGTGGCTAGGGTACCATGTTTAGGGGGGTTGATGATCTTTGTTACTCGTTAGTAGTAGGTCACCGTTCAAAAAAAATTTGATAACTGATATGGGGATGTTTGTTCCTCTATTTTCTAAACTACAAAAGGATAAAAGGGTAATGATGAATTTTGTTTTTATTCTTTATTCTTAAATTATAATTTAAATTACATAGGTTGTCCCTCTCGTTTTTTTAACAGTCAACGAAACCCTCCAAACCAGAGTACTGAAGAAATTCTCTCGATCGGGATACGTCTCATTGAGTCGACCCCAGATGCGTGGGAACCCCCTGGGTAAACCCTCGCCCCCGTTAGACTCGAACCCAGGTTGACTCCTGAGCCGGGCCTTCACCCGAGCATCACAATCACTGTGCTGCAGGTGGAAGGACATGTTATGATTTTACCAAAGACTATCTCTAGCATAGTAGCAAATAAAATCTTGTTAGTTCGTCTTGGAACTTTTTTTTCTTTTGTCCAATTGATAATATTTCTTAACCAAAAATTGAATCACAATTGCCTTTTGGTTGGGATCTAAGATGTTTAACGTGCAAGTTGGTTTGGTTAGAATTGACCTTTTGTACTGTTTTAGTTCATGTGTTTTGGTTTTGGAAACCAATACTCAAAAGACATAAAAGTATTAAGCTTCTTCCTTTTTTGTGATGAAAGTAAATAAATAAATAATGTATAGTTAAATAGAAACCTTTTATAACGACAATGCAACGTGGGATTAAGTAGCAAGTGCGTGCTTACGACGACACACAGCCAAAACATGATTCGTTAGAAATTAAATCTGTCCAATCAAAGCAAATGTCTCATGACCCCATCACTCAATTATTGCTATTAAACCACCTATGGGGTAAATAAAATATAATTTACAAAAAATAATTACATAATTGGTTGTTTGCAATATATTTTTTAGCGACCATCAGAATTGGAGATGAATAGATGATTATCTTCGAAAACGAGCATAACCCGTCACCTTTCCACCAACCTGGCAATGATCCCAGGTGTCGTTACAAGAGATTCCCAATAATTCTTGTTTCATGCGAGGCTAGAACCTGGTATCTCTCCCTGAGCTCCAGACTAGCTTCATTGTTGTAGACAGCTCCACTAGAGCATTTTGAAATTTATCTTACCTTTTAAGAAATGAAACGTTCACTCAACAAAAGGGATAAATCAAGGAAATAACAAGTTATAATTAAGGAAGATAAATAAATCGAAATGAAGTATTAGTGTCGGCCAATTAGGTTTAAATTTTATTAGTTCTATGTGGTTGGGCCTCTAGTCCTTTAGTATTCCAAACCAAAATCTAACATGTGTTTTTCAAAGGTGTTTTGAGATTTATGATTATTTTTTAACGGCAAACGACTTTATATATAAAGGCCTATTAAGGCGGTGGCGGCGGCGGCAAAACACCAAAACAGCAAAGAAAAACAAAAACCAACTACAACATATCTAAAACATCAAAGTCCAACCATTTCTCCCAAGTCGACCCTCTCAAATTCGATCGGTTAGACACCCATAAGAAGAAGTCCTTTTTAACAAACTCCACGGTCTTCACGGTAGGAAGAAAAGTATTATCGAAAACTTTCAGATTGCGAGCCAACCAAATACGCCAAATAGTCAAATACGCCAAATAGTCGCTATAACAATAACGTACACAATCTTCTTCCATCTTTTCGATCAGGGGCACTCCAAGACATATTTCACCAAATTTGAGACGTTTTGGCAATCCATACGGAAAGGAATACGAACCCACACCAAAGGCTCAATTACTCCACGTTTCTTCTAGCTACAATGCATTTAAGTTTATAAGGGCTGTCAGTAGGGTTTTTTTGGCTAACTAAATTTTACCCATACGTAGTTCAAGAATTTTACAGAAAGGCCCACAACTTATAGCCATGAAGCCAACTTTGTGCTAGTAAGCCGACATTAAACTACAAGCCCTTCTAGTTCTAGTTGATAGATGGATGAGATTGCTTCAGTAAAACGAAGTCAGGAGTTCAACCACGTAGAAGGTGTTTAAATATGCTTCGAGGGAAGTAAAGCCTCTTAATGTAATGTATCAAGGATAATCCAAGTTGGGCTTAGCCCATCTGATTTAGGCCCAACAATATGGATCCACAAGGATAATCAAATTAACAATATGATTATTAATTTGTTTTTGGGCTGTAAACGATAACTTAACTGATCCTTGTTGGGCCCGCAGTTTAATGGATTTGAACAGCAGGTCCGGAATTATTACTCGTGTAGAGGTAACTCGTGTATATTAATTCAGAACATGCTCATGAATAATAGATATTTTTATAAGCATAGTAAACTATGATTTTTTATTTTTGTAATAAAACTATGGCTTTTTATAATTTTGCACATCGAATTCGTCTACGTTTAACATCACATAAATCACTTGGTGTTAGAAATTCGTATTTTTGTTTTACGCTTATTCTCGGATTTAGTCAAAATTGTGGTCGATTGTTAAGGATAGCCATCTTTGGTGTAACTTTTTAGTCACAACTTTGGCCTCGCAACTTTTTTTGTCTTTTAATATGTAATTTTTTTACTTCCTTTCCCTCGTATATTTTACGCAAGGCCGGCCTTGAGGGGTGCGGGGAGGACCCCCGGCCCGGGCCCAATTTCTAAGGGGCACTTTGAGCGGCGACAAGTGTTTTTTTTTTTCAAGTATTTTCTTTCTGTTTTCGACTAAAAAAAGATCTCATCTTGAACATCATTGTTTATAAACGCAAGAAGGTGAATAGTAGATAAGGAAGAAGATGATAAACTAGATTGGAAGGATACGACATAATTAAAAAAACGAAAGTTGAAGTGTGTTACTTGAGATTGGTGTTGTGGTACAATAATTGTGCAACCTTTGCAGTAAATTTTAATATAGAGTAGTACTACAAAACAGTAATTGTCTCACGCTTTTGCACATGACGCAAGTCAAATTCATTTTATTCAAAACTTTTGAAGTCTAGACATAAAATAATGGTCCTTCAAATTATTATGGAATTTTAAGAAATTGCGGTATTTTTATGAGCCAATTAGCCAAACATATTAATTTTTATAATTATTACGACACTTTCAGTTCTATATCCGGTTCGACCGGTCCGACTAGGGAACCGGTAAGGACACCGGTTCAATGTCCGCTTCAGTTATGAAAACATTGCTTAAAAGACCTAAGACTAAGGGGTACATATTTCGCGGCTCGGACCGGGCACCTGAATTTTCAGGGCCGGCCCTGATTTTACGCCCCCACCTTTAACAGCAAGGTGTTAACCCCCCCCCCCCCCCCCCCCCCCGGTTCAATGCGAGGGCGCTCATATCTAGTTAGGAATAAAAGCGAACTTTGACGGCTGCTGTGGAACGAGATAGAAAAAGAAAGTAATATTCAATGTTAATGATTCTATGATCTATCTCGATATGATAGCCTAAACATGAGGATTTATGGAGTGAGAAAGATAATTTCATTCGTATAGTATGCATTGAGTAGTTCCTTTCCTGTGGTCACGGCCGAGACTATGATTTTTGGAGTGAAAACGATAACTTTTTTTTCGTATAGTATCCATGATATATGTATTCAACACTTCAATTTTGTACTGAATTGTGATCTTATTAATGACAAAGACTTGCCAATGATCTTTTGCCCAGCTGGTTTGAGGTGGGAAGGTTTACCTCCTTGGAGGGTTCTGCCCGGGTTTGGTCTCAGGTTCGATTCCCACGTTCCACCGAAAAAATAACCGTTGGGTTTGAAATGAGAAACCCATATGGTTCCTATGGGATTCGATCCTGGGCAGTGATCGCTTTGCAACACGGGATTTACTGCTGAACCACTGCTTAAAAAAAACCCAGAAAGGTTTACAAAGAACTTCGCTCTCGTAACAGTGTTTGACTTTTTGAAAAAGGTCAATGTTAATTCAAAAACACTAATAAACAAAACACAAAATGACAAAATCACGTGGGATGTTTTCGAAGAAATAACTGATATATCTACATCTTTGATATTTCAAAATTTTTAATTAAACTAAATTAGCACTTCCAAGTTTTCAAAATCTTATTAAAAAAAATGCATTAGTATCATCCCCCACTTGTAGCCTAGTGGTGAGGTTGGCTCCTTGTCTCCTTGGAGACGGGGGTTCGATCCCTACAGGCTGCATTTGGGGGTACGGGAAGTGACGGAAGACCCGGTCGGGCCGTAAGGCACCCGGGTTCGATTCTCGATCCCAACTGGTTTTACTGGTTCAATACCGTCGTGCCTTCGGGCGGGTATTGTGTCCGGGTTTTCCCAGGTTCGGTTGCTCTTCCAGGTCGTAGGCTTGGGGGGCGCACAGCAACCGCTCGCCGGAGGGGGCCGGGGTCCGGATCACCTTTGGGTATCGAGATCGAGTACCTTTAGCCAATGGGGCTCAGGGTGTTTGTTGGCCGTTCAAAAAAAAGTATCAAGGTTGGTTAAATAAATATTATCCCGTAATTTGTATGCCAATTAAATACGTTAAAAATAAATAAATCTGAGAATTTTAACTCCACTCTCGTCTCTCGTAACAGATTTTACTTTAGATATGGTAACTTGAATTGCTTAAGATATATCTAATAACTTAGCTTATTATGAGATGTTTCAAATCATCTCTAAATATATTTGAGTTAAGTATCGTTTAGTCTATATGATTTGAGACGGAAAAAAGGTTGAATCACTACGTTGCTAAATATTTTCAAAAAAAAAAAACTACGTTGCTAAATGTTCACCATGAGTCTCTAAAGTTTCCAATTACAGTTAATCACGTCCCTCTCCCAAACAGAGGTTAGTCCACCGTTAGTCTATTGGTGATATATCCATTTATCCTCACACCCTTTCTATTATTAGTTTTAAGTATGTTATTCCAAATAATGTTACGTGTCTCATCCTAAGCTATTATTTATGGTATATTTTAAATTTCTTTTACAATTATTGATATCAAGTTGATTAAATTACTTGTATAAATTAGTTCGAGTATATAGTATAGCAATTTATTTAAAACATAATTAAAAACTAGTAATATTCAGCCCGCGCGTTGCGGCGGGAGCGCGGCCCTAATTTGCCTAATTTGATCGGTATTTGGTTAAATAATCCGCTCGTTACGGTGGAAACTCAGCCCTAATTTGATCGGTATTTGGTTAAACGGAAGAGAACTAAAAAAGAGTTGTAATATAACATGTTTGATTCGTTGTTGTGGATCGATTCTGCACATCAAAACATAAAAATAGCGTTGATGTGTGAAGAGGTTGGACAAATTAACCTTACTCCACATTCTCCAACTATGTTCTATCACTTTTTTTAAAAGGGTAAGTTAATTATTTGATGGGGTGATATGCCAGGAGCGGCTTATACACACCATATAAATACATAAAACATACTTTCATACTAAACTTCCAATTAAAAATTTTCCTAGGACTGCTCCATTAATATGTATTAAATCAAAAAATAACAATATGTTTACTTCTAAAATCTATTTATATTCAAATAATAAACCATGAAACCGTTTTCAAATTAGTGGATTAAATGGTCAAATTATTAAAAGGTGTGACCTCTTCTCAATTTCAGGTGTTAACAATTAATTTAAATCATCTACATAAAGAAAATTAAGAAATAAAAAAAGAAACAAAGGAGTTGAATCAACTTCTTACTTGCCTTTCGAGCCCTCCCCCACTAGGTGAATAAAGGGAGATTAAATAGGAGAGTGTAGTAATTAGCCGATCAAAAAAAAAACTTCTTACTTGCCTACTCCCACACTATTAACATATAGATATATTATATAAATTACAAATTACCATATAATCAGAGAAAAAATAGCCTATCTTATTCTCAAAGAAAATTCTCCATCTCTACAACACCACTATTATCCGATGCGACACCACCGTTACTTCTGCCGACACAATTTCTCCACTGCTACACGATCGTTCAACCTCAATCGTTGCCACTTTATGTCCCCCTAAAGCCCCATAGCCAATACTTATGTCCAGCCTTGTTTCTCTGTTTTCATATCGATGGTGAGGGCCACGTATGGTTCAGAAGCCGGCGTACATAATCGGCCGGAACCTGCACAAATAGCGACATTAACACCAGATCCAGCGGAAAAGGCAGATACATGACATTGATCTACTAATTTCATAACCAAACTGAAGGTGATAAACTTACCGCATTGTTTGCTCGACTCGGGACCACCGTCGAAGCTTATGTTCTTGTCGTACCACCATCAACGCTGCTTTCTGACCAAACCGATGTTACCTTGTCGTGTGTTTAGTGGCTCCGGACAGTGGACTCGCTGGAAATCGGTTCCGTCACCGTAGCTCCGACACATCCCAACCAAGCACCGCCGTTGTCGGCTCCCTCTCCTTTCAGGCTCTCTTTTCTCTCTCTCCCATATTATCTCTCTTTGGTTTTCTTATGATGGTGGGCTTTTGACGCATAAAAGACACTGACCACAATTACTTCTCACCGTTTGCATTTAAAAGATTTGCAAATGTGACGTGTCTAACAAAGACAGCAAGTTGTGAAACGTGGCTTCAAGAAAGTGCCATTGCTCCTTCTTCTTGACACGTGGTTATATCCTTCGTCTTTGAAGCTACACATGGCAATAGACTAAGCATATACACCCAGCTTTCCAATGAAATGATGACACCATCTCAGCTGCCCAATGTATTGATACCACATTTTATTTCACTATTCATCTCTTTTGTAATTAATACATAGTGTAATAGGTTTGACATTACTAGGAAAAAAAAACATCATTGTAAATTGAACATTTATTCTTTTTGATAAGTGTACAGTGTTACTATGGTTTAAAAATATTGACTTTTTATTATAGCCGATAAGTTGTATGTACATAATGCTTAATCATGTGTAATTATAAATAGGTTGCGTTGCATGTTGTTATTATAAGTTGTCTAATTGTGCATTTGCATAAAAGATATTTTTAGTCAGAAAAGAAACAAAAATCACATATATATATATATATATATATATATATAATAGTATTTGGATTCTTTAACAATATAATAGTCCCTAAGTATGATAAATTTCACATGTAATCCAGACTTTTGCAATTTGTAACACCTTTAGTTCCTGTATATGCCACATGAACTATTTGTCTACCTTACTTTTAACAATAGGGTTGAGTTATTCAACAAAGACTATAAAAATGAGAAGGGTGAGAAGGATACAAAAAACACAATAGATCATGAAATATGACATAATGAGCCACAAAATATAACACAATGCCAAAAAAATATGACACAATGCTGAAGAAAAAAGACACAATGAATTGTAAAAATGACACAATCATGAAAATAAAAAAAAGACACAATGGTGCATAAAAGACACAATGATATAACGCATATTGTAAAAACTACAAGCTAAAACCCAAAAAAATGAAGACCTAAACACTAACGTCGTAGGGTTCGATAAGACGATTCCAATGCCGCTTGAAGGAGTTCAATCGGAGTCTGTTTGATACCCTACCTACGACTTCCTATTTTTCTTTCACTGTGTATTTGATCCTAACACTTTAACAATATTGTATAAATCTTATTATTATATTGGTGGAAGGAAGATTTGAGTAATGATAAATGCTAATCACAAAATTATGTGGTTTTAGAGGGTGTTTGGGATTGAGTTTGGAAATACAAAAGTGCTTTTGGTCAAAAGTGCTTATTGGCTTATCTATAATACATTATAAAGGAGGAGTGATATACCATATTGTAATTTTGACATGGGTACTAATTTTAAAGCTACATATACAATTTAATAAAGCTTATTTGATAGGGGTAAATATGTCACTTAGGTGTACATTAAGACACTTACAAGGTTATTAGTGTAATTTTATATTTTGTTTTTAGCTAACATGTAAAATGTGATTCCCTTGATACCCTCCACGCTTCACATTCTTTCTTCTTGTTAACTCACATTCAACTCCCCCTTAATTGATTACCTCCGATTGAATGCTTGAAATTGAATACATTTTTGTAACCCTCTTCCCACAAGTGAATGGTTGGAGCAATTAATGAGAATGAAACATGATTAATTGGAACCGATTGACTACTTGTAACCCACGATTATCGTCCTAATTGAATGAATGAATGAAAGCTAATGAAGTTGTTGATTTATATCCCATTATATGAGGTGATAACAGGGAACTGATTTGGGAAGTTTTGATCGGAATCCATGCAGCGGCAACGAAACTGATTCACGGAAACATTGACGGCTAAGGTATATATACAAAGACCCGATAATGTTCTTGAGACCTTTCTTTTAAATGCATATGTATAAGCATCTCTTATATGTGTATCGCTTTTCTGAGGTGGGGTGTTAAGTGTTAAGTATGTGCACATGTGGTATAGATCGGTGACAGCAGCTCTCGAGTCCCTTCTTTTCTCCTTTCTGGATGCTTTTCTTGCTTCTTATTTGTGTTTTGTTCGATTTTTTGTTTTAAATTCAGGTCTAAATTGTTGTTATAGAAATAGATTTTTTACTTTGTTCAAGATTCATGCTTTTTTATCTAATTAGATTGTGGGATACGATTACATATAAATCCAGTGTGAATGTTATATGCATGCTAGGTGTTCGATCATTTGCCAAGGTAATTTTTTTTATTATTTGCTATCTTTTTAGTTTTGATGCATTAAAGTGGTTTACTTTTCTATAGTAATATGCCAAAATTATTGAATGTTGGTCAACAGTGGCTCTGGGTAAAAGCTACATGTAACAAAGAATTTTAGTAGGTCCAAAAGATATTTTGTTTTCATGATTGTTCTCTGCTGATAAACATAATTTGTGTAGCATGTAACAAAGAATTTTAGTTGGTCCAAAAGATGTTTTGTTTTCATGATTGTTCTCTGCTGATAAACATAATTTGTGTAGCATTTTGGTTCAAAGAATGAGTACACACTAATGGACATATCGTCATGTTTTATAGGGCGTCTGTGGTTGTAGAAAGGCTGCAGCAACTTGAGTCAAATTTAAAGGCAACTTCAAGAACCTTGATATCAGGGAATATCAAGGATCCTTCAAATGCCAAGAAGCTGCTTTTATGCTTTTTTTATTTTTATATATGCATTAATACCAAAATTATTAATGCATTTACTTTCACATATCCTTCTTTGTTTAATAGTTAACACATTGACATGTTTATTTAATTTCCTAGACTTTTAGGCTAACTGCAGTCAGGTTTTCTGCATTTTTTTTTGTATGGGTCAAAATGAGTCACTTTTGCATGGATTGCAGACGGGTCAGGTTTGAGAGATTTAAAACACCATGTGTTGATCTCAATCTGTTTTTTTAACATTTTTTGTTAACCATCATTTTGATTCTTGTATTAATTTAGTAAATGATGTATATAATTTTTTGAGTTTTCATTGATTTGGGACGGATCTCATTCAGTATAGCGTTCATTTGGATTGTTAACAGATAACTTGAATGCCTTAACCGTTGGAACATTCTCTGTTTGTCATACAAAGGATAAGTGTTGTATTATTATTAACGTTACTATTAAATTTTTAACAAGTGTTTTTCAATAAAAAGTTGACACAAATATAGCTACTATGTGATTGTTCCTTGATTTTAGTGAATTTTTGTGCGAGACTTAGTCACCAAGTTGAGACAGTAATGAAAGTTTAATGAATCATTCTATTTTTATTTTAGTTAACGAGCCTACAACTTATGATAGCTCAAGAAACTCTTATTAAAGTTTGGCTCAATTTCATTAGTCCGAACCTTTAATTGTTTTTTTTTTATATATTTTGAGGTGACTATCCATCTCTCTCTTGATTCCCACACCAATTGCGGGTATCGAATCGAAACCCTATTATACCGAATTCCTCATGTTTAACGAACCCGCTGCAACGCGCGGTCATTCCCACTAGTGACTTTTTAAAAAGGAGTTTTAAAAAAAGTGTTTGGATTAGCTTTTGGGATGAGAAACGTCAAAAAGTCAATAGATTGTTATTTTTTTAAGTGTTTTGCTTAACTTATTGTGAATATTGGTTGTATGGGTGGTAGATTTGTAATTTTTTTCCAAAAGTCAAAAGCTAAAAGTCAAAAGCCAAGATTTCTAACTTTTCAAAAACAACTTTCCCACCCTTAAAAGTTAAAAGCCAAAAGTCAAAACAGAAAATGTTTTTTGGTTACACAAACAACTTATTGCCAATAAGTCAATAAGTTGTTTTGAAACTCAATCCCAAACACCCTATTAATTACATTTCGACCGAATCTATATCTATATCTATATATATTAATATTCTAAAGGCTTATATCCTACATGGCACTCAAAGAGGCCATTCTCTCCTTTGAGGTGCCATGTAGGATTCCATGTGGCACCTATGTGGACCAATTAAAAAACAAAAGCCATTGAGTTATTTTAGGAAAAGAAAATAATTTAAAAACAAAATTAAATTTTCTCTCTTATGTTTTTTCCTATAACTTTTAAACGTTAATATCTTTTATATACGAGATTTTTTAAAGAAAAAAATTACACCAAATTAACGAGCGTTTTATTGTCTTTTCAACGAATATCATAGTGTTATATAAAAACGGAGAAAAAAACGACTATTTTTTGTGGGGTTTTGTTTTCAAATATATTTTACTCTACTAATAAATCACTACTTAGGGTTTTTTATATTTGAATAAGAAACGATAAACATAACTTCATAGGCAGAGATTCGTTTTTTTTTATATTTGAATATGATAACTTATGGCAGGGATTTATTCAAAATAAATAATAATAATATTTATTAATCATGTTTTAGCAAATCATTAATTATGTTGCCATATTACATATTTTATTATGTCATATTAGATATTTCAACTCCCGAGACGTTCCCGGGATAAAAGCTAGTTATATTACAAGTATGTAGGCTTTAATTACATTTCGAGCATCCTGTCCATTATAATAATAATTATCTAATGATAAATACTAATCATTCAAAATTATGTGGCCTCAAACCCACAATGTGATATGATGTTGCTAGCTAATCAAAAGCTATTATTGAACTACTAAAGTTTAACTTTACATACATTTAAATAAGAGTTAATTGCTAAAATGGCCCCTGAGGTTTGGCCCAAATTGCTTGTTTGGTCACTTTTTTGAATTTTCTGTCAAAAGCACCCCTCACAGATTGAAAATTGCCAAAATGGTCCATATTTAACTGAGTTTTTAAATGAGTATGGAAAGTCAGTTAAGTCTCAGGGGTAATTTCGTCCTTTCACTCTATTATTTTTTTTAAAGTTAATAACCCCCTTCTCCTTCCTTTGGCAGACCTAACCCCACTCTTTTCTCTCTCTAAACCACCACCACCACCACAACCATCCACCACCCTCCACCACCACCACCACCACCACCTACTAACAGATCTAAACAAAAAACAGAGCCTGATTTACAAACAAACTTTCGATTCACAAACATACCACCCACATTATAGAGTGAGACAGAGGAGAGAGACTAGAGAGTGAGAGAAAGCCTTGAATACTGGGCTCGGTTCAAGGTTTTATTTTTCTTTTTTTCGTTTCCTTTTGATTGGAAAGCCTTGAATAGATCGCCTCTGCCGCTGTGTTCGTTCTTGATTCCAAGTTTTGCCCATATAGAACTCTTTGCAGCCTCATCTGGATCATCTATTCTTAGTGTTTTTGGAATCAGAATTGAATTCCTCTGCTTCTTGTACTCATCGTTGGAACTGTCTGGTTTTATTGCTTCTCCGTCTGTTGGATGCTTTCCTAAGACGGAATCTGTAGGAGGTAACCAAGAAACCGAGCTCCAGTAAGGTGAAGGATACATTGGAATTTGAGGGTATCCTGGAGGGTAAATGTTGGATGCTTTCAAACACTAAGAGAGAGATAGACAGAGAGAGAGGGAACAGAGTTATAGAGAGAGAGTAACCAGAGAGAGAGAGAGGGAACAGAGTTATAGAGAGAGAATAACCAGAGAGAGAGAGATAGACATGCGAGGAGGAGGAATAAGACGACGACGGCGGATTTGGTGGTGGTTGGAAGCGGTGCGGCGGCGGTGTGGGGTCCATGACACATAATTGTTGAAAACAAGTACATTAATCAATTAATTCTCAAACACAAACAAACCTACTGTTTCCGGTTAGGGTTTGTCACCGGTGGAGGATTTTAGGTGTAGGTGGAAGAGGTGTATGTTGGGTGGAAGAGGTGTAGGTGTAGGGTGTTGTTTGGCTGAAAGGGTTGAAATGGGTTTCTCTCTATCATTAACCTTTGAGGTGTAGGGTTGAAATGGGTTTCTGAAGTATTGATGAAAGTTCTGGGGGTTGTTATATGGAGAAGATGAAGTACAGATGAAAGGACAAAATTGCCCCTGAGACTTAACTGACTTTCAATACTCAGTTAAAAACTCAGTTAAATATGGACCATTTTGGCAATTTTCGATCTGTGAGGGTTGCTTTTGGCATGTAGATAGTCCACGTTATGAAGTTAACCCACAACCAACTAACTTGTTGAATATAATGTACTAGATGATACTGGAGCGTTCTGAGGTTGACAAATCTAATATGACACATCAACTTTGTATATGAAATAGACTAAAGCGCTTCACATTTACATGCAGGAAAGATTCGGGTAGCACCTAACCTAAAACAATTAACAATGTATAACTCCAATGTTAACACTTAACCTAAAATAGTGTATTAGTGTATAACTCCATTGTTAATAATTAACCTTAAAGAATATATAATTCTAATGTTAACATCTAACATAAAACAATGTATACATCGGGAGCATCCAGGGATAGACACATTCTAGTTCAAATATTAGGATTTATGATCTCCAATGTATGCATTTTTATTTCCATATCAATAAATCTAACAAAAACTCTAAAACTCACAATCTTTCATAGCTGTCAATATTTTCCTACACATGCTATCAACCCTCAACAACCAACAAACTATAAAAACTTCTATTTCAAACTATCATGAACCAAGTTCAAGTATTTGGGATCATAGACAACATGACGGTGTGATTGATAGTGACGTAGCCCATCACATTCAAAGTGGTTGGGTTAAGTGGAGAGCGGCTAGTGGAGTGCCGTGTGACCGGAGATTTCTAGCTAAACTAAAGAGGAAACTTTATAGGGTAGCAGTCAGACCCGCTATACTATATGGGTCAGAATGTTGAGCCATCAAGAAGACACAAGCGCGCAAGTTGGAGGTGGCAGAGATGAGGATGCTGAGGTGAATGTATGGACACACGATGTTGGATCGGATAAGAAATGAGGTCTTTAGAGAAAGGTTAGGAATGATTAGCATATCAAATAAGATCCAGGAAGGTAGGTTGAGATGGTATGGGCATGTGAAGTGGAGGTGGATATCAGCGCCGGTAAGAGCAGTTGAAACCCTTACCGTGGAGGGGAGGAGAGGTAGAGCGAGGCCCAAAATGACTTGGGATGAGCAGATTAGGCATGATTTAGCACCTTTCTAAGAACATGGTCCGTGATAGGGCTTCATGGAGGCGTAGGACTAAGGTCAAGGACTTTTAGGGAGGGTACATTAGAGCTTTAATTTTGTCTCATGGACTGAGGCTAGCTTACACTTTTGGGAGACTATACATGTAAATGCGTGCGTGTTTTTGCGCCTATATGTTGTTGTTTGATGTTTAACATGTTTTTAGTTTATAGAATTCTCTCCCTACTTCATTGATTATTAGTCGCCTTTTTTTTCAATTTTTTAAGGTTAGTTGGTTGGTCCTTTGTTGATTTTGGTGTCGAGGGTCTTTCTGAAAGCAACCTCTCTATTCTCAGGATATCGGTAAGGTTTGCCTATATGTCCAACCTTCCTAGCCCTTACTTGTAACTCGCTATTTGTGAGAAATACTGGATATGATGGTTGTTGCTGTCGTTATTCTCTTGATATAGTCATAAATCGGTCCGTTGGAGGTTTGTAATTCCAAACCTCTTACGCAAACTGCCCTACAACGACGCATGAAAATAGTATTGGAGCTGCTCTTATAGCTTAAAGTAGTAGAATAATAATAAGTGTATTATTCAAAACACACATGTCCACACCTTTCTCATTAGTCTTAAAACATATCCCAAATCTCTTTTTTCTTTTCAAATCAACTCCTAGTACCAAATTTTCCACAAATGTTAGTTTTCATACTATCAACCTATTTTATTGCAATTAAATTAATTTGTTTAAACATGCATATACAAGTAAATTTAATAACTTAATATACTTAATAACAATTATAAATGATAAATGATATTTAAATAACTTTTTACAAGTTCGACTCATATTAAACCCGACAACCCACAATAAAAAAAGGTAATAATTATTTATTTTTGAAGAAATTTATGAAACATCCCAAGTTAATTCAATTCATACATTTTACTAGTGCTGTTTCATACAAGACAATGAAACAATACAACCCAACCTACTTTTTCCCAAACAAACTTTTCAGTCTCCCCCTTTCCAACTTCTCTAACAGCTTAGCCGAACCGGGTATCTCCGACTCCGTGAGTTTCTTGAGATACCCGATCGCGCCATAGGAAACCATCAGTTTCCTACACCGTTTGCTCGATGATAGCAACCCCAAACAAGATATCGCGTATTTTTTAGCCGTGTTTTGTGGACTAGGATCAAGCAACTGCACTAGGTTCGGGACACTCTTATCATCCTTTTTTACCATTCGGCGGTTATGTTGAAGCGTCATTAGGCTCGCAATGGCTTGAGCCGCAACCTCCCGAACCCCATTCGATTGAGCTTCAAGTAACTTAATTAGTAATGGGATACACCCACTCTCGCCCACGAGCTTTTTCACCTCCATCGTGTTGCATATACGACATATTGATGACGTGGCGGCCTTTTGGGCCCCGAGGGATCCAGATTTTAGAACATGGACCAGTCTTGGTAGCAGCCCAAGTGAGATCAAGGTTTCCACAGAGACCAACCCGACCAAATTCCGTAATGCTGCGACTGCGGGCTCTTGAGGTAATGGGCCATCGAGATAGGCCAATAAACTGCGGGCCCCACCTTCGGCGATTACAGCCCGTTTAAGATCGTCGTTACTGGAAGTGAGATTTTGCAAGCATTCGGCTGCATACTCTTTTGAACCCAATAAAATCCCGCTATCGAGCACACTGATCATGATTTTTACAATCCCTTCTTCGGCTAGGGTTTGGCGGAGTTCGGGAATAATCGATAAGTTTTTCAAAGTACAAGTGGCTGAAGCTTGAGAAACGGAATCACCAGTGCGACATATATCGATTAGTGGCGGCACGCCACCATGCCCTGCTATTGCCCGAGCGGTTTCTTCGGACATAGACAGTCTTTGAAGGGTGATGGCTGCTTTTTCTCTACCTACCGAGCTTCCGGATTCAAGCAACCTAATTAAAGGAGGAAGAACACCTTCGGATACTAGCCAACTTTCACAACCACCGGATTCTGCTAAAGAACATATTAAGGTTACTGTTTTTTCGCGGATTCTTGGAGACGTAGCAGTAAGGAGCTGTACCAAAGCACCGATGTTACTACGTCCCACGATGGACAAAACCGTCTTTTCATCTTCTTTCATCACATCAACAAGGCTGTCAAGAGCTTTATGCTTAGCTTCCAAATGACCAATTTGCAGCCTAGCAAGTAATTCTCGAATATCACTGCTTCGATGACTCGATCCTTCAACATCCGACGACATAGTAACCTCACCAAGAACCCCAGTTTTGATCAAAAGCCCGCAATCTCTCAAGTTTAAATCTATTTTTCCTGATAACGAATCAAGATCGCTTTGCATTTGAAGCTTCCCATCATACTTTCCGTTCGAACAAGTATCTGCCAACTTGATTGATTCATTTAAAGTTTTGGAAATTGCTTCTAGTTGCTCGTTGCATAACGTGTTCTTCGAGAAGCATGGATGACTTGATAAATCTGATAAACGAGACGGGATTTGCTCTAATCGATTTATAATCATTTTCCATCTTCCCGGGAATTCCTTAACCTCTCGTGCCTTCTCTAAGGCCACTGGAACAAGATCTTTGGCATACGAAAGCCATTCTTCAGCTGATTGGAAGGCAGCCATTAACTTATTCTTGTTAGTTGTTGTGACAAAACTCTTCGACTAATTGGAACTCAGGCAAGTCTAATCTGCAGAAGATTTAAACCAAAAAAAAAAAACTAAAATGGTCAAAGAGTGGATGATATAATTGTTACATACATGGATCAAATAATGAACGATAAATCGATAAAAATTGTAACTTTTAAGACAAAAAAGACACACAGATCGATTAAAAAGGTATCTATAGATCAAAGAACTAAATTTTGCTTCTTTTTTCTGGTCAAATCTTAATCTTTAAGGTTAAAACTTAAAAGAAAGTTATCATTTTCGAGTTCATCGTGTTTGAAAATCAGGCCCTAGATCGCCACACAAAAACGCACAATATGAACGAACGTGTTAGACTCTTGATTTTCCAACACATCAATACAAAGTGAAATAAAAACAAAATTGAACCTTTTTCAAACATAAATGTGAAAAACTGCATCTCCGATCTTCAGTTTACGAGATAAATGAAGAATAATGAGACTAAGATCAAGGAATATAAAGAAGCCTAAATCATATTTGATTCTTGAAGCTTTGAAAACCATCATCTTCAAGTTAAGTTGTCTAAATGAGATTATAAAAAAAAAAATGACTACTTTTTTATTAAAATAAATGAAAGTTGGCATCACCCAACTTTGATTTACCAAATAATAAAAATAAATAAAGACAAAGGGACCAAGATTTAAAAAAATTGAAGAATCTTGAATGATTATATAAGAGAGACAAAGTTATTACAAAGGAAATGCATACCCCACATCTATCTGTAATGGCCATCAAGTGCAAGTAAAGTAGTAATATGTAAAAATTATATACATACATATATATATATATACACACACATAAATGTGTATCTGTAATTTTTTTTTATTTTTTTCAGATAATTGCAATGTAAAGATGATGAAAGGGAAAGGAAAAACTTTCAATGGACAAAAAATAGCCGCCCATTTAAGGCTATCAACTAGAAAGTTATCATTGTTTTGATGATGATAATGACATATTCACGTATGGCTTTCTTTCTTTTTGTTAGATAAAAATTTAAAAGGGAAAATTCTCTCGAAAAACAATCTAAAAATTAGATATGAATTTGTGAAATCTTATACTAGTCGTTTTTCAAACTTTTACTTGACAAAAGACTTGTTGATATGCGTCAAAACGATTTCATTTATTATGTTAACTTTAACCTAAACACTTCGAGCTCAAAATTTGATGACCATGTTATAATCCACAACGGAGTTGTGAATTTTGGAATAGTTATGTCAATTTACAACTCGGAAATCTTCAGAATAAATTATTTAAAAGTTACGAAAGTTAAGGGAGACTTTACTTTGAAGTGATGACTTAAAGAGATCTCCTCCTACCATCACTACAATACAAGTATTTTACAACATTGAAATGTCACCAAACTATCAATGTATTTTTCAAGCAATTAAAAGTTCATTCTTTTATTTCACTTTTTATATATTTTATGGGTCCCTAATCATAATAATTTCATTAATACACATATGACCATTTGTCAAGTTTATGGACCCATAAAATAAAAATTAAGCTTCCAGACAATTAATACAAGAACAATTCCTTACCTGATTGTGACTGGTTTCCTATCATCATTTCAAATGCTCAAAATCCATTCAAAGCTTTTGAATCTGTAATTATAAACACCAATGATTAATATTTTACACTGCAATCACGTACCGAATTTTTATACGATTGGAATACTAATGTAAACTTAAATTTAGAACCAAAAAAAACACAGATCAGGTTAGCCCTTTTCAAACTCACCTTCACTACAAAAAGATATGAACTTTATAAGAAAAAAAAAACAAAACTTTCCCAATGAAGAAAGCACAACAAAGTAATGTACAAAGTATTATTGCACAATTTGAACAGATAATTAGTTATTGCTTTGATTTTGAAAGTTGTTGCTTTGTAATGAAGCAATACCAATTTTAAGCTATAAAAAAACACAGTTTTTTTTCTACTTAACATAGTACAATAAAAGAGTAAAACAATATTAATATTTACAGAGATTTTATTCATACACACCAACAATCTGTTCTTCCAGATCCTAATTTCCAAAACACCATTTTTCCCAAAATAAAAAATAAAAAAAATTTAATAACAATAATTTCAAATTTCAAGAAATTTGGGCTTTGAAAATTAACATTTACAATCAAAGATTTGAATCATTTTTTTTGAACAACCCAAATGAAAGCACAAGAACATGTCAAATCTTGGATAAAAATGTTGACTTTGAGAGATAGTAAAATACCCACAAAATAAAGATTTGATCCCATCACAACACACCAATTTTAAAGATAAATCTGATGAGAAAACAATAAATAAATTTCAACATTAAATGCATAATAATAATAAATAAATAGGAGGTACAACGGTCAAATGAACAAGACCCAAATCAGTGAAGAATTATGAAGTAAAAATTTAAAAGTTAAGAATAAATTTACCAGAAGATGATCAATCTTGAAAGCATCAAAGGAATGAGCTGAAGAAGGATAATTGCATTCAAATTTTTTTAAAAAATAAAACACAACAGAAAAAAACGCTTCTTTCTTCTGCTTCGAATCCCTCTCTAATGTCAGAAGCAAGTCGCAAGCTCCAACATTCACTTTATTATTATTATATGAAACCGTTGTGGTTGTGGTCATCAAAGAAATAAAATTTCAGATGATTGTACAAGTTTTGATGCACAGTGTACATGTTGTTGATTAATATTTTGTATGGAGTCTATAGTTATAGGTGTGGAGAAGGTAATTTCTTTAAATATATCTTAGTTGACATCCTTCTAGTTTTATATTTTATCATTATCGGTCCTTAGTGATATAGGACATGAGTTATCTACCCTAAACTTGTAATTTACGAATGAGATATGTGTTCTACGGTTGTTCATGAGCTAAGCAGATTTGAGCTAAAGCAAGCTCGGGCTTAGCTCGCTTATAAACTGAGCTGTTTTGGTTTGGTTTGGTTTGGTTTGGTTTGGTTTGGCTTAGGTTGGATTTGAAACCGAGCTGTGAATTTAAGCACAAGCTTGGCTTGGTTTTTGACCGAGCTGGCTCGGCTCATCTCGACTTGGTTAGGCTCAAATTTAAAAAGAAAATTTAATAACATTTTCAAAATCCAGTAATCTATAATATTATTCAACAGTTCAACACATAACAAATAAGTACTTAATATACTACATGTCAAAATCAAATTTAACCAAATACAAAATAAGTTTCAAATTTCATCGAAATATAATATATGGTCCTTAGCATCCTAATCAACACCAAAATATGTCATAGATATCCAACTACACTCTTAAAACATGTAAATATTAACCATTTTGTAATATATTATATGTATGTAACAATAAATATATTATAATAAAATAATTTGAGCTAGACCGAGCTAGGCTAACAAGCAAGCTAAACGGAGCTAATCTGGCTCGTTACCAGTCGAGCTAAATCTGAATGATCATTAAAAGGCTACATCTGATTCCCTAGGTAAGGAAATTTTTACAAGGAGGCAAAGAGTCTCATCCTAATCAGTAGGCCGTTGCTGGTCTTGCAAGGATTTGTCTACATTTACTCGCAAAACAGTTAAGGTTAAGATAGCCAGTCTCGTTTTGTTTCGCCTAATTTCGAACAATGTATTATAGTCGACGGACCTCTATCGATGATCGAACTCAGATAATTAATGTATTCATCGTGCCCCTAGGTTCGGTGAAAGAATTTTATAAGTATGTTTAGATGTTTTGATATACGAAAACGGGATATGGTGCCTTTTTAGTACAAGACAATGTTTTGAAACCCGGAACAGGCCGGATCGACCGGTCGGACCGGGAACTGGACCCCTGACCGATGCGGGTTGATGGGTTGGACATTGAACCGGGGGTTGGGCCGCTGGACTGGAGGTCGGACCGGGGTTTAAGGGTTGAACCGTTTTTTTTTTCTGGGTTTTGTAATGTTTCTTGGCTGACTTGTCAAACCAGTCAAACCGGTGACCCAATGTTGGCTCATGTTTGACGTCCGGTCCAGTTATGAAAATAGGGGTACAAAATAAATAAGTATGTTATTATGTTTACTTACAGTTTTTAAAACTTTTTATTTAAATAATACAGTATAATTTAACAGCTACATGATTTTACCTAAAAGGTTTTAAGGATAGTTTTGAAAAGTTGAAGGGGTATACAGAAGTAGGCAATTAGTTTGGTGTTTTGTAAAACGATCGTACGGTTAATAACTATTGACAAATAGGAGATCAGACCGTTGGAGTTGGTTGTTCAATCGCGAGAGTTGAGACTTTTCAAAATGAAGCCCACTTACCTCCAAGACTCTGAGTCTACGACTATGAGTGGGTACCACTTAAACTTATGTGATCATGATTATCTTATTCCTTTTAGATTTATTTAATTTTGAATGTGTAATGTGACATTATCGTTTAGAATTATTTTATGGGGTGTTAGGGATTGATTATTCAAAAAAAATTACTGTATTAGTTTTAGAAAAGCATGGGTGGAACTGTTTATAGATTGTTGCGTTTTGGTAGTCTAAAAAATTGATTATCTGGGTTTTCAAAACGTAATCCCAAACACTAAAAACTGATTATCTACTTTTCAAAATGCAATAATCTAAAAATCAGATTCAAAACGCAATCCCAAACACCCTCATAATTAATGTTTTACTTTAATTTATAACTTTGTAATGTAACAAAAATAAAACATCACGTCTTGTGTGTTCTAAATATGATAAGTACATTTTTACAAATTTATTTTTAAAAACAGGAGAAAGTATATGGTATAAAGCCCCTTAAAATAAGAAGCATAAGAAGTCACCAGATATTGACACCTGTCATCTTAACCTAACCACACTTAAACCACAGTTAAAACTATTTTCCTCTTCTCTTCTCTTCTCTGTTACGATTATTCTATCTCTTTGAGATCTGACCACCACCACCAGCACCACCACCACCACCACCAGCACAACCACCACCACCACCCTTCAACACCACAGCGCCGCCGACAACGACAGCGCCGCCGGTGAACTTCCAGCACTCAATTGAAACCTCACCTCTATCTATGGGCGCTACATATAATTTTGTTCGTTGTGAGTGAATGATGATGAAAAATTTGACAAAACAAATGTACAGAATGGTGATGGTGAGAGTGAGATCTATGAAAACAATCCCAATATCATGGTGATGGTGAGATCTGTAAACTTTTGGGTGTTATTGTGAGTGAACATATTTACCCTACCCCACCATCATGTCTCCCCTCACTTCCTTTAAATGTACAGAAACAATAAAGAAACATTAGATGAGAGAGAGAAGCAAGCAACACAATATCATTGTGTTCATCAAGTTGTAAAGGTGCGTTTGTTTTCAGATGAAGGATTCGAGCTTTGAACAGGGAAGATTTCAAATATCTTGCTGAACTTTTTTATTTGGTTTTCCTTTGTTCAACAGATTTCAAGCTTTTGTCAGTTCAGTTCTTGGTCTCAAATATCTTGCTAAAGGTTCGTTTATGGCTTCTTATAAGAGTGCGTCCAAAATTTTTTCCAAACTTTTCAAATGAGTGCGTCTGAAATTTTAATGAGTGCGTCTGAATTTAATGAGTGCGTCTGAAATTTTAATGAGTGCGTCTGAATTTTAATGAGTGCGTCTGAATTTATTGAGTGCGTCTGTTTTAACCCAGGTATGGTTATGGTTTTTAATCTGCATCCTTAATCTAATGGCTGAGATTGCTTCTTACGCTTCTTACGCTTCTTACGTTAAGGGGGCTTTATACGTTATCTCTCCCCTAAAAACAGTGTGAGGTGGTGGTTGCTCTTGCTCAGCTGGAGGAAAGAGACGAAGCTGCACTAGTGTGAGATAATTAGGCTTTAACTAACACATATATTTAACGAATTTATTATATTAAAAACTAGAAAAGTTCTTTTCACCACTGGATTTTATATACGTTTGTGTTGGAAGTATATTAACTTAATAAATTTCATAGACAATTTTTTTTAGGAATAATGGAAATAAATAATCCCAACTATTGATTATTGGCCAATAACAGTCCTAACTACGAAAATTACCAATAGTGGTCCCAACTTTCAACATATTGGAATATAATAGACCCAAACTAACGTATGTCTAACTCCGTTAGTGTGGTGATGACGTGGCATGCCATGTAGGATGCCACGTAGGATTATTTTGCCGCCTATGATGCCACGTAGGATCAATTTGCCACCTAGGATGACACGTCAGAATCACACTAAAAGAGTTAGACCTTGTGACATCCGTCACTTTTCGTATTTAACATTTCGTATTAATTCTATGTACGTTTGAGACCTCGGATAATAAAACGTTACATTTTTATCATTTCCGTACGTTCTAAAAAAAATATATTATGACACTTATGGACTCATACAATCATATTATAAACATATATTAATATAAAAACTTTGAAATAATTACAAAAAAATAAAGGTTTGGGCCGGGGTTCGAACCCGCGTCCAAACCAGCCCCTTTACTTACACAAACACACTTCCACCACTAGGCTATAAGCAAATTTGTGTCATATCTGGAAACCTTTAATTTTTAACAACTACCCAAAGTAACATTGGTTGGACTTTAGAAGTCAACCATGACCGACACTTTGACTCGTACAATTAACGCGTTTTAATCTAAATCTGGAAACAATCTTTTATGATTCGAGTTGTAATCGTCTATCCTAGTCATTGACAGCAAATTATTTCGTGTTATACAAGCCAATCGAATGCCCTAGACGCGTATGCCTTTAATGTGGGTCAAAACTTCTAAAATTACAAATTCGTAGGATTAGTATAAATTGGACACCCCTAGACAACCTCTACTCGTCGATAATCCTCTCTCAATCTTCAATTTCTGTTAACCATTCGGGATTTACTCGAATTGAGCTCGTGTTTGACTCCACGTTTGACCAATCCATTCGAAGCATATATCGTATTGTAAGTATTAATTCGTGCTTTTGTTTTGTTAATCGGCCCCTAAGATACAATAGCCCATCTTTGCAGGGGCTATTGGTTACTAATTCATTCGATTGAACGGTTAGGGCTCAAACGATTTGAATTGGGGAAGAACACGTTGCAGACTTGAGTTTATGTTTAAAACAGAAATAAACCAAACACAATCACTGATCTAGATCAAGTGGTAGTGTCTGTTGGTTAATTGTTTGTTAACCAAGGGACACGGGTTCGAGTCCCGTCTCCACCGTTTTCTTTTCTATCAAATCACGAGTTAATCTGATAAGCTTTATATATAATTTAAATCCAAAACTATTCGTTCTCAGGGTGTCGCTCAGTTGGTGGCCACACTTGTGACTAAACCCGAACCGGCCAGAGGCCCGGGTTCGACTCCCATAACCAACAAAGCATTTTTTTTACATCTTTTATATATACTTAATATGTTAAACCTTTTAAAATAGTTTTTAAATACTAAAAATGGTTTTTAAATTCTACAAAAATTATCATATGATCTTCAAATAATAAAGTTCATTATCCAATTTTTAGTTTTTTAAAAATAATTTATTTAATATATATTATAAATATTACAAGTTTATTCATTTAAAATTATAAAATTCAATAAAAAATATCTAAACGATTTTATGAACATCAAATAAGGTTGTTGAAATAAAAAAAATTAATTGCGACGGCCTGGTCTCGAACCCAAGACCTCATATTGAGAAAATGCATCTCATAGTACTATACAACCAAACCCATTTGTGCTTTAATATGAAATAGATTATAGTTAACATTAAATATGGCTGTTGAAATAAGAAAAAAATGGAAAAATAAATAAGTTGCGTTTCCCAAGAATCAAACCCGTGACCTTAAGGAATGGAAGTTCACAACAAATCACTCCACCACCAACAGAACATGTGTATTCAAGTGAAAGAGATGATATAAATTATATACTAAGGTGTGGGAAAACAAAAAAAATGAAAAAATAATTAAGTTGTGTCTCCAAGGAATAAAACCCAACCTTGAGGAATGGAAGATAACCACAAACCACTCCACCAACAACACCACATGTGTTTTGAAGTGAAAGAGATGATATATATTATATAGTAACGTGCGAGAAAAACAAAAAAAAAATATAAACTAATAGGGTTTACTATTCATGAAAACCTTTCCGAATTAATACATTATATAATGGTAGTAGTTGTGTTGGTGATAGTGATGATAGTGACAAGGGATAGTAGTAGTACTAGTAATCACTTAGTTTTAAAAGTTGTATGACATCATAAAGTTTTAAAACTTTAAACTAACACCTATAAGTTTTTATTGTTTGCAATGTTAACAAAATATGAAGTCCAAATTAAATAGTAAGAAAATCAACAATGAGATTTGGAAAGAAAAAAAATTGAACCGTTGTTCCAGCAGTTTAACTAGTAGGCGTCATAATCAACTGACCATAATGAAGCTAGTAAAAGAGTTTTCAATCGAACTAGTTGAGTAGTTTTTCAATCCAACTTGTCGATCTAGAATTGAGAATCTTGGTAGTGATAGCAGTAGCAAAGTATTAGTCACTTTCGCGTGAATGTAAGCCGACGAGTTGAAAGTGGTCATCCTCTATTATCTATCCTCTTTGTTTCTTCTGAAACATGTGTGATAGGAGATGGTTGAGTTGAAGATGCTTTTTATTTTGTCTTGCTCCAAGCCTCCAATGGTTTTGAAATCTTTAACCTGTGGTTGGGTATTAATTGTCGTTATATATGTTGTCTCGACTATTTCCGTTTAAAATATTTTTATCACGTTTGGTTTGTAAGAAAGTACGCTAAAATAATGTATTTTGTAGAGTTGTCACTCTACCTAGAAATAAAAAAAAAGCATGTTATTTGAAATGTAAACTTGCATGGAATAAAATAAGTTGTTTTCATGTTTTGTATCAAAAGCTTATGATAAGCATCTTGCAGATATCTTTACAAGACGTCACAACATGATTTCTTTACCGATAGGTTATTTGTGCATGGCATGATTGATTATCAAATTGAGGGGGTGATAAATTATTGTATATTTTGTTTTTTATTTTATCAATTTGTGAATCACTTGTTTTGTGACTTCTAATTTCCAGTTTATGGCGTAAATTCTTTGGATGAGAATTAAAGTTTTCACTTGGGCCACTTAAAGAGTTATGCGGCACTTGAGCCATTAAGTTCGTTCCTCTCTCTGGTAGGTCTGTAAATGAAACGAATAAATACGAACAAAGACATGTTTGTGTTTATTCATTTAACTTTAACCGAACACGAACACATAATCGAACACAACTTGGTGTTCATGTTCGTTCATTAGAAAATCTGTCATGTTCGTGTTCGTTTATGTTTGTTCACTTAAAACCTAAACGAACAGTTCATGAACAAGCATAAACGGACATTTACGAACATAATAAATTTAAACGATTTGTATTACTAAAACACCAAATTATTGATTGGATATATTTAAAACATAAACGAACAGTTTGTGCTTTTGGGTGGATGAGAGGTCAGGTTTTCCCCAGAACTGGTGGCTTAGTGGGTTTTCGCTGCCCATCGGTACCTGTGGGCGGACATCTAAGACGTGTCTTTACCCAAGGACGTATGAGTTGTTTTTTATAATCAATTAGTGTGTATCTTGAGTAGTCAAAAAAATCTCTGTTTGTTTGTTGGCCGTTAAAAAAACAAAAAACTTTTGAGTCATGATTTATAAATTATGATGGCGCGTGGGTATATATACAAAAAAAAAAGCTATTTGTACCGGATCTTTCCTCTTATTGAGTAAAGATCAAATACATATAGTTTTTTTGTAAGAACTGTGAGAATCAAAGGGGGTAAAAAAAATTATTTTTTTTTTAGAATTTTTTTTCCCATGTGCTTAAACATTCTTTCTAGATGAATAATACAAAAAAAAAAATTAAATTTTTTTTTTTAGTGTAATTACGTCATTAAGGTAAATACATTAGTTTACACTAGAGTAATTATGTAATTACTCTACACGTAATTACTCTACACCAAATTTTTTTTTTTTTTTTTTTTTTAGTTTTCAATACTATAATACATGTTTAACAATATGGGGAAAAAAAATTTAAAATTTTTTTTTTTAAAAAAAATACCCTCCTTTGATTCTCACAGTTCTTACCAAAAAAGCTATTTGTACCGGATCTTTCCTCTATATTTATTTGTACGCGAGTTTTTAAGGTACTTCGGATTTTGGGTGACGGTGTCTGCTGTCGGCTGAAAGCCGTGCACTTTGACGAACACTATTTTTAATTTTTAATTATAATGTCACAATTAGCCCCTATAAATTGGATCAGCTTCCAAATACTCACCTTTTACCTTGTTTTCCTCTTTTACAATCGTGAATGGGCTTATATAACTTGGGTTAAGTACTTAACCCGTTAACCGTGTTAGACTAGCCCAATATCGATTAATTGTCTAGTACTTTTATTAAGACTCGATCTTAATTTGAATGCTATAAATCTAAAATATCAGTGCATTAATTTTTTTTTTATTTTGAAGGCTATAAAGCTAAAATAGTAGGTTCCAAATTCATAATTAATTCATAATTAATTTCATAAACGAAACTAGCGATTATGGTTATGGTTAATGATAAAAACAAAACTAATCTGACACACACACTGTTAATTGAAACTACTAATGACATGGGAACGATAATAAAATCTCCCTTCAAGTATTGATTAGTGAATATCCCCTTCACTGATGAAGACGAGCAAACAAATGTTTAGATATCCGTTTTATATCAGAAAGACTAAAACAAATACATGAAAATGACAGGTAGACGGGCAACAAGTTGCGTCGCTACCCTCCTTTGAATTACAAACCCTATCAAGCTAAAAGATTAAAAACTGATTGATTGCATAATTCACATAACTGTGCAAAAGGGAGATAATTTTACTAACATGGAAATGAAGTGTTGACACTATATGAGACCTTAAACATTAAAATAACCGGTCTTATGGCAAAGTTTGATACTTAGACATAGGTTAGTGGTATATTACATTAATGAAAAAACTAACATAAAATCAATAGCGGATCCAAAAAATTTTACATTATTCTAGCAAATAAGCTAAAAACTACCGGTTTTTTTTACCCAAGCTTGTTTTACCTGTATAAAATATAAGCAGGTATTGCCAAAATTAAATAAATTTATTCTAGCTAAAAACTACGTACTCATTTTTTTACCCACACTTGTTTTACTTGTCGCCAACCCGAAACTTTTACCACCTCTAACAAAATGGGCAGAGTTAGTACCTGAGTATAGAAATATATATAAGTGATTCTACAACCATGTAGTCATGTACAGTTTCCTTATAAACATTTGTGCAACCAGAACAGAAAATCTAGTACATGTAAGTGATTCATAACAACCCAATTAGAATTCAAGGCAACCTAATAAACTTATAAACATATGTGCACCTTCATGATGATTTCATAAACAACATCCATCAGCAGTCAGGGGAGCAATCCGAAACATTTTATGATTTAAAATGATGGTTAAAATACAGTTTACTGAGGAATACAGCATACACTAATGTAATTAACTTACTTTTCCAAAAACGATTACTTCGTGTGTTCTTATGTAGATTTAATATCATAATCCTTGTAGCCAGGCGTTTGAAATGCAAATTACGCCAATGAGGGAAACAATTTAAGAAAATAAGTGTCTATGAAACAAATTAACATTAGTTTATGATGGGATTGGGTACTGAACGGTTGGGGATTTCAGTAACACAAACGAACAACCAGATGAACAGAAATCTCTGAAGGCACGTAATCGCTTTCAGATTGAATCAATTCGACGGTTCAATCGGATACAATCAGAGATTGAGAATTTTCTGTATGTTATGATTGAGAGAAGAACCAGAGAGAGTTTTTGATCAATCTGTCTGAATTCGTAATGAATAAAATGGGTTATTAACTGCCCAATAGGCAGTTATCACAAGGTTTCCAAATTGCCAAAATTAGTCCCTCTATTTCCGAAAATTAATTTTCTGAGACATTTTTACCATAGCAGCTCGACCCCAGCCAGGAGCTGTGCCCCTTGGACCCTGCTCCCAGGGGCGCTGCCCACGGACCCCCGTCTCTTAGGGGCTTCGCCCCTAAGTTCATAATAAATTCAAATAGGCGTGCACTCCGCACCACCATACCTATATGATGTCTTATTATGAAGATATTGATCAAACAGTCAATCCAATTACACTAAAATATCCAACATGAACCACTACTTGGTTGAGTTGTGAAGTAACATTGGTGTTGCACTGTAAAAATTTATGTTAACTAGGTTTTTAACAATATAGTAAAGTTGTGAAGTAACATTGGTGTTGCACTGTTGTTTATTGGCTAGACATTAACGAAGACAAAAAGGTTCCAAAGCAATGTTATATTACACATTCAAAATTTTAAAACTTATCTAACCTAGTTATGAAATTAGTGTAATAGATTAAAAGTAAGATGGACCCTGACAAGAGTCAACCTATATGGCTATACGAACAACATAGTATTCTAGTCTGTCGATAAAATAATGTGATTTTCAATAGTGTGACGTTAGAGTAACATTGACAAAGCTTATGTGATCGCTTTTGCGTAACACTATAAAATTATTTGTTTATATCTGTGAATGCCAACCGTAAAGGTGCATGAGTGGTGTTTGGTTTGTTACGGGTGGTTGGCTCTTGCTTGCGCAACAACTTCCACCTGACTTACCTCTTCAATTGTTTGTTTAGGCATATTTTGCCTAAGCATATTGTGGGTTTCCTGTGTTGCCTACCTAAACTATGGTATTGTTTCTGGCTGATCAAAGTTGCTTTCGTCTTGTGTCACTAACATGGCATCGGATGAACCTTGAAGCTCTCTCTTTGCACCACATTGTTAATGCTTGTGTCCCCGCTTACGGCTGTGGACATATAATGTATATATGTGTGGCCTTCGGGGGGCAAAAGTAAAGTTGCACTAATTTTAACGTTATTTTACTAATTTCGTGAAAATAACGTTAAAAATGACGGACGGTTAATCATGCATCAGGTGGTGACGTTGATAGCCAAAAGACAAGGGGGTACATGCACCAATCGGGTTTGTCCCTATTAGAGACTAAAATATTCTCCTTATTTTTCTCCATAAATCACTCCAAAGATGGCTCCATAATTTACTCCAAAGATGGCTCCTTTTTTTTACGTCAACGTCTTTTGTCATTTAGCCTTTTGTCTTGGTCTATTTATTCATTCTCTATGTATTGTTCTGTGAACAAAGTATGAATAAACAAAACCCTTTGAACCATAAACTTGAATATGGTATCAGAGCGGTTCTCAACCAAGCTCTAAAATCCTAACCTACTCAAAAACATCACGATCACCATCCAACCGAGAAACAATGAAGCATGAAAGGGTTGTGGTCCAAGACGCCAAACAAAGCGGTGTTGTCGAGCGTTGCACCTTTTGCCAGAAGGACGGCCACAACAAGAAAATTTGTTTCAAGAGAATCGGATACCCCGTATGGTGGCCCGGTGCAAAAGCAGCCTACGTTGAAGTAGAAAGCAAAAACCGAAACAATGAAACAACGCGTATGGCTAACTTTGCAGGTAAAGGGGAAGGTGATGACGATTGGGTGGTTGACTCGGGAGCCACCGAGCACATTACCTATGATTTGGATTTCCTTGAAAACAAAATAGATAGCAAGAATGAAGCCCCTGTCGTAATTCCCAATGGGACTAAAGTACCTGTTAAGGGAAGGGGTGATTGCACCCTTAAAGGGGGTACTAAAATCCAAGAAGTCCTTTATGTTCCTGAATTTGAGTGCAACCTTTTGTCGGTTAGAAAATTGACAAAAGACTTGCAATGCGTTGTTTCATTCTTCCCTGATTTTTGTGTCATGAAAGGGCTTCGAACGGGGAACTTGATTGGTGCCGGTAGATGCGTGAGGGGACTTTATCGGATGGGCATGATCAGAAATGAGAGAAAAGCAATGGTGGTGACTAATGACACTTGGCATAAAAGGTTAGGACACGCTTCCGCTGAGAAACTCAACCAGATTAGTTTTCTTAAAAATGCTAATTTTGACAAAATTTGTGATTCTTGCTCTAAAGCTAAGCACACGAGACTCCCTTTCCATGATAGTACCACTATAACATTTGATTGCTTTGATTTATTGCACTGTGATATTTGGGGGGCATATCGTACGCCTTCCTTTACTGGGGCAAAATATTTTTTAACAATCGTTGATGATTTTAGTAGAGCCGTGTGGTTGTTCTTATTAAAATTCAAACATCAAGCTAGTGGGTGCTTAAAGGATTTTCAAAAAATGGTGAAAACACAATTCGGAAAGAATATCAAGAAGATTAGATGTGATAATGGTGGGGAATTCACATCTAATGACATGGTGAATTTTTACAAAGATAACGGAATTTTACTTGAAACTACCTGCCCCCACACCCCTCAACAGAATGGTGTAGTAGAAAGAAAGCATCGGCACCTGCTTGAAACGGCAAGGGCCCTAAGGTTTGAGGCTAATTTACCAAAGAGGTTTTGGGGGGAGTGTGTCTTAACAGCAGCATACGTCATTAATCGGTTACCTTCTACAGTCATTGGGAATAAAACTCCTTTCGAATTGCTTCATAACCAAAAACCCGACTATGATTTTTTGAGGACTTTTGGTTGTCTAGCATATTATTGGAACACCGACACGAAAGGGGATAAGTTCGAAATGAGGGGGAGGCCCGGTGTTTTTTTGGGATACCCAGGAGGCACAAAGGGGTATAAAATTTATGATCTTGAAAGCAATAAAATTATTGTCTCAAGAGACTGTAGGTTTCATGAAAATCACTTTCCTTTTGACAAAGTCACTTCAATTTGTCAACACCAAGATATTTTTGAGCTAGAAAATCGATCCATTGAAGTTGATGTTGAAAGTCATAAACAAGTGGAGGATGATGTCACAAAAGAAATTAATCAAGAAATGGAGACAGAACCTCAACATGTTGACCAAAACTTTATTAGTGGTTCACCACCTCAACATGAGGTTGACCACGTGCATGAGTTTGATGAATCTCAAAATTCAAATGAAAGCCCACTCCATCACGGCTCAAGTACAGAAACACATAACCCAAATGAGCATAATGGGGTCCGAGAAATAAATCTTGAAGAGGGACGGGAAAAACGAACTCGATCTCAACCTACTTGGTTTAAGGACTTCGAAGTGAAGCTTCCCCCATCTGTTGATCCAACACATCCCGCACCGATACAAAACTCCTCTACGGTACATCCTTTGTCTAATTTTGTTTCATATGAGCGTTTTTCTGACTCACACAAAGCTTTTCTAACGGCCATTCATTCCAACAATGAACCAAAAAATTTTGCACAAGCCAAACAGGATGAAAGGTGGAAAGAAGCCATGAAAAGAGAAATAAAAGCTCTTGAAGAAAGCGGCACGTGGACACTCACAGATTTACCGGAAGGAAAACGAGCCATAGACTCGAAATGGGTCTACAAGGTGAAATATAAACCAAACGGAGAGGTGGAACGTTACAAAGCTCGACTTGTTGCGAAGGGATTCACGCAGCAAGAAGGAGTTGACTATCACGATACGTTTGCTCCTGTAGCTAAACTCGTCACGGTTAGAACACTTTTGGCTGTAGCAGTTAAGAAAAATTGGATCATCAACCAACTCGACGTGAACAACGCGTTTTTACATGGAGATTTAGACGAGGAAGTTTACATGAAGATTCCCCAAGGATTTTCTAAAGAGAATGAAACCCGTGTTTGCAAATTAAAGAAATCTCTCTACGGGTTAAAACAAGCCTCACGAAACTGGTATCAAAAATTTACTACATCGCTCATCAATCTGGGTTTCAAACAATGCAAATCTGACTACTCTCTCTTTACTTATAAACAAAAGAATAGCTTCATTGCAGCCTTGATATATGTAGACGATGTCATTATCGTTGGGAATAATCATGATCGAATACAAGTCATGAAAAACGAGCTCGATAAACAATTCAGCATCAAAGATCTTGGGAATCTTAAATATTTTCTTGGCATCGAGGTGGCTCGTACTTCCGAAGGCCTCGTCTTGAGCCAAAGAAAGTACACCCTAGATATTCTCGAAGATTGTGGGTTACAAGGTTGCCGACCTAGCTTGTTTCCTATTGAACCAAACATGAAACTTGATAAAGGAGAGACCGAACAAAAGATTGATGGCAGTTTGTACCGTCGAATGGTGGGACGGTTACTTTATTTGCAAGCTACCAGACCCGACATCACATATGCAGTTAATGTCTTGAGCCAGTTCGTCAGTGACCCGAGACAAAACCATTTGAATGCTGCTCATCGTGTTCTTCGCTACCTTAAGGCTACGGTAGGACAAGGCATTCTTTTACCACGATCCGGAGGGTATAATCTCACAGCATATTGTGACTCTGACTGGCTCGGATGTCCTTTTACGAGACGGTCAAGAACAGGATACTTACTCCTCCTTGGAGGTGCTCCAGTCTCATGGAAAACTAAGAAGCAATCGGTCGTTTCTCGCTCTTCCGCTGAAGCCGAATATCGTTCCATGGCCTCTACGGTCAGTGAAGTTATATGGATGCGATGGCTTTTACAAGAGTTAGATATTCCATCCGAAGGTCCAACCCCTCTATTTTGTGACAACCAAGCCGCTAGACACATCGCCAATAATCCGGTCTTTCATGAAAGGACTAAACACGTGGAGATGGATTGTTATTTTGTCCGTGAAAGAGTTGAAGCTCAAGAAATTCGTCCACTCCATATCGATTCCAAGTTGCAAATTGCCGACCTCTTCACAAAAGGCCTAGGTGCTCCTCAACTTAGTTTTCTACTTGGCAAGTTGGGTGTTATCAACCTACACACTCCAACTTGAGGGGGAGTATTAGAGACTAAAATATTCTCCTTATTTTTCTCCATAAATCACTCCAAAGATGGCTCCATAATTTACTCCAAAGATGGCTCCTTTTTTTTACGTCAACGTCTTTTGTCATTTAGCCTTTTGTCTTGGTCTATTTATTCATTCTCTATGTATTGTTCTGTGAACAAAGTATGAATAAACAAAACCCTTTGAACCATAAACTTGAATAGTCCCGGTTGCTAAGTGTTATGTGCCTTATGTCCAAGGCTTGATACAAAACCACTATCGAGCCGGGGGTCTCATTGGAAGCAGCCTCTCTATTCCCACATGGTAGAGGTAAGGTTGTCTACATCTTACCCTCCTTAGACCCTACCTTAGCCTTTGCTATTCGTGGGATAAACTGAGTACGATGATGATGATGATATCTATTTTGATATAGTATACTAAAATGTTTTGTTCATATTATCATAAAGGTGAAAAAACAACATAATTGTATTTCATATTTTTTACATCTGCAAACATAACATGTAAATAAACAGGGCTAAAACAAGAGGGTGCATGACAATTTTCCATGACTTTCCCAATAGTTTCATATCAAACTCGATCTCACCATGGAAAAGGCGACTCGTTAATCGGGTCACTAAACTTTGGAGGAACCAAAACCGACGATGAAACCTTAAACCTTTTACTCCTCGAACCACCCTCACTAGTGTCGGGGCTACTTATCCACCCTCCAATCATTTGGTCTCCAAAATAACTACCTTCACCTATATCAGACCCATCCGAATCCAAACCTTGTTGTCTAGAAGAAAACCCGATCCAATCATTGCTACAATCCGACACGCTTGAACTTTCCCATGATGAATTATAAGTTGTAGCCACTTCATGATCCAATACCGTTTGTGATGGCACGATCACACTAGGTTGCACTGCTTTGTCTATGTCACTAGCAACGTTGTTATTGTTTTGATATTGGTAATTTCCTTTGAAGTTGAATATACTCGCGAAAGTGAAATGATCGCTCACCCTGCTCTTTGGTGACGACTTATTTTCAGTGGTTCGCGCCATGATGCTTTGTAAGTTCTTGCTTAGCCTCGCTTTTAACGAAGAAAAGCTAAGCGCGCGCCTTGAGTCTAATTGTGACAATGAACTATTTAGCATAGGTGCAAAGTTGGTTCTTGTGTGTTCACCTCTCAAGGCTCGAGCTGCCTCGTCGTAGGCTTGAGCCGCTTCTTCAGCGGTGTCATATGTACCGAGCCATAACCTCACCTTTTGTGATGAATCTTTGATTTCAGCCACCCATCTTCCTGATGGCCTTTGTCGGACCCCAACGAATTTTCTCATAGTTTTTATGGTATTTGTGGTGGTGACTGCAGTGGTTTTGGTAGTTGAAGTTTTCATAGTTTCGGATGCTCCTATGATCATTATGTATTTTTTTTTAAAAGAAGAATAAAACTTATATCACTTGAGTTTCTATTAAATAGAGTCTTTTTGGAACGAGGTGGGAAAGTAGTTTCATGGTTGCATTTGGTATAGAACTATATATAATACTACTACTCCATTGGTGTTTGTAGCATAAAATGATATTATATATTAGAAATTGATATTAATATTCCTCCATTATTTGCCATTTTTTGTTTCTTTTTACAAATTAATATTTTTATATCCTCTTGCAGGAAGCTCTTTTGGCTTGGCTCACAACAACTAGGTATATACCCGAATATATATATAATAGAATTCTCATTTATTTTTCTAAATAAATATAATATTTAACTAATACATCTTCTTAGTAATTAACCATCTAAAGTATATAATAGTGACAAAAAAGTTTAGTATTTTATCAATACTTTGTGAATATTACCTACAAACAAAAGATGTAACTAATTAAGAGTTCGTAAGCATCAACATTTTCTCAATAATAAGGTTAAACTCTACACTTTTGTCTTGTATATCCAACTTCAGTACTTTTATAAATTTGTCACAAATATAAACATCGTTGATATTTTCATGATTCATCATGGTTGTATAAATGACCAAGTTTAACAATTAACACGTCAAATAAAAAGCAGTCTATATATAGTGTTATATTCATACAACTCAACGAACGTTAGACCAAGAAATTTTTAAATACACATAACATGGGACGTTCAAATCTAACAACTAACAAATCAAATAAGCGGTCTATAGTGTCAAATACTTATAACACAACAAACTTTACGGGAAGTTAATAATAACGGGAAACTTTTATAACTAAAATGATATACAAATGTTATAGTTTTGTGTAAAAGTATCTTTCATGAGAAAAATGAAACAAATAATGTCTTATTTAAATGTTTATAAAACCATCCTTTAAATATAACGACATATATCATCTCTAAATTCTAGTTAGCACGCTAAGAATATACGTTATGGGCTTGTGGCTCGGCCATGGCCATACCACAATGGACGTGGTCTCCGACTCTCCGTGGTACACCATCCCCACGGTCTGCACTCTCCACATATTTTGTTTTTGACTCGCTCTCTCTCTTAATCTCCCTTGGTAGCTGCTAGGGGTGTAATCAAGCCGAGCCGAGCCAGACTAAGCTCAAGCTTGAACTAATTAAAACGAGCCAGCTCGGCTTGGCTCGAGCTGAAAAGCCGAGATCGAGCTCCGCTCGTAAATGTTCAAGCCGAGCTCGGGCTGGTTCGAGCCAGCTCGTTATTTTTTTAAAATCATTTATAAAATAAAAAAAATAAAAATAAAGTTACACATATACATGTATATATATTTATAATATTTTAATGAATGAAGAGCATACTAAAAGTATTATTTGTATAATTTGTGTTTTTGTTCTATTATTTTTCATATTTTATTGATTAATTCAAAGTATTGTTAAGTATATAAAATATGTTTATCGAGCCACGAACCGAGCCACCGAGCCGAGCCACGAGCCAAGACCCCTAGCTCGAGCTCGGCTCGATTTGTAATCGAGCCAGCTCGGCTCGATAACAAAACGAGCTTTTTCGATGTGAGCTTTTTCCGAGCGAGTTGCGAGCATTTTGTACACCCCTAGTAGTTGCGTTAATTGCTTTATAATTGACAACCATGTGCTTTTTACCTCTAATTTTTTAACGGAGATGGGTTTTAAGAAAGAAACATGATGAGAAAAATGAAAGGATAGTTGGAATTTTGCAATTAGGTCCTTTCGGAGATTGTGTTTGACCCCTTTTTCATAAGTTATCATTTTCGTAATAATACCTCTAAAATTGTGTTGTATTCTTTAGTTTTGTTATTCAGTAATTTAAATTAATTATACAATTTAATGTTCAACAAAACTAATATATAAATTAATTGTTAAAAAACATACAAAAAAAGAAGGGGTATAGTGATGGAGTAATGTGATACTAACGTAGAAGGTAATAATGGTGACTAAGAAGATGATCTTACCCTATATGTTAAAGCGATAGACCTTATGGTTTAACATTATATTATGTACTATTTTTTTTTTCAAAGTTGATGTTGTTCATCAAATCAATTTTTTTTGTAAAGTATGTGTTTGTTGAATATCTATCATAAAAAACAAAAATTATATATACATACACACAAGCACAATATATTTTAATACATAAGAAAAAAAGTAACTATACATAATTCTATAATTTTAAGTAATTTACAACTTTTAAAACATATGATACAATCATTCGAATCATATTGTTAACTTTTAAACCAAGTAGCTTCTACATATATATTTTATGAGAATCGTGAGATCTTGGTTAAAATCATATTATTATTATTATTATTTAAATAAAATATCAGATAATATATTTACACATATAACTTTACATGTATTCGTAAATAATTTTTTTACACATATGTAAGTTTGTCATTTATACATTTGTAAATTTGTTGTATTTACACATTTGTAAAATTTTATTAATAGTGATTTTGAGAGGAGAGTTGAATTATTTAAAGAGTCAGTTGTTTTTTTAATTATAATTATATCATAAAAAAAATATTCGGTGAAAATGAGAACACGAACATATGATCCCCAAAATCCATGAACGTGAAAATGCTTCGGGGAATTGAGATGACCCTGTGACGGTACGTAATCAAAGTGGTACATAGTGTTTATGGGATATATCAAGAGAAAAGAAAAAACAGTTATGTATTTGTTCATGTCGCATTTAAAATAATAGGTATTTATTTATAAAGTTTATGTGAATGTGAATGTTACTTAAATATTATTCTAAATAGGGGTGTTAAAAAAACCGAAATAAAAAAACCGAAATCAGGATCAAAAAACCTATCCGAATTCTTATTCGGATACCAATCCGAATTATCTATTCAGATAATCAGATCAGATTCGGGTTTTAAAATTTAAAATTTCAGATTATTCAGATTATTTGGATATCTGAATAAACCGAATAAGCTTTGATTGCGTTTTAGTAAGTGAATGACCAATTACTTGAAAATTAGTGCAACCATGAGGCATGGGGCCAATACTAAATCCTAATTCTCCACGTCGCCCATATATATGGACTATTAGTGTCACATTTCGTGATGCTTGATTTTGTGTTCAACACTATGTTTTAAAGCTTTATTTTGTGTTTAAGTTTACGTTTTGAAGATTATATTTTGAATTTTGAACTTTGTATTTGTGTTAAGACTAATATCTATTTTTTCTTTTATATGTTTATGGAATTCAAATTAACTAAATATTAAGAAAATGAAAAAAAAATGAACAATTAATGTTTGGTTTAATTTGTTTTATTCGGATATCCGTTCGGATTTATCTGAATCCTGTTCGAATTGAATTTAGATGGATTTGGATCGGGTGTGTATACATCCAATTCGGATAGGTTCCTAAAACTTCAAAATCCAAATAACCCGTTATCCGATCTGATAACTCGATAAGCACCTCTAAATCTGAAAGTTAAGTATGCTAACAAAAGAAATTCTAAATCATATCAAGTACGAGTACGAAAAATGAAAGGAGCAAACCAAGCCAATCCATTTTTTTAAATTAAAAGATAAAAGTCAGAAGGAAGCCAACAAATAACAGGCGGTCTTCGTTTGTCGGTTTATAAATGATTTAACGGATTCGGAACGTTGAGTCGTAATTTTTAAATCCGGCGTTAACCCTTTCTTTATTTCCTTCTTGTTTTTTGTGTTGTTTTTTTCTACTTCTTATTTTCCAAAATACCCTTCATGGAATTTCAACACTAAAGCATGTTAAATGAGTCACTCAACAACATGAAGGTGCGTGTGTAAGTAAAACTTCTACCTTTTATAGTTATACTAGGTGATTATCCCGGGAGGGTCTCGGGGTTGAAAAATATAATCATTCTAATAATACTAATAGTAATAATTATTACTCTTGTAATTAAATAAATAAAAAATTAACCTTGTTATAAGGTGACACCATGTGTTGCAGTGTTACACGATTCTCCTAGCTTCTCTTCATAAAGTATACCTATCCGTCTTTTTTTTCTCCGTTTTTATATAGCACTATGGTACTCGTTGGAAAGATAATAAAACGCTCGTTAATTTGGTGCAACTTTTTTCTTTAAAAAATCTCGTATATAAAAGATATTAACGTTTAAAAATTATGGGAGGAAATATGAGAGAGAGAAATTTAAATTTGTTTTTAAATTCTTTTTTCCTAAAATAACTCAATCTGGTTTTATCTTTTTCTTTTTTTTTATTAAAAAATTGAAATAATTCAAAATCACTAAAATCTTTCAATTATGATGCCACGTGGCAGTTTCATGGAGAGGTTGTGACCACCATTGCACGCCACGTCAGCAACGTTCAATTCTTTTATATATATTATTATTATATTAATAGATTAATAGATAATAGATTGTTCACGAGACAAGTAAACACATCATAAATATGCATTGTTGGAAAACTTACGTTTTAATCGCCGCACGTCTTTCATACATGAAGCTCACATGTATGAGAATCTCTATATTTGCTGCAGCAAATTGTAACAGAAAATGAAATCAAAGAAGTGAACCGGGCTTGTGTTTAACATAATTCCCTTAAACAGATTCGCGGTCTGTTCCCAGGGTACACCGGTTCTTTAACAGTGGTGGTGCACTGCCGGACTATCCCACTTGCCTGAAAAATAACCGGACTTCGGTTGAGTTTGTTCTCTACATATATGTGTGTGTATGTATCTCTTTTCTACATGTCTAAATGAGGCACAAAGCCTTCCATTATATAAGAACATGAATGTATGAAGAGTCTTCTTAATTAGAAACTTAATTTGAGACATAAAGACTCTAATTAAGTGACATAAAATCTCTAATTAAAAGAAATAAAAACCACTAATCAAAGACATAAAACTCAAGAGTTTTAATCTTTAATTCACCACATTAAGGTCTTATTAATAATTATAATTTATTAAATTATAATTTCAATATCATCCATTCACCATATTTCCAACATGCATCATGTAAAACGATAAGAATTAGTTTTAAAAATGTTAGCGAATGGCAATTTGGTAATAATTTAGTCGTTGAGGGTTGGATTCATTCGAATGCCGCCGTTAGATTCCTTGGCAAATCATTCCTCTAGTGTGGAAGTAAAAGTTTTTGTTTCCTAACGTTTGTATTTTCATAACAAAAGGTATGTATGAAAATGACATGCTACACGTTGCAAATCTTGAGAAAGACTAGCTCATTTTGATTTCTATCACTTGAATTGAACTTTTTTTAACCTTATAAAAGCAAGTCAGATTCATAACCATCTGATCGGCCAACTGAGGGGTTGAGAGTTCGTTGATCATGCCAATTTTTTTATTGAGAAGATATTATATCATTGTTATCGTTTTCTTAAGTTTTATCAATAAATTATCAAAGTAAATGTTAAAAAAATAGCAATCTATTAAGATCGCCGGTTGATTATGCCTTTAATCAAGTGACTATAATATCACTTACTCACAAGTCATAACAAAGAGATAGTGCACTTATGGCCGAAGATATACAAACTCTTTGATAAATATATGCAAGTTAAAACAAAAGGATTTGTATTTACTGTTTGGCTATATCACTATTGGCCTATAGATATATTTCAAATAAAATGATTACAACATAGAATAACTCGAGAACCATCCATCATTTAGATTATGGTTAGTAGACGTACTCCAGATCATTTTGTGTAATAGATTAAACATGTAACAATACCACAGTCCACATGGATAGATCGATTATGAATTATGATACATTAAGCTTTATGGGATATAGCGACGTTTTGTCTGAAGTTGATTATAAGGGTTATGATTTTGGATTAATAACTAGATATGCAACATCGTAAGCGTAATTAAACAGTTTATAGGTTAGACTAGTACATAAAAAGAAACTTATCTCAACTCATAAGTTTATAATTTTCTAAAAAAACAAAAAAGATGTCACAAGTTTTTTATTCTTTTCAAAAAAAGACTTTACTTAGGCTATTGTACGTATCATCCTTGATTCCTTGGATCTTATGTATAAAGTTGAGTTTTGTGTGCTTCCAATTATGACATGATCAATAGTCACTTGATAATTGGCATATTTTATATTCGTATCAACAAGTAGCATACAACAAAACAAAAACTTTTGGTTTATATCATCAAATGACCCTATAATTAATTAATCTATTCATTTTATAATTAACGAGATTATCACAAAGGAAAACTCCAAAATTAATATATATTTTTTTAGATTACATGGACAAATCCAACACGTTTAACTTTCACCACTTCAATTTGTTTGATGCTTGCCGTTGTGGGAACAAATCAATTAGTTTAGAAAAATGCTATTCTTCTGCTGCGCGCTTAATTTCCAACTATTCATGGAAAGTTGAACAAATCAACGTTTAGACGTTTAGTACACTTTCTCGTCTAATGGTTCATATGAGACTTAGAAGTTGAATTGTTAAATTATAAGTAACACATTTGAGTATTAGGAGTGAATTGGATAGACGATAAAATTTCACTTTTTAATTTTTATTTTATAAAGCTAAACTACTACTGTGCACCTTAGAACCCCCTCCACGTGCACACATACACACGACACAACCCATGACAACCCTACACAACCTGACTGCCCTAATATATTTTGCCTTGTCGGTGATGTTGGAAAATCAGGCCCCAAACGAAACACAAAGAACACCTTTATTATTGAGGACACTTTTACAATGAATTAACCATCTATTTATACTAAACTAAAACCTAAATCTACTAGGACTCAAACACCAATAAACCTAATCCTAGTATAACTCAAAGAGAAAGTATAAGGTATAAAGCCCCTTAAAATAAGAAGCGTAAGAAGCCACCAGTGATTGACACCTGTCAATTTTAACCTAACCACAGTTAACCCTATTTAAACCGTTTTTCATCTTCGCTGGAAACAAACCACTTTCCAGAACCAATCTGGATCTAGATCTGACCACCACAACCAACACCACCACCACAACCAACACCAACACCACCACCACCACCGCCGCCACCGCCACCGAACCACCACCCGACACCACCACGTCATCCTTCACCTTCTCGTCTGACACCATGCCAAATGGGTGGTCTGTTGTTGTTGCTAGTTGGTACCCTGAGTAGCGGCTAGTGATATTTACAACCATGAATTTAATAAAAAAAATGATGTCAAAGTTATCTCTTTGAAATGATGATGATTTTGATGATGATAATAAATTAAAGCTAAAAAGAATTGCTGTAGAGATAGAAAAAAGGAAGCATACAAGTCGGAGACGGCAAAAGTGAGGGAAGTAAGAGGGTGAGGGGCGGCTGAGGCGGTGGAAGAATCTCAAACTTCTCAATCTACACAAAACTCCAGTTTATTATTTACTTCCAACATGAGTGCGTTTGATGGAGTATTACTTCCAACATTAAATCAAATGAGTGCGTCTATTACTTACTTCAAGGTTATAAAGGTGCGTTTAAAACAAGTGGAATGGTTTGTTTTAACAAGGTGCGTTTGTTTTTTTGTAAGGTGCGTTTGTTTTTTTTTGTTGAGTTTTGATGAGTGCGTCCAAAAATTTCAATGAGTGTTTCCAAACTTTCAATGAGTGCGTCTGAAATTTTGATGAGTGCGTCTGAAATTTTTTGATGAGTGCGTCTGAAAATTTGATGAGTGCGTCTGTTTTTCACCAATTTCATCTTCTTCCTCTGCATTTTTTTAAACAAAATCATCCTTAATGAAACAAAATCCAGAGTTTTTGACAACTATTACAATTCATAATTGTTCATATGATTGGTTTAATCCTCTGTTTTTTGATTATTTTTAGATCAAATACTGATCTTACGTTTTTCTTTCACTGTAATCGATTTTTTTTTGTTTTTGAATGTGTAATCATTCTGAACATGAATCGATCTGAAAACGATGAAAAATTAGGGTTCAAATTAGTTCTGTTGTTACGATTTGAAAAAAAAATAGGCGGTTTTTATATTTTACGTTTGGTTAGTTTAACCCAAGTATGATTAGGGTTTTTAATCTGCATCCAGAAATCTTGTTAATCTAACGGCTGAGATTGCTTCTTACGCTTCTTACGTTAAGAAGCTTTATACGTTAGCCTCACCCTAACTCAAATACCAATTAAATAAATATTAAACCCAAACTAGATAATCATATCCTAATACTAATACTTATCTAAAACTATTAGCATTATCTTGAACCCCATTTGACTTCAAATAGGATTACTCCTTCAGGTGACCTATCATGAAGTAACAACCACGATAATACGATACGCTATGATTAGCGTAACGACTGTTTCAATTTGATTAGACTGTGATCAAGGATTATGCAGGGTGAGAGACGTATTGTTGTACGTAATTTTAAATTATGGGGGTCCAATGCGTAAGTTTAAATCGTGGGAGTCGTTTGTGGGTCTCGTTGTAACATAAAAAGAGTAACTAGCTCAAAATAAAATAAAACTCAATCACACGACCGGTATATGTGGTAAAGCCATAAAGTTTTTATTACAGTTTTGCTCTCAAGTTTTCAGAATTAGAAACTACAGTCTACACTTACAGGCCACATTCTTCGGTTAATTGTAACATGTTTGATAGTTGACAATATTTAAAGTTATAATGTATGTTGGCATTTTTATATGAGGAGAGATAACGTATAAAGCCACCTTAACGTAAGAAGCGTAAGAAGCAATCTCAGCCATTAGATTAAGGATGCAGATTAAAAACCCTAACCATACCTGGGTTAAAACAGACGCACTCATCAATTTTCAGACGCACTCATTAAAATTCAGACGCACTCATTAAAAATTCGGACGCACTCATCAAATTTCAGACGCACTTATAAAAAAATCAGACGCACTCATTAAAATTTTCAGACGCACTTACAAAAATTTTAAACGCACTCATTAAAATGGCCTTCAAAACAAACGCACTCCTTCCTTGAAAACAAACGCACCTCCTTCATTCATGGACAGCAAAACATATGCATTCTTCACGTATGAAGAATTTGAACAAAGTCACAAGATGACAAAAGCAATTAATGCACCATCTTCTTCATTGTTTTCTTTCTTTCTTTTCAAGTAAACGATTGCAGGTAAATGGTTGCTTGATGTTGCAGATCTGGAATAGGTAAGGTTGCATCAAAATTTGTAGATCGTTGCTTGATGTTGCAGATCTGGAATAGATGTGGTTGTTCAAAAACCAGGTATTATTCATTCCCCTGGTGGTGCTGTTACTGCAGGTTTGGTGGTGGTGGTGGTGGTGATGATGATGGTGGTGGTGGTTATATCTCGATCGGCTTTTGTGAAGTAAAAACAGAGACGTTTATAAACTTTTGTGAAGGTACAGGAAGATGGTGGTGGTGGTGGTCGTCGTGGTGGTGGTCGTGGTGTTGGTGGTGGTGGTCGTGGTTGTCAGATCTAAATTGGTATGTTTTAAAATGAGAATGGGTTAAGATTTGAACAGGGAAGATAAGATTTATTGTGTTTAACTGTGGTTAGGTGTGGTTAGGTTAGATTGACAGGTGTCAATCTCTGGTGGCTTCTTATGCTTCTTATTTTAAAGGGCTTTATACCATATACTTCTCTTTTTATATAACAATTAGTAACGACCCATATCACCAAAAAAAGTTAAAAAAAAACACACACACACCCAAGTACCCAACCCACCACATATGTACTGTGGAGGTTTATTTCGAGATATCTATGTTAACGTGAAATAAGTCGGTAACGAAAATTGTCGGCGGGATGAACTTTTATTTTCGGGCCTTCAGCCCTTCTTTTTCTGTATGGACTATGGAGTAGTTTAGCCCACTTTAAAACTTTAATTAGCCCAGTTGTTTATGCAACTTTTAATTTGAATTTTGTTAAACTATTTCAGAAATATTTAATTTTTTACTTTGTGGGAATAGTAAAGTTAAATGTTTCTAAACTAGGTTTAACACCCGTGCTTCGCCGCGGGGCAAACCGATTTTTAACAAAATTTATATGAACCAATCTCACGTATTGCGACGGTTCGGTTGAACCACCTAGTACAACCGGTTGAACCACTTGACAAACCCGGTTGAACCGTCTGGTATGGCCGGTTGAACCAATCTTCCTAACCATTCATACCATCCGATTAAACTGGTTGAACCACCTACCTAATACAACCGGTTGAACCATCCGACATACCCGGTTGAACCGTCCATCATGGAGTTGAATATAGTAAGTTAACGGAGTTGAATACTATTTTAACGGAGTTAAATTGTAACTAACGGAGTTAAATACTAACTACGTTAGTACTATTTTAACGGAGTTCAATAGTAACTCAGTTAGTACTATTTTAACGGAGTTGCATAGTAACTTAACGAAGTTGAATAGTAACTAACGGAAATAAATAGTAACTAACGGAGTTGCATAGTAACTAACGAAGGTGAATAGTAACTAACGGTCAACTCCGTTAGTACTATTCCTAAGGTGGTCAACAAATGTTATATAAGCGCGGGGCAAACCGATTTTTAACAAGATTTATATGAACCAATCTCACGTATTGCGACGGTTCGGTTGAACCACCTGGTACAACCGGTTGAACCACCCGACAAACCCGGTTGAACCGTCTGGTATGGCCGGTTGAACCAATCTTCCTAACCATTCATACCGTCCGATTAAACTGGTTGAACCACCTACCTAATACAACCGGTTGAACCATCCGACATACCCGGTTGAACCGTCCATCATGGAGTTGAATATAGTAAGTTAACGGAGTTGAATACTATTTTAACGGAGTTAAATTGTAACTAACGGAGTTAAATAGTAACTACGTTAGTACTATTTTAACAGAGTTCAATAGTAACTCCGTTAGTACTATTTTAACGGAGTTGCATAGTAACTTAACGAAGTTGAATAGTAACTAACGGAGATAAATAGTAACTAACGGAGTTGCATAGTAACAAACGGAGTTGAATAGTAACTAACGGTTAACTCCGTTAGTACTATTCCTAAGGTGGTCAACAAATGTTATATATATAATAATTGTTAGTAAAAACAAATGAACATAGAGTAAACATATATTATTTTCAAAAAAAAAAAAAAAAAAAAACCAAAGAAAGAACAAGGTAAGTGCACCATCGTTATAACACTAATAATTAATGCGTTATTTCCTAAAATTCTTTTTGTATCAATGCTTGATACTATCGTTAAATTAGTGACATGTCTAGTGGCGAAGCTTGGTTCTCGAATCGGTGGGATCGGACTCAATTTTTTTCGATCAGCAGTGGCTAAAAGATCAAATCGGTGGGGCCAGACTCAACCTGGACTCAATTTACCTACAAAAATCACAAAATTCTACTACTGCGCCAAAATCGGTGAAGGTCGGGGCCCCAAAGAAGTTGTGCCTCTGGACATGTCACCAATATCTTGCGGGGTGTAACAAAGATCTAACAATTAATTGGGAAAGAACGACAAAGTCCATCCAAACCGTCCAATGAAGAATAAGAGGATAGCAAACCCCGTTCATATTCAATGCAAGAGTGCTCTATCAGTGAGCTTTACACACTTTTCAAGTGTGGTTGCTTCAAAACAAACCTCCTGGCGGTTCGCTAAGAAGCGGCTACCCGTAAAAGAGTAGTCGTTGCTTAGATCTGTGCCAAGGTTTCGAATGAAAAAGATATAGGAGCTTGGTGAGAACGGGTTTCGTTCTAGCACTTGAAAATAATATTCCAAAGCTTTCGTGTGTTTTTCTGTCTTGAAAGAACTAAAGGATTTTGCAACCCATGAAACTACTTGTAGTCTTGTACATCTCGTTCCTGTCCGTTCCGTTTTTTATCCCTATATGTTGCATTGGTGTTCCCGTTCTTGTAGAGGATTTCTGATACAACACTTAGATAATTTGAGAGTCGCGATGCACCTTCAGATAGAAATAATTAGTTGGTTCAATTTGATTTAATCAATTGAATAAAACTCAAAGATTCAAGAATCAAGTGATCTGTGTGATTTTTGGAACTAGTAGTTTTCGGTAAAAACCAACTAATAAAATTATAGTATGAATAACATTTATTTGGGTAATTGGATTTTAGTAATCTAAACTTTGACTCATTAATCTTAATTAACTTCTAAACTCTTTCAGTTTTGAAAATGGGCTAAATTTTTGTCACCCATGAGATTTGAACCCCTCACAAGTTAGGGGCTGTTTGGTTAATTAAGTGCTGAATCATTAAGAGATTTGAATGATTAAAAGCTCTGAATGGTTAAGTGTTGAATCATTAAGTTGGACCTCTTAATGGTTAGTTTTCTTGTCCCACATTGGTAGAAGAGTCTCATTAAGGTTCAGCCTAGTTCAGTGCTTAATGTTTCAGTGCTTAATGGTTCAACAACATCCCAAATCTTAATGGTTCAGCGTTAACCATTCAATTAAGAAGCTGAAACAAAGGTGCTGAATGCTGAATCATTCAGCGCTAAATGGTTCAGAGCCTCATTAAGAGAGGCTTACCAAACAGCCCCTTAGATGGGCAAAGTCTTATCGAACACCTTAATACCATTAGACCAAAGTCCATTTTGATAAATTTGATTAATTATTTAAATTTGATTATGTGCGTGTGCCTTTTTATCATCTCCATCATATTAATTTGAAAAAAAAAAAAAAATACTCCTCCAAAATCAATCGATTAAAGTAGGTTCCAATCAATTCGGGGGTCCCATTGGTATGGAATCGAGAATGGCCAAGTCATAAGGTAAGATTACGAGTTAGGGTTAGGAATCTTAATTTAAAATAATTGTTGTTCCTTTGAATATTTTTTTATCTTTGATCGCAAGTTTAGAACTTGATTTAGTACATACACATTTGAATTTTAGGAAACCTTTATTCTCTTATCGTTAATTTCTTGGGGATGACCTACTGCCCCACAATCGATGTTTGAGCATTCAACAAGTTGAATCGAGATTTCTAAATTTTGAAATATACTAAACAAATTTTATATGAACATGTACTTCATAGAGTTCTTTACCATGTTAAGTTTACAACCAAACCGATAACTGCAAAACCAAACTGATAAGCAGTTTTAGACAGTTTCAGGGTTAAAATGGAACCTTAAACACTCAAAATACCCAAATGAGCTTAGAAATATAAGAACGAATGTAATGATGGGAGGTTCATGTAGAGATGTAAAAAAACCGGTTTGGATATCTAAACCGGCACCACACCACACCGCTACCTAAACCGGCCAGCCCTATACAATAGAACCCGACCCAAACTGCCAGTTCGTATACCAGTTCAAGATCCCGTTCACCGAAACCGGATTGGACCCAAACCGATTTGAAAAATTGGTTTTAGCCGGTTTCAAACTGACCCAACCGATATGTATATGTTTAGATATTTTACTCCAAAATCTGTTTATAGCCTGAATCGGTTTTTGACTGAGTTTGACCAAAGTTCACCAAGCGGATTTGATTTACAACGCAAATCGGTTTGAGCCGTTTGACCAAAAAAATGTACACCGCCTAGAGCTGTTCAAAAAGCTCACGACTCGTGGCTTTGTTCGTAGCTCGCTTGAAAGAAGCTCGAAAAAAAAGTAGCAAAACAAACTGGATTTGAAACGACTTGTGACGAGCCGAATCATTTTCAAATCGAGCCTAGCTCGGCTTGGCTATTGGCTCATCGCCGAGCTGCCTCATTTAGTTTTGAGCTTGAGCTTGAACCGACCCTGGCTCAACTCATTTAAAAGGACTTACTTTAGAAAGAAAATATAAAAAAGTGTGAAGGAATTTGTACTTTTGAGGATGTAAATACAGAAAATCAAACTCAAAAGGACTTAATTTGGAACAAAAATGCAACTCAAGGGACTTTCAACATGGTGGGGAACAACCTTGAAGGCATCAAGATGAGTCATGTGAATAAACTATGAAGTGAGAGAATCAAGAATCACAAAAAAGTCACCACCTTTGCATCCATCAACAATCAATTTTATATATATTAAATAAATTGTTTATAATGATTAATGCAATGGTCCAATATAACAATGAACTATTACAATTGACGTTTTGTCATTAACCTTGATAACAATTCTAAAATTAAAGAAACTATTTTGGAGTTGTACAATATGAGATGCCCGTACATTTTAATATAAGTTGGTACCTCTTTACATATAAATACATATATTTACAAATTAATCTGTTATATTATCTTATATTTAAAAAAACAAAACTAGAAATAGAAAGAGGCCATAAATTCACTTTTCATCTATCAAGTCATTCATTTGTTGGAGGATCTTTTCAGAATTTATTCACTCATGAGTCTATAGTCTATACTATCTTTCTTTTACTTTATTATCTTTCTATATATGAAAGAACTTTGGTTTATTCATAGACTAAGGTTCGATCCCCACAACAAGCAAAAGGTGAGGTGAGAGGGTTTTCTTACCATAGGTGAGTTCCCGCTCGTTTGAGGTCACCGGTTCGACTCCTGGCAGCCCCCAGCAACCTTGGCCGGCCTGGGTGGTTAGGTTATCTTTCGGGGTAACAAACCAGTTTGACGCCATGGCGCCGCTTCGAACCGGGTCCGCGTCAGTTGTCAGTGGCTCCTCAAAAACAAAAAAAGAGACCACTGCGCTAGCCGATCAAAAAAAAAAAAAAAAAACCTTTTTGCTACATATATCTTTATGCTTAATCAGATAATTCTAGTTTTGGATAAAAAAATCCAGGCAACACTCCAAGAGTGGGTCCCTTAGCCATTGAAGTGGACCCCACATGAGATGCAAGTCCAAAGAAGCAAGCCAAGAAGAAAATGAGAAGAAGAATTGTCTCAATTTTTCTCCATCAATCAATGGCCTTCACTTTCTTTACCTTTGAGTCCATTCAAAGAGAAGCAGATTCTTCCATCTTTTGGCCATTATTTCTCCTCAATCTGTAACTTTCATTGAATCTTGATCTGGGCTTTGGTCAATTTTTAATCTTTTTGGTTGAATCTGTCAGAAGTTGAAGTCTTTTTGTTTGTTTGTTGTGTTTCTTGATTTTCTTGATTTTGTTTGTTGTTAGGATTCTGGGTTTGATTTTTTATTCTGTTGGGTCTTCCAAAATCTTTAATTGAAGAGAATTGAACAATTAAAGTCTCAGTCTTGAATCTTGTTTTGTAATTTGTAATTAGGGTTTTGCTAATTCTTTTACTTGTTGTGCATCTGGGGTGTTAATCTTTATTTGCTTGATTTTTCAAAACAAATTTTTTTTTTAAATTATTCTCCACAACTTGAGGTGATTTGAGTCATTAGATGTATGGTAAAACCATGAATTTGATTACTACAGTTATAGGTTTTGCAATGAGTGCCACTTTCATTGTATTTGTCTGTGCTAGACTCTTTTGTGGGCGATTTCGTCGGTATGAGTCACGCGAATTGTTTGAGATTGACTCAAGGATTGATCTTGAAAGGGTATGCTTTCTATCCTAAAACATTTGTGCTTTGCATTTCCTAATATGTTACACGAAATGTTGGGCATGTGCTTCCAGTAAATTCTGCAATGAAATGATCATTGATAGCTTTTGGTTTATGGTTATCTAGATAGAAGTATAGATGCATAGAATCTCCATGTAAAAGAGCATGCTATTTGAGTACCCAAAAAACACACCTATTGTGGTCTGATCTAGTTGTACAAGCTAAAGGATACCCTTTAAAGCGTATTTTCTGCCTATGAAGTCGTATGCAAGTTATATACTTCGAATTTTTGTAGAATTCGGTACTTGTTAATGTATTTGTATAGTCGATAGTCTTTCTGCAGATACTTTGTCTTATTAAAATGACCACATTCCAATCAACACATAGTTTAGTAGTTTACCCTTTAATAATATGCCAAAATCACCGAATTTAGCGTATAAAAGTAGATTCTTTGGACAAATAAGTAGTTCAAGCTTTGAAATTATGGGCAAAGGAAATGCTGCAAATTTCAGTTTTCATCAAGACATCCGTAAATGAATTTTTTTTGTAATTTCTATCGAAAAGAACGGTTTAGTTTGTATATTATATGTTTGGGCTATCATTTTCATTACAAATGCGAAAAGAAAAACACATTAACCAATTGGACACTATTATCCATACCTAAGATTGTTGACTTACATTTGCATATGTGTTTCTGTGTTATGAGGATTGTATTCATACCTAACCATTTGGAAACACAATGACAGCAAGAGCACCGGGTCGTTGGCCTTGAACCAGATATAGTTGCAGCCATTCCCACTATGAAATTCGACCGTGAAGCGTTCGGTTCCATGGAGGATGCCCAGTAAGTTTGGTCCTCCCCTCCTCATCCCCACCCACTGCATATCCTAAATTCTATTTATCCTACTGTTCAAAAAATCTGTTTTAAATTGTTACGTTGCAAATAGTTAGTTACAGTTACCAAGATTGTATTGTTTCCGGTGTAATAAAAAAAAGTATGTTATAGAGGTGCATGTCCTGGTCACTGGTCAGAACCCACAATTGGGGTGATACCTTTAGATGTTAGAACCATAGCAAAAGTAGACATTTTACAGATAACTGACCATTTTTGAACAAATTACAGGTGTACAATATGTTTAGGTGAATACCAAGAGAAAGAGGTGCTAAGAATTATGCCAAAATGTGGACACAGTTATCATCTTTCTTGTATAGATTTATGGCTAAGAAAGCAATCGACTTGCCCGGTGTGCCGTCTATCTGTTATAGGTACAAGCAGCCCTGAGATTTCAAGGGATATCTCAATGGAGCGGTCGCGCCAGTGGCTGCTATCACGCCCAGGTCAAGGAAGTAGTCAAAGTCAAAGAGAAGATTCAGCCATGGGAGAGGTAGAAGCAGGATCAGAAGCAGGAAGATAACAGATTATGAAGTAAGTTGAAAGCTTTAGGGTTTATCATCATTCTTGATTGCATGGGATTGGTGTGTATATTGTTGGGTTCTTTTTTCTTTCATTCTGTTATTGCTTTACATATTTATCTCTGTACTTTAACACAATGAGTGCTTGTTATGGAAGCATGTAATCAGTGTGATTACTGGTTTTCTAATTTCTTATAGTTTGTATATAAATAAAGAGGCAAGTTTTCAAAAGGCTTTTTGTGACACCCGGCAAATTCAGGTTAACAGCGTTGTCTAGATTAAAGTCTACCTTAGCGAGTCACGCATATACTGTACTTAACTGGGTTAGTTGAGTCGGGTTATGGTTCGGGAACTGTTATATGAGTCTAGGGAATCATTAGATGTTGGCCTAGAGGATCGTTAGATGTCAGTCCTTAACCAAGTGTACAAGGGGTGACGATTCGGAGAATCGTCAAAGCATAGGGAACATGCAAGTCTCGAGTCCCGGGAATTGGTGAACGAGTGTGAATGTGTTTATTTACAAGTGTTATGTGTTTACAATCATTATGTGACTTGTCGGTATGTGAAAATGTGTTAACATATGTTAAAACGGGGTTTAACGCGCAAAATACTTGGAACGGGACACTATAGGCGATTAGGGTGAGCTAATCACCTATAGGGTGGCGATTAGCTCACCCCAGGTGGCGAGTAGGCCACATCAGGTGGCGAGTAGCCCCTCCTATTAGGCGATTAGGGGGCTAATCGCCTAAGGGGGTGGCGATTAGCAGCCCTAATCGCCTGCAACTGAAACCTAATCGCCTGCAACGTAAGTTACGACTAAAAACGACTATAAATACAATACTTAACCTCCTAAACATCATATTATCAACCCTAGTCGCCCCACAACTCATCCCAACACCCACATAACCTCTGGAACACGATTTTGGATCAAACAACTCGATTTCAAGCATATTTCATCAATCTTTCACAATCCTAAGGTGTGGTTTTCATCCATGCAACCTTGTTAATGTTTTTATTCAAAACCCTAATGTTCCAGACCTGGTTTCAAACAATTGTATCTTCTGAAAATCGTTAATAATCATTACTGTGTGGATTCTAAGTGCTATGCATGTTGTATGTGTATGTTTTGATGAAAAGATAGGATTTTGATGATCAAGAAGGGTTATTAACATGTGATTAGGGTAGTTACTGAATATTGATGTTGATAATATGTGGAAATCTGATTGATTGTTCATTAGGTTATGTTTATGCATGTTAGGGTGTTGTTTTCATGATGCTTGTGCTATGATTTAGAAACACGGATGCGTTCAGGACTGTTAGAACAGGGATAAACAATGTATTTTGATGTAAACATGTTTAGGATACTTGTTTGATTGATATTGGAGGTTGTTACACGTTCTAGGTTTGATTTGGAGTGTTAAACGCGCGAAAAACCGGAACAGCTGGGTAGCATGCGATTAGCAAGGCTAATCGCCTAAGGGTTAGGCGATTAGCAAGCTAATCGCCTGATATATGAGGCTAATCGCCTGCTCTTCATGCAATTAGGGGCTAATCGCCTGCTCTTCATGCAATTAGGGGCTAATCGCCTGCTATGTTGTGTTTTTGCATGCTGCATGACCCTAATCGCCTGATAAGTTCTGAAATGCAAGTCACATGACCCTAATTGCATGCAAACTCAAAAATTTGCATGTCACATGACCCTAATCGCCTACACTGTAGGCGATTAGCATTCATAATTGCCTGTTGACCAACATAATTGCTAGTTGACTTTTCCTAATCGCCTGTACTGCTGCAGTAAGTGTATTTTGGCATACCGGGACCCGTTTTGACATCTAGGAACATGCTAGGAACCCCGTAACATGTCTAATAACTCAGTAACATGTGTTCGGGTCAGTAACGCGTTAATTGAACTATGTGCTAGAACTTGTTGGACTGTAACGTATGTTAAGTGTGACTGCATGATTGTGTGTTTGTGAGTACTAGTGTAACACGGGAAGTCTCGGGTCACCAATGGGATGTCGAGTCTTGTACATTTGGTCATGTTAACAGTGAACGTGTTTTCAAACAAACTTGGTTATGGTCTGGACATCTAGGGACTAACTAACCTAAGGGTTAGTAGTCTAAGTACTTGTAACTGTCATATGTTAGGTCGCTGTTTTACGGGACTAGCATAGCTTGTTGAACTATTCTATTATCTGAAGTTAACGCAACCTAAGGTGAGTTTACGGCCCCACTTTACTTGGTTTTCGTTTTCGGGGGAGAAAACATGTGTTAAACAACTATTTGGTAACAACTGTCATACTATGGGTTTTCAAACGGTTTACTATACGATCTTTGGAAGTCCCGGGGGGAACCATGAATGTGCTGGTTTGCACAACGGGGTAATGTGAATAGCGCTATTGGGAGTGACCAACCCCACCCGTCGGCATGGAGCGCCGGGCGGGTGCATATTGTCTCAAACAGGAACAGGTTTACTATTCGGGCACAACATCTGGTTTGCGAGTTAGTAATGGTTTTCCAATCGTAGTAGTAATGGTACATGCGCCTAGCTAGCGTACTTGGTTTACAATTGTTATAGTATGGACAGGTTATACTTGGAACTTTGATTACAAACCTGTAAACTCACCAGCATTTTTGTGCTGACGTAAACTCTTACATGTTTTCTCAGGTCGCTAAGGTAGCAAAGTGGAACTAGGGCGCACGCGTCTGCACGGCGTCTAGTTAGAGTTGCATGGTTTTGAACATTAAACATTTGGTTTTATTTTGTTTATGTAACGACATTTAGCTTCCGCTGATGTTTGGGATTTTTAAACTATGTTTTTGAAATTCATTTAGTATTGTTTATTGTGATCATTGACTTGGATCCTGGTTTGTCATGCGCCTCGCGGTAAAACTCCGCAAGTGGATTTTGAGGGTGTGACAGATTGGTATCAGAGCCAATGGTTATAATGAACTAGGACTGCATGTAGAGTCTAGTCTATAACTGAGTCGCACACACTAGATGATCACATGGTACTAAACTTTATACTGGGTTACTTACAGACTTGTCGGAGTGTCTCTAAATCATCTTACCCTTCTGTGTTACATCATCCATTCTCTTTTACTGGGTTACTTGCTTACTAGACAGTGAGGTACATTGGGGTTAACTGTATACTCTTGAGATTGGTCCAAGACTCGGACATCTCCCTTCCTACCCCAATAGAAACCCTTGTCATGAACTACCGTAGTATTACGGTGTATAGCTAAGAATCTATGTCCGGTGATTTGAACTTTGAACTAGGAGAACACTTGGAGGACCATGTAGAGCGGTTTATCATTTTGGGTGCACACAAAATCATAAACCGAAATGCATGAAAACCCTAGTGAGCTCTGGGTTCGAATGGATAGTCCTGGGTTGGATCTAGCTTTGATCTTGTAAACGCTAGTGGTTATCATTGGCTGTGGAACTAAATTTTCTCGTCCTTTTTGCCAGAATCATGTCTGGAGCACGAGGAGGACGTGGAGGTGGCCGCAATGGTGGGCGTGGTAATGGTGGTCGTGGGGGTGTGAACCTCACGCAGGATGACTTGAACAACTTGCTGCAGGCTGCCTTCCAGCTAGGGCACAATGGCGGTAAGTTGACCTAACCACTTCTATCTCATCGGTGAACTTTGTTTACATTCCCTGTGGTTTTCTTACGTGTTTCTTTACAGGTGGTCATGTTAATCCACCACCACCACCCATGTGCACCTACAAAATGTTTCGGGACTGCAAGCCCCATGAGTTCTCGGGTACTGAGGGTGCAGTAGGTTTGCTCAGGTGGTTGGAGAAAGTGGAGTCTGTTTTCCTGATGTGTAACTGTCTTCCGGAGGATCGCGTCAAGTATTCTGCTGGGTTACTCCAGGATGTTGCGTTGACCTGGTGGAACGATATCACCCAGACTATGGGTATAGGGGAGGCTTATGCTATGCCTTGGGAGAACTTTGTGCAACTGCTGAAGAGGGAGTACTGTCCCAGGGAGGAGATTCAAAAGCTGGAACACGAGGTGTGGAACCTCAAGATGTCTGGATCGGAAATCGAGAAGTATACTGTGAGGCGGAACGAGTTGGCTGTACTTTGTCCTGATCTACATGTGCCGGAATACAGGAGGATTGAGCATTATATCTCGGGTCTTGTGCCAGAAATCGCAGGGTTGGTGGCTGCGGGGAATCTTCCTACCTACGCGGAGGTGGTCCGATCTGCTCATAGGATGACTAACTTGAAGGTGAGTGAGGGTATCTTGCCTGCCAAAGGTTCAACTGCTAAGGCTCCTGAGAGCAACAAGCGAAAGTGGGATAATGATGTGAAGAGTTCTACACCAGCACCAGCTCAACAGGGGAAAAGGTTTGATAGTGGGGGTTCGTCTTCGTCGGGTTCTAAGCCAAGTGGTGGTTATGTAGGGAAGTTACCAAAATGCAATAAGTGTGGACGCCATCATCATGGGGGTTGTGATAATAATCGTTGCCATCGCTGTCAGAAGTTGGGGCATTTTGCCAAAGACTGTAGGGCGACTCTTCCATCGACTCAGGCCCCAACCACTACTCCGACTTCTGCTACTCAAGGGACTGCGGGCAAACAGGGATGTTTTCACTGTGGGGAAGCGGGGCATTACAAGAAAGAGTGTCCAAAGCTGAAACAGGGAGGGAACGGGAATGGTAATGGGAATGGAAATGGTAACAACGGGGGCGGAAACAGGAACGCACGTGCCTTCGTTATTGGGACTGCAGAGGCAAGACAGGACCCTGACACAGTCACTGGTACGTTTCTTCTCAACGATCGCTCTGTTAGTGTTTTATTTGATTCTGGTGCCGATAAGAGTTTCATATCTGTGGAAGTTAGTCGTTTGCTAGATGTAGTACCTGTTCCTCTAGAGGCTAATTATATTATAGAATTGGCTGACGGTAAGAAGATAGAAGCTACTTGCATTCTTCGGGAGTGTCACATAGAGTTGTCGGGTTTGTCTTTTCCTATCGACCTTATGCCGGTATCTTTGGGTAGTTTTGACGTGGTTATAGGCATGGATTGGTTGTCGCTGTATCGCGCTGAGATCGTTTGTTACGACAAGGTCATCCGGATTCCTCTCCCTGATGGAGAATTTCTTTCTGTGTACGGGGACAAGAGCGGTGCTCCGCTAAGTCTCATCTCTAGCATGAAAGCCCTTAAGTATCTTCGGAAGGGTTATTCGGCTGTTCTAGCACTTTTATCTGTTTCCACTACCAGCGAGAAGAAGATCGACGATATCCCGGTTGTGCGCGAGTTTTCTGATGTCTTTCCTGATGATTTATCTGGTCTTCCTCCCCATCGTCAGGTTGAGTTCGGTATTGATCTTGTACCTGGCGCTGCTCCTATTGCTCGGGCCCCCTACCGTCTTGCACCTCCTGAGATGCAAGAATTGTCTAACCAGTTACAGGAACTCTTGGATAAGGGTTTCATCAGACCTAGTTCTTCCCCTTGGGGAGCCCCGATTTTGTTTGTTAAGAAGAAGGATGGCAGTTTTCGACTGTGCGTGGATTATAGAGAGTTGAACAAAGTGACCATCAAGAATCGTTATCCTCTTCCTCGTATTGATGACCTATTTGACCAACTCCAGGGTTCTAGCTACTATTCCAAGATTGATCTAAGGTCCGGTTATCACCAGTTGCGCGTAAGGGAAGCTGATGTTGCTAAGACAGCCTTTCGTACACGTTATGGCCATTTCGAGTTCTTGGTCATGCCTTTTGGTCTCACTAACGCACCGGCGGTTTTCATGGATTTGATGAACCGCGTTTGTAAACCGTATCTTGACAAGTTCGTTATCGTGTTTATCGATGACATTCTGATCTATTCCAAGAACGAGACCGAACATGGAGAACATCTACGGTTAGTTTTGGAACTCTTACGACGAGAACAACTGTACGCCAAGTTCTCGAAGTGCGATTTTTGGTTACGCGAAGTCCAATTCCTAGGGCATGTAGTCAATGAACTGGGAATCCATGTCGATCCAGCTAAGATCGAAGCGATCAAGGACTGGGAAGCACCGAAGACGCCAACTGAGGTGCGGCAATTCCTAGGCCTTGCGGGTTATTATCGTCGTTTCATTAAGGGGTTCTCGAAGGTCGCTCAACCCCTCACCACTCTTACTCAGAAGGATAGAAAATTCGACTGGGGTGAACCACAGGAGTCAGCATTCCAAAAACTGAAGACTAAGCTTTGTTCTGCTCCTATCTTGTCCTTGCCTGAAGGCACTGAAGATTTCGTTGTTTACTGTGATGCTTCTATTCATGGTCTCGGTTGCGTGTTGATGCAACGCGAGAAAGTGATTGCGTACGCTTCTCGTCAACTCAAAGTGCACGAGAGGAACTACACTACCCACGACTTGGAATTGGGTGCGGTGGTGTTTGCGTTGAAAATTTGGAGGCATTACTTGTACGGTACCAAATGCACCATCTACACCGATCACAAGAGTCTCCAGCACATTTTTGACCAACAGCACCTGAACATACGACAGCGTCGTTGGGTTGAACTCCTGAACGACTATGACTGTGCCATTAAGTACCATCCTGGCAAGGCGAATGTTGTGGCAGACGCCTTGAGCAGGAAGGAATCGACAAACCCTCGTCGCGTTCGGGCGTTGCAACTCACAATCCATTCCTCTCTGCCTGATCAACTCCGTTCTGCTCAGTTAGAAGCCTTGAAGGAGGAAAACCTTAAGGCTGAAACTATGCACGGTGCCGACAAACACCTCGAGCAAAGGCCTGATGGCCTGCGCTACTTCGCAGAACGCGTCTGGGTTCCTTTATTCGGGGGACTTCGGGAGCTGGTTCTTGATGAAGCTCACAAGTCTCGGTATTCCATTCATCCTGGTTCAGACAAGATGTACCAGGATCTAAAAATACTGTACTGGTGGCCAAACATGAGGGCGGATATAGCCTCATACGTGAGTAAGTGCTTGACCTGTGCTAAGGTCAAGGTGGAATACCAGAAACCGCCGGGTCTATTGCAACAACCCGAAATTCCAGAGTGGAAATGGGAACGGATTACAATGGACTTTGTCACACAACTACCTAAGTCACCGAGCGGGAATGATAAGATATGGGTGATTGTCGACCGTTTGACGAAATCAGCCCATTTCCTTGCTATTAAGGAGACCGACACCATGGATCGGTTGGCTCGTTTATATCTGAAAGAAGTTGTCTCTAAGCATGGGGTACCAGTTTCTATTATTTCGGATCGTGATTCTCATTTTACTTCGCATTTCTGGAAGTCTTTGCATAAGGCTTTGGGTACCCAGCTGGACATGAGTACAGCTTACCATCCACAAACTGACGGTCAGAGTGAGCGTACAATTCAAACTCTAGAAGACATGCTGCGGGCATGTGTGATCGATTTTGGCAAAGGTTGGGAAGCTCACTTACCGTTAGTAGAATTCTCTTACAACAACAGTTACCATACGAGCATCAAAGCAGCTCCGTTCGAGGCATTGTACGGACGGAAATGCAGGTCTCCTCTCTGTTGGGCCGAAGTGGGTGAGAGTCAGCTCACTGGGCCAGAACTGGTGTACGAAACTTCTGAGAAAATCGTACAGATTCGTAACCGATTGGCAGCGGCACGGGACCGACAAAAGAGCTATGCTGATCATCGCCGTAAGCCATTGGAGTTTCAAGTTGGTGACAAGGTACTTCTAAAGGTTTCACCGTGGAAGGGCGTCATACGCTTTGGGAAGCGTGGCAAACTTAACCCGCGGTATGTCGGTCCATTTACGATCCTGGAACGGATCGGACCGGTGGCATATCGACTTGATTTACCGACGGAGCTCGGTAACGTACATAACGTCTTCCACGTATCTAACCTGAAGAAGTGTCTGACTGACGAGTCTCTCATTGTTCCACTAGAAGAGATCAAGGTTGATGATCGTCTTCGGATAGTGGAGGAACCAGTCGAGATCCTTGATTACAAGATTCGCAGTCTACGTCACAGTAAGATTCGCATTGTTAAGGTTCGATGGAACTCGAACCGGGGACCGGAATACACTTGGGAACGCGAGGATCAGATGAAGTCTAAGTATCCTCATCTCTTTCCTAAAGAGGCATTCGAATCGAGACATGTTATCACTGCAACGGAATGAATCTCGGGGCGAGATTCCTTTTAACGTGGGGATGATGTGACAACTCGGGTAATTCTCTTTCTTGGTTTCTACCTTTTGTTTGTTCTTTCGTTCATACTCTTGGTACTTGTAAAATTTTCGGGACGAAAATTCTTTTAACGTGGGGATGATGTGACACCCGGCAAATTCAGGTTAACAGCGTTGTCTAGATTAAAGTCTACCTTAGCGAGTCACGCATATACTGTACTTAACTGGGTTAGTTGAGTCGGGTTATGGTTCGGGAACTGTTATATGAGTCTAGGGAATCATTAGATGTTGGCCTAGAGGATCGTTAGATGTCAGTCCTTAACCAAGTGTACAAGGGGTGACGATTCGGAGAATCGTCAAAGCATAGGGAACATGCAAGTCTCGAGTCCCGGGAATTGGTGAACGAGTGTGAATGTGTTTATTTACAAGTGTTATGTGTTTACAATCATTATGTGACTTGTCGGTATGTGAAAATGTGTTAACATATGTTAAAACGGGGTTTAACGCGCAAAATACTTGGAACGGGACACTATAGGCGATTAGGGTGAGCTAATCACCTATAGGGTGGCGATTAGCTCACCCCAGGTGGCGAGTAGGCCACATCAGGTGGCGAGTAGCCCCTCCTATTAGGCGATTAGGGGGCTAATCGCCTAAGGGGGTGGCGATTAGCAGCCCTAATCGCCTGCAACTGAAACCTAATCGCCTGCAACGTAAGTTACGACTAAAAACGACTATAAATACAATACTTAACCTCCTAAACATCATATTATCAACCCTAGTCGCCCCACAACTCATCCCAACACCCACATAACCTCTGGAACACGATTTTGGATCAAACAACTCGATTTCAAGCATATTTCATCAATCTTTCACAATCCTAAGGTGTGGTTTTCATCCATGCAACCTTGTTAATGTTTTTATTCAAAACCCTAATGTTCCAGACCTGGTTTCAAACAATTGTATCTTCTGAAAATCGTTAATAATCATTACTGTGTGGATTCTAAGTGCTATGCATGTTGTATGTGTATGTTTTGATGAAAAGATAGGATTTTGATGATCAAGAAGGGTTATTAACATGTGATTAGGGTAGTTACTGAATATTGATGTTGATAATATGTGGAAATCTGATTGATTGTTCATTAGGTTATGTTTATGCATGTTAGGGTGTTGTTTTCATGATGCTTGTGCTATGATTTAGAAACACGGATGCGTTCAGGACTGTTAGAACAGGGATAAACAATGTATTTTGATGTAAACATGTTTAGGATACTTGTTTGATTGATATTGGAGGTTGTTACACGTTCTAGGTTTGATTTGGAGTGTTAAACGCGCGAAAAACCGGAACAGCTGGGTAGCATGCGATTAGCAAGGCTAATCGCCTAAGGGTTAGGCGATTAGCAAGCTAATCGCCTGATATATGAGGCTAATCGCCTGCTCTTCATGCAATTAGGGGCTAATCGCCTGCTCTTCATGCAATTAGGGGCTAATCGCCTGCTATGTTGTGTTTTTGCATGCTGCATGACCCTAATCGCCTGATAAGTTCTGAAATGCAAGTCACATGACCCTAATTGCATGCAAACTCAAAAATTTGCATGTCACATGACCCTAATCGCCTACACTGTAGGCGATTAGCATTCATAATTGCCTGTTGACCAACATAATTGCTAGTTGACTTTTCCTAATCGCCTGTACTGCTGCAGTAAGTGTATTTTGGCATACCGGGACCCGTTTTGACATCTAGGAACATGCTAGGAACCCCGTAACATGTCTAATAACTCAGTAACATGTGTTCGGGTCAGTAACGCGTTAATTGAACTATGTGCTAGAACTTGTTGGACTGTAACGTATGTTAAGTGTGACTGCATGATTGTGTGTTTGTGAGTACTAGTGTAACACGGGAAGTCTCGGGTCACCAATGGGATGTCGAGTCTTGTACATTTGGTCATGTTAACAGTGAACGTGTTTTCAAACAAACTTGGTTATGGTCTGGACATCTAGGGACTAACTAACCTAAGGGTTAGTAGTCTAAGTACTTGTAACTGTCATATGTTAGGTCGCTGTTTTACGGGACTAGCATAGCTTGTTGAACTATTCTATTATCTGAAGTTAACGCAACCTAAGGTGAGTTTACGGCCCCACTTTACTTGGTTTTCGTTTTCGGGGGAGAAAACATGTGTTAAACAACTATTTGGTAACAACTGTCATACTATGGGTTTTCAAACGGTTTACTATACGATCTTTGGAAGTCCCGGGGGGAACCATGAATGTGCTGGTTTGCACAACGGGGTAATGTGAATAGCGCTATTGGGAGTGACCAACCCCACCCGTCGGCATGGAGCGCCGGGCGGGTGCATATTGTCTCAAACAGGAACAGGTTTACTATTCGGGCACAACATCTGGTTTGCGAGTTAGTAATGGTTTTCCAATCGTAGTAGTAATGGTACATGCGCCTAGCTAGCGTACTTGGTTTACAATTGTTATAGTATGGACAGGTTATACTTGGAACTTTGATTACAAACCTGTAAACTCACCAGCATTTTTGTGCTGACGTAAACTCTTACATGTTTTCTCAGGTCGCTAAGGTAGCAAAGTGGAACTAGGGCGCACGCGTCTGCACGGCGTCTAGTTAGAGTTGCATGGTTTTGAACATTAAACATTTGGTTTTATTTTGTTTATGTAACGACATTTAGCTTCCGCTGATGTTTGGGATTTTTAAACTATGTTTTTGAAATTCATTTAGTATTGTTTATTGTGATCATTGACTTGGATCCTGGTTTGTCATGCGCCTCGCGGTAAAACTCCGCAAGTGGATTTTGAGGGTGTGACACTTTTAAAGTGTCTTTTGAGCATTACCAGGGAGCTAAAAACTTTGTATCTTTGATCAAGTAATAAGAGGAGACGGGGTGCAACCAGTGAATGGCACTGGTACCCCACTACCCTCACGGGTTCACTGTTGTCATGGTCACAAGTAGTGAATTTCTGTAAGTCCTGTGGAGAGTTTCCGTAACTACCTCACGTGTGCAAAGGGGAGGGAGAGGGGGAGGGGGGGGGGGGGGGGAGAGAGAGAGATGCAGAGGCGAGAGAGAACAAGAAAACTCACTGATGGTGCTGCCAGTGGGAGGGTTCACGGGTGCTGGTCCAGGTAGTGGGCTGCGATTGGTGCGGTGGAGGTACTCTACTGGTAGCGGCCCTCCATCCCTAATGTGGTTAATCAGTGTAGTAGCTAGCCCTTACATTCCAAAAGGCTTGTAGCCTGGGGGGATCAATGTGCAAAGCAAAAGTGTTCATTTCCATAAGTTTGAAAGTTCAAGTCCCATGATGCATCAATGTGTAAATTTAGACATGATTTATCCAGTAAAAACAAATTATAAATAAAAATAATGCTAACTTACATCCAAATGGAATAGGCCTGGGTCAAGTCATATTAACCCATTCCATATGATATCATATTTCATTTGTTTTTCTTAATTAATCCGATGATAAGAAACACTCTTAGTTTTGGGTCTGTGCTAACATTTCATCTCTAGGATGTACCAACGTTATAAAGTTTTGAAACCGGTTCGTAAGGGTGTAAACAAGATAAGCCGCTTGTGAGCTACTTGAACTCGGCTCTCTAGGAGCTCGAATCCAGCCTCCAATAGTTCTTAAATGAGCCCAAGCTCGAACGTAAAAATTAAACATGTTTAATAAAGGAGCCAAACAAACTCGAGGCGACTTGTGAACCTAACTATCAATGTATATAAATTTTAACATCAAACAATAAATAATAAACAAGCGGAGTCGTGGATCCAAACTTAAGCTTTAAAAAATAGAGCTCAAACCAAGCCGAGCCCGATCAACGAGATGGATTATCCATTTAAAGCAAGCAGCAACTGTAGCCTGTATCAAATATCAGGTAATGGAGAAGAAAGAGTTACAAGTGAGGAACCTTGTGACGGCTTTAGAGAAGGCAACCGTCATGGCTAAGCACCTTCCATCAACCACCACCACCACCGACTCTGCAACCATCTACGCCTCCCTACGCGCCGCTCACCACCAAATCTCTCTTCCTCGCTCAAACCCTACAACCGGATAATATCGATGATGATGATGATGATCCGATGCGAATTGGTGATGATGAGCAACAAGCGATTGAGGAGGATTCAAAGATTGAAACGATGGAGGAACGATTGAAAGATATATCCATACATAACAACTACAACAGTAACAGGAAGCGGCTGAAACGATCGTTATCGTGGGCGTCGTTGGATTGTGAAATTGACTCGGCTAGGGTTCCATTTGATTGTGATCCTCATGTAACTAGATTAAGGGCTTTAGATCTCATTTATCAGTTCCATTCTTAGATTCACTTTTACCTATCAATTCACTATCAGTTTACAGTTATTACTTCCTTCCATTGTTGATTGATTGATGCAAGCTTATTCAGTATAGGGAGTATGTACATGTTTTAAAGCATAACTTACAACGCTCACAGCCTCATTTTAGCTTGGCTTGTTTTGAGTTTTTCTTCGGCCAATGAAATATGACTCGTTTAGTTATCGAGCCCGAGCCGAGCCTAAACGTGCCAAACAAATGTTATATTATTTTTTTTATGTATGCGGTTTTGTACTTTGAACATTTTCAATTTTAATTAATAATATTGGTAAGCTGAGCTCAAGCCGAGCTTTTAGGTCATTTAAAATTATTTTTAAATTACTTCAAGCCGAGTCGAGCTTGAGCTCTTAGCTTTTACTTTCGAGCCGAGCTCGAGCTCAAAATAGTAGGCTCAAACTGACCCAAGCTCAAGCTCGAGCCTTTTTTAGAGCTATAATGAAGCTCAAACCTCCAATACTACAGTAAAAACAAAAGAACAAATTGAAAGCAATGCTTTTGATTATCTATTAAAACAGACAAGTATTTCAAGCAACTTATATCAGTTATATGTGACTTTGATGGTTAAATTGTACAAGACTTAAAAGTTTGACTACATATAGAAAAGTTAAGGAGGTAAACATTTGACCTTCAAATCCTTATAATTTCATATTTTATTCTACTATTGCTATTGACTTGCATTTCATACCTGCAAAATTAATTATATGAAATGTTGGGAAACATGATGATATATAATTGCTATTTACATGTTTGATTCCCTTAACCCTACATGCTCATTCATTTAAGTCAACATCAATCATCCAAGAGTAAATCATCATAAAAACCTTTCGTTGTTGCATCAACCCCGTCGTCGTCTCCTACCGCTCCCAATTCTGGAGCAAAGGACGGTATAAAATCGCTAAAAATGTCAGTAATTGCATTGGCAGATGGTGGCTGCTGTGGAGAAATGCATAATGGTTCAGCCTCGTTAGTAAACTGCAGCCTTGTGGATTGTGGCGGAGTCATGACAGCCAGTTGCTGTTGTTCACAACTGAACTTAAGTTGCTCGTCCCAATCGAACGCTAGCGAAGCTGCAGAAGGTTGTAGTTGAGCCATGGTGGCTGGCATGGGTTCATCAACGGCCAGTAAAGAAGAGAGCTGACTACTGATGCTAACTGACTCACCCACGATCCGTTGTGATGGTTGTTGCGGAGAAATGCTGAGAGGTTCAGCCCCGTTGGTAAACTGCAGCCCTGCGGAATGTTGTGGAGCCATGACATCCAGTTGTTGTTGTTGTTGTTGTTCACATGTGAACTTAAGATGCTCATCCCAATCAAACGCTAGCGAAGCTGCAGAAGGTTGCAGTTGAGTCATGGGTTCATCAACAGCTAGAAGTGCGGATAAAGAGGACAGTTGACTGCTCATGTTAACTGACTCACTCCTGATTCCCTGCAGTGCAACTGATGATTGCTGAAACGGCTGGCAATGGGTAGAATCCATATCTAGAAAAGACGCTTGTTGCTGAACTGGTGACGGTATAACACAGTTTTGCCCAAACATGACTGATTTCCCATCACGACCAATTCTAAATCCAGCAAAACTTGTGTTTGGCGTTGGATGCACCCTGCCGTCTTCAACACTTTTTAAAAGAATGTTTTTAGTTTCATCATTATACATACTAAAATTACTGAAGTCAGGTTTCAATCGGATTGCGTTCAAAAGGGATAAACTTTGAGGCATTATTCTTGATCTTGATTGGTAATAGTTGTAATTAGAGTGAATGTTTCCTGAACCCATTTGAAAAGGATTCCTATGTGACTGTTGAAAAGTTCCTTGCAGTATGTTGAAGCCGTAATCATCATACGAAGAACCTGTAAGTCCTTCCTTAGCTCGTTTCACACACGTTCGATGCTTCTGCAATATTTAAGATAATTTCTTGAAATAATAATGTCAAATGAACATTTTTTTTTGGTCAAATACTTTTTATTAACACATAATCGCGAAACATTACATCAGGATAGCGGGCAGGCGGGCAACAAGTTGCGCCGCCACCCCTTTCCGGATATTATGTGATTAAGAAACAAAAGCACACATTATATTGTTGTTATGTGATTCCATTCTCCTAGTCCTCAATGCTTGAGAACTTAAGTGACAATTCCAAAATGCTAATCATTTACTTAAAATCTTGATTTTTAATGAGTATTAATATGTATATTTCAAGAGTGGTAAACATGATCCTAGTAATTAATTAAATATTTATTCGTTTTAATTGCACAGTAGAATTAATAATATACCATTTATTTCCAAATAAATCCTTGAAAAGAGATCAGCATGCGAATAAATAAAGTACATTCAAAACTAAAGATAAAAAAAAATGACAAACCTGCAAATGACTAGCCACATTTGCTCTTGTCAGTGTAGGATCATTCATGAGTTCAACTATTTTCTTTGGAAAAGCCTCTGAATTTTCAAACAACAAAACAAATATAATTAAATTTGGACATACATTAATAGAAACTAAATTAATTCTAATATAACATTATTAACAGTATTCCTATTGTGGAGTTATTTATAATTTTTTCACTATCATATTAATATTCTATATATGAAATACAACCAAAATAACAATCAAATGAAACTAAATCAAATGAATTAAGATGAAGAATAATCTTACTATCTTCACCCAACTGTGCAACTGCTTCCAAGAACTTTTGATGTCTTTCTTTAGTCCAAACCACCCTTTGTTTCTTTTCTTTATTGCCATTTTGCTCGTCGATATCATCATCTCTCGTTCGTTTAGTTTTACTCTCGGACGATGATTCTTTTTTATTTTTTTCTCTAGCCAATGCAGCTGCCCAAAGATTGTTCATCTCATCCACACTCAAAGATTTCATATAATATACACTTACACCCTTCCCACCAACTGTAAAAGCTTTTATATCATCAACGCCAGTCGGGGACATCACTGTATCGCATAACAAGTTAAGGAAATTATTAAGCCAAACAAGGAAATATGATTAATGTTAACTCAATAGAAAAGAATATATGAAACTTACAAATGATTTTTAATTTAATTTGTTCTTCTATATGGTTGATAATCTCATGTCTCTTTGCATCTGCTGATCTGTGGACATTTGTTAATATTAACTCTGTCACATCTTTCTTTTCCCATATCTTATTCACTGCATCTGTTTCTCCTTCATAACTAAAAGCTGCAAGAGAAGAGTTTAAATTGCGACGGTTGTTAAAGAAATCGGATACTATTTGAATAACAAATTTGCATATACAAATAAAAACTACAATGATATAATTGATTCCTTTTGGTACCTTCGTAACTACATCGTTCAAGCATATCTGCAACAATATTACGACAAATGTAATCATCATTCACAAGCAATATGCATATGTCTTTGGCTGAAGTGGATTTTCCAAGTGAAGTTGATCTGCTCATTTTTTATGAAGGGGAATGCTTTGTGAAAGATTAAGATGATATGACTATTCCATTTTGTTTCCTAAAGTTGGTATATATAAGGTGGTTCTTCATGCATTGTTGTGTGTCCAACATTTATATCAAAGATGATTAGGATAGAGAAATTATGAGACTAGCAAATAAGTATGTGAAAAAATGAATTCCAATGCATTTTTACTAATGTGGAAGTATCCCTTCACAACCAGTTTTTTTTAAGAAAAACTACGGCCTTTTAGTCTACGGAAGTTTAAGGCAATAACATGTATGTGATGACCTTAGATGTTTTGGGCCGCACACGGCTAAGCTGATGGGGATAAATTATTGCAGGCCCAGGGAATAGTTGTAATTTCATCGTGAAAGGAATAGTTGTAATTTCATCGTGATGGGGATAAATTATTGCAATTATTACTCTTAAATGAGGAGTTTCTAGTGAGTCGTGAGTCATCCGCTCGCGTTACCTATGATGTGAATAATAGAGAGCACTTAAATATATGTGGAATTATCTAATTAGATGATATATATTTTATATGTGGAATTATCTAATTAGATGATATATATTTTATGTTTGATATATATTTTTAGTATTTTTCTTATTAACTTTAAATCTAATTAGATGATTCATGAAAATATTATTATAGTTTTTATTTTATTTTTTAAGTTCGCGACCACTTAAATGAGGAACAAGAAAATAAAATCATAGAAAATGAATGGTATACCTAATTATTAGTATGTATAAAATTTAACCATCAAATTAGATTTGAACTTGAAGTATGAGTTCTAAATCTTGAATTGCTTGGTTCTGAGGAAGCGTGGAGGAAGCAAGTGGTTGGACGACACGGAAAATGACCGGAATACCCTTTTAGAGAAAAGGAAATGACGACGTTACTCTTTTACTGTTCAAATGAGCTAACCGTTTAATATATATATAGAATATGTTTTACCGGATCGAATTATGTCACAAAAGTATGTTGGGGTTTCTATATTGCAAATACAGGGCTTCAATTTGATTTGATTTGTATATTTTTTTAAAGGTGATTTCACAACTTCTATTTATAGAAAAAAATGCTTAATTGATTTGTATATCCCACAACTTTTATTTTATAGAAAACAATGTTTTCGACGTTTGTAAAGCTATATTTTGAAAGATAGTTTTATATGTACACATCTTACTAGTCCTAATCCTAACATTTATATGTCATTTGTCAAGGGTGGTCGCAGGCTCGCCGCGAGTCCCAACACTCATTGTATCATTTATTATCTTTTGTTGTTCTTAATGTGAGTTGTGAATAACATAAAAAAAACATGATTATAAGATTTAAACTAGGGTCCTTAAAATGAAGAGGCGACGTATTACCAATCCAACCAATGAAAGGGTGATACCCGGTATCCGACAGGTATCTACCCATCCCATACCTAACAGGTTTTAAGTCGGTTATGAGAAAAGTTTTTTTATAACCGGATTTGAAGTTGTGATTAGCCATGCCCGTCCCAAACCCAGCCGCTCCCTTCATCAGTACCGCTCAAAAACCTTGGGAACCGCAATGACCTTAGGAATGATACCATGAGTTAAGGTGGGTTGGGGCACTCCCGACAAAGTTGCCGAGCCCCAACCAATCCCACCTTGCCATGTCAAAATCAAACCCAACCCCGCCTTGCTGATCGGTTACTCCTTGCAGAATAGTGAAGTTTTTTATCGTTGCCGAGGGGATGACGGCGGTGTTACCGATCGACAACGGTACCCAGGTGAAGCTACCCGAAGAGTGTCCCGCCCCCTTAAGAGAGTTTTTAATGTTTTACAAGGACTGATACGTCATTCAGAAAAGTACAAGGACTCCATCTACAAGTGAAAAAAAAATAATAATTTCAAAACCAAAACCTCAAAAAAAAGAGTTAGAATAAATTTGCAGCCATGGGAGACACTCAAGAATCAAAGCTTCAACTTCTTCTTGAATGGTTAAAGGTAACCCATAAACACCCTTTTTTCTTACACCCCTTCTCTTGATTCTTGCCTATTAACTTCTAATTATTATGATCTTTATATTCATTATTTAAATCCCAGTTAAATGGAGTCGAATTACGTGGTTGCCACATCAAATACAACGATTCCAACAAAGGCTTTGCTGTATATTCATCTGATGCTGCTACTGATGGTAATTTCAAGATTTATTATTATTATTATTTATATTTATGTTGTTACTGATAGTATCTGATCCAAGAACAATTTATATAAGATGGTAACATGTCATATAAACAAGATTGATCTTTTCAATTTTTATGTTAACAAAAATTAAATTTCGATGTTAAAGTTGGTTTCTTTTTTCTTTTTTTTGAAATATTTTAGGGGTTTTATTGGTGGTTCCTTTAAATTTGGCTATAACTCCAATGAGGGTATTGCAAGATCCTATTTTGGGACCTGTTTGCTCAGCATTGTTTGAGGAAGGGGAAGTGGATGACAGATTCTTGATACTTTTGTTTCTTACGTTCGAGTTCGTAAGAAAAACCTCTTCGTGGAAACCGTATGTTACAAAAGTTTGATTTATGCTACATATATGTAACTATGTAATATGTATATATACTATTTTTTTTATATAGTGAAATGGTTTTGAATAAATTAGGTACCTTGATATGCTTCCAACTTCTTTCGGAAATCCACTTTGGTTCTCTGAAGATGAGATGTCGGAGCTAAGAGGGACTACTTTGTTTAAGGCAACGGAATTACAGGTGCTAGTTTTACTTATAAATGAAAATTACAGTGTGTGTCTTTCATTACGAGTTGTTAACGTGTTTATGCTACAGAAAAAGAGTTTGCAGTCCTTATATGATGATAAAGTGAAAGAGCTCGTGAAGAAGCTTTTAGTTCTTGATGGCGACTTAGAAAGGTGGACGTCATTACTTTCGTTATTGTTTACCGATCTCACTGTAACTGTCTTGATGTTATTCGTATACTAATGACAATTGTATGTCTTTTCTGTTTTGTAGTGAAGTTTGTTTCAATGACTTTCTTTGGTATTCATCTTTCTCCAAAAGCTATTATACTAATTTCTAAGATTCCTGATTGTTTTCTGTTTTGTTTCAGAGTCTTTACTTACGTGATTATCAACATGGATTATTTTATAGGGCTAATTCGATATTTTGGACCCGTGCTTTGAGTATCCCTCTTCCTCGCTCTTTTGTATTTCCTCAAATTCAAGAAGAACATAACCCTGCAACTAATCTAGAGTCAGCTAATGGTGATGATGTCAAAAGTGAGGTTTCACCATCTATAACCTTCAATATTGTGATTTTGATAATGAGATTACTTATTACTCATTTCAATGAGATATCTTTTTCTACGCTGCATTCTTTTATTCATTTCAGAATTGGAGGGCGATACTTCTACCATACAAGAAGAGACCGTTTGGGTCGAAGGTCTTGTTCCTGGCATTGATTTTTGCAACCATGGTACTCTAGTTTGTTAGTTGTTTGATTTTTTTAAAGTAACCGTTTTTTGGATATTGGACATGTAGTTGGTTAATGTATGTTTGAGCCTTGAGGTAAAGACGATTTGGTTATGCGTTATGGTTGTATACTCTTATCGTAGATCATAGACTGATCAACGTCAACAGTATAAGTCAAATATTTTGTCTTGCAGATTTGAAGGCTGCGGCAACATGGGAAGTTGACGGAACAGGATCAGCAACCGGTGTTCCTTTGTCCATGTATCTTCTTGCTGGTAATCAATTATCCCTAAATTGGTATCTTCATACTTCTTATTTTCCATGAAAATTGTGTTGTGTAACACTTTGACTTAACAACATAGTTCAAGTATAATCTTTGACTATCTTTTAAGTCCAAAAGGAATTGTTTCAATATTCTTAGGACGTCGTTGGAAGTAAATTATTGCAAAATTTATGGATATGAGGGGAGTATTTGGTTATATGCTTAAACTAATTTATAGATTGACATTTTTACCGTTTGTAATGAATTAGTTGAAGAAGCCCGTCTTCAAATTGGGGAAGAAATATCAATTAGCTATGGTGACAAAGGAAATGAGGTAAAGTCATCCCTATCATCATGATTCATACATCTTTTTTTTTTTCTTTTTACCATATCGATTCTTATATATCATAATTGCAGGAACTTCTATACCTTTATGGATTTGTCACTGATAATAACCCAAACGATTATATCATGGTAATTGTTTCTTATACATCATCACTGAACTGAATGTATAAATCCATTTATCGACCTTTATATGGTTAGTTTCTTGGGGAGTAATATCGTCAACTTACTGTAGCATATTTATTTGTGCACAGGTACACTATCCAGCCGAAGCTATTAAAGATGCACCGTTTTCACAAACCAAACTACAACTTCTAGAAGCACAAGTCAGTACCATTACTCCATTGCGAATTTTGATCTTTACAAATTTCTGATCATTAGTTCGTTAGATTATCCAAAGATATATTTTTTTTTTTTTTTTTTTTTTTTTTAAACATAAAATTAAACATTACACATTATTAAACATTAAAACATTAAAACCTTAAAGGTAATATACGTTGATTATTCCATTAAAACAAAAGATATTTAACTAACAGATGAGCACTTCCATTGATATACAGTTTCGTACTATCAAACAACTATTGTAAGGTTTAACTTATGATCTTACACTACTTAATCTACAGAAAGCTGAAATGAGGTGTCTTTTATCAAAGAAGTTGCTTGATAATGGTTTCTTTTCAAATGAAAAAGAAACCAGAGATAAAGCGAAAGAGACTGAAGTTGTTAACTATAGTTGGAGTGGTCAACGCAAGACACCATCTTACTTGAACAAGCTAGTTTTCCCAGAAGAATTCCTATCTTGCTTGAGGACTATTGCGATGAGTGAAGATGAAATATTTAGGGTTTCATCTTTGCTTGAAGAGGTGCATTCCTATTCCTGCTCTAATTCTTTAATTATCGTTGATTTTAACCTTAAGAAAACATTAAACTCACTAAAAAGTTTGATTTAAGGTAACCTTGTGAAACTAATGCTGTGGCAATTGCTGTGTTGATAACTTAACATCATGCTTGACTTTCTTTCTGATGTGCACTACTGTACTGATGTAAAAACAAGTTACAAGATTACCTTATATCGTATTTATCGTAAATCAATAGTCACGTTAGGTTAAAGCAAAGTTCGGTACTTAAAATGGAAATCTTTATTCTTTTATGCAATTTGCCGGTGTCTGTGATTTTTAACTAACCTACAATTTTGCGTATTAAAGCTAGTTGATTCAGAAGGGGAGAGACAACCATCAGATATAGAAGTCCGTGCCGCTGTATGGGAAGCTTGTGGGGATGCGGGCGCCCTACAATTGCTCGTTGATCTTCTTAATACAAGGTTGGTCTACATTTCAGTTTATCATCTTAAAAAATAAAAAATGACGTGTGGTTTCATGAAATTTGAAGGATGATGGATCTTGAAGAGGGCTCAGGAACAGAAGATTCCGACACTGAATTACTTGAGAAGGTCCGCGGCTACAAAAACATAACACCAGAAGATGGCAAAAGGTACGGAAAAAGTCAACTTTTGACTTTTAAAGTTTAATGTCACAATTGACAAGTATTATTTATTTATTCTGAGATAACCGATGACTAATCCGCTTTATATAATGTATGGGATACAAGAAACTATATAATGTTGGAATATAGATTGACTTGGCTCTGTTTTTGGTTGGGATAAAAGCTCCTTTGTGGCTGTTTAAAAAAAAAAAAAAAAATTTGATTTGACTATTTGCTTATAGAGATTACTATTTTTATCATTATTATTTAGTAGTAGAAGCATGGATAAAGTCAAGTCAAAAGTGTTTTTTCTAGGCAGGTCAGCAATAGCTACCAATATTTAACTAATTATTGTACATTGTTTAAGGCAGAAGTAAAGTTCCATTAAAGGCATTTTAGACATTTAGCTACATACAGAGATTTTTATGCATCTTTGCCATGTTATTGAACACATGATGCTAGGTTGTTCATATTGACCTTTTTCTCATTATATATTATCTAACATCAATATTTTTCCTCTTTTATAAACTTCTGATTGAAGCAATGGCACCAATGAAGCATCTAAGAATCAGGAAATGAGTCGGAACAAATATGCAAGCATAGTGTACAGGCGAGGTCAGAAGCAACTCACCCGACAATTTCTGAAAGAAGCAGAACACGTTTTACAGTTAGCCTTGAGTGAAAGTAATTAAAACATACCATTTTAACGACTTTCACCTTGATTTCTTACTAGGCATTAGTAATTTAGTATCCTAGTATATTGTTTTGTGGCAAACATCTGGATGTAAGTGCATTAGATTGCTTATTTTGATGTTGCAATGCTGGTGTGCACTTGTACTCGATGCAACGAGTGTAGCAAATGCTACTACTATTGGCTGGAACTTGGTTAGTTTATGCCCAGATGGGAAGTTAAATATGATTATGATATGTTAACTTTCACCTTGCATGATTGAACCTTTTTGATGATTTTTTTTTTCTTTCCTTTGATTGAGAATGTACATGAGAGGGGAAGTGGGGCACTGAATTGTGGGCACCCCTAAAATCAATTGCTTTAAGGCTGGACGGTGTAGGGGTTGGCGTCCACTACTCCACTCCACCTCAGCAATTTTTTTGTTCAATAGCGCCCTCACCGTTTCCCCGACGCCATTAGATGGTGCCATTATCCTCCGCCATCACAATAACGGAGGCCAACGGGAATATCATCCCCCCCCCCCCCCCCCCCCCCCGTTTCTATCCAATCAATTTTTTTTTCTGTTTTTTCTTTTTTAATTAAAAGAGCGTTATTCTCTTGCGACAGTGTTATTGAATTGAGCTCTTGTCTATGTGGGGCATACGTGATGCTGAAGTGGCGAAATGGAGCCCCTAGGGGCTCCCCATTCTACACCAACCAGCCTAAGGGAAGCTGGGTGGCAATTGTGCTCCTTGTGTGCTTTGCAAGCTACCTTTATTAAAATCTTATTGGTTAACGCGATATCGGTGAGGTCTGCTAAACATGGTATTGATGGGGTCTTGAAGAAACAATAAGTATCACGGAGATTACAAGTAATCTACGTGGAGGTTTATACTTATGTTCGTCAGGATTAATCCTTTACCCAAACCGTATGGTTAAACCCCGATGATAATAACGAGTGTGAGTGTGTGATGCAGAGTAAGTAAGAACACGAGATGTAAGTGGTTCGGTCGAGTAATGACCTACGTCCACTGTAAGTAGCCGGAATATTATTAATATGAGAGTACAAAGAGTTACAAGAGAGTATGCTAGGCTACAAGTAATTATTTTTCGATCCTTTGGCAAGGAGAGGTCTTCTTGTATTTATAGGAGAACTCATGGGCATAATCGAGGAGCCCATGAGTAGCCATTCTTCGTTGGGCTTGGTCCAGGCCCAAGTCCAAAGTCTTCCTTGGAATTGGCGGGAGAATACAGGTACTGTTCATGACGTCATTTGGCAGCATGGTTGCTGCTCGAGGCGGACACGTGGCATGCTGTGGTTGGCAGACGGCGCCTCTGTCCTTGCTACAGTCGTTGACCATGCTTCTGACATCAGTAAGGGATGTCTGCTGTCACTGTAGACACTGGCATGGTGGAAGCATAGCTGCAGCCATGCTGCTGTCCTTGTCTGTAGTTGTTGGACCACTTTTGCCACCTGTCACTTTGTCATTGGCGCGTACACTGTCAATGATCTTTGTGAATCTTCCTTTTGTTGTCTTCTGTACCTCGTACAAAAGGTGTTAAGGGAAGATTCCGCGCGTGATGGCACGCGCTTATCAGGTGTTGTTATTGCTTATCAGTTGTTGGTTGCGCGCTGTTGGTTCCTCGCGCCGCTGACTGGCGCGGGGAAGCTGACTTATGGGGATAGGGACGCCTCTTCCCCCTGGATTAGGCTCCCTATCCCTTCAGGTCTGGATCTTATGGCGGATTATTTCAGTAGAAAATAGAAAGTGAATCAAAATAGGGCAGAGGTGATAGGTTTTCTAACAGAAGTTAAAACATTAATCAATAACATTCATATAAATAATTATTGTTGATGTGGGCTTGTAAGTTGATTTATCTTTCAATTATTTATGAACCACAAACCACCTCAAAAGAAGGCAGCAAACTGAATAAACTTTACTAGACATCTTTTACCCAAACACAAAAACCAAATAAATAACACTATATGATCAAACCAACGGTCTCTTTTCTTCCTCTTCATTTCTTAGATTCTCGTCTTCGGCCAAAGTCAACTCTTTCTTCTTTGGAACCGTTCTTGGAGTCGGTTTGTTCTCAGGTATCATCTTCAAAATAATTCCCATAGAGATGAGAATCAAACCCGTCCCGTGTTGCTCTGTCAATGGCTTTGTGAAGATCAAGTATGAAAGCAGCAAAGTGACCGCCTTTCTGGCTGTTGTTATCTGTCACACGGCATTATGTATATAATAAGCACGCAGTACATATAAGTGATCGGTAGAAATGAAAAATTAACAGCAGTCAATATCCAAAGTGGGGATTTGGGTGAGAATGAAAATGTACCATTGCAGTGGTGGCAGCTCCAAATATGGCGATTAGGGAAAGGACGGAGACTTGACCGATAAATGTTGCCATTGCTTCAAAGACCAGGACACCATACACATAAGGATGCTGTACCCAACAAAACAAAATTTATAAAAAAATATGAAATATGTAGCTTGCAAGTTTATTTGACCAAAAAGGTACATTCTTGACTTTCACAGGTCAAACTAAAACAAGATTTCCAAACAGAATTTGACGAAATCTTCCTATTTTCAAGATTTGCGTCGGTTTTAATATGAGCATGGAAATCTTGAAATTTTCGAGAGAAAACGAAGTGTCACGGTTGTGAGAGATTAAAATAATATTAAACTTGAAAGCTAATAGGATTGATCTTTGAGGTCAAACTAACAAATTTTAGAGTTCAGATTCAACACTAAAATCCTGACCAAAATCCAGACGTGTAAGAAAAACGACATTGAACAATATAACATTCACCATAATGACAAAACAAAACTGGTTTGATGACAAAATTCACATTGATTTTGAACTTGTAAAGCACTAGGATTGACTAATTAAACAATATAAACTTCACCTGAGAGCAAGAACTCCACGCTTTGAATAATTCCCCTGTCAAAAGCATTGGAGGAATCAGAAAAGGCAAACCCACAACGGTTGAGCAAAATAGCATCTCCATCTGCACAAGAAATCAAAGATTTCCATGAAAATGAAAAAAAAAAACGGCTTTTACTCGTTCGCAAGGAACATATTAGTTATCAAGCCACATTCAAATGACCTGTGTTGTATCGGGATTCATGGTAAATATAGCTTCTTGAAAATTCCCTAGAAATGAATCCATGATCAAAGCGCCAGAAACCATCACCACACCAAGAATGCTAAAATTTGGGGAAGTATTTGCATCGGCTAGAGTGAATATTATCAAACCAACAACCAAAAGTACCGCAGAAACATACTCATGAGGAGAGTATTTTCGTCTTAAACCAGGAATAAACGCTCCCATGATCATCACCGGAAGAACCTGCCAAAGTTCAACCAAAAAACAATCTTGTGATCACATTGCACTAGTACTCAACTAATCATTTGACAAAAGAAATCAAGATTTCACCTTGGTCGATTTAAACATGAGCTGAGCAGGGTAATTTAAGAAAGCCAAAGACCCTTTGGTGAGACCATGGGAACCCATAAGAACTGCGGAGAGTTTAACGTACGTCTTCCATGGGTTCACCATTTGTTTAGTGGTGAACCCTTGCAAATAAATCAAAGCAAGGTAGACCCATCCTTGAATGAATGTAAAATACCAGCCATAACTACACAAGTTGAAAGTTAAAAAAAAAAAAAAAGTCAACATTTTTAAGCAAATTCATAACATGATTGATACTTGAAAAAAAAAGCTTGAATTCAAGATTTGATAATTTAATCCAAAAAATAACTGACCTGAATTTGAGCCTATTATATACATATTCCTGAAAATGCAGCATGAATACTTTATTAGCATTAATCAATAAAGAAAGTAAACCATATACCACTCACAATACAGAAGAGCATGTTTGACTTTTGAAGGTCAAATGGCATATTTTTTTTAACATCAAATAATCTCTAATGTGACCCACGCAAATCTTGGTCTCTTGGAGAGCAATGTGGGGCTTTAATGCAACTACCAATGGACTCAATCTATGAACTTGGTGGACCAAAAATTAAAAATACTTTTTTTTAATATTTTTTTAGGTTAATTTATTAAATTAATAATTCAAACTCAAAGAAAGATGATGATGATATCATTCAAAACTCTAGACAAACAAACTTTTTGCACGGATTATTCCTTGATACTAAATTGAGATAAGAATTATCTTTATAAGTTGAGTAGGACCCATCTAGGATTCACCAAAGCTTCAAGTATACAATAAGTACTTTAAATCTTTTAACTAAAAATCCATATAAAAAGCATATATATTTAGGAAAAAGTAACAGCTTAAGATGAAGAAAGAGTCCATAAAGCTTTAAAAATATCCAAAAATATGCAGACAATTTGCACAAAGTATTGCATGCAAGCAATCAAGATTCAAGATCACTTTAAACCCCATAAAAAACTTAACTTTTTATTTAATTTATTTACATATTGTATTTTCTCCCAAAAAAAAACACATTTCTTCAAAAAAATTAGCAAATCAATCATGTGTTCTTATTGTAAAAATAATAATAATAAATAAATAAAAATCAAATCATGGGTTTATGAAGAAAGAAACACCCAATTCTTGAAAAATATCATCAAATAAAACCCTTTAATATTGTTAAGAAATAAATTATGGGTTTATGAAATTATGACATTATAAAAAGAATCTTGATAAAAAGATACAAAATTTACATGAATAAATAGTACCCTAAAAATCAAGAAAAAACAGAGGGTTAAAAAGAAAAAAAAAAAAAAAAGATTACCTCACAAACACCATTAACAAGATAGCCAAAGAAAAAGCCAGAAGAACAGATGAGAAATTGCTGCCATTTAGGTCGATCAGAGAGAGAGATACCAAACAGAGATCGAGACTGTTCTTCGTTGTTCTTCTTCATGTTTTATTGAAAAAGTCTTTTAATTAACGTTACTGAAGAAGATGAAGAACTGTTTATATAAAAAGAATATGATGATCAACTGAGATTTGTATTGTGCATGTTGACTTTAGAGAGAGAAAGAATTGATTAAAGGGAGCGTATCGGTTCAATCACGTTAACCATGTATTGAAAACACACGAAAAATTATAAAGCTTTTTTATTATTTCATTTATGGTTAGCTCTTTTTTTTAGAGAGAGAAAGCTTGAAGAGAGAGAGAGAGTATGGTTTTGGAGAATGGAGGAGGCCAACTCATCACGATGGAGAAGAGTCTGTATGTATATTAGGAGACTTTGACTAAGTGTGTATTCTAAGATATTATTTTTCTTTTTAACATATTTCTTTTTCCTTTTAAAAGAAAAAGAATCCATATAAACAGATACTTATCGTTACAGAAAATTATATCCATACAAAACAGATAATTATAAAAATGTTTCAAGGCTTATATAGTTTCATTTTATTTTGATTTATTTTATTATATTTTTTGTAATAATCTCAAATAGTAAATAGTAAAAGTAGTCAATTATAACTGAAATTAGGTTTGTTTTATGGTTAATGTTGCACATTTAATCCTTCAATTATAAATGACATGAATGTTTAGTAAATCGTTTGCTTATACTCCTTCGTTTAACAAAACCGTATGTGAACACGCTTTTTTATTTACTAAGTTGAATGAACGAATATGAACATGTGTCTTATAATTTATTTCTATACGTTTGTGAACGTTTATTCATCCATCTCCTTTTATTTTATGTTCGTTTAATGGTTTTTCATTTCCTTTCTTATTTTTAAACATTCTTCAACTTACATAATGCTTATATCAATTTGAATTAACTTGATATTGATTTGTTGATTTAGCCGTTCATTTTAAACTTTAACTTGTTTGTTTAAGTGTTTGTTTGGTTAAAGTTAAACAAACGCATATAAACTTGTTCATGTTTGTTTAATTTATTTACAAACCTATTTGATGAGTTTCTTAGGTCTAGTTATACATTATGTTATGATAATTTTTTTATGAAACTTAGACAAAGATGTTGATAAAAGTAAATTTATCGTAACAAGATATATGGATTTATACAAAACATCTTATATTAAAAGCTATAAAAGAAGTTGTATCTTTAACATAAAGCAGAAAAGTAATTAAAACCTTAATGATCAGGTAGACAAGTACATGTACGTGAAAATGATAATTTCAACGGTTTCAGTAAATTAACCCTTTACAAGAGGTACCTAACCTAGCTACTCTAAAATTACAAACAAGAGGTCCTACTCTAATTCATAATTTATAGTTAAAGACTTAAAGTCAATTGATATTTTGATATCATTAATACATCAAGACAAAACTGATACTTTATGATTAATATAATAGTGGACTCGGGTTACTCTCGAAGTAGTCATTTGTCCAGTGGGTATTTTGTGAGTGATCAAGATTGATTTGTTGGCTGTTAAAAAAATAAAACATATAATTTCCCTTAAAAGAGAAAAACAAAAGCCTAAATATATCTCCCTATAAATTGAATTGAAGAGCATTATATTGTGTACTAGCCGATTACCCCGGGAAGGTCCCGGGGTTGAAAATTTAATATGATTTAATAAAAAATGATAAAAAAAAGAAAACTCAAATCACGAAAAGAGTAAATAACTTAAACATAATCAATCTTAGTTAAAAAACATTTATTTAAAAAGTTAAAAAAATAAAAAGCATAAACCATATTAAACATAATAAAGTATTAAAAGGATAACCTTCAACACATAATCATCTTCACGTAAATTAAAATATGTTACAATTTGATTAATGAATAACCTGAACACTTTGTGTTTTTTTCTGTATGAAAATAACCCCACAAAAAATAGTCGTTTTTTTTTCGTTTTTATATAGCACTATGGTACTCGTTGGAAAGATAATAAAACGCTCGTTAATTTGGTGTAATTTTTTTATTTAAAAAATCTCGAATATAAAAGATATTTATGTTTAAAAATTATGGGAGGAAGATAAGAGAGAAAAATTTAAATTTGTTTTTAAATTCTTTTTTCCTAAAATAACTCAATTTAATTTTAGTAATTGAGAATTAAGAGATAGAGAGATAAATTTAGAAAAACACTCAATTATTAAGCCACGTGGCACTCTCAATGGGCATATATGCTTTCTTTTATATATATATATATATATATATATATATATATATATATATATATAGACACTTTTTCTAGGAAGGGTGAGAAGGATTGTGATCCATTGATCATATATTTGAAGGGTTGAGATTAGTTTGTTTGAAAAAAATAAATAATAAATTAGAGAAAGGGCATAAAAGGAAAACCACATTTGTTGACTTTCTCTCTCCACATGCAATGCACATGTCAATTCCCCCATCATTTTAAAACGTCTATAACTTTTTCATACGACATTTTTTTTTCAAAAAAATTTCACCATATTAACGAGCGTTTTTTTATCTTTAATATGAGTACCACATTGCTACATTAAACTTGAAAAAAAAATCGTGCTAAATGGGTTTTTTTCCTCCGTTGTGTCTTCTGCACGTTCATTGTGTTATAGTATGCATGTGTGGTTTATAAATATGTTATTTATGTTTTTTTAGTCTACACATGATTTAACTTTGTCCATTGTGTTTTTAGTATGCTTTTAATTGTGTTTTACGCAAATGAGTTTTGTATTTAGGCGTACATTGTGTTTTATTATGTTGTTCATTGTGTTTAAGTCTATTATTCATTGTGTTTTAGTATTCTGTTCATTGTGTCTTTTATATGTCGTCAATTGTGTTTTATTAGACTGTTCATTGTGTTTTATACCATATTGTTCATTGCATATTTAATTGGTACTCATTGTGTTTTACGTTATCTCCATTGTGTCTTACGCAACTGGGTTTTCAACTTTTTTCCCAAAAGTATTCATTGTGTTTTAATCTTCTGTTCATTGTGTCTTTATTATGTCGTCCATTGTGTTTTACACAATTGAGTTTTTAACTTTTTTTTTTCAAAAGTATTCATTGTTTTTTAGTCTTTTGTTCATTGTGTCTTTCGTATGTCATCCATTGTGTCTTACGTAACTGGGTTTTCAATTTTTTTTTTTCAAAAGTATTCATTGTGTTTTAGTCTTCTATTCATTGTGTCTTAGTATGTCGTCCATTGTGTTTTACTAGACTCTTGATTATGTTTTATACTCTATATTTAATTGGTGTTCATTGTGTTTTACATTCCATTGTGTCTTATGCAAGTGGATTTTGAATTTTTTTTTTCAAAAGTATAGCAATATGGTACTCATATTAAAAAGATAAAACGACGTTCAATTTTATAGTATACTTTTTTTTTAAAACGGATGACGTATAAAAAAGTTACGGGCATTTAAAAATGAAGGTGGAAATGGCATGTGACTTGCATGTGCATATGTTTTTGACAAAATTACCCCTCCCACTTGTTAATCCTTTGGACACATGTCATTTTCTAGTGGCTTCTCACCTTTCTCATTTTTTGTAGCCTTTGTAGAATAACCCAACCCTGAAAACCTTTGAGTAAATGTAAATGTGTAGTTTTATAAATTTAATGGGTAATATACCATGTCTAAAAAAAGAGAGAACCGGTCCCACATGGCACGGCCATAATAAACAAACAAGCGAGAAACGGTCGTAAATTACCGAGTATGAAGCAAAGGATGGTTGGTTATACACGTGGCAAGATAATAAAAGGAGGTGTGTCATGAGTGATAAGTGGTATGGAAGTTATGTACTTTATCCTCGTTTTTTATCATGCTTTCGCTAAAGTTGAAACTAACTTAATTTCATAATTTAGTGTGGTCCAATCAAAATATCCAACTTTGTCTACTAACGTCTAACGTCCCATAGGCCATAACAATATTTAAAAGGAGAAATGCCACACAAATGTAACCAAGTTTGCTTGGTGTTCTAATTAAGTCCCTCAAACTTTTGTTGTCTCTCTAAAGTCACTCAAGTTTCATTTATTGTTCTAATACTATGTAATTACCAGGTCACCAGGTCACCTTCTTTTTTTTCTTTTTTTTTTCCTCTCATTTTAATGCTTATATGGATATATTTTTTATTAGGTGGGTTTTATAAAATGAAGATTTCAAAAAAAAAAAATTTTTTTTTTTAAATTATACACATTTTAAAAATCAATTAAAAAATATTAAAACCTGACACATCATCACTTCAACCTGGAAACCTGATAATTACATAGTATTGGAACAATAAATGAAACTTGAGTGACTTTAGAGAGACAAAAAAAGTTTCAGTGACTTAATTGGAACAGTTAGCAAATTTGGTTACATTTCTATAAAGTTACCCCTATTTAAAATGAATGTTACGTGTGTGTTAGTATGTCATGTTACATGATTATCTTTGGTAACGAGGTTTTATGAGCTTTTAAGAAAAAAAATAACTAATACTCAATTAAAAAAAACTTTGTTTGGTTGAAACTTGAAAGGGCTTGAAACTTTTAGGTTAGGAGAAAAAGTTTCATATTGAAACGATACTAGTACTAGCGTTTAAAAACTCCTACTAGCTACAAGTTTTTAATAAGAAAATGACACAAATACTCATTTTATCATAAAAAAATAAAAAAAACATGCATACAACCTTTTAGTTATGTCCATTTTGCTCATTTTATGCATGTTATTGTCAAACACCAAAATATATTTAAAAAACTACAACTACCAGCTTCCAGTCACCAGTTAGTTTTTCCAAACATACCCTTTGAGTGAACTATATTTATTTCTACTCAACCTGAGTCTGTCTCGCATAAAAATTAATGTATCTTCGGGTTTTAACTTGTTGATGGAAACATTTTAAAAAGTTACTCCAACACCACTTACAAACCATTCAAACGTTTGCATGAAGTAAACCACTAATGACTAACACACTACTATAACCCACCGACTAACAATTGCATGAAATAACAAAAATAACAAAACAATTGCATGAAGTAACCCACTCTTACCTCCTTTGACGACTACTGATGATGCATCCCATGACATACATGACTAGTTGACTACGTGTGCTTGGGTGGAAAGCATGCACAAAGCAATTAAGTAATTAACTAGAATATTAAAGAATTTTACATCTTTACGATGACAAGTGACACTAGGTAAGTAAATATTTATATGCATGTTCGCTATTATATTATTTGTTGGTATTGTGTAGCATTTTCTTATATATTATGCATCAAGAATATATCTACTAGCGTTGGGCATAGCATTAATTTTTAACCCCTCCTTATTTTCAAAGATTGTGAACAATTTTATCATTATTTAAGGTTTTTCGCGATTTTCTCATATATTTGCATGTTTGTTTTTGTCAAATGCTTGTATGATGTTATTTATGCTGAACAATTGTAAGTTTGTAATCTTATTTGTGACAACCTCGTATATACTTAACTTAAAAGTATGGGGAGCGTTAATATTTGTTTAGGGTTTTTATAAAATACATTGACAAATGACAATAAGATATCATGTAGTTGTTGCGGGGAAAATTCGATACAAATTATTCACTAAACATGTAGGCATGGAAGTACCAAGTGTTCAGCAATACATGTTACGGTCATTGGATTTATGTTTAAAATGCATCGAAAGAAGATTATCTACTAGCTACCCAACATACGCTCAATGGCATTCGTGACACGTTATTCTTTTAAGTGATAATGTATTATTAAAGAGATTTTAATTGTCACATTATCCTAACTGAAAATGGGTATGAATAGAGACACATTTAACGATAGGTTTTCTGATGGAATAGTTTGTGCAAAAGTAGGCAATGATTGAGAAGTTTTTCCAAACTACCTAAATGAGTTACCTGACCTTGATGATGTGAGTTTATTAATTTACTACTATTACTAGATAACAATTTCAAGATTTGGGAAGTTAAGCTCAGCTCGTAGTTGATTAGCCTGTTTGTACCAAAGTTAAATGATGAGTAGATGACTTGGACCAATGGAACATACTTCCACAAGGTAGGTTTGGTCGGTATTCATTGCCTGGATTTATTTATTCCTTTAAGATCTAGAAAATTGACTTGGGTGATGGGTTAATGCATGACCGATCAGTCTTACTAATACTAATCAATAATAAATAAATTTAAACAAATATGCAAACGAACGTAAATGGAAGAGTGGGACATGTGTATATGTTTGTTCGTTTTGTTAAATGTCTACAAATTTGTGTTCATGTTCGATTGTTTATTAAATAAACAAACTTTCGGTTAAACATTCACCAACTATTTACTCCATGTTCATTTAGTTTACAAACCTAACCGGAACATGCAGTTTACGTCACATGTATCCTATTCATGACATCACCCGCATCGTTTAAGTTGTTTTTTTTTTCATTAATTTCATTCGACTTTTGAATATATGATCCAAAAAACAAAATAAGTCTCCTTTATAACACACCTAAAATTGGGCCATCTTAATTCTCAAGTCTCAACCCACTCGTTTTTTTCTGTGAATTTTTGCGTGCTTTGATTTGGATAGTATTTATGTATGAGGGAATAAAATCCATTTAAACTTAAGTTCAAAATAAATTAATTCAAATGTTTACTTTTTTTAAAGTCACTTGATCCATTTGAAACTAATTTATTGCCAAGGTTTGAACATGAAACATTTTTTCTAAGAAACATGCTTTTAACAAAAGTTAAAAATAATAAATTAGTGGTATATATATTTTTTAACAAGGCTAGATAAAAAAAATAAGTAATGATTAGTTAGGGTCAAGTTATTCTACACAGTATAACAAAAATAAAAAGGGTGAGAAGGATACAAAAACACAATAGATCATCAAATATAACACAATGAGCCACAAAATATAACACAATGTAAAAAAATATAACACAATGCTGAATAAAAAAACACACAATGAATCGCAAAATTGACACAATGATGTAAATCAGAAAAAGACACAATGCTACGTAAAAAACACAATGATATAACATAAATACTTAAACTACAAGGTAAAAATCCAAAAAAGGGAAAACCTAAAAAGTAAGATCGTAGGGTTCGATGAGACGGTTCCAATGCAGCTTAAATGAGTTCAATCGGAGTCCGTTTGATACCCTTCCTACGACTTCCTTTTTTTCTTTCACTGTGTATTTGATCCTAACCCTGATTAGTTATAAATTATAAAAAAGCCATTCTAATGCAAAAAAAGATTTTAAAAATCTATATATATATATAAAACAAAGCCCTTTTGCTGACGTGGCGTCCATTGGTTCATTCAATCCCCCCTTGAAATCGCCACGTGGCATAATAATTGAAAGGCTTTAGTGTTTTTTAATTATTTCATTTTTTTATTATTAAATTAAAAAAGATAAAACGGTTTACCAAGTTTCATTATTTAAGTTTGAAGATACTTATTTCTAAATTTTAAAAAACAAATATATCTTCCAATTTAGATAAACATATATCTACTAAAAATTTAAATTATTCTCCTAATATTATAAATACACCTATAATATCAATTTTCTAAATCATCAATTGATAAAATTTTCTTCATCCACATCCACGACAGCAAGAGGTACTATGCAATTTGTCTTTCTTTACTTTTATTAATGATTATGTAGTAACTTTTATTTTAATGAAAATGATATAGAATGTTTATTGAATATGCTTAGGCCTACAAAGTGTTGTTATGTACTACCCTTTTCTATTGATGAGAATAATATTTAATGTATATTCAATATGCTATTACCTACAAAATGTAATGGTTTAAAAAAAAGCTGTGTATTGTTATATATATGTTATATTCATCTTTGAAGTACTTTATATTCTCTAAAGTTTTAGAAGGGGAAAAGTCTTTTCTGTTTTTAAGATACGGTTTGAAAACAAGTTTTGAATGTGTAATCTTTGAAACTTTTTATGGTTCATAAAGTAGTAGAAGACAGAAAGAGTTTTTTTTTTTTTTTTTTTTTTTTTTTTTTTTATAATATAAGGTTTTGTAATTATATTCTAACAACGGAAACAGTTATATCCTAAATCAAATATCATGATGATTGACTAAATCAGTATGTAAGTTGATCAACTATTTAACAATTTATGTGATTTTACTTTTAAGTCATAGCTTGATTTTAGTTAGAATCCATTTTTTTATTAAACTATACATATTTGATTGTAATGGTTTAATTGTATGATAATAACTGATGCAGACTAAGAATGGGGAGGAGGAGTTCAACACTGGGTCTCTCTCTTTCATGATGATGAGTGTCAAAAATAATACTCAGGTATTTATATTCCTAAAAAAATCACCTAAATACCTTATTATTAATCTCTTTTACCTAACCTAACATAATTTTCCTCTCGTCTTTTCTGCTCCACCATTCGAAAGAAACCCTATCTATCTTCGATCTTTGTTTTTCTTCTTTATCTTCCTCTGATTTGATCCTTTAACCTATGAAGTGTCTTACATCTTTCTTCTTCTTCTTTATCATCATCTGACTTGCTCGCGACATCGCTACCGGCGACAACTTTTGGACAGAGGACTTCGATGTACAGAGGTGTTACTAGGTATCATTGTTTTTTTATGAGCATCATCATTTAAAACTATAATATTTATTAAGTTATGAAGATGAAATTGTTTTATAAAAAAACATTGGTAGGAAATACGTGGACTGGAAGATACGAAGCGCATCTTTGGGATAATAGCTGTAGGAGGGATGGTCAGGCAAGGAAGGGTCGTCAAGGTACGTTTCTTCTTAATTATCTTTTCTAAAGTTTAGTTAAAATTTATTAAAAAGAAGTTTAAAAAATATAAAACGTTTAGTAGATGATGTGTGAGAAACGTGCTCTTCTCCTATTCCTACAGGAAAAAGATCAAAGGTATTGTTGAATTTTTCAATTAGGGTTTCGAATTTGTCAACAATTAAAATTAGGTTTTTTTTAGTTGAATTTGTTGAATGTATTATGAAACCGCGTAGCAGCATGTTAATGTTCTTTAGTGTTGAGAGTTTGGGTGACATGTTTCATGATGCCTGCAATATTTGTGTTGGAATCTTGTGTGTATATAGATATAGATTAATATGTCACAGTAAGCCTTTGTTTATGATACCAGATAAGATAACTATATTAAGCTTTTTCTTATATAAATTGTAGAGGGCGAAAATGGTGCTTACGAACCAAAGACCCGAGTCAATAGACATGAGGTGATTGAAATAAAGAAAAGATACTAAGCTTTTGAATAGACGGCTACCGCGATGGACAGGTTAGTGAACTACACTGTCATTCTTAAGAAGTATGACCTATGATACAGTTTGATTACATAATTCTTCAACTCACGAATTATATTTTGTTACATCTTTAAAAGGGATATGTTAGTCAAGTTTGATATGATTTTCCTTTAATTGATGATATGTGATTATGTGTTTAGACTTGAGGTAAGCTTATTTAACTTTTTATGGTTCCTATTTATATGTTATTGATGATGAATTGAAGTGTTTGTTAATGTGAAGATGGTATTGTATTCAGTTTCAGTATACACGTAAGCATTTAGTAAGGCTGCTACCGATTATTGTGGATGGAAATTGTTTCAAGTTTAATGCACCAGCAGGTAAGCTTATTTAACTTTTTATGGTTCCTGTTTTTTTGTTATTGATGATGAATTGAAGTGTTTGTTAATGTGAAGATGATATTGTATTCAGTTTCAGTATGTAATTAAGTTCATTTGATTTGATTTGAAATCTGCAGAGTAATAAACTTAGAAAAGAGAGCAATTTTGAGCATGTTGTGTTTGTTTGAAATTTGTAAAAGGTAGTTTAGTGATTGTTTAGTTGATTAGGTTATAGGTGAGGGAATATGGGAGTGATTAGAATGCTATAAACATGCAATTATTGAATGTGGGAGATTAGAGAGATATGAATTATGTGATAAGTTTTTTAACTGTTGCAACTTACTTAATTAAGTGATTGTTTAGTCGATTAGGCTTTAGATTTTTCAACCCCGGGACCTTCCCGGGGTAATCAGCTAGTATATAAAATAAAACAATATGTTTAAAATGAAGTGCTTTTATTTTGAAAGGAAATAAGAGTATTGAATTGAAAATATGTATTATTTTTGTGTTGGCACGTGCTTTTGTATGTTTCCATATTTAGACTTTGTGTTTTGTGTCATTCTATTGGTATATGAATAATGGACATAGTGGTTCACATCGGTGGACATAGACATTTTATTGGTATATGAATAGTGGACATAGTGGTTCACGTGGGTGGACACAGACTCGTGTACGTGATGGTTCATTGGTTTGTGCGGCTCAAGATCGGCTGAACGTGTGGTTCTCACTTCCCTCTTCCCCTTCTTCATCCTTGTCCACATTCCCGCCTCATCATTTTCGTTTTCCTTTCCCTCAAATGAGAGAAATGTTTCCCCTTTCCCTTTTTTTTATTATTTTATTTAATCTAATAAATTTATATTCTTAATTTTTTGTATTCCTTTATTTTAGAAAATAAAAATCGATAAGAAAAAGTAAACAAACTACATAAAATTAAAGAAAAGTTCAAATTTTAAAAAAATCAAACTAAAAGCATAAAAGGTAAACAAACTACATAAAAAGTAAACAAGTCATCGGCAATTCAATAGAACAATCGGTGACTCATTCAAAAGCGACGTCTAAATTGTTCGTCAGTGTATACACAGTTTTCAGCAAAGTACTCACTCACCAAACGATCATGTGTGCCTTAAATTAAAATTCAAAAATTAAATTTTTAAAATTTACGAGAAATAAATTTTAGGGTAAATTGCTAAAATCGTCTCTGTGGTTTGTTGAAAGCTGCCACTTACGTACAAACTTGAGATTTTTTTGTCATAATCGTACCCTGGATTTAAATTGTTTGTCTAAATCGTCCCTTGACTTAACTGGATGGAGTTAGTGCCAGGGACGACTTAGACAAACAATTAAAACTAGGGTACGATTATGACAAAAAATCTCAAGTTTTTACGTAAGTGGCAACTTTCAACAAACCACAGGGACGATTTTAGCAGTTTACCCTAAATTTTAATAACATCAAGTGGAAAGAGTATAAATTTTATAAAATATAGATGGTGGAAAGGATTGAAAGAATGGTGTGGTTTAAGTTTTAAGGTGAAATATATATATAGGGTGGGGTTCCTGTACAAAAACTATATTTCGTGAGAAGTGTGAGAAGGATTAAAAATTGATATTTAGGCATCATTTTTTGAACTTATTCATGATGTTTTGGATTGATTTGCCTAGAAAAATACCAAATATAACAATTAAAAACCAAAAACAATGTATTTTAGGCTTAAAATTTAAAACACCATGCTAAGAACATTAAACAGTGTGTTTAGTGTTAAGTAGTGTGTTTTAGTTGTTTTTTAAATTTAATAACTATAATACATTGCATTGTGTTTTAGATTGTTGTGTTTGGTGTTTTTCAAGTTAAAACAACCTAAAACATCATTCCTAAATCCAAAACATGATGCCTACATGTCAATTCTTAATTCTTCTCACACTTCTCACGAAATATATCCTTTGTACAAGAACCTAAAGCTATATACATATATTGAAAATACTGATTTTTTAATCCCAACGTTCAAATATAAACGGTCAAATATTTTTTAAATGTGTGAAAAGTTATTGCAGATAAGGATACCTGGTAGATAAAGGACCTGATTTTTATATGTAAGCATGACATAAATAACCTTTTGATATAGCAGTGATCATTGAGTTTGAATGTGAACATACTGAGGATGTAGATTTGTTTGGAAATAAAGATGGCGACAACTGTAGTATATAAACCCTAGTGATTCTCTTAGTTTACTGCTCCTTGCGAGATAGTAGGATTATTGATTCAGACTGAGAGGACAAGAGCCATCAGGGCGAGGGGTCCCGACGGGGACGAGGTGAGGTGAGGAGGCACCTCACTGTCCCCTACAACCCTCGGTCTAACCATTCAAATGACAATGATCGACATCCAAAAACTTGCCTAAATATTCAACTTCCATTTTAAATACAACTATGGCTTTTCTTGAATTGGTGACTCTGTGTATTTGGGCTCTGCAATGGACAACCGTTTATCAGTGTTAACCCATTGCTAGTTTAGATGGTATTTAGTTTGTCGTTAGAAAAATAAAAAATAAATTATGTAATAATTATGAATGAGATCAAGTTAATTTGAAAGGACTATTTATAACTTACACATTTTTTTAACTTAGTCTATATTTTAAACTTTGAGAATCATGTAACCTCTCGAATCACACAAACGGTTTGTAGTAGCAATTACATTTAATCAAGTTATTTGAGCCAAGTAAAATGGTATGTATACCTAAAAAAGACATGTAATAAGTATCGAATTTGAATGTATACCTAAAAACATGTACAAGAACCTATTTGTATAGTTTTCCATGTGATAAGATTTTTTTTTTAAAACTGTAGACAAAATTCATGTCACTTTACCTAATTCTTTCACTAAGATGTTACTTTTATCTTAACATTATTTTGTAACATTCAACTATTATTTACATCTCTTCTACATTCAAGAGGATGTTTGTTTCAGCTTTTAATAAGCTCTTAATGGTACAGATGTTTAAATCATTCAGACGGTGTTCATTCAGGTTGTTTGTTTTGCAAGCAGATATTTGAATCAGTCAAACATTTGCCTTTGAAAATGTAAGCATCATACTAAGTCTGAATGGTTTCATTGGCAGACCCACCCCAAGTGGAATGGGGCGGGCGCCTACCTAGAATTTTTTTTAGTATTATATATACGCGTTAATCTTGTCCGCACCCCATCAATATTTTCAATCGCACCCCTTGGAGTATTGAAACCGACCCTCAAGAAATATATATATATATATATATATATATATATATATATAATTTTGTGTTTAGAGATAGCCCATTTTAATAGTTATTTTAACGGCCAATTGGAATCACTCACGGATCACTGGAGTATCATTTTAATAATTAGTAGCCAACTTTTGTGTTTAGAATTTATAGAGTTAACCCAATTCTAATAGGTAGCAGGCAAGTAGCCTAATTTTAAGAGTAAGCCCATAATTTTTAATAGGTTTTAATTATGATTAAAAGAAAAAAACCAACATATCGCCTAAAAATTACTGAAACGGAGTAGTCTGAGTAGTCCACCAGTCATTTCCTCTCCCAACTGAAAACTCTCAATTGAATGGTATATCAAGTCTTGTACAATTGATGGTTGAAACAAAGAAACACCTTAACTTTATATTGGCGTATTGTTTATTGAAGCTATCTCTCACATTACCCGTTGCAACCCCGGCTGTTGAAAGAAGCTTTTCGACAAAGAAGTTTGTGAAGAACAATTTGCACAATGGATTGGTGATGAAAATTTAAACAATAGTTGTGTTGAAAGGACTTGCATAGAAACGTGGAGATAGAAGATGTTATAGACAGATTACAAAAAAATGAAGACTCAAAGAGAATAGCTTTAGACTATACGGAGTGGAGGGGGAAAGAGGGGCGTTTCAAGCTTCGCCACTGCATTTCACCCGCCTAAAGCATTGTGAAATTGAAGGATATGTGAATAAAAGGGAAACATGTGATCAGGATAAAAATGTTTTGCAGATTACCTAAGCATCTTTTTTGAAATTTTAACCAAAATTTTCAGAAGCTATACGGCTCGTATAGTATTATACAACTCGTATAAAGAGGAGTCAAAAAAACATTCTCATTCATTTATATAGCTCGTATTAATCTATATGAGTCATATAGATGAATGGTGTGACACCCGACACGTTGAGGTTAACATTTTACAAACATATAAGTCTACCTTAGCGAAAAACATTTATCAAACGTACTTAACAGGGTCAATTGAGTCGGTTTACATCACGTATTGTCTAGGGTTCAATGATTCGGAGGATCATTGGGGTCATCATAAGCACACACGAGTCTTGAGTCCCGTTGTTGGTGAATTACACGAATTGAATTAAGTAATAGACATGAATTTATCCATACATGATGTGAAATGTGCAAATACGTGTTTAGATGATGGTCATATGATTATACATGCTTAACATATGGTAGGATTGCTTGTTAATGTGTTAGAATGTGTTAACATGTGTTAAAACGCGTTAAAACAACAAAATCATAGAAAACTGGAAACCAGCATATTGGTTTGACCACATGGGGGTTCAAACTTCAAACCAACATCTGGGTCATTCATTCGATCTCCTTTTCAATTACGTTCGACCCTGCAGAGGTCGAATGAACCAGGAGTATAAATACCATACTTTGCAACTTTTCATCATTTCACAAACCCTAAACGTCTCTAAGTGCTCTCTCTCAACCCCAAACCTCTAGAAAGGAGTTTTTGATCTTGTTTTTCAAATCCTAACATAAACATATCCTCTATATCAGAAACAAGAGAAGATTCAAGGTGTGTTCTTGATCTAAAACCATTTTCATCCATTTTAATTCGTTTTTATCAAACCCTAAGTGTCCAGATCTGATTCAAACATGTTTTCATGGATAAAAACCTTTCTAACATCTTTCTAAACAAAACCTTTTCATTAACAATGAGTTTTTATGCAAAATACATGTGTTAATGGTGTTATATGATGTGTTATGAACTTGTATGAGATTGTTTGATGAATTCTTGGTGTATAGATGTTATAACAATGATCTAGGGCTGTTATTGATGATGATTTATGATTGATATGGGTTACAATTGGTTATTGATGATGTTTTGCTCGTTTTGGGGATTTTGTGTTAGATCTAGGGCTTGTTCATGATGTTATTGTTAATGAAATGATTAGGGGTTTTCTTACACATGATAATCTGAGCATGTTGAGCTAATTGATAGATGATTTTGATAAGTTTCCATATCGGGTAAAGATTGCATGCGTATGATGTGACATTTCCATAATTTGTTATTTTGGGTAACTTGTAAAACGAACTGATTTCAAGGTAAAATTGGTAAGATTTTGTGGGGATAGATTAATAATAGTGGACTTCTGTGATTTGTGGTGTTTCGTGACGTTTTCAGACTGTTTAGATGCGTTTTGGTGCGTTTTATGAGTTTTTGCAGCTGTTGGGTCGAACCAGAAGTTGGTTCGACCCCTCGGGAGGTCGAATGAACATCAAATGGGTCGAATGAACATGCATAGGGTCGAATGAACTTGATTAAAGGTCGAATGAACACTATTTAGGTCGAATTAACATGTGTTAGAGTCGAATTAGCATGTGTTAGGGTCGAATAAACATGTGTTAGGTCGAATGAACTTGTGTATAGGTCGAATGGACATTACAGGAGTCGAACCAAGGAACAATGGGTCGAACCAAAACCTATATGGGTCGAACCAACATGGAATTTTACCGATTCGACCTTACGACTTCGTATATGCGATTTTTGATGCAATCTAAGTGTTTTATGCTTGAACCTTATGTGTAAACCATATATGCTTGATTAGTTTGTGTAATGGGTCACCAACGGGATGTCGGGTGTGTCCGGTTAACGTTCAAACACACTTTTTAACACGCGTAGTCAAGATCTGGACAATCGAAGACTAGTTAACCCTGGGGTTAGTAGTCAAAACACTTTATGCAAACTTATTGATAGGTCGCCACTAGCTGGGGCTATCAAACACGTGTCGGATTACTCTTTTAATTGAAGACGCAACCTAAGGTGAGTTCACGGCCCCACTTTTTACTGGTTTTGCTTTCGGGGGGAGAAAACATGTTGGTTACTTGTATTCATTAAATGTGTGTCAACTTATATTTTCGTATTCATAAAAGGTGTGTCATCTTACGTATTCGTACTCATAAAAGGTGTGTCATCTTACATATTCGTATTCATAAAAGGTGTGTCATCTTACGTATTCGTATTCATAAAAACATGTGTCATATCACATTTTGGTATTCATAAAACCTATGTTATGCTAAGTATTCGTATTTGCAAAACTTATGAGGTAGTCGTTGGTTACTATATGGTATCACGTACTCGTATTCTTGAACTTATTACATATTGGGGTAGTCTTTTGGTTACTATACGATTTGTTAAAGTCCCGGGGAAAACCATGAATGTGCGGTGGTAGCACAACGGGGGAATATGGATAGATCTATTTGGGCGTGACCGGCCCTATTCGTCGACCGGAGGTCGGACGGGTGCATGTTGTCTCTTCAGGTATTCTTGTATTCGTGTATTCGGGCAGGTGTATTCATGTATTCTTGTATTCATGTATTCGTGTTCAGTAATGGTTTTCAAATCGTAGTAGTAGCAGGTATTCGTCTGGCTGGTAACATATGGCCTGGTATGGTCAGGAGTATTCTTTGCATGGTTTTGGTTAGGAGTATTCTTGGAACAGTTGGAGTCGTTTTCATAAAAACCTGTGAACTCACCGGCATTATGTGCTGACGTTTTTAGCATGTTTTTCTCAGGTCGCTAAGGTAGCAGCAGTCGATAGGCGCACGTGGTCTCACGACGTCTAGGATTCACTTGCATGGTTTTTGAACATTAGACTTATAACTTTGACTTTTTGGGTTGTAATAATGTTTAATGCTTCCGCTGTTGTGGTTACATTTTGAAAACAAAATGAATGGTTTACGTTGTTTTCATATCATATAGTTGTCGTTTATTGTGATCGTTGACTTGGATCCTGGTGTGTCACGCGCCTCGCGGTAAAACCCCACACGTGGAATTTGAGGGTGTGACAAATGGTGTCAAAATAGTTGTATAGGGTGCCTGTGACATCCGGTAACCAAGCATACAATTTTACACTGGCTTCACTGTTTACTTGCTGAATTTCGGGACGAAATTCTTTTCAACTTGGGGATGATGTGACACCCTGCATTTTCAGGATATTACTTTTACTGAACTCTAGTTAACTTTCATGTACATTCGTGACTAAACACTTAACTAGGGTTAGTTAAGAAGGTCTTTCGATATGTTATGGGATAATAACATATGTTAGATAATATTAACGTACGTTATAACTAGAAAGGTTTTGTCTTGACACACACACGAGTCCTGTATCCCGAACGTTGGTGATTTGTCAAGCATACATAATTATATGATCAATTGGGTGATGATGAACGTGAATTAACATGCGTATGTGAATTACATGTTTATGTGGATTACTGTTTTAATAGATAGTCAGTACGTAAACTCTACGAATTATGTGCATTATGTAATTAACATGTCATGAGATGATAAAAACAATAGTTTTTACATAAGTTAGTATGAATAATATTATCGAGACTGTTCTCAGGATTAAAACCGTATTAACGGGCCCGTTTATCAAGAAAAGGCCCATAAACCCATAACTTTGGCCCATGATCTTAACCCTAGTGTATTATGTTTATAAAAAAAAAAAAACACAAACCCTAATGCCTCCTTGCACCGTGAACAAGGAGAGCACCCACACCCACCTTCACTTTCAATCCTTCATCCATTTTCATCACTAATTCAAGTTATTTCGGGTACTATCTTGTGATTCTAGGGACTTTAGCAATTCAAGGTATGTGATTTTAGGCTGGAAAAATTGTAAAAACTTTAGGAAATATGCATGCTAGAATCGCAAATCAATGTATGTTGAAGGTTTATGATGTTTGTAGTAATTGTTGATGAATATTGTTGATAGAAATCATATCTAGGGTATATGGTATGAAAAAAACAACCTGAGATTAAACATGATAATATGAATGTTATTGTGTTAATATGAGATTATTGCATGATTATAGGGTATTGAGAATGATTAGGGTTTATAAGAGCCATGTTGATAAAATTCTGATTTTCTGACAGATTCGTTATGATGTTTTGTAGGGTCTGTATTGTGATGTTAAGTTGATTGTTTTGATCGATTCTTTGCATGAATGGATTGTACATGGTCTTAGCTTTTTAGAATGGGCAAAATCATCTGATTTGGATGTCGTTTGAGTCGTTTTTGGAATTTTAATTGATTAGGGGTCATATCAGATTTTCGGAATTGAAAATTTGGTCAACTTTAAATGGTCATAACTGGAGATTTACAAAGAATTAAGTTATAGAATTTTTACAGTAGGTCAACATTGAAAAAACTCGGCTTTTCCAAGTGGATTCATCCCGTTTGGATCGATACACAATTTTTTGGAATTTTTCTACTAAACTGACCTGTTGTGGAAATTTTCTGGACATAGCAGTGTTGTACGAATTTTTATAATTTTTGTGTTTGGTTTTAAGACAAAATAAAAATAGGGATTTGCAACTGCATCCCCATTAATACTCAGTAAAAATTTGGGATTTTAATTCATTCGTTAAGTGGGTTAAATGACTCGTTTTTCACAGCGCACAATCTGTCCTAAAAACGCAGATTGTGTACGCGGTATTTATGTGACTATTTGAAGTTGTATGTGGTATGTAATTGACATGTACTTGTGTGGAAACTTGCATGAGATGTATTTGATGTGTTAAACTTATAATAATCAATATGATCACCAACGGGATACGTAGGACTTACTTGTGCATGTAGAGTCACTAGGTGTCACTACACGATTTGAACTTTAGAATTTTGGACAAACGAGTTACATGATGTGTTGGTTATGCACGTATACTCACCTAGTGACACTTGTAATAGGGAGTCGGTAGCTCGTTACTGTTTGAGGGATTTGGATCATTCACGTGCAACCTAAGGTGAGTTTCACTACTCTTTTCTCAAAAGCATGCGTCTCGGGTTGAGACAACGTAATTAACTTTTTCTAGTCCGGGTTGGGACTACTACTTTCTAGTCCGGTTTGGGACTACTTACACATTCCGGGTTGGGATGCTATGGATCCTTGTGTGGGTCGGTTTTTGCTAGTTCGCAAACTGTGTCCTTGATGAACTAAACCAACTCTATCATCTGTAAGTCCTTCACATACCGAATGAGTTGCCGGGTTATGGCAAGCGGGTTATTAGTTGATAGCGCTATTAGGTCTGACAAACCTCACACCGGCTCGGGGAGTGCGGGAGTGAACTATAACTTAACAGATTTTATCATTGTTGATAGGCAATGATGTAAGGCATGCGGCTCACATTTGTGGCTACACGTACATCAGCAGTTCGGTATATCGGTGTTAGTTATCATGAATGGGTTAGCTACCCTTGACATGCGATGAACTAGTGTTTACACGGTTCTTGGAACCAACTCAATTACTTGTTTACATGGTTTCGGAAACCAGCGCAGTTACATACTCATTTACTTTACTTAGTGAACTCACCAGCATTGTTTGTTGACCCACGATTTACATGCTTTTGCAGGTAGTTAGCTTCCGGTGCCAGGATTAGAAAGCACTGCACACTTCACTACATTTGGGGTCTTGGGCATACACCTAAATTACATATTATGCTTTTACATTTTCTTTCATATGGTTTTAATCTGGGCGCGTTGTTTTGCGCATGGTTTCTAAAAGGTTTAAATTTGTTTTACGCTTCCGCAGCTTAACTAAACTTGATTTTTGAAAACGAACTAAATGGTTTGGGCATTTAGAGTTCGTTCATATGACTTATGGCTATGGAATCCTGGTATGTCATGCGTCTCGCGGTATAAACCCCGCAGTGGAAATTTGAGGGTGTGACAGTGCCCCAATGGCCCCTCCCCTTTTAATCCTTCTAAGGTTTATTTATTTATTTATTTTGGATAGTTTGCAAGCAATGTTTTCATAACTGAATCGAACAACGAATGGGTCATTTTACTGGTCCACTAGTCGGAATAGAGAAAATCAAGGGTCAAGGGTTGAGATGCAAGGGGCGTCACGCAACAAAGTTAGGGGTAGAATTCGAATACCTTACCATTCTTATTCAACATTATTTTCTCAAAATAATTACACATAGTATCGAGCACTTTATTTCTTTAATTTGATACCTGATTACCTGATCTTAGATTATTCTCAAGTAAAACTATGTATTTAAAGCATTAGTCATTTAGTCCAAATGTACAAAACAATCCTTTGTCACCTCATCTGATTTGAACAAACAAAATCCAAAAACCAAGTATAACTTTTTTCTCACATGCATTAACTCACTAACCTGAATGCAGGCCATAAGCAGGGCCACACTCGAAAATCCTAAAAAAGTTATGGGTTTGGGTCAGTAGAAAAAACGGGCCTCTTATGGGCTAATTTTAAATTGGGTTTAACTTTTATTTGATATAATTTTAAAGTATTAGGCCAAGTTTAAATTAGTTCCACCTTTATCAAACTATGCCTCATACCATGCCGAACGTTTGGCTCGTGCTCGACCTTCAACACACGTTCCTCATCTAGCACGTGAATCAATTTTAGTTCATAAACCAACAGTTGGTCATCCATCGAAAGTGTGTCTAGAATCTAGATCCTTGGATTCTCCAATCGGACATATGTCAACAAAATTCAAAGTGTTGTGACATTACTTGAAGGAACTCAAGCTAGTATATATATTTCAATTGGACTCTCTAACACTGTAAGCTTTTATTCATGATAAAGATGGCTATAAATAGCCTACAAGATTCAACATAAACAAATAGCCTAAGAATCGTTCATTCAAATGACTCAGTAAAAGGCTCCTAAAAACTTGGAAATATGAGGCCATTATTATGAGTCTGTTTTTTTTTTCTAATATGTAGGTTTTATTATTCAAAAGGGGTAGAGACGCAGCTTGTTGCCCATTTACCAGCCATCCACTTGTAGTTTGTTATGGTTTTTATTAATGAAAGTCAAAAATTAAAAATAAAATAAAATATAGGATCAGAATTGGTGCGATCGTTGAGTTTTGAAAGCTAAAAAGGTATAACAGTTTTTACAATACGCTACGATCAATTCATCATCCACATGTATGATCAATGGGATTTTTGCCGCTTGTCAAATCAAATTGCAACATAAAATGTTGAATGTTGATTAATTTGAGAGTCTTGTATATTGTTGATGTGTTATCGAATTGCAAACTAATATGATTTTATATGATTGATTTGAACTTGCATTACAACAAAAACTTAATTTGTTACCCAATTAAGATGTTCTTGTTTTCAGAATTCTTTTTTTTTTTGATAGAATAATAGGCCTCAATTCTTGTTTGATACATGTTTCTCACAAATATTGTTCAACTCATTATAATTCCATTACAAGTGTCATACCTTCACCATGTATGACAATAAAATACTACATGATAGGAAGAAAAGAAGAAATAAATAGTTTTGATGTATAAAATGATAGGATGAACAATAACAACCCAATCTTTTATGTATGTATGTTTGCTTTACGGTCAGAGGATATGAACTTTACGACTGCGGGATGCGTAGCCTGTGAGCAACATTCTGCTAGAAAAGCCAAAGAAGATGCAAGTAAAGAGACTATAAAGTCAGAAACTAAATCTGGTGAATACAAGAGTAAGCCACCCGCCGATGCCCATGGTGAGATTGGCATGAGTTCTGAACCAACAAGTGTTGATGTTGCCGCAAAAAAGGAGCAAGGAAGAGCGCAACAAGAAAGTGATGTTCGACAAGGTTGAGAAAACTGCTGAAGTCATGGAAGGGCTGAAGATAACATTTTGATGTGCTTTCTTTCTTTAAGAGTAATAAGCCATTTGACATGAACATGCATGTTTGTTTGGTAACTAAAGTAGATGAAAAGGTTGTATAGTCTGTTCATTGACTATTGTCTTGACAAGGATTTGAATTACCAAATATCATATATTAGTTAAAGAATTTTAGCCTATAGAATCAACTATTGCATATGACGTAGTTCTTGCATATAATCGAATGTTGTTGTACAAAATACTTTAGTTAATTATTTACTTAATTTAGTAAGATCACATATGACATAAAACTATTCTTAATCCATACCATGCATGATATACTATATGTTTTTATTTAATTGTCTGTTCACTATTAAAATACAAAGTTTAATAACACATATACTTGGACACTTAACAAAAGTTAAATTGTTGGGTTAACTTACTATAAAAAAAATATAAAGTTTGATTGATAACACATATCCGGTCAGCCTGCCGGTCACCGATCCGATTGTCCGGCTATATATTCAACATGTCCAACACCCTAAACCGGACTGCCAAGGACTCGGTTTTCAGTCTGGTCCAAGTAGAGGTGAGCATAAAAATACTGATAACCAAAAAAACCCGAAACCAAACCGAAAAACGAACCAAAAAGAACTGAAATCGAATTAACAGATCGGTTAGGGTTAAGCTGCGCCGCCACCCCTTTCTGGATAGCAAACCCTAGCCTACTAAAAACGAACCTCTGCCCCCTAGAGTCGAGACACTGCTATGAATAACCTGTTGGACTCTGGACAGGAAACGGATGGCTTCCGGTGCCAAAGAGCCGAAGGTATCAAAAGCCAGGGGTACGAAAGCATGTTGGTTCTCCTCACAAGCTTTAACATGCTTCTCAACTTTCTTCGCTTCTGCTTTCCGCATCGCTTGCCCTACTACAAAACCATTATCCCTCAAACCAACCAGGGGAGATACACCTGTTAGGTTGACACAAACGTGTTTCCCCCCGGCCCACCCAAAGACAAGCAGGTATGCTGAACGTAGGGTGGATCTCCCTTCTGCGGGGTCTGAGGGAAAATTCACTGGAGCCTCCTTGGCTGAGATCCCACCCTTCTATATATTTGAAACATATATTATGTATTTCCTAGGTATTTGATGTATCTTTCATGTGTTTTCACGTATTTGTATTGTTGAAAAAGGTTCAAAACACTTGACTAAATATATTAATTTTATAATTTTACACAAGTTTTATTTTTGGTATTAACCGAACGTAAACGAAACTGAACTGATAACCGACATACTAACTGAATTAACTCTATATTATTTAAATCTATTTTTAATAAAAAAAATACATAGAAAGATTATCCTTTCAAGTATTCACTATCGCTAGCCAAAAAAAAAATTTCAAATTGATCCAACATACGTCATAAATCACTCAAAGGGTTTGATTTGTTTATGATATTTTCCAATAATTCGATCCAAATTCATCCAACAGATTCCATCTTGTTGTGGGTTTTTATCCAAATTCTTTCTTGAACAGAGTCTCGATTGGGTTGCCATTAATTTATAAAAAGATTCCAACTTTGACTTCTTTGTTAATTTGGGGCAAAACCCAATTAAAGGAGTGAGGTTTTGACTTATAGATTGAGTTCAGATACTGAATTTTTGAAAGCCATGGAAGCTTATAAGAGATGGGTTCGTAGGAACAAGGAGTATGTTCATTCTTTAGAGTCTCTTGCTAATGTAAGTCTACTTATTTTTTTAAAAAATCTTTCATTAGTTTGTTAAAAAGTTATGTGTGGATATGGAATTAAGGAGTGTTTGGACTTGTAATTTAACTGATTATTGTTAATTGTGTTTAAAGTTCAGTTCTTGATTGATAGACCTGGTTATAGTTATGATTTTGACTTTTTATATACTTTGGAAACCTTCATCCAAATGCCCAAGTATTGTTTTTTTTAGGGATTTTTTATAGTTATTTGTTGCTACATTATTCTATGCCTAGTTTGTAACCGAAGCGGTTGTTTTACAAAGTTGAAATATGCATAATGGAAGTGTGTGTTTATGTGGTTTGAGTAAGAAACTATATGTTAATAAGTGGTAGCATTCTTTAGTATAGATTGATGATTATTTAGTTGATGTTATTTGAATGTCAATGATTGATGTTGTTAGTTACTTAAGTTGTTGTCGTGTATTTGGGTATATATCTTTTGAAAATAAAACGTTGTTTGTGAATTCTAAACTTCTTTTATGGAAGAGCACAAAGGATGGATGTTTGGTCTCGAGTAAAATAAGGCAAAATGCATAGTGCAACCTTATAATCATGAATGCTAACGTCTCGACAATTTAAAAAAAAACACATATTTTTTTTTTATAAAGCAAAGCATTTAAATATTAATTTTGAACAGCATATATGGTTGATGGTTCTAATGTTTCTAGTCAAGTTGATGAACCTAGACAAGTTGTAGGTGAAGCTATAAGAAAACCATATAACAGTGTCAATTGCAAGTGGAATGCGCGATGAGTACGTTTGATGGAAAGTGCTTAATATCACATATCATGATAGCAATTTGATCACAGTGTTATGTTACTATAGATTAAACGCAGGGTCATGTGAACATTAAGAGACGTTGCTATATTTGTCTTGCATTTTGAACATTTGGTTCATAACTATATGTTGTCATATATTCAGGGATTGACATGGCTTCTTCCTGAGAGATTTTCCGAGTCAGAAATCATACCCGAAGCAGGTTTTGTGATATTTTGGTAACATTTACCTTCTTTTTTACACCTAGAAACTTATATATATTTTCGACTAGTTTTTAAAAAGCTTTGATTGAAACGAAAGTATTTTATAATCATTTAAAAGTTACTCTCTTGACATATGGAAGTCAAATACGGACATCTAAAGTCAAGGTAGGTTCGTTCTAACATCTTGTATGTTTTTTTTTTTTTGTAGTAACGTCAATATTGGGTATAGTGACAGCTGTCAATGAACATATAATTGAAACAACTCCACCTCATCCACCCCAAATGCACACAAGACCTCCGGAACCATCTTCTTTTCCATACTCTTTGTTTTTGACGTTAATGAAAGATGTGGAAACTTTGGTTGAAGTTATGGCACAACATTTTTACGGTGATGATAAGAAATGGAACTTCATTGCTGCTACAGAGGCCACAAAGTAAGCAATGCCTGTTTTATTATTTCAAAAGTCACGTTTTACTTTCGGGAGTCAAACCTTGTTCTTTCAAGAATCAAAACCAATGTTTTCAGATACGGACCGGACGTCGAACCGTAGTCGTCCACCAGTCCGACCGGCCCAAAAATCGAACCAAAACCAAAAAAGAATTAAAAAAAATTAAAAAAACGGTCGAACCGCCCCAAAATCCGGTCCAACCGGCCAAAAATCCAGTCCAACCGCCGGTCCGGCAGGTCAACATCCTGTTCAATGCACAACCGGTTGGACCGTTTTTTTAATTTATAGTAACTGATTTATTTACCAAAATTTGGTCAAGAATCATGAAAATCAACCTACAATTTTGAAGTCTAAAAGCAGACAGTTTGACTTCATAATGTCAAAATGTTAATCAGGGTACTAGCGAGATTAGCTTTATTGAGAAATAGTGGGTACAAAATGCTGTTGCATGGAGGCGAGACAGTAAATGACGAAAAAGGTCCAAACAACGCAAACCAACCGCAGACCCATGGACATCTTTTCCAGCAGGGGCGAAATGGTCATTTCACATATGAAGGAAGAGCTCTCGCCGCAATGAGTAGATTTGGTGAAAATGCTAGGATGATGTCTGATCCAACATGGTTTCGCAGAGCTGAACATCATCAACGTGCAATTATGCCACTTCCCGGTAACTTTAAACTTCCATTTTTTTTATTTTACATTTTTAATTTGCTAATTTTTTGCTTTCAATAATATGTTGAAAATTTTCTTTTTATGGTTACAGAAACCGACATAAAAAGACCTACACTCTTGAGCTTCTTGTCTGAGAAAGGTCTTCCCGGGGGATTATTGATAATGGGGGAGGTGATGTTTATAGCAAGACCGCTCGTTTATGTTCTATTAATAAGAAAATACGGGCCCCGGTCTTGGCTTCCTTGGTTTGTCTCTTTGACCATTGACCTCATTGGGATGGGTTCATCGACTATGTTGTTGACCAGTCAAAATGCCCGGAAGGTTCATTTATCTGATTCCGAGAAGGATGAGGTAATACTTATGTTAAATTTTAAGTTAAACGTGTTAAAGTGTATTTTAGACATTTGACGAATAGTTGACTGTGGTTTAATTAAAACACAGTTGAGAAGACGAAAACTGTTGTTGGCACTTTACCTTATGAGAGACCCGTGTTTTGGCAAATACACACGGTATAGTTTGTGAATTCATTCTTTTAATGTTTACTCGTTTACAGGATCAAAAACTTATTGATTTTGACTCAGAAATTAGTTGACTTTGGGTTTTTTTTTTCAGGCGAAGACTGGAAAGCACTGAGAAAACATTGGAACATGTCCCTGTTATTGGGTTTCTTGCAGGTGTGTTTGCGCAACAAAACTAATCATAAAATCATCAATGAATAAGCTAAAGTTACCATGATACTCGTTTGATTAACGTAGTTTTTTTTTTTAAAATCAAATTCTGTTGATGGTTGTTCTTTTAACGTTTGTTTGTTTTTTGTTGTTTTTGCAGCAAAGCTGATCGAGCTTTTGGTTGGAGCTCAAACGCGTTACACATACATGTCTGGTTCTTGAGAGAAAAGAAACAAATTGGTAAGTTGTATGTTTTTAAAAATACAAGTATCATTAGAAGTTTGATGTGTATGCGTTTGCAATTTTTCTCATGAAGTTGGAAGATGATGATTTTATGGAATAATGATGTTTCATTATCTTGTTTAAGGTAATCCTTGGGTATTTGTATATATTTATATATATGGTATTGCCCCTGAATATATATACACATACAATACAAATATACATGATACCTTACATGATTATGAATCAAATACAATGATAGGTAAGCTTGATTTCTTTTGGCCAAGACACACATAGGTGATAGGGCAACAAATAAAATGCTAAATTTAATCATACACGCATCGAAGGTCTTGTGTATTTTTAACATCTATTTTTCATTTTTTTTGTCGCATAAAGCAAAATAAAAAAGGTAAAAAAAAACGCATGCTGCCAATAGTGTTGTGCCACGTGGATGTCGGTGGGTAACCCCAACTGACCTTTGTAAATGAGGTAGTTATAATGTGACGGGATTGAACCGCGAAAAGTGTTATTAATAATAAAAACAGTCCAGCATGAAACTATACAAGTCTAGAAAATGAAAATGTTAACACCAAAACATGGAATATAATTTGATTACCTTCTTCCCTTCGATATAGTAGGAATTTCTCTCTCGAACCTTAGAACCTTTGGGCTAGGAACCCAAGAAAAGCGAATGTTTAGAGCTTTCAGCAGGCTAGAGGCGTCTTCTTGCTGTTGTTGAATATGTAGTTGTGATCAGCTTAGCAGTATAGAACTCTTGTTTAGCTAGAGTCGTATTCGGATTCTGCTTGAGCGGCCTTCTCTCTCTCTCTCTGAGTTACGGCAAAGGTATTTCGGTAAGTCTCGTCATCTAGTATGACCAAAGCATTAGCCCTGTCTCTATCCTTGGGCGAAGGGTGCCATGGGGAGGCTCTGATTGTGAAACGGGGTCAAAGGCTAGTCCAAGAAGCCGTTGAGACGTGGTTCAACTATTTGAACTAATGCAGGCGATTTCAAACCTCCACTAAAAACTCCCTTGGTCGTTTGACTTCGTTTGTCTACCCGCAGACTCTCGGTTGAGCTAGTACATCGCTTAAATCTTCACTTTCCACTCCAATATGTTGAACCTGTGATGATGGTTGGACCCCAAAGACATTTATAGAACTTGTCAGCTTTTAAAGTTTAATATATTTCTCTTTTTACCTTGTAACTTTTGCAATCATTGAGACACCAGCAGCAGATACCATGTGAAACAGGAAAAGCATGAGCTCAAAACAAAACAACTTCAATCCTCAGATATAAACCCAAATCTTCAATCAACGATGCTTTGTTCTTTTGCACCAACTGTCTGGACGTCCAGAACCATTTGATCTTCCATATCCTGTTTCTAATTACAAAAACGTGACAAACCAACTACGGGTCACAGACTAGAGGCACTTTTCTCAATTCTCAGCTATCATTGAAGTAACCTCACTAACTACGGAGGCTGAAGGCCTTTCAGTTACCTTAATATTTCGAATGCGTAGATGATAAACCTGTAATCATTTGAGTCAAACATGTAAATTAGCTTAAAACGTTAAGACATGCAACATGTACTAGCCATTTGTAAACTTTAGCGCAAAAAAAAAAAAAAAAACCTTGCTCGCCGCAAAGAATGGGCTTACTACACCCCTTGTTAAGTTCAAAGACAGTTGACTAATGTCACGACTAGTTTTAAGTTTGAATCGCTATGCATATAAAAAAAATAAGTTGCTCTTGAATAATTAGACAGACATCTCTAAGCAACTATATATGGTTCAATGATGGCATCTAAAGACCTACAAATAACTAGATCTTTTCATGCTATTGACCCCCAGCTCAGTTGGGGAGAGGTGGGAGAGTTTACTTTTTAGGGAGGTTCCCGCCTAGGGGAGGTGCATGGTTTGAATCCCAGGGCTAACAAAAATACACCCATTGACGTTGAAAGGGCTCATACCCTCAGGGACGATGCGGAAGAGGGATTTGAAACAGGGTACCGAGATGATGTCCTCAGCCGATCCAAAAAAAATTTAGATCTTTTCATAAAAATCTCTATATTTAAGTCTCATAAAGATATTAGATGTAGACTTGGGGAGTATTTGGTCGCCTCTTAATGATCCGTTAATATATTACCTCTGAATCTGTTAGCATTTAGTGTGTGTGGTTCATCAATAAGATATATCTGAATCTGACAACAAGCCTCTTACCAATAAAGTTTCAAAATGAGGCTATATGAAAATATTACGCTTTTATCCCTTCACCTATGATCAAAACTGTTGGCCCCAGTCTAAGATATCAAACCCGAATAAAATAATAAGATGAACTTCAAACAAAACTTTTAATACATGTGAAGTTGCATACAAAAGAAATAAACTTACCATGCTATTTATATCAAACCATACCTAAACATACTAGAACTCTAAAACCTATTTTCAAGGAATTTAATATACTTGCAAAAGAATTAACCTACTAGATAATTATAACATAGCCCTACTAGATAATTCAATTAGTTAATTCAAACTAATTAAATAAACTTTCACTATGGCTCTTCAACTTCGTTTTAGGATTAAATTCCAATAATAACCCTCACCTCCTCTACCAACCACCACTTTCTCCACCACCACATCAAAATTGACATGCTCTTACTGCCCAACGCTTATTGGCTCAGGGTCTTTTATCGAGTCATGCCTCTTACTAACTGAACGCTTGTTGGCGCAGAGGTTGCCAAACAATCCCTTTCCCACCTTCCAAGCAATTTCAGTCACTTTAAACAACAATCGAAAATTGAACCATCTGCTCTACTAGCTTGATAGTTGAACCGGTATGGTTGCTACAAAAATCAAATGATGTCACAGTTATATCATAACTAAATTTGTAAATAAAAAGTATGGAAAGGAATGAATGTAATTATAAAAAACTAAATGGCGTCATAATTCACACATTTGGTTATTGTGGGTTCTAGGATTCATACACCCTGTGACGTCACATTCTGGGGGTGTGACATCACATTTTGGGTATGTGGCAGCCTTCTATTGATATGTGATGTGGGCCAAGTGTATGAATCCTAAATAGAGGGTGTATGAATCCACAATCCCATTGTAATACACTTTCTGCATATGTTCTTCAATTTTGCGTGTCCACTAGTACTATGTTAAGTCATTACCTATTTACCTTTGAAGACATTTATACCGACAAGCAAAGATAAAGTAGACGTGCAAAGTTTATCCACGTATTTCATGAACGGATAACTTGATATATCTTAACAAAAAAAATGTTCCACTTGTTTATCTTAAAAAAGAATTGCATATGAGAAATTATACATAATACTACAAGGGGTTATTTATTTCGGCTCTTGATGAACTTTTAATGGGAAAGATGTCTAAATCGATCAGACTTCATTCAGATTGTTTCGCGAGCCGATGTCTGCATCGGTCAGCCATTTGCTCATTTGCCTCTGAATGAGTAAGCATTATACTGAGTCTGAATCATTCAGACCTTTTACTAGTTTAACACTTTGTTACTGATTCAGCACTTACTCATAAGAAATGGCCAAACAACCCTAATATATTGATTGATTTTTAACTCATTTCATTATATTTTAGATTATGTGACATATTTAACACGAATACCGAACCAACATTTAAGAAGTAATTAAGTCTGGAAAAGCATCTTAAATGGTCCCACTCAAGCAACTGGTCCTGAAACTGAGTAAATTAACTTGAATTGATCCCATACTTACTAGATGTCATGGGTAACGAACTCCATGTGGATATAAAGCTTCTTTATGATGGATGGCTTATAAACTATTGAGATAACAATAAAATCATTGTTGATAAAAATATCAATCAATAACTTTATAATGCCTTTTTTTTAAATACTCATGAGGTGGTCTTTTAAAATTTATATTTCTTCTAAAAGGATCTAATATGTTGATTTTTTATTCTGTTTAGGGTAGAGGAGTTATCTACTTATCCACTCAACCAATAATTTGTTTTTTTTTTTTTACTTTTAGAATTAAAATGTTATACTAGATTTAAAATGATTACTATTATCTGATTTCTTATACTAGATTCTAATTCTTGGTGCAGCAACTTGTCCGATTCGTGGGAGCTACCAAGAGACTGTGGATCATATATTTGTCGATTGTCGGTTCGCCCAATCTATGTGACATTTGATCACGCAATGGTGCAGCTTAAAACCTTTCTTTGTGTTTGGGATAAAAGATGTCCTGGATCTGGCTAATTTCGAAAACGGGTCAACAAAGAGAAGGAAAGCTATACATGCTATTTGTCTTACAACGTTATGGTGTCTATGGAGAGCAAGAAACAATCTCGTCTTCAACCAACATCAAGTTTCAATCAGTCAAGTTCTTGCAGAAGTAAAGACTCTTAGTTTTCTCTGGATCAAATCGCGTGCGAAGCAACAATCTTTCGATTGGCCAATGTGGAGGGGTTTTCATGTGTATAAAATTGGTTGGTAGATTTTGGATTTGTTGGCTTTATGTTTTGTTAATTGTATTGGCAAATGTATGAACTTTGGTGATGTGCTAACATCCGTTTGGTTTGAATAAAAGTTTGTTGATGATTAAAAAAAATTAAGATAGCTAAGGTTGTAAATTTTATTTGTGAAGCATCATTGATCGTACATACTCGATTGCACACGTTACAAATCGTTACTACACGGAATACGAGACTACATGGGTGGGGGAGCACCATCCCTTGCTACCCCGCGTGCATTCTATCTATGGACCCACTAAAACTACAAACAAAACAAAAAATAAAAGTAAAAAAAAAACTAAAAATTACAAAATAAAAAAAATCCAATGAAAAACATCCACGTGTCTAAGCCCTACAAAAGTGTCCATAACCCCATCCCGATTGCGACACACGGCAGACTTCGTTACCGTACACTTCATTGCAGGTCCAGGGTGACCCGGGTCCCACCTTTTAACGCGCATAAAATCAACGGTTTTAAAACCAAGTGGCCCACTTGACAGACCCACCGATCCACCAAAAGTGGTCCTTTTAACCGGGGTCCACTTATGCACCATGACCGCGGTCCCACCACATTTACCGTAGCCCCCACCTACACCCAATTCCTCCCCACCTTGTAGACCCCACTTTACTCGTTCTCCTCACTCACGTGCTCACCTTCTTGATGATCAACCAAAAAAAATTAAAAAAAAAAAGATGAAACATTGAAACTAAAACAATAAACATTAAAAGTTTAAAACTAAACAAGTAAACAGTAAAACATGTCTTGTTAATGGTCGGAAGGTGTACGATGATGTGGCTGAATGAAATGGAACTCCTTTCTAACCAGTTGAGTTGCTGACGTGGCGGAGGTATTTGTTGTGATGGAATTTGTTGTGTTATTAGTGAATGATGGTTTTGGTTGTTCAGGGGAGAAAAAGGAGATGGGTGTGGGTGAGATGTTTACAAATGATGTCGTTGTTGGTGGTTGAAACGTCCAAAACGCCGTCGTTCCGTTCACGGGTATGGCCCACACCGGGACTAAAGATTGTGGTTGTACCGTAGTAGTTGTAAGAGGAGCGAGAACGGTTGCGGTGGTGGTGGTAGTAGTAGTCGTAGATATGTTTTCAATGTTTTCGATATTTTCGATTCGATTAATATCGAAATCGGAAGGGAGTTTTCTTTTTTTATCGGTTGTGGTGGTGGCGGGGGATGTGGTGGGGATTTTGAGGGTGCCGTTAACTGACGTGGCGATAGCGGGGATAGTACCGGTGCCAGTGGCGGCAATTATGGACGGTTCAGCGTGTTTTAGAAGCCATTGGATGGTTTCACCGTCGGACTTGTGACCAAGCTCTCTAGTAAGTTGAAATACCCGCGCGGCACAAGTAGCCGGCATTCGGATCCTTCGGCCTCGGCCTTCCACTTTTGTATGACGGTCTTTAGTGGAAGACCTCTTTGTCTGCCCCGCCTGTTGGGATGTTGCAACATGCGGTGCAGTTTGAGTTGTAATATTAAATTTTTGTTCAAGTTGTTGTTCGTTCACCACCGAAGGTTCCTTCTTTAATTGAATAAGAGGAACCTCGGTTGTGAACGGTGGTGGTTGTGGTGGTGAAGGTGACGATTGAGAGGACATGGTGGGTGGTGGTGGAGACAAAATTGGAAAAGGAATGGAAAAGGTTAAGTTGTGATTCCTGAATTCAAGAAAGAAAGAGGGCGGGGATTGGGTAAATGATGGTGAATAAGGGGCCCACAAGAATTGGACCACCATACAAATTACAAGGCCATTCTTTAATTATGTGGGGACATGTGGTACGAAACATGTTCGATGAAATGCCCCACCCAAATTTTAACACTCATAAACGACGAGTGTCCCCTATGCGTTGTAAAGTTGAAAATATCCATACTCTCTAGAAACTCTTTTGATGTCTCCTTTCTTCTTATGTATTTACTTCGAATTGTTATTGTTAAATCTCGTATCACCTATGATAAAGCTTTTTTCATTAAAAAATTAAAGAAAACTTACTGATACTTGGTTTTTTAACTGCATGTTAAAGAGTAAAATACCATGGAATGCTATTATTTATAATTAGATTGAGTTTGGTTATTCAGCCTTGTGTTACTTGGAGTTTATGATACCCAACTTTCATTATAGTTTTGTAGCATGTAAGATATATATTTTATGGGTTAAGTTCACGTACAAATAGCTTTATCGTACGAACAGTACGAACTGAAGTAAAAAAAACCCGGTGGCATTTCTGTAAATATTGGAAACTTTATATAACTAGAGTAATTATATAATTACTCTAGTCATATAACTAGCGTAATTACTCTAGCGTAATTATATAACTAGAGTAATTATAAAATTACTCTAAAGTAATTATATAGCGTAGTTATATAACTAGAGTAAGTATATAATTACTCTAGGGTAATTACTCTAGAGTAATTATATCAACAAGAGTGGTGGTCATTAATATAACTAGAGTAATTATATACACTAGAGTAATTATATCAACAAGAGTGGTGGTCATTATTTACGAAAATGCCACCGCCACTTTTTTTTTGTTCCCTTCAGTTCGTACGAAAAAGTTGTTTATATTTGATCTTTTGTCTATATTTTATTATCTTACTATCTCGAACTACTAAAGAACATTGAGGGTTATAGACTTTGAGAAAGTATATGGTATAAAGCCCCTTAAAATAAGAAGCATAAGAAGCCACCAGCGATTGACACCTGTCAATCTAACCTAACCACAGTTAACCCCCCAGTTAAACCTATTTTCCTCTTCATCATTGTCTTGAAACAAACCAAGATCTGACCACCACAACCAACACCTCCACCACCACCCACCACCACCATCACCGACACCGGAAACAACCTGAACCGTCACCCCCGTGCCAACGATTGCTACATGCTGCTCTAAACCCAAAAGACCATAACTCGGGTCTGACCCGGTACCCGATGAAAAACCCACAGAACCCCCTACCGATCTCGTACACCATCATCCCCTATACCTACCAGTCGTCGATATTTTCAACGGAAACAATACATCGTTTGTGTTTCGTAGAGCGATTAGCTTACATTTGGATTATATGAAAGAGCATCATGTTAACTGAAGTTTGAGATGAATAAGTTGGTGGATGAATATGAGTGGTAGGTGAAATAATTGTGAAGATGAAGAAGAGAGCTCTCAATGTTTAGGAGAACATTTTACGTTTTGTGACGAATCAACCTTCTTAACTTGTTCACATGAAAATGAAATGAAAGAATGAACGGTTTGAGTTATGGGGTAGAAGAAGGAAGGAATGATTGGTTTTATGTACAGAAGTGTTTGTTTGATGAAATGAGAAGAGAAATAACATCAACAGAGATTTGTATAAAGACAAACTTGTAAGTGCGTTTGTTTTTAACTAAAGTGCGTTTGTTTTTTTTTTGTTTTGTGTATTTTCTATATAGTGCGTCTCTTTTTTTTACATTTCAACTTGTAAGTGCGTTTAAACTTATAACTGAAATTTTGATGAGTGCTTCCAAACTTTCAATGAGTGCGTCTGATTTTTGATGAGTGTGTCTGAATTTTTAATGAGTGCGTCTGAATTTTAATGAGTGCGTCTGAATTTTAATGAGTGCGTCTGAATTTTAATGAGTGCGTCTGAAAATTTGATGAGTGCGTCTGTTTTAACCCAGGTATGGTTAGGGTTTTTAATCTGCATCCTTAATCTAATGGCTGAGATTACTTCTTACGCTTCTTACGTTATCTCTCCCCATAGACTTTTAGATCTTTAAATTTGTATAATTAGTTAGATAACACAACAATATCTTTTATCAAACGGGCCCATCAATAATGAAATTGTGGTTCCGTGTCTAATAAAGGATAACGGTATGCCAACATTTACACTACGAACAAAAATATGTTTTTTATTTTAGTTTTTCAAATGTAACTGTTATTTTTAAATCAAACATTCACACACACACTTGTTTTGTATATTTGACTAAATAATTTTGTTATTCGTATAGAAAATGATATATTATTATTAGCTTTTTTTTATGTAAAAACTAGTTATTTTACCCCATGTGTCGCGACGTGAGTCAATTTGGTTTTTCATGTTAGTAAGAGAAAAGCACTAAAATGCGAAACACTAAATGGAATAATAATATAGAGGGATTATACATGTCTATTAGAAAAATTAAAGTAGATGAACTAAACGTGTAATATATAAGCAAAGTTAACTAAAAAGAAAGAAAACTTTATTAAAGTAGAGGGTAAATAGGTATATTAGAAAAGTTAAAATAGAATGACTAAACATGTATATTAGCAAATCTAAGGGTTTAAAAGTAAATTAAAAAAAAATAAAAAGAAAAAATGAAGAGGAGGTTGCCATGTGGCAGCCTCGGATTGGACAAAATGAATAGTGAAGGGAAGGGAAGGGGTTGGTGTTTAATATATATGTAACTAGCTTATTACTCTGGAAAGGTCTCGAGATTGAAAAATCTAATATGAGTTAACAAAAAATGATAAAAGAATAAAACATACCAAACGTATTAAAAAATGAATGATTCATTATGTTTTGCAAAAGCTTCAATACAATTATATTATACCCGGGAGCGTCCCGGGTTGACATATAGAAGTAGAACAAAGATAGAGTGAATGATGTATACCTTCAGTCGCTTTAAGCCAATGAGCCATTACAATGGATCAAGTATCAAAACAATAGAGCTCCGCCACTCTCTTCCTCTTCGCCGCTAACAATATTAACTGGCATAAGACATTGGTTATTCCAAATCGCCTAGAACCCAGGGCCTGCTTGATTGATCTCTTTAACTCAACAACCATAGATCATAACTAAAGCTAACTTATTCAAACTCATAATAAATTAACCACCAAATAAATGAAAATAAAAAAACTTAATAGTTTCTTCCTTAGCCCCTTTAATGCCAAGAATCTGATTAAAACCCGATCCACCAGCAGCTGGCGCCTTCGATTTAACCTCTAAGCAATCAAAATCCATTCAAACCCAAATAAAAAAAAAGATCAATACTAAAACATACACACTTCATTCAATTAATTCAACCTCAACATACACTCTGAACTTAAAAGTCAACCTAATGTCGGACAAATTAGTAACTAAATAAATTCAAACAAAAAAATATCAATAACTAGACACAACTCAAAAAATAAGTGTGTGACATGATTCACATGAAATAAACAAATACATATTATTATTAATGACAAAAACCTGGAGGAAAAACCGATGACCATCATGTAACCGATCAAAAGTGTCACCAAGAAAAACAACTCCATACGAATTCGGTGCAGAAACATTTTCCAAATTAGACACAAGTTCAAGATTCGGATCCTCCACAATAATAATAATAATAATAATAATAATAATATAAAAGAACAAAACGATGGAATACCTCAAGCTTGAAGAAATTCGAATAGGTGTAGGGATTTTTTGAGTTCATATTGTTATGTTGTGTTTTGAAAACATGAGGACGGATAATAGAGAAACCCTAGGTTTTGTGTGGATAATAATAATACCATTGACGGCGAAGAAGATGTAATGCGCAGGTGGTGACAGGAGTGGTAAGAGGGAAGGGAGGGGTTTTAGGGTTTGTGGGATGAGAAATGGTTATATATGATTTTAAAAAAATATTTAATTTATTAAAAAATGGAAGATAACAATAAAGAAGAAGAATAGAGAAGATAGAAATAAGGTTTTAATTTTTTTATTAGACTAAATATAATATCAATTATTTTATATATATTCATAGAACATAGATGTTATATACTTAGTAACACAATAAATGTATAAAAGGAAAATTATCAAAACAATGTTATTTGGCCAAGACTTTTCAAAAATAACCCTTTAATTTTAGTTGTCTCAAAAGCGCGGGCTAAGTGAGTAAACATAGGTTCTTCGTTTATTGTGAGGCCGGATGGTATTGAATAAAGCCTCCATGTGCCACGTAGGGAATGTGCCTTAACTAACCCACACTTTGACATCCATGGTGTGGTTAAGCTACATGTTAAAAAACAAAAATAAAAAATGAAATCTAATTGGCTCATTCATGGTGGTCCCCATACATCACACGGTTAACGCTCGTGAGCGAAATGGTGGAGGTGTTGATGGCACTCATCTTTAGCTATGGTAGGATGGTGTTAAGGGGCTTTAAAGCCTGAGGTTTTGATGGCACTCCCTTTCTGCCATAAACTTTGTTTTGAAAGAAAACCAATGTCTGGACACGTCTAAGTAATTATTTACTACTTAAGCATAACTACACCTTAGCTTAGCTCATTTTATCCCATTCCCTTTACCACAAATCTAGTTTTCAAATCATGAACAACTTATCTATCTTAGCTCATTGTATTTCATTCCTATTTATGTTAGTGGACTCTATCATACGAAAACCTACAAAGATTATGAGGTCACTTGCCCATATATCCACTACGTGATCTCGCGTAGCCACCCCAAGATCATGCCTACCTTGTTGCTAACGTTGTGTTCATAGTTTATAATGGTGATTGGTTAATTTGATCGTGAGGTGATCCTTATAAGTCATTTGTGACAATAACATCAATCATTTATGGTGTGATCAAGGTAAGATTTTGTGTTTTTATCGCCTCGTAGGGGCTTTTATCAAAATGTGTTAAAATATAAGACAAGCGTCGTAATCTAGTGATTTACATGTAACAGTACCGATTTCTGAGAAGATTAAGATGGACCTTTGTATGACACCCTAGGCAAATCCCACATCGGCCGTGGCCAGGAGAGATCCTTGGTTCATAAGTAATCCAAAGCCTCTTAAATCACCAACGCGTTTTGGGCTTAATGTTAGTGGATGAGAGGAGAACTCCACAGTTAAGCGTGCTCAGGTGGGAGTAGTACTAGGATGGGTGACCTCCTGGGAAGTCTCCACCGGGGCAACCAAAAACAAATCCGTGAGCTCTGGATGGGCAACCCATCGGGGCAAAGCGGACAATATTGGTGGTGAGAGAGGCCGGGTGTTACAAATGGTATCAGAGCCACTCCTGTGTCGTTCGGGATGGTGGGGCAAACCTCATCGAGGACGATGAGTCCCTAAGGGGGGGTGATTGTAACAGTACTGATTTCTGAGAAGATTAACATGGACCTTTGTATGACACCCTAGGCAAATCCCACATCGGCCGTGGCCAGGAGAGATCCTTGGTTCATAAGTAATCCAAAGCTTCTTAAATCACCAACGCGTTTTGGGCTTAATGTTAGTGGATGAGAGGAGAACTCCACAGTTAAGCGTGCTCAAGTGGGAGTAGTACTAGGATGGGTGACCTCCTGGGAAGTCTCCACCGGGGCAACCAAAAACAAATCCGTGAGCTCTGGATGGGCAACCCATCGGGGCAAAGCGGACAATATTGGTGGTGAGAGAGGCCGGGTGTTACAAATGGTATCAGAGCCACTCCTGTGTCGTTCGGGATGGTGGGGCAAACCTCATCGTGGACGATGAGTCCCTAAGGGGGGGTGATTGTAACAGTACCGATTTCTGAGAAGATTAAGATGGACCTTTGTATGACACCCTAGGCAAATCCCACATCGGCCGTGGCCAGGAGAGATCCTTGGTTCATAAGTAATCCAAAGCCTTTTAAATCACCAACGCGTTTTGGGCTTAATGTTAGTGGATGAGAGGAGAACTCCACAGTTAAGCGTGCTCAGGTGGGAGTAGTACTAGGATGGGTGACCTCCTGGGAAGTCTCCACCGGGGCAACCAAAAACAAATCCGTGAGCTCTGGATGGGCAACCCATCGGGGCAAAGCGGACAATATTGGTGGTGAGAGAGGCCGGGTGTTACATTACATCTCATACAAAACCATTTGACTTTGTTAAGTTGGTCTAATATATTGGATTTAAAGTGTTTTTGGGAAGGTTCAAAATCAAGTTGGTGAAGACTCAGTGGCAGATCTAGACCAAGATTTCAGGGGTAACGTTACATCATTTTCACGGGTAACGTAATACAAAACACGTAAAAAAATACACTATGCCAAAAAAGTTGGGGGGGGGGGGGTAACGGACGTTACTCCTGCTCTCTCTCTAAATCCGCCCTTGGGTGAAGTTATGATGTTAAAAGGTTTGTCACGATTGTTTGATCATTTGATAGGATCCACTGGCGTTATACTCGAAGTGGGTCAAAGATTAAAATCAAGCAAGTGACCATGAATGTGGTGTTAAAAGGTGTAGTTGTGACACCCGGCAAATTCAGGTTAACAACGTTGTCTAGATTAAAGTCTACCTTAGCGAGTCACGCGTATATTATACTTGACTGGGTTAGTTGAGTCGTGTTATGGTTCGGGAACTGTTATTTTAGTCTAGAGGATCGTTAGATATCAGTCTAGAGAATCAGTAGATGTCAGTCCTTAACCAAGTGTACAAAGGGTGACGATTCGTAGAATCGTCAAAGCATTGGGAACATACAAGTCTCGAGTCCCGGGAATTGGTGAACGAGTGTGAATGTGTTTGTTTGCAAGTATTACGTGTTTACAATCATTATGTGACTTGTCGGTATGTGAAAATGTGTTAACATATGTTAAAACGGGGTTTAACGCGCAAAATACGCAGAACCAACCCCTATAGGCGATTAGGGAGGGCTAATCGCCTAAAGGGGTGGTGATTAGCAGGCTAATTGCCTAAAGGGGTGGTGATTAGCAGGCTAATTGCCTAAAGGGGTGATGATTAGCAGGCTAATCGCCTAAAGGGGTGGCGATTAGCAGGCTAATCGCCTAAAGGGGTGGCGATTAGCAGCCCTAATCGCCTGCAACTGCTGCATAATCGCCTGCAACGTACTTGACGACTAAAAACGACTATAAATACAATACTTGACCTCCTAAACTTCATTATAACAACCCTAGTCGTCCCACAACTCGCCCCAACACACACACAACCTCTGGAACACGATTTTTGATCAAAACACACGATTTCAAGCCTATTACACCAATCTATCATAAACCCAAGGTGTGATTTTCATTCATGCAACTTTAATAATGTTTTTACTCAATCCCTAATGGTCCAGACCTGTTTATAAACGTATGTGCCTTCTGAAATTCGTTAAAAACCGTTGTTAATTGGATTCTAGCTATTATGCATGTTGTATGTGTGTTTATAATTAAAATATAGGGTTTTTGGTGATTCAAGAATGATTGCTAACATGATTTTTAGGTAGTTACAGATTGATGATGATAGCATGTTGATGAGATCTGAGTAATTGCTCATTAGGGTTTCGGTTATGCATGTTAATATGATGTTTCATGCTATGTGTATTGTTTTAGGGATACATGGTTGCATTCAGGGCTGATAGAACGAGGTTAAACGAAGGATTTCGATTGAAATATGTTTGATATGGTTGTTTGATTGATATTTGATGTTTACACACGTTCTGGGTTTGATTTGGAGTGTTAAACGCGCGAAAAACCGGAACATCTGGGTTATTGGCGATTAGCAACCCTAATCGCCTAAGCTATAGGCGATTAGGAGGCTAATCGCCTGCTATGGCACCCTAATCGCCTAATAGCTTAGGTGATTGGGGGCTAATCGCCTAAAGGTGCATGTCTTATGACCCTAATTGCCTAAAGGTGCATGTCTTATGACCCTAATTGCCTAAAGGTGCATGTCTTATGACCCTAATTGCCTAAAGATGCATGTCTTATGACCCTAATTGCCTAAAGGTGCATGTCTTATGACCCTAATTGCCTAAAGATGCATGTCTTATGACCCTAATTGCCTAAAGATGCATGTCTTATGACCCTAATCGCCTATAAACTCCTGAATTGCATACCACATGACCCTAATTGCCTATAGTATAGGCGATTAGCATTCCTAATTGCCTGTTGACCAACATAATTGCTAGTTGACTTTTCCTAATCGCCTGTATTGCTGCTGTAAGTGTATTTTAGCATTCCGGGACCCGATTTGACACCTAGGAACATGCTAGGAACCCCGTAACATACCTAATAACGTAGTAACATGTGCTCGGACTTATTTATGTGATACGTGAACTATGTGCTAGAACTTGTTGGACTTTAACGTATGTTAAGTGTGATTGCATGATTGTATGTTTGAGAGTGCAAGGACAACACGGGGAGTCTCGGGTCACCAATGGGATGTCGGGTCTTGTACATTGGGTTAGTTTAACAGTCACAGTGTTTTCAAACGAACTTGGTTATGGTCTGGACACCTAGGGACTAACTAACCTACGGATTATTAGTCTAAGTACTTGTAACTGTCATATGTTAGGTCGCCGCTTTACGGGGCTAGCATAGCTTGCTGATCTTATTCGTATTACGAAGTAACGCAACCTAAGGTGAGTTCACGGCCCCACTTTTAACTGGTTTCACTTTTCGGGGGAGAAAACATGTGTTAAACTAATGTTTTGGTAACAACTGTCATACTATGGGTTTTCTATGGTTTACTATACGATCTTTGGAAGTCCCGGGGGGAACCATGAATGTGCGGGTTTGCACAACGGGGAAATGTGAATAGCGCTATTGGGAGTGACCAACCCCACTCGTCGGCTTGGAGGGCCGGGCGGGTGCATATTGTCTCAAACAGGAACAGGTTTACTATTCGGGCACAACATCTGGTTTGCGAGTTAGTAATGGTTTTCCAATCGTAGTAGTAACAAAACATACGCCTAGCTAGCGTACTTGGTTTACAATTGTTTATAGTATGGACAGGTTGAACTTGGTACTTTGATTACAAACCTGTGAACTCACCAGCATTTTTGTGCTGACGTAACTCTTACATGTTTTCTCAGGTCGCTAAGGTAGCACAATGGAACTAGGGCGCACGCGTCTGCACGGCGTCTAGTTAGGGTTGCATGGTTTTCGAACATTGAATAACCTGGTTTACTTTTGGATTATGTTTTGAGAATAAGCTTCCGCTGTATTTGGGGATTTTAAACTATGTTTTTGAAATTGCATATGTTCATTTAGATTTGTTTATTGTGATCGTTGACTTGGATCCTGGTTTGTCATGCGCCTCGCGGTAAAACTCCGCAAGTGGATTTTGAGGGTGTGACAGTAGTCGAGTCTTTCTCTCACATAAGACAACACGGCTATGTGAGGCGGTTTATGTTCTTTATAGTTTTCTATAAGGATTTTAGGATTAACCATACAGTACAAGTTATATTGGCAATAAAAGAGTAGTGCATGTGATCTTAAATGGAAGTACCATTACTCACTCAAGGTGAATGTAATGTCTATAAACCAAGTAAGCTAAAAAAACAAGACTAAGGGACTGTTTGTTTGATTAAGGCCTTGTTTGGTTGACCTCTTAATCATCACATTAAGAGGCAACATCTGATTCGGTCAGAGGTGGGTTTGTTTGGTTAGAAAAAACCAACATCTGAATGGTATGGTTTAGTGCTGACCCATTTAGCTTCATAACTCTTTTAGGGGCATGCATGAGTCGGTTTGGTCCGGTTTTTACTATTAACCAAACCGCTATTTCGGTTATGGAATTTCCTTAACCATAACCATAACCAAACTTCGGTTATGGTTAATCGGTTATGAATTCGGTTATGGTTATTTCGGTTATTAACCAAAACTTCAACTAAAACTAACTTTCGACTCCATCATCATCATCATCATACTCAGTTAATCCCACCTATAGCAAAGCTAAGATAGGGTATGAGGAGGGTAAGATGTAGACAACCTTACCTCTACCCTAAGAATAGAGAGGCTGCTTCTAGTGAGACCATCGGCTCGATGTGGTTTGGTATCAAGCCTTGCACATAAGGCACAGAACACTTAGCAATCGGGACAAACCAGATCAGTGCATGTACCCCTTTGTCTTTTGGCTATCAACGCCACCACATGATGCATGTTTAACCGTCCATCAATTTTAACGTTATTTTAACGAGATTAGTAAACTAACTTTCGACTAAAGTTCAAAATTTGAAATCGCGTGGGTCTACAAAATAAAAAATGTAACCAACGATGGTAGACTTAGCTTAAGCTTTTTTTTAATAAGACAACCAAATTACATTTTTTTTGTTAAACTACCATGGGGGATCCTTGTTAATAAGAAATTTCACGACAATAAAAAACTTACTTAAGTTTAAATTTAATTCTTTATCAAAATAAAGGTCACCTACATCAATACCGTTTTGTTACAAGCATACTTTTATCATACTAGAGAACCTCTACATGATTAGTGTAAAATATAAACATATTACATAAACTTAACACTAGAAGTTCGGTTCGGTTATACCGGTTAACCAAAGTTTCATACCCATAACCGCTTAGTCTGTTAAAGAAATTTCATAACCATAATCATTGGTTATATCAGTTATGAGTCGGTTATCAATTAATTAATACGGTGAATTTTCCTCACCCCTACACCCTCTTAAATCTTAATGAAAAACCTCAACCCTGATCAGTCCCTCCTTCTCACCTCACCTCCTCTCCTCTCCTTCTCTGCACCAGCACCGGCCGCCCTCATCTCCTTCTCTCCTCCCTTTCCTCGGCGTCCCTCCCTCCTTCTTGGCCCACAGCCGCCTCCAAATTCCGACCTAAGTCTGACGGTCCGACCGGAACCTGGTACGCTTTTTTTTTTTAGTATGCTGTTAAATATTGTAAATATATGCAAACCCTAAAGCATGATGAAAACATTGCTAATATTATGCATCTGTTAATTGCTTCGTCTTTATACGTTATTATGAATGAATCTATCCCATAAATAATATTCCGTCTATCATTCTGTTCTTATGTGATTACCCTTTAAAAAAAATTTAAACTTTTGGACATTAGCACATAAGGTGTTCGATATAATGCTTCACATAAACATGTACTAGTTTTACATTTATATTAATGTTGTATTTACCTTTGCCCTTTGCAGGCGAGATAACTGAGTGATTCTGTTGGATTTCTGTACTTTTATTGCTGCTGTAATGGATGTTGTGCCAGAAAACATCCTTCACCCTTTCTTTGATGCTGCAAATTCCTCTACTTTAGATAAAGCTTTGGAGAATCTTACAGAATTGGCTAGAACAAGCGATGGACGCGCGGAACTTGCTTCCAAGAATATGCTTACCACAACCCTTAAGCTATGCCAATCACTATCATATACTTCTAGTGGTGGCACTCTTTTATTAGCCTTTAAACTCATTAGAAACTTATGTGCTGGAGAATTGCGGAGTCAGAATTCGTTTATCGAACAAAATGGAGTTGATATAGTTTCGGATATAATTGGTGCTAAAGAAGTTGTAAATGATTTAAATTATGGGATGATTAGGATGGGGTTGCAAGTTCTCGCGAATGTTTCTTTGGCTGGGAGGGAACATCAGACTGTTATTTGGAGTCGTGTTTATTCTATGGAGTTTGTTGAGATTGCTAAGGTAAGACGAAAAGAGACGTGCGACCCTTTGTGTATGATTGTTTATGCTTGTATTGAAGAGAATCAAGAACTGCTTGACCAGTTATGTTCTGATCATGCTTTGCCTCTTCTAGTGGAAATTGTTTACACTGCTTTGGCAGGTAACTTTCTTGTTTCTATGAATTTGTTTCGGTTCTCTCTATTTGCACCTTGTTTTGCAAACCATGCTTTGTAATTGTTGTTCACTCACTATTTCAAGAATCTGCTTACCCCGTGCTTCAGTTAACAACTGATTGCTGATTAATATGCTTACACAACTTGTGTTCATCAATCAGTCTTTTATCAACTCAAATGTTAATTTTCTGATCCTTATCACTTATCAGTAGATATGGCAAAATAGGCGGGCCTTGCGGGTTGATCAATGGGCCAAATACAGTAATTCTTTGCTATGGGTCGGGCTGGGTTGAACCATGAGTCCATGACACCTTTTTATCTTCATATTCTTGAAATTACTTACACACCTATAGTGTATATTGTGACTAGTGTAATTGTAATATTTTAATAATAATCTGACACTTTGAAGATAATGATTTCTGTGGTTTTATACATTGGAGGTACCTTTTGCCACCTGCTGTAATGAGTAATTTAAATGGGAGATAAAAATAGTTACTACAAAAGGAGTGAATGAGTTTTCGAGTTATTGTACCTGTAGTCTGATTGCAATTGTCTCCAAGGCTTTGCCAATATGCAAAAAAAATAAATAAATAAATAAATAAAAAAAAAATGCTAAAGCTGTCTGTGAGCAATTCTAATGGTCATTCTGTTTTTTTTTTCTTTTTTTCCGTATTTATGCAAGCACAGTGGTTTGTTTGCAGCAAAACTACAAGTATTATACTTAGAAAACAAATTCACTTTTTAAATAAGTCATTATCAAATTTTGTTCTAAGATGTTTAGATAATCTTAAGGTTTTAATGGTATTTTTTTTTTGGGCCATGTAACAGTTGGGTTAGGAGAAAATTGGCTGAAGCTGATTCTTACAAAAGCGTGCATTGAAGAATCTTACTTCACACCCCTCTTCTCAAAATTGCAGCATGAAAATAGTGAAAGTTGTTCGCCCCAAATGCATACATACACACAAGCTCAATCATTTTTGTTAAGCATCCTTTCCGAGATGATAAACGAGCAATTAGAACATATTACACTTTCCAAGGTCTTCGCGTTTGATGTTTTCAAGATTCTAAAAACCACTCTTGGTGTTCTTAATTGTGTTTCGCGGCCAGAATCAGGACTCCCAACTAGTTCTCCTGACGTTAATGCTGTGGGGTATTCTCTCTGCATAATAAGAGATATTTGTGCATCCGATGGTCATGTGGATATCATTGATTCTTTACTATCACTAGGGCTAATCCAAATGCTTATAGATTTGCTTCGTGATCTTGAGCCACCTACAATAATTAGGAAAACACTAAATCGTGCTGAGAATCAAGATTCTACAACTTCTTCTGGTAAATTATGCCCTTATAAAGGGTTTCGAAGTGACATTGTTGCTGTGATTGGGAATTGTGCTTATAAAAGGAAACAGGTTCAAGATGAGATACGTGACAGAAATGGGATTCTTTTAATGTTGCAACAATGTGTTACTGATGATGAAAATCCGTTCTTGCGAGAGTGGGGTATATGGGGCGTGAGGAATTTATTGGAAGGAAATTTAGAAAATCAAAACGTAGTTAGCGAATTGGAAATTCAAGGTTCAGTCAACTTGCCAGAGTTGGCCACACTGGGGCTAAAAGTGGATGTGGATCAGCAAACTCGGCGTGCAAAGCTTGTAAACACCACAGGTTGAAGATTTTGATCAGGTATTGTACTAGCTACTCTTTCTCTTTGTAAACATGCTTTTGGATTATGAGTTTTGTTTTTGTTAAAAATTGGATGATGAACCGGAATGACAGGATAGTAATTGAGGTATGCATTTAAAATAAACACTAAGGCTTAATAATCACTTTATCAAAATTTTCATGGTAGTTTTATCAAATGGGTCAAAAAGTTCGCTCTCAGTGTATATTTAATCCGTAAAACCTCACAATTGCTTTTTACAAAAAAACTAGATCATTATTGTAATGAACTATTAATTAGTTTTTTTTAATTAAAAAAAACTAAAAATGTGTACAAAGTGACCGGTGTGGCTGTGTCCCTCCCATTTTGACTGGCACAAGAAATGACCTATTTGACCCATTAGAATCCCATCCATTTTGCCACTTCTAGGTCCACTTTATGGTTGAAGATTGTGTCTTATATTGGCTACTGAATGTAGAAGATTAATATTTGCAGGTGGCGGGTTGCTAAAGTTTTTTCTGATATGCCGAAGTTGCAAGACGCTGAGAACTTTCAATATGTTAATTGAGGCCTATTTTGAAGCATGGTCGATTTAAGAGGGTCATGAAGAAAAATATTCTTTATGCAATATTTGTCGTGTGTTTTGTTACATATCCTGTTTTTGATAACTTCAACTAGTTTAGAAGAAAACGAGTCCATCTGTTTTTGATGCCCGTTGATGATTATTTCAAGTAAACTGAAAGTAGGGGTGTAAACGAGCCGAGCCGAGCCCGAGCCTGACTGGGCTCGGCTCGGGCTCGTTAAGGTTTTGTGAAGCTCGAGCTCGAGCTCGGCTCGGTTCGAGCCTACAAACTTGAGCTCGAGCTCGGCTCGCTAGCAAAATCCAAAGCTCGAGCTCGGCTCGGCTCGGCTCGAGGTCATTTGAGAATCTCAAACGAGCTCAAAAGCTCGGCTCGAGCTCGCAAAAGCTCGGCTATAACTTAGGCTCGCGAGCCCAATCGTTAAGGCTATAACTTAGGCTCGGCTGTAACTTAGGATCGGGCTCGGGTTCGGGCTCTAGCTCGTTAAGGCTCGATTAGGCTCGCGAGCCCAATCGAGCTTTGTATCTAGGGCTCGAGCTCGGGCTCGATAACTAAACGAGCCATATTTCAGGCTCGGGCTCGGGCTCGTTAAGGCTCGGCTCGTTCGAGCTTTTTACCGATCCGATCCCGAGCCGATCCCGAGCCGCTACGTGTCATTTACACCCCTAACTGAAAGTAGTAAAATGGACTACAAGAAGCAAAACAGATAAACTTACAGGCTTAACAAGTCTAAACTATTTATTTACTCATTTTTAGTTTTTCCTACAATAAGTATTTTTCTAAGCAGTAAACGAGTTGAGCCAAGCACGAGTTTGTCTCGTCTAGTGTAAGAAAGCTTGAATTTAGCTTGCTTTATATTCAACGCGTGAACTGTCAATTTATATACATACATAACAGAATTAGTTTATATCTATATCTATATATATTTATAAATTGTAAATATAATTTTATATTGATATACATAATGTATAGGATAGGGATCCTAAGAGAACCAACCCCTATTTGAAAACTGAGAGAACCATTCTAGGCCACACATTTCATATAAAGGCAAAAAAAAAAAAAAAAAAAAAAAAAAAAATTCTTTTTTGCTTTAATCGCACATTTTTATGCAAGGAATTTTTTTTTTATTTTTTTTGATTTTTTTTCATTTATACATATGTGTATATGTCAATTATACATATGTGTATATAGCAATTATACATATGTGTATATAGCATTTTTCAGCTATACATATGTGTATATTTCAGTTATACATATGTGTATATTGCATTATACATATGTGTATAATGCAATTATACACATGTGTATACTGAAAAAAAAATACAAAAAAAAATAAATTCTTACATATAAAGCAGCGATTTTTGCAAAAAAAATTGCCTTAGAGAAATGTGTGGCTCAGAATGGTTCTCTCAGTTCTCAATTTGGGGAAATGTTCTCATTTAAACCAAATCCTAATGTATATTAGTTTAATTATTATATTTTGTATAAATAATCCTATTGAGCTCAATACACGAAACTCGGGCTTGTTAATTAGAAAAAAGTTTATTTCCAAGCTTGAACTTGTTTAAACTTTGCTATATTCGAGTTTCTAGCAAATAGATATAGAGTACCTAATACCTACTATTAGAGGTGCACAAAAAAACTTGGTTCTAGACCCGACTCGGAACCAGTTCCTACCCTACCCGTCCTGTGGGTGCAAACCAGTCCTAGCTTTAGAAAAGGGACGCGAAATTGGAACGACTCTAACCGGATCCAGCTCTATGCGGTCAAAACCCGGACCGGCCAAAACCCGTAAAAACCCAGCAAAAAAACAACCGTTTTGTGGACCTCTCTACCTACTACCGGCCTCTGTTGTCAAAGCCCACTCAGGCACACGCCTAGGCCCATCGCAGCCTTCTCGTTTCGCTTCAAAAGCCCCACTTTCGGCCCTCAGACACATTTTCCAGGCCGAGTTCCGGCCAACAATTGTCTGAACACGTATTTGACAATTATACCAGCCTTAAATAAGTCTATAATCAACATCCTAAAACATGTTTAAAACTCCTAAAAACGTACTTTTTATACCATGTGTCTCGCTTAAAAAAGCGCTTACTATTTAAGCGCCTTGCATTTAGGCCCAAGGCTCACCTTTGACGCCTTAAGTGCGCCTAGCGCCTTTAACAACTATACTACCGGCATAGCCGTATAGGTATGACTTATGTGTATAACCCCAACTCCCCAAGTCCCCAAGGCCGAATAGCCGATTGCCCAATTAAACATTTGCGAGTATGGCCGGCCCATGATACACTTTCAAGAATAGCAGCCCAATATGACCAAAGCCCACAAATTCTTTCTACTTTCAAGATCCCCTCTTTCATCTTATTAGCTTGCAGTTGCAGCTGCAAAACACACCTTCCCTCTCTGCAAATGTATCCATCTCTCTCTTAACATAACCATTACATTACATGGATGATGATGATGATGATACGATCATCATTCATCCTCAAACACTCCACACATGACCTCAACTTCAAATCTTTCTCATCTGTTCTCCACTCCTCTCTTTCACCATCTTTATCTTTATTATCACCACCAATCCAACAACAACAAGATGATGAACATTTCTCATCTTCTTTACTCACCCTTTTATCCTCACCCAATTGGCACAAAAACCCTTATCTCAAATCCCTTATTCCATCCATTTCCCCATCACAATTAACCCATCTTTTCACCAACAACCCTAATCTCAACCCACACACTACTCTTTCTTTTTTCAATCTTTTATCAAAAAGATCCAATTTTAAACCCACTGTTGAGTCTTTTTCTTCATTGCTGATGATCTTAATCAAGAATCGGTTTCTGGGTGCAGCTGAAAAGATCAGGATTTCAATGGTGAAAGCCTGTGAAACAGAGGAGGATGCAAGGTTTGTTTTAGGGTTTTTAAGGAAATTAAATATTGGTAGTAATGATGATGATGATGAGTTTAAGGTTAAGGTTAAGTTTAAGCTTAGTGTTAGATGTTATAATATGTTGCTTATGTGTTTGTCAAGGTTTTTGATGATTGATGATATGAAATGTGTGTTTCTAGAGATGTTGGATGATGAAATTGTGCCGAATATATATACGTATAATTCGATGGTGAATGGGTATTGTAAGTTGGGGAAAGTTGATGTGGCGCGTTTGTACGTGGGTAAGATTGTTCAGGCGGGGCTTACGCCGGATACGCATACTTACACGTCGTTGATTTTGGGATATTGTAGGAGTAAAGATGTCGATAGTGCGTATAAGGTTTTTGAGGTAATGCCTAAGAAAGGTTGTCGGAGAAATGAGGTTTCTTATACGAATTTGATACATGGGTTTTGTGAGGAAGAGCGGATTAACGAAGGTCTAGAGTTGTTTTATCGAATGGGTGATGATAATTGCTCCCCGACTGTTCGTACGTTTACTGTTTTGATATCTGCGTTAAGTAGGTTAGGCAGAAGGAAAGAAGCATGGGAGTTGTTTGAAGCGATGAATGAAAGAGGTTGTGAGCCGAATGCTCACACGTACACGGTTCTTATTGATGGATTGTGTAAAGATGGAAAGGTGGATGAAGCGAGAAAATTATTAGACATGATGGAAGAAAAACGGGTCATTGGGACGGTGGTGGTGTACAATGCTTTGATTGATGGATATTGTAAGGAAGGGAAGATAGAGAATGCAATTGAGTTGGTTGAAAACATGGAAAAGAAGGAATTAAAACCGAATGTTCGTACTTACAACGAATTGATTGGTGGCTATTGTAAAGCTGGTCACATTCACAAAGCTATGGCTTTACTTGAAAAGATGATGAAGATGAAGTTATCGCCTACCGTTATGACCTACAATTTGCTAATTAATGGATATTGTAAACATAATGATGCCGATAATGCTTATAGGTTGATTAATTTGATGAAAGAGAACGGCGTTGTTCCTGATGAGTGGACCTACAGTGCCTTTATACAGACTTTATGTAGACGAGGGAGTGTAGAAGAAGCTCATGAATTGGTAAATTCTCTAAACGTGAAGGGCGTAAATGTAAATGAAGTTATTTTCACGACTCTTATTGATGGATATTTCCAAATTGGGAAAATTGATGGTGGGCTGGCTTTATTCAACAAAATGCTTAGTAGTGATTGCTTACCGAATTCTTGGACGTATAATGTGCTGATTCATGGTTTGTGTAAAGAGGATAAGATTCAAGAAGCTTCAGTTTTTATAGGGAAGATGATAAAGATAGGTTTCGAACCGGAAATTACAACATACACGATTTTCATTGAAGGGTTATTGAAAAGATTTGATTTTGTTGATGCCCGTAAGCTTTTCTTTGAAATTGTTTCATCTGGATTGAAACCTGATGTTTGTACATACACTTCATTTATTCTTGCATATTGTAGTCAAGGGATGGTCAAAGAAGCAGAAGATATGATGAATAAAATGATGGAAGAATGTGTAGAACCGGATACAGCAACATATACGGTTTTCATTGATGCGTATTTTCGTGCAGGAAAGTCAGATTCTGCTTTTGATGTTTTAAAACGTATGATGGATGCTAAATGTGAACCGTCTCACCATACGTATGCTATAATAGTGAAGCACCTTTTAATTTCACAACAAAAGGAAAACAAAAAGTTTCAAACTTTGGATCTCAATATTGGTAACGTTTGGAAACTAATGGATTTAGACACTGCTATGGGTCTGTTTTCAGAAATGGTTAAGAGGGGTTGTGGACCGAATGTCAAAACTTTTGAGGCATTAACCGTTGGGCTTTGTAAAGAAAGTCGACTTGAAGAAGCTTGTAGATTGGTTGGTCATATGTTAACAATTGGGCTTTGCCCAAATGAACATATATACACTTCTCTAGTAAACTGTGCATGTTACCTGCAAATGTATGACCAAGCATTGACTTTACTAGATTATATGATTGAACATAGGATTTTACCTCATCTAGAGTCGTATAAGTTGCTGATCTGTGGGTTATATGATGAAGGAAAACATGAAAAAGGTAAGGAAGTTTTTTGTAGTTTGATTGACGGGTATAAATACAATGCGGATGAAGTCGCTTGGAAGATTTTTCTTGATGGGTTATTAAAGCAAGGGTTTCGTAATGAATGCACTGAGCTTGCTGATGTAATGGAGGAAAAGGGGTGTCTTTTGAATCCACATACATCTGTGACATTAGTTGACAACATGGGTGATTGAGTAGGTTAGTGGCAACAAGTCTTGAATTTCGATATATGTACTTATCAATTTGGGATCTACGAGTTGTGTGAGGAGAAATGAAGACGTGATTGTGGATCCCGTTCGACGAAAAGAAACCCGAGGCCCATAAAATGAGGGGCTTGTTAATAAAGAGTCATTAGAAGCTTGTAGAAGATCTCACTGGTGCAGATTGGCATCATGGAGCACATATTTATTACCGGTAATCTTCTTCTCTGGTACTGTTTGAAGTGGTTCTAAACTTCTAATTATCATTATTAAAAACTACAGCTTTAAAAAAATTGAATTTATGGACACATTGTTTCGGGTCATCCGAACCCATTCCGACCCTTACCAAAAACACGACGCACGTTGTCCCGTCAAGTTTGGTACTGTTTGATTTTTATGTTTTTTTTTTGCTCTTCTCATTTGCTGTTATAAGACTGTTACATTAAATGGCTTGGTTTATTATATGTAATTAACTTGTAATATCATTGCAGGTGAAGGAGAAATTCGTTATAAAGTTTGTTGTTCCTGCAAACATATGAAATGGGATTTCTTTCTTCCAATCTTGACAAGATTTTTTGAGGTTAGCAAATTTATACACATCTGTAATCAAGTATTAATTTTGTTAATCGAAAAGAACAGGTCTTGACCTGACATCCTATTTTGATCTTCTGGCCTGTTATTCGACCTGCCGTTTTGCCATTCATAGAAATTCAAATAGAATAGTTATGGAATTGGATTCATATAACCATTAGGTTAAAGGTGTAAAATGAAAGTAGCTTAAGATTTGAAATTTATTAATGATATCTGTTAATATTTCATTTCAAATTAGTAACTGTAATTCGTTAATATTCGACCCAGAAAAGTTTTAACCTAAAATGATAACCCTTAACATCTTAATATGGGCCTCATCTGATGGGCTCAAGCCTGTTATAGGCTGGGTTTTAAAAAGTGCGCCTGAGGCGCATCAAGGCGCAGCCTAGGGCGTCTCAGGGCTTTGCGCCTACCCAATTTACTGCTTTTTTGTCAAATTTCAGTCGCTTTTCACCCTGTGGCGCGCGCCTCACGTACACATGGTATTTTTTATGCATAAAATGTTGTACCTTGGTGTTTTTGGCTTGTACATATAGGTAAAATCACATAAAAACCTTATTTATAGTTATATTTTGGGTAAATGAAGCTAAAAACTCATAAGATGTATAAAAAAATTATATAATTAGTTTGCGCTTCGGATACGAAAATCCCACACTTTTTGCGCTTCGTGCGATTCGCTTAGATCTCGTCGCTTTTGTGCGAGGTGCGCTTTTTTAAAACCAAGGTTACAGGACAGCCAATCAGATCCCCTCCATAAAGGCACACCTAAAATAAGGTTATCTCCTCTTTCTTTCTTTTCTTATTCTTAAGCCTCTAATGGCATAAATTATGTCTGTTTATTACTTTCAGTGTAAATATTGACTTGACCGTTGGAGTGTGGTTCCAAGTCTTATTCCTACCCATATAACTCACCCTTTTGTGCTCTTATCCGAGTCCTAGACTCTAGCCACACAAATTTTTGGATCAAGATATGACGCCATCCGTAGAGCAACGAAACAAACGTACTTCATATGAATCATATTTCTACAATAAGGTTGAGTATGTGCTCTTCACATGATCTACACGATATTCCATTGCGTGGATTTTTGGAAAAAAATGCAGCATGCATGTTTGATTAGATAATTAAATCCAATAAATAATCCTTGATGGTTGATGTGCCATACAATAGTGTTGTACTTTTGGTTACCGTTAAAAATGATAAGGGAGAAGTTGAAAGTGAGGATTAAACTGGACTGAGATATCTGTCGCAGAAGGCGAAGAAGTCAACCCAGGTGTTAGCTGCAAAAGGAAGGCTGAAGAGGAAGATTAAGTCAGTAGGCTGGATCGCCCTTGCCCAACTACCCACAACCCGCCGTAACCTGTTTGCAGTGTCAAACACCCTTCACGTGTCTCGTTTATATTCTGTCAACATTTTTATTTGCTATCGATGTCTTAGTTGATGTCTAGAATATGAATAGAGGTCATGGGCTAGTGGGTCAGTTAATGTCCAATAGTCTTGTAATTGTAATTTGAATTTGTTTGAATCAAGGGAGGGGGCGATCTTTTGTTTGTGAAAACCCTTTTACGTTGCGCTCTGTTGAGTTAACCTTAGCCTTTGCTAACTCAATCTTGGCACATCGAGCCGCTGATCTAAGGCACTGCGTTCTAGTTGGTGGTGGTGTATCCATAACCAACAAGCCCTACTGTTGGTTTTAAGTAGTGCATCATTAAAATCGGCTGTTTCACTTGAATTCCGAATTGGAAGGCCAGATTTACATCAAATAGATTAATCAAGTCAGATAAAGTAAGTCACAACATCATGACTATGGAGACATAACCAGCTACTATGGTGACATAACGTACATGTACATTATTATGTTTCCACTATAATTATAACTTTTAGATCAAAATCAATATTGGTATTATTTTTATGGTTTCAATCAATGTATATTAAGATTTTAATTTTTGGTTCACACGACTTTCTTTTTTTGGGTTGTATAAGACAAATTTTGTGTAATAAATTATTGTAATTTTTTTTATTGTAAACTATTTATAGACCGTATTCGACCGTCCAACACTTGTAGCCCAGTTGGTTGAGGGCCTAAAGTTTCCTATGGGAGGCTTGGGTTCAATTCCCACTAGCTACATTTGAAGGACATTGGTGGAGGGTAAATGAGGGATGACCCGGCCATTGGCCTGGGTTCGAGTCCTGATCCCGATCGGTTTTACCGATTATTTCACTGTCGTGTCTTTGGGCGGGTGAGTGGTCGGGTTTTCCCGGGAATTGGTGGCAATTGGTGGCCCGGGTACTCCCGAGTACCTGAGTCGCCAAAAGGGTGCCCGAGAGTGTTCGGAAATTGATTTGTTGGTCGTTAAAAAAAAAAAAGACCGTATTCAACCGCATCGCATGGGGAAACCCAATAGTTTTTATTGGGAGGCAATCTTTGGTTGGCCTGCAATATATATTTCTTTCTTTTTCTTTTTTACTTAGCTTTTCTTAAACGATTAAATGCATTTCTTAAAATTTCATTTAAAAGTTATCCATTTTAACTGTCAATTGCTTGACAAACTGTATTAGTATATCAATATATATGTGTATTATGAGTTAGTTAGCCTTTTTTCACGGTCTTCTTTCGATCCTTGGGTGACGTCCGCGGCTGCCTAAGGATAAGCCAATTCATCTCGCTCTTTATGGGGCTTATTGGTTTCGTCCTGCATTGTATTCATCAGGAGAGTGGCAACAACTCTTAACCAGTGATGTTTTCGCTAGATAGACATCGATTGCGGACGTTGACCGCCTTATTTACCTGAGGGCATACCTGATAAACTCTAGGACTGGCACACAAGTGTTCAAATACACCCCCGTAGCAAAACGACCTTCGAAAGTTTGGCCGTGACATTCTCCCACCGCCAATTTATGCATGTCCTTGTGCATGCCCCTAATCCCATAATTGCTTGTAGCCGACGTATCATGCATCACCTTGAATGATTGAGTATATATCACTTTAGTTAAGTAGGACACCCAAAAGCACAACAACAATGATCTTAATCCAAACTCGTTGAATTCGTGCATCGACAATTTAGGAGGCACTGATGTTTTGCCAGTATTTTTAGAAATATGGGGCCTTAAAGTATGTAGCAGTTTTCATTCTCATTATGGTTACGATGTTGCTTGAACAATAGGTTTTGAACACAACCACAGTGGGCTTCAATGTAACTATACTAGGGCGCCGCTCATGATTTCTTACTCGCAACGTACAAAGACATTCACAGAAATGCCCCATATTTGGTATTATCCCACTAAGTAGTCAATCTCGGTGATATCTCAGTCATCGGCCTTAAAGGTTTATATCGGTCACAAATATCAGTCATTGTCTCGTTACCAATAATCTCAGCCGATATAGGCGATATATCGGTCGATATTGACTTCAAAAATCTCGGCCATATCACGAAAATATCGCTTTCTTTTTGCTAGACACGTTTCAGATGTAGATGAAGGTTTCAGGATGATTACCTGGGTCGTGGATGAAGAAGATAGTTGAATATTAGAGTTTATATTTTACAAGATATGTGGATTAAGAAGATATATACGTTGAATGAGACGTACATTGTAGTAGTAATGGAGTCCTCGACAGCCATGAAATAGTTTTGAGGATCGGAGAATAAAATGGAGGCGTAGGAAAACTTTTAGGGTTTTTGAAACTATGACCCCTTTGTTTTCTAATATAGAAACTTCCATTATGACCCTTGAACTTTAAATATTCTCATATTTAACCTAAAAATATTTTCACATGTCTAGTTTAGGTGTAAAACTTTGAAATTTCAACATATTAACTCCTTATCTTTAAACAATTAAAAAATATATATTATTTACCTTACCGATATCTCACCGCAATAAACGATATCTCAAATATCTGTCATTGACCGATAATCGATATTTTACCGCATTAACTGCTTAGTTCTCCCACCACCATTGCGTAACTATCGGTATTTGGTTTATAGTTTGCGATCGATATAAAACACATGTCGATATCTTCTTGAATATATCCAATTTGGTTGCTATTCCAGTGAATGCTATTGTAATGCATCGAACAAGTATCAATAGATGTCCACAACAACGCCCGAGTAATGATACTGGTTCAATACATATGTGCCAAAATTTATTGAAATGTAAGTAAATATATGCTTGTCGCAACGGTATATTCTAAATTGTGTTAAACATTACATTATATTATTAGAATATCGAAAATGCAAACGACGTCAATTTATTAAAAAATCCAATTGTGAGGAAACTTTAATAACATGTTTGTTTGTGTTACGGTTATTTTTACAATATCATCACAACTACGGTTCAAAAAATATTTATAACGAGATAGATTAATATAGGCACGTCACAACGACATACTTGAAATTGTATAAAGTATCGTATCGTAGATTCAAAAAAGAAAAACAAAATATTCTCAATATTAAATTATAATAATAAAATAATATAAAATTTTAAATTTGAAAGAAAAAAACATTAAAAGTGATATGGGTACGATTTTTATGGGTTTCTTTCGATCAAATAATATCAGCGCCAATAGGGGTGTTATCCAGACCGCAACAAGCATTTGCTTTATAGTTTGCGATCGATGTAAAACACGTATTGATATCTTCTTTAGTATATTCTATCCGGTTGCTATACCAAGTTTTTTTTTGAACAATCAAGCAGGCCATTTTATTAACCAAAGGCCTCGCTTTCTAACAAGATGCTAGAAAGAGCATGCAAACTCCAAATGTAACCAAAATAGGATCAAAATAAGTCGGTGGAACAGTATCCTTTGCCGCCTTTACGTTTTCCCCACAATATTTCCCCCTTTGCTTCTCTTCTCCACACCTGTTCATTCTACCTTCCTCTTCACCGCTTTCGTTCAGCCGATGTGCGTTTATAGTTGATGACTCCGCCAGCTATGCACGTCTTCCTTCTTGAAAATTGGTTTCCTTCACCTCTAAATTAGGTTGTTTGTGCTATCGGTCTCCGCTCGAATAACATGTACTGCTGCAATGGCATACTGTATTGTTTGTTTTTTCTTTTAATGTATCATTTTGTTTATGATTTCTCTGCTTTATCTACTAATATTATAGGGAATATAATCCAGTTAAAAAAGATTTTTGCCTAGCCTAGATTATACAATTATTTGGGAAATTGCTGTGCCACATAAATTGCTTTAATTATCGAGACGACCCATCAATTTTGTATACAAGATTTTTGTCCCATCTAATAAGTTTGATAACATTGTCATTTTCTACTGACACTGTATTTTTTTCGCGGTTTTTCGATTTGAATCGCCAACCGTTTTCATTCGACCTGTTCTAACCGTTTAGCGGGTCATAGTGACTGATCATATTCATGTTGTTATTCTTATAGTGTTTTCCCCTGTTTTGCTGCTATTGTGTTATGTTTCGTTTTAGCCTACCATACTTCGCTTTGGTTTTTCTTTGCAGAGAGGGATTGCTTTTTTTGTTGCATTTGTCTGCTTGCTGATGTCGTCTACGTTTTCCCTCCTCTCCTCAGCTATAGGTTCTCCGACCTTTTTCTATACACACACATATATATATAGTGTTATTACTTGGTGCGTCTTAGTTATTATTTGGTGTGTTTTTTTCCGCTACATGATGGATGGGAAGAAACCATCAACGAAGTCCCAGCCATGTTCTAAAAGCAGACCCACCAACTAATGGCAGCTCCATCTTCACTGCGCATACTAAGAGGATCATTTATATGATCTGTTTGATTCATTTTAGGTTCGCTTACATTTTTAGCGATATGTGGCGGATGGTTATATGCTTTTAAATTTAGTGGTGTTTATTGTCTTTGTTACATTGTGACATCACAAAATCATATTCATGTTTCGCAACGATTAGAATATATGTTGGGCGCGGCGTTTTAGTTCTTTGCAGATTTGGATATTGTTATTTGAGGTAACATTGACTTTTATGCTGTTAAAGAGACGTTTGGGAGCACCTTAGAGGTGATGCAACTAAAAGCACACTACATCTGTTCTTTATTTGCAATATCGAGTAAAGAAGTTTGTTTATGTTTGCATTAATTTTCATTTAGTATATTATTATGTTGCGTTGAAGAACATAATGTGAATTATCTTTTGAGATCTCAAGCCTGGGAAGGAGGGAGATGAAGGTGACGTGGGCTTGCTTTGTGGATTCGAGGCGTATACAGATTCAATGCATGCTAAGCAACTGAAGCGATGTTGATAAGCTATCGGCCATGCCCCCGTGCAATACGGTGTTTTCACCGCAATGCGCGGGTTGGTTAACACTACCCGTCGCAACGCGACGGGCACATTTACTAGTTCTTTCACTATCCCACAAAGAGCAAGCGTCCGAAACTCGATCCACCTACCTATGGCCCACCAAATGTTATTCGCCGCTATACAACTAACTAGTAGACATTCCACTGATTCGACCGCATAACCACACCTACCACATCTTTGGATCCCCACTTGAATACCTCTGCATACCAATTCAGTAACCGTTGGAATCTTCTCCGCCAACGCTTTCCAAGTAAACAAGTTAGGGGCTGTTTGGTTGATTAAGTGTTGAATCATTAAGAGGTCTGAATGGTTAAGAGGTCTGAATGGTTAAGTGCTGAATCATTAAGTTGGACCTCTTAATGGTTAGTTTTCTTGTCCAACGTTGGTAGGGGAGCCTCATTAAGGTTCAGCCTAGTTCAGTGCTTAATAGTTCAGTGTTTAATGGTTCAGCAACATCCCAAATCTTAATGATTCAAACTTAACCATTCCATTCAGAAGCTGAAACAAACGCGCTGAATGCTGAATCATTCAGCGCTGAATGGTTAAGAGGCTCATTAAGAGGCTACCAAACAGCCCCTTAGCCTTTTGGAAGAGCCCAATTACGCCACCGCATAACATAGTCTACCCAAGGCACAATACCAACTTCACACAAATCATTCCTCACAGTTTTAACCTCAAACGCCGCCTATCCGCTGCTAGAACCCTAACACTACCTATCCAAATGATTGCTATTAAATCGAACCGGTACCGGTCCCGCCACAACATCACTCTAGTTCAATACACATGCCACAAAATTGAGCTAGATAAAATAAAACCACCATAATCTAATCTCAAAGTAATGAATTTTGTTTACTCAACGGTTTGGAACAATTCAAGGAAGTCAAAACACCAATGGAATCAAGATTCTCGTAAGATCCGATCCATCGATCAATCAAAAATCATAATAACAATAATAATTTAAAACAAAAAAAAAAAACCTTAAAACACTCAACGGTTGTCTCTTTCATTTCCTCATATTTTGTCAACTTTTTTGTCTGCAAAAATCCCACATTTTTTCATGACCAACCAAACCAACAATGGCAACAACAGCGATCACCGATCTCCGACGCCCTCTAATACTCTCCAACAACACCCTCACACACACATTTGCTGATGATAATTCTCCTTCCCAACACATCTTGACAATAAACGATCACCCACATTATAACAATAATAATAATAATAATCAAGATTTGACCCGTTTTGCTGGACCTTTTGCAAGAACAGAAACAAACCCATATGAGGTTCTTGGGTCAGATGGGTTTGAGGCTCCGGTGTCAACAACGGTTGACCCGTTTAGAAATCAAACCCCAAAGATTTCAGGGGTGTATGAATGGGTTAAGATAGTGGTTTGTGTGCCTATAGCTTTGGTTCGGCTTGTGTTGTTTGTGTTGTGTGTATTGATTGGTTATGTTGCTACAAAATGTGCTTTATGTGGTTGGAAAGATAAAGATAATCCGAATCCAATGCCTAGATGGAGATGCAGGGTTATGTATGTTACTCGGTTGTGTGGGAGAGCCATTCTTTTTTCATTTGGGTATGATCATGTTTTGGTTTATTTAGTGTTACAAAATGTGTCATTGTATGAACTTGAAGGTATTGCCAATTGTCATATATGGCTTGATTTGTTGATCTTTTGGGCTAGTCTTGTATGTTAGCCGAGTTTGTTATCTGTTATATAGAGACGGAACCGGAAACTTTTTAGCATGGGTAATCATAAGGTTCTATTCTCTGCTAGTTTAAATCATGTTTTTATTATAAAAAAAAAAATCTTTCAAATTTTGTATATAAAAATCCACAAATTCTTGTGACAGCCTGACAGGTCAGCGGACCCTCTTGACCCCCCTGATTCCGCTCTGATTATAGTTATCAATTATCATTATTTGATATGTCATTTGATCATTGTAGTTTGTTCGTAAGTCAATATTTTATCTGTCGTTTGAATATTAGGATCGATAGTTATTGACATTTTGTCATTATTATTATAAATCATGTTTAATCATGTTTTTATTAAAAAAAAACTTTCAAATTTTGTATATAAAAATCCACAAATTCTTGTGACGGGTCAACGGACCCTCTTGACCCCCCTGATTCCTCTCTGATTATAGTAATCAATTATCATTATTTGATATGTCATTTGATCTTTGTAGTTTGTTCGTATGTCAATATTTTATCACTCGTTTGAATATTAGGATCGATAGTTATTGACATTTTATCATTATTATTAGTTGTTTGTTGGTTAGTTTTATTATTATCCTTTTCATTGTAATCTCATTCATCACACAGAAAATATTATTCATCAATATAGTTTTTATAGTTATTTTGAATCTCTTCATCATACATAGGGATGCCATCTGCTATTTGTAATTTAAGGATGGTTACCTTACATTTGTAACCTATTTAGATAAATGATTGTCAAAATTTGTATGTATCACCAAGCAACACTATTTTCATAATAACATTGTGAATTCTGGTAGCTATATTTGTATATACAATCACAGTGTTGGTGGTAGTAGGCCCGCTTATGGCTGTTGGTGGGATTAACTGAGTATGATGATGATGAGTGTTGGTGGTAACCTTTTCTCTTTAAATAATGCAGCTACCATTGGATTAAAAGAAAAGGGAAACCTGCTCCAAGGGAAATTGCTCCTATTCTTGTATCTAATCATGTATCATATATTGATCCCATTTTCTTTTTCTATGAATCATGTCCAACAATTGTTACATCTGATTCCCATGATTCCATGCCCTTTGTTGGAGTCATAATCAGAGCTATGCAGGTGATTTATGTGAATCGGTTTTCATATCAATCACGGAAGCAAACTGTACATGAAATAAAGGTAACAAGCCGTCGCTCTTATCTTTTCTTTGCATATGTTACTAGCTTCAACCTTTCGCTTTTTAAACCAAGACCCCGTCCCTTTTATGGGTCGTTGCTTGTTTCCTAACTTATTAACTTATAATACTTTAGCTAGCTTATGTGATCCTTTTTTGGACGTCATGAACTTATATCGTAATTGAAAACCAGTCGGTTGACTTTTTCTGGTCAAAATATTTTCAGAATGAAAACACTTGCATTTAATCAACACATAGGAATTTGATACAGATGTGTTATTTCAAGGATTTAAATACAGAGAAAGGCCTCAACAAATACATATCCTCGAGTACTTTTGTTTCCAGAAGGAACCACAACGAATGGGAAGCAGCTTATATCTTTTCAACTCGGTGCATTTATTCCTGGTTATTCCATACAACCGGTGGTCATTCGCTATCCTCATGTACATTTTGATCAGTCATGGTATAACTAACTCTCATGTATAAATTCCTTACACATTATTGATTGTTAGTACTTAGGATAGTCTTTAACTGGTTGATCACATTTATGTAGGGGCCATGTCTCGTTGGCGGCCCTCATGTTTAGAATGTTTATGCAGTTCCACAATTTCATGGAGGTATACTTAAGTTGAAGATAGTTTAGTTTGTAAACTTCAATTACTTACATATAATATATTTTTTTTTCATGTAAAACAGGTTGAGTATCTTCCTGTTATTTCACCCTCACAAAATCACAAGGAAAGTCCTGCTCGGTTTGCTGAGAGGGTTAGTTTTTTTCTTCTATTTTTTGGAGTTTTTTAGGCATAGGATTTTCCTAAATATACTGACATGATAAGTTTTTACTTTATTTAAAAAAAAAATATTTGAAACTTGAAGTCCTATTATAGTATTATCCTTTGAACATTCTTGGACACATTATGGATTTGCCTTATTTCAGTACAAGACGGTTCATTATAATTCAAAAGGGAGTAGCGGCGCAACTTGTTGCCCGTTTACCAGCCATCCACTTGTAATTTGTTATGGTTTTTTATTAATGAAGAAAACTACGCTTTTTATCAAAAAAAAAATAATAATAATAATCATTGAAGTCGAACTATTTCATCATACAAAAGTGAGCCAAAAACTGAAAATTTTAAATGACTTAAACAATACAAGTTACACGACTTCGATTTGGTCTGATCTTTTTGATGATTTCTAAAAACTAGCTTGTTTGATAAAATCCTTTATAAATTTGAGGCTATACAACTGACCTTTGTGCGCTTAGTGTTTCTTTTTTTACGAATATATGTGTCGGTGCAGACTGGGAGAGCTATGGCCTCTGCTCTAAATGTCGCACAAACATACCATTCTTTTGCAGACTATGCACTTCTTTCAAAGGCAGCTGAAGCTGGACAGGTATATATCTAATTTTAAATATGGATGTGCAAAAGCTTTAACAAAACAAATATCAAACTATCCTTGATCCACCATAGAAATTTAAACCATATCTTAAGAACGTATGCAGTATGTTTAAGTTTGAGTGTAGAAAACCTAATACTCTCACAGTGCCAAGAAAGTTACGATGTTTGACCGATGCATTTGATCTAGAAGAGTGTTTAGCACTTGTTTTCAATACTGTAAAATAATAAGCATACTTCCGTCTTTTCGCAGGAGAGGTTTTCACCCTTTATGGTCGAAATGGCGCAAGTTCAAAAGGTGAGTTTTTTTCTTAGAAAACGAAACCAAACTTGTACACATGGTTAAATAGAGATATTTGACTACCAAGTCAATTGTTTAAATTACCCTTTAATCCTCACTTAAACTTATTCGGATAAAAACTGTTAATCTGTAATTTGCAAAGATGAAGTAAATAGCTAATTTCGGTCTTGAATATGAACCGTTCATATGAAGTAAGTAGTTACAATTTTCATATGAAAAGAATTTTATTTGCATTATATTTCTTGTGTTTCACAAATTACTTCAATGAGATGAATTTTGTTTTCTCGGTGTTCCCAGTTATATCATTTGAGCTCTTCAGAAGCAGTAGGGTTCCTGGAACGATTTATTGCCATGAATCCAGACAGCAGGTATATAATCATGTTTTAAGCACAAATTTGCAGCAGCTGCATTAAAATTCAACTAACCTGTATTTTGTTATGAACCACAAACATACTCGAGTTTTATTATTATTATTATTATTATTATTATTTCATTTTTATTTTGCAGTGGATGTGTTCAATATCAAGATTTTATCAGGGTTTTAAGATTAAAACATTCTCACCTTTCTGAACATGTCAGTAAGCAAACTACTCCTGTTCTTATTGTTTTATAAAATAAACCTGAAAGCAGTTTCTTAACATCTAAAATCAAATCAGGATAAATAAAGAAAACAAATGGCATCTTATTTATTAAGTTACTTTGTTCTTTACATGCCATAGATGACTTCAAGTTTTCTTCTGTGTTACAGATTTTTGGATTTATCGATGTTGACAATGATGGAATTATAACCTTTAAAGAGGTAACCATGGGTGCATAAATTCCATTTCATCAGTCTTCAGTTTGTGGGTCTCGTTTCTGTTGATTATTCAACCAAAAAAACAGGATCCACTAGATGAAATGATTCTCGTAGGTCCTTGTTTACGGGTCCTGGTTGGTTATGCAGTTCTATACGGATATGACTTAAACTGGCCCTACAAAATGAGCATCACTTGTAGGGCATTATTTGTGTGTAGCGTTTTCATTGCCGGTGTATGCAACAAAACATTAAATTTTGTGTAATGTTGAAAACAACCTTCTCCAACCAAGACACTAAATGACTAAATTCAGTGTAGTTTTTGGTGTAACATTATTCACTCAAACATTTTACATCAAAATTCTTGATGAGCTTCATTTTTGGTTAATTATATAATTGTTGAATATTTACATAAAAATTGAAAATTTACATTATATATATTGAATATAATCTTATATATATGTAGTTTATTTAATTTTACATGTAAAAATATTTATTTAAAATGAATTTTTTTTTTTTTTTTTTTTTTTTTTTTTGTATAAAAAATTTAGCAGTATGTGAATTGGGGTGGACCAGTGAAGCTGTGAAGGTCCCATTTCTCTTGAGTTGTTTCTATTAAGATTATGTGGTTCTTACTTCTTAGTAGGGATTATTATGTGGGTTCAATATATGCTGTGGGCACATTTCTTTGTGGGTCCCATTGTTATGTTCATCGAGTGGTTTACATAGTCATGTCGTTTGAATTATGCAGTTCTTGGTCGGATCTATTCACGTTCTGAAGCTACCATTATTCGCACGAGCATGTGAAGTAGCTTTTAATGAAAGCGATGAAGACAAAGATCATTACATTTCATTGTTTGAAGTAATATCTATAAACTTTTTTTCTGATTTTTTGGTTGGTTTGTTGAAGTCTCTAAGTTTGTTTTCTAATTCACAATCAACAGTTTGGAGGTTCCACCAGCGCAGCTATCCCCGACTTGACCACGAGTGAGGTCAGTAACCGTTTCAGTAGTTCAAAAGCGTAAAAAAATGATTCTTTATCGATTCTTTGTGTTATTTTGTTAATTTGTGTACAGATACAAGCGCTCTTCGAATTGTTTGACACCGATGGTGATGGTAGGATTAGCAAGGATGATTTTATTACTTGCTTAAAAAGAAATCCATTGCTTATAGCACATTTCAGTCACCTTTTCATGCATAAAGATTTGGATGCAGAAATGGTTTGATGATAAACCTTTCTTTTATATCTTCTTTATTCTTGCTGTTTTATATAGGAAAAAAAAGTAGTGTCCCTTCATTGAATTTGTGTTATCTACATGTAAAAAAACAATCTTTAGTGTATGTAAATGTTGTATACCTTAGTAATTCAAGAAAGTTATATATAGAGGGGCGTGTTCACAAGAAAAAATAGTACAAAAACCGTCTTAGTTATAACATCTAAAGCGATAAGAAATATTGTATACCAAATCCAAACCCAAAAAAAATAAAGAAATTGAAACCCGGACCCGCCAGGTTTGAATTTTTTTGCCATCCCTAATATTAAGAAATTAAGAATGATGCTTACACATGTCTTTGCAATTCTCTACTTCTGGATTCAAATGAAGACCATAAGACCGGTGGGAGTGGTGCCGCTCCGACAAAGAAGATGGGCCGACACATGGCTTTTTTTTTTTTAATTAATCTCGATTATCAAGAAAGGAGGCCCGGCTTCAACGGCAACGAGATGCCGTCTATGTCGTTGCCGCCCCAAAGCCGCACCAGGGGGTGGTGTAGCGAGGCCCATCATCCCCTTGCCGCACCCCATACCCAGCAGTCTAAGGACTATTTTATTCAATAGCGAATACCTTGATATGTAAGTACTTTTAAAAATATTTTACTATAAGTACAAGGGATTTAATAAACAATGTTTTATCTGTATTCAAAGTTCAATAAAATTCTTCTCATATATTTTTACGATGATAATTAGTTGGTTAAGACATAATTTAATTTAATAAAATTCTTCACTCTTCTCAGTTCTCCCCTCCTCTGCAATGGGCCCCGGACATGTGGGTCCCATCTTCCATCTCACAACTTCCTCTCTGTGTCACACGCCCTCCTTCTGTCTCTCTCCACCTCTTGTGCCACATCTTCTTCAGCTCATCTTGGATGGCATGTGTATGGGCCCATTGAAATTAGTCTCACATGGCTAGCTTTATACACATTTATAATGAAACTTATTTTAAAGTTGAAGACTAATAATACGTAGTTTTTAAATGAAAATTTATATATGAACTGTATATAAACAATAATAAGTCGATCTATCATCTATAATACATGTTAGATATTAAGTCAAAATCAAAGTCAAATAATAAGTCAAACTTGGTTAAGAAAGTTTGAGGGGCCATTTGTGACAAGGTGCAAAAGTTTATTTCAGTTTATTATAGTTTGGATAATAAGAGAACGTCTAATAGAGATGAGGGACTAATCATGTTAGAAGTGAAAGATTGAAGGGGCATTCTTGCTGTGAATCGAAAATGTTAACAGATTGTTAACGATCACTTTGGGGCTTAGGGCTATAAATACATCTCTTGAATTCGTTGTTAATCAGTCGATTCCATTGTAATTTTCTTTGTAATTCTTTTCTGTTTCATAATCAATAATAATTCGAAGCTTTCGACAATCGTTTCTTGATTCAATTTCATAGGTGTTTTTACAACAATTGGTATCAGAGCCAGGTTGGCTCAAATTCTGTGAAATTGGTTTTGTTATCCGTGAGTAAAGATCAAGAATGGTGTCGACGAAGTTTGAGTTGGAGAAGTTTGATGGAAGAAACGATTTTAGTCTGTGGAGGATGAAGATGAGAGCCCTGTTAGTGCATAACGGTGTTGTTGATGCATTGAGGGGTGAGGATCATATTCCTGGTGATCTCACAGATAAGGAGAAGAAGGAGATGTTAGAAAAGGCTCACAGTTCGATCATATTGAGTCTGGGTGACAGAGTGTTGAGGGAGGTGTCGAAAGAAACGTCTGCTGCTGGTATTTGGGCAAAACTTGAGACCCTGTACATGACCAAGTCGTTGGCCAACAGGTTGTATCTCAAGAAGAAGTTGTATACGTTTCAGATGAGCCCTGAGAAGACACTGGAAGAACATACAAATGAGTTTAATAAACTTATCTTGGATCTTGAAAATATTGAAGTTGAATTGGATGGTGAAGATCAGGCCATCATATTTCTCACATCATTGCCATCTTCGTATGAGCATTTTGTGGATACTCTTATGTATGGAAGGGAGACATTGACTATGGATGAAGTCTTGGCTACCCTGAATTCAAAAGAGTTGAAAAGGAGATCAAATGTGGTAGAAGATGGTGGTGATGCATTGTTTGTGAGAGGGAAGGCTGATCAGAAGGGTTCCAGATTCAAGGGTGAATCAAGATTCAAGAAGAGGTGTTATTTTTGTCGCTCAGAGGATCATTTTAAGAGAGATTGTCCTGAATTGAAAAAGAAGAAGGGTGAACATAGGTATGATAATCACAGGCAACAAGAAGGAGATTCATCAGATGATTGTGATGTTTGTGACGTTCTTGTGGTGACCAGTGAGGAGTTTTGTTCAGAGAAATGGATCTTGGATTCAGGAGGGTCTTTTGGGATGACATATGATCGAGGGTATTTCAGGGATCTGAAATATGGTCATCTTGGTAAAGTCAAAATGGGTGATGGCAGAACTTGTGAAATTCAAGGGGTTGGAACAGTGGTGTTCATGATGGACAATGGGGATATTGTTGAGATGCATGATGTAAGGTATGTTCCTGGCTTGAATAGAAGTTTGTTGTCATTGGGTTGTATAGAGAAAGTTGGCTACCATGTGTGGATAAGAGATGGTAGGGTCTTGGTCATGGATGATCAGGATGTTGTGATGACTGGAACTAGACATGAGAGTAATGTCTATGTTCTGGATGGTCATGTGATGATGCCTAGTGAGAAAGAGTTCATATGTCACACAGATGAACAGGGATTGATTGGGAAGAATAGTCATGGGGTTGTTCATGATGGTAGTTCAGAGAGGTACAAGACTGTGGTGGAGTTGAGTCACAGGTTAAAGGTCTCTAGTGTGGGTCAATCAATGGTGGTTCATGGTGAAAGGTATGATGGGATAGTGAACTGGTGTCTAGGTGGAGTTTTGGAAGTGCTTGGTTGTTCTAGACAGGTGGGGTTGATGAAGTCAAGGACAGGAGTTGATATGTTCTTGGGATATCCTGAGGTGTTAAAGTTGTTCAAGATATGTGGTCTAGAAGGTATGAAGCCAAGGTACAAGACTAGCAGGTGTGTGCTAGGGATTGAAGGAGTTTTGACTGAGGTGGAGGCTGCACAAGGTGATAATGTTCAGGTTGAGGTGGAGTTACCTGGTAAGTGTGCAGGAAATGTGACTCAGTTGTGGTTTGGTGAAAGGCAGTCCTGTGTTGAAAAGGACTGGTCAATGGTTAATGCAGCTAATCTTTTGACTAGTGTTGAGCCTGAGATTGAAGCAGTAGAGATCAAGGGTAATGCTTGGTTGGTGCTTAGAGGTTCTAAAGATCAGTGGATACTAGTTGAAGATGCGAAGAAGGGTTGCAGGGGCAGAATGGTCATATTCTGTGATGTTACTGGGTCAACAGGAGTAAAAAGCTGGAAATGGGTCAAGTACATTGAAGTTTGTCAGGTCTTTGAATGTTGCTCAAGGTTGGAAAGAGTTGTGCAGCATGGGTCAGGTCTGGGTGATATTGATTCAGGGGAAGCTGATAAGTTCAGGAAGGGCAGTTTGGTCCTTGAAAAGTCTGCTGAGAAGATCAGCTGTTTGGTGTTGTTTTGTAGCAGTTGTTTGAAAACTGCTGATGAGAAACAGATGTTAGAAATAGCTGATGAAGAGCAGAAGGTTGAATCTGCTGTTGAGGAGCAGAGGTTTGAAAGTACTGATGATAAACAGATGTTAGAACTACTGATGGTTCAGTTGATCAGTAGTTTGGAGGACAAGGGTTTAGAATCAGTAGTTTGGTCAGAAACTGCTGATGTTGAAGATCAGTAGTTTGATAAACAGCTGATTGTTTTGTTGATCAGTTGTTTGGATGATTGTCAAGATGGCTGGATTGATTGTTGACTTAAAGGTGGAGATTGTTAGATATTAAGTCAAAATCAAAGTCAAATAATAAGTCAAACTTGGTCAAGAAAGTTTGAGGGGCCATTTGTGACAAGGTGCAAAAGTTTATTTCAGTTTATTATAGTTTGGATAATAAGAGAACGTCTAATAGAGATGAGGGACTAATCCTGTTAGAAGTGAAAGATTGAAGGGGCATTCTTGCTGTGAATCGAAAATGTTAACAGATTGTTAACGATCACTTTGGGGCTTAGGGCTATAAATACATCTCTTGAATTCGTTGTTAATCAGTCGATTCCATTGTAATTTTCTTTGTAATTCTTTTCTGTTTCATAATCAATAATAATTCGAAGCTTTCGACAATCGTTTCTTGATTCAATTTCATAGGTGTTTTTACAACAATACAGTAACATTTACAACTAGAACGCTTATTTGTTTATCAAATATACTTCTTGTTATATAAACAAAGTGGTAAAACATATTTTGAGTTCAAATATATTGGGTTTTGTATTCCTTTTGGTTCTTAGGGTTCTAAAAGTCACTATCGTTTCATATTTTGCCTTATTGCGCCGCTATCCCTTTTTAAATCGCAAAGCCTATCCTGCTAAAAACAAATCCATGGTTCTTAGGGTTCTGCAAGTCACTGTGGACCACCTTCTGCGCTCGTTTCAGAAAACGCACCGCCTCATACTTAAAATTTGAAGATAAATGTTGCTTTCTCGATAAGTTTAAATTATTTCAGGTATATCTTACTAAGAAAAAATAAGTTAATTTGTTCATTAAACCTTTTTTTTAAACGTCGAACAAAGCATTGCCAAGTTGATATCTATATAATTTAGTTAAGAAATGTTAAACTGAAAGAGAGTGAGTTTCTAGCTATACTTTTATTATACAATTAAATAAATAATTATAGAAACGAAATAATATAAAGAGTAAATTACCAAAATCGTTCATGTGGTTAATAGGTCTAGGAAGATGGAGGAATGATGGGTAGTGGTGGTGGTGGTTGTGAAAGGTGGAGGAGATGGTGGGTAGTGGTGGTGGTGGTGAAAGGTGAAGATGGTGGTGGGTTGTGGGTCTAATTAGGGAAGAAGACAATGGGGAAGAAGATGAATTTATAGGTGAGTTGATGAAAATGCCATTGACTTAACGTCAAAACCTTAACTGGGTTAAGTCGTTGGATTGTTTTGGTCTATTTTCTCAAAAGTCAAGGACTGTTAAAGCAATTTTTAAAAGATTGGGCTGAAGTGACAAATTTAACCAAACCACAGAGACGGTTTTGATAATTTTCTAATATAAATGTGTAGCGTTTAAATATACATCAAAAGTAAGAAAGTGGGTGGAGTAGACGGTAGCTTTTATTAAACACACAAATAGCACTAGCAAGGAGCTAGAGTATATTGTTTACAAGAATCAACTTTTAGGGTATGTTTGGTATGAGATAACGGATTGGATGAGGAAATGAAATGAACGAGGTAATGGAATGGATCATTACCATTTTTTGTCTTATTTGGTTGCCATGTGTGAATGAAACAAAATTATTTAGGTTGTTTGGTAGGCAGGAAAAGACGAACGAATAAAATCGGTGGTAGGTGGTGGTTAGTGGCGGTGATTGTGAGTGGTGATAGGTGGCCATAGCGGCGGCGGTGGGGACGATGGCAAGTGGAGGTGGATGGTGGGTGGGTGAGAATGTTGAGTAGTGGCGATGGTGGGTGGCGGCAGCAGTAGTGGTTAGTGGCGATGATGGTAGGTTTTGATGTGTGGAGGTAGCACGTGGTGGGTGGTTACGACGACGAAGGGCGGCGACAACGGTGGCGGTGGTGGGTGGCGCGACGATGGCAGGTGACGGTGGGTGGAGGTGGATGGCGGTGATGGTGGGTGACACTGGTTATTAGTGTTGGTGGGTGATGGCAGTAGTGGTGGGTAGGCAATTATGGTGGGTGACGGTGGTGGGTAGTGGAGGCGGCGACAATAGGTTATGGTGTTGTTAATGAAGAAAGAAAGATGAAATGAAAGAAAAAAAACATGGGAGTTGATGCAAGGTGTAGCGGGAATGCAATGCCTTATTGAATAAATGATTTCCATTCCTTTGACCAACTAAACACACTATTTTTTATGAGAAAGTATAGGATACAAAGTATCCTTAACTTACAAAGTATAAGAAGCCACCACATCTTGACACGTGTAAACCCTAGTTAACTCTAACTAACCCAATCTTGGTTGATTTAAAAGGGGTAAAAGGTAATGTTCCTTCAAATCATTAATCGTTCATTAACCACCACCACCACCATCACCACCACCACCACCAACACCACCACCACCAGCGCCTGACCCAACCGCCGGACCAAAGCATCACAGCTCACTCTCTCCTTTAACCTCTGACGCCTTCAAAACCTTTCACGTTGTTCGAGTTCAACCCAACCTTCAACCGTGGCTCAGATCTAGTCATTTCCCTCTATCTTCGGAGAAGACAACCAAGCCAACATCTCTGTATCTCTGGCTAATCACAAAACAAAGGAAAAAGAAGAAAAAAAGAAAAAAAAACAACTAATCCATAAAAACCTTACCTCAAGTGTATGTGAATATAGTTGTTTGTCTGTTGGAGGAAAACAGAGGAAAATAGGGGAAAAAGTGAGGAAAAGGTGAGTTTTATTTATACTAAAAGCGTTTTACAAAACCAAGTGCGTTTTACAAAAACCAAGTGCGTTTTACAAAAACCAAGTGCGTTTTACAAAAACCAAGTGCGTTTTACAAAAACCAAGTGCGTTTTATAAAAAACTAAGTGTGTTTTGTAAAAAACCAGTTTAAATAGTGTTTAAAAAACCAAATGCGTTTTATGTTTTTCTGATCTTCATCGTCTGAAACTTTTTTGAAAGCAATTTTTTTCTTTAATTCTTCTTCTATTATCAACATCGTTCGTTTCTGTGAATAATACATGCGTTGATAGTGATTTTTGAATATGATTCGACTAATTTTATCAATTGACTTATCATACTCTGTTTTTTTTTCTAATTTTGCAAATACGTTTTGATTTTGTTTGTAATCGAATTGTTTAATCATTCTGAACGTTTAATCGAGTTGAAAACGATGAAAAATCAGGTTCAATCGTTGAAAATTTTTGCATCGATTATGTCTGTTGTTGTGATTTCACAGAAATTTAAACGTGTTTTTTCCAATTTACCCCTGGTTAGATTAACCCAAATATGATTAGGATTGTTAATTACCATCTTGCCACCACCTAAATCTAATGGCTGAGAATGCTTCTTACACTTTGTATGTTAAGAAACTTTGTACGTTAGCCTCTCTCATATTTTATTACCTTGGAATATTCCATCATACTAAACACTATCTTATTCTCATTACAGAGATTGAAAAGTCATAAAATTGAGATTACACCATAACCTCCACTCTAAAATATTATTTTTCACCTGGTTCTTTATTCATACTTGTGAGGCTTTTAAGGTGGTTGGAGATGATCAACGGCTAAAGTCCATTTTATTCGGGGCACACTTTTAAAAAAAATGCCTATATACATATGTATGTGTATATATGTGTTTTTTAATAAAAAAAACTCATTTTAAACTTAAAACTTGTGTCCATTGAATTAAAAACTTACTTAAAACTCAACACTTACTAGCCCATTTACAAGCTCAATACTCATTTAAAATCCAAAACTTAAGATTTAAAGGGCATATTTTTGAATTACTCTCATGTTGCATCTGAATCTTCAAATACACCTTTGCATCCATATATAGGAATTTGCCTTGATCTCCTCCAATACTTTTTGCATATTGTTTGTATTGTTATTCAAAACTTGTTGGTTTTAGCTTTTCAAATATAACATGTATGCTAAGCTATGTGTTTTGGTTTCATATATTATTTTTTTACTTTACGTCATTGCCACGTAAGAATGTTTTCAATCATTTTTTTCTTTACATTTGTATGCCATGGGTTCATAAACTTTCACTATTCATTACCTATTAAAATAATAGGTACAATTTCATATATGCCATTGTAAACTTGTAAAATATCATATATACCTAAAGTACAAGTTTTTCATGCATATTGTACAATGGTCCTAAAGCATGTTTTATAAGAAGAGAGAGAGAGAGAGAAAGAACGTGTGATTGGGTGATGAGAATATGGCTCACCTTTCTCACGTCGTTATCCCCCCTCGTCCCACACTTTAATGTCGGCTTCACACTGCCATAGTGCGGTGTTTAACACTCGCTCACATCGGAAATCCAGGCACGTTAGCGGGGCGTAAGACCATAAGGCATTGAGTTTAATCCCGTTAGTTTTACCTAACCTTATTTTTAGTGGTTTTAAAAATGACAATAATTAATTCAGTTTCTTACCATCTCATTGACATGTAGACAAATAACCTCTTTAACGCCCCTTAACACAAAGAGATGGTGTTATACAATGTCGCTTATATGTATTTTTATTTTAAATGTTACTTTATTTTGTTGAATTTCAATACAATAAAACAAAATAAAAAGATAAATAATGATTGGGTAATGATCAGAAGTTTTTTTATATTTTCTGTATGTTAATGAAAGAAGACAATGAATCTCGTTTTTAACGTGACGATGAGATGCCGCTAAGGTATGAGCTTCATTCTACATCATGCTCCCCAAATAATATCTAAGAGCATTCACGGCAGTAGCTCCATCTCCATCTCTATAATTACACTAAAAATCATTACCTTTCTCTCTCTTTTTCTATTTAATAATATTTATTCTATACTTTTATCATTATCTTTTATCTCTCATCTACTCACAACCACTTTCAAAAATATTAAAAAATTACAGAGGATGAACAATGTCTCTTCTAAATTTATTGATGAACAATAACTTTTCTCTCTTCTCCACTCACAACCATTTACTACCGCTTATCAAAATATGAAGGTTTGCCTCAAATAAATATGAAGAATAATTTGTACCTATACTGCTACGGTTGTTTTTTATTTTTCTCTCTTTTTTTCACCCTAGACTTCGTGATCATTCCCTTCTGATCACTGAGTTGTATAATTTTTGGTTTCTTGTTTAACTAACCATTTCAGTCTACACTACCCATCCAATTTCTCCACCAGTGTAACAGTGTGTATAGTGTTTTCATTTACTTCACGTGTCTGTTTTCTTTATCCAATTAACTTCATGGTCCTCGTCTATGTATCTTTATTTATTGTAACATTTTTATATTAATTTTGTTATTATTTTTTATACTTACGTATTACGTTAAGATTAATGTGTTTCATATATCTATTCTTAAAGACTACCAACATTTTTAATAATGCAACTGTAAGTGAAAATAATTTTGATTAATAATTTAACTTTCATTTGTGTTTTTTCGTTGACATTTTGGTATAAGTTTTGTCAACTATAGAGTCGAGTTTTCAAAATTTTATAAAGTATACGTGTTTTGGTACCGTAATAAAACTAAACCGATTCTAGCCAAATAACATCAGTACGTATTAATATTATTGTAACCCTTGTCGTTATTCATTTTTACAGTTTTCGATCGATATAAAACACATGTTGATATCGTTATGGGCATATCATAGCTTTATTTATTGGGTTTTCTCTTTCGATTACTAAAATAATCGTCGGTGCTAGTGAATCAATACGACCAAAGTACCCACCACATAACGTAGAGAAACCCACTAGTTTAGTCCTATTTACTATCGTATGCCAACAAATATATCAAATAAATGTATTGTACCATTCTATATGGTAAAAAGAAAACCTCACGGCAGGGAGTATGCATGTACTTTTGTACTTTTTTTTTCAAATAAATGATCAAAATTGTAAGACCAAGCCTAATAGTCCGCCCAGGGCCGTCTTCGAAAACGCTAAAAAAAATTTGGGCCTCGGGGGAAAAAAAATTTTGGGCCCAAAATTTTGTAAAGAGGAATGAATTTAAATTTTTTTTTTTGAATACGGTACTAGAGTTAAGGCTTGAACTTGAGACCTCTACATTAAATTTGCATGGTTTTTCCAATTCCACTAACAAGACTTTTATGTAGAAAACACAAATATATATCATAAAATATAGAATTTAATATATATATATATATATATGTATGTATATTTTTTTAAAAAGTTCGTGCCCATTTTTGGGTCGGGCCCTGAGCCGGTGACCACCCGACCCATGCTCAGGGCCGGCCCTGGGTCCGCCAATTGGGCGTGAAAGAGCCCTTTTGGCGCCCCTTTCACTTGTAAACACCCCCCCCCCCCCCCAGGTTAACGGGGCGCTAAAGGTTCAACCGCGAAATATTTCGCGTATGTGAAATGTGGCTCTGGCCAATCAATGGCTGCCACATGCCCACAATGTTTTTTTTTTAAAATAGCCAATCAGAAAAATACCCCTTTCACCTATCATTACACCCTTTGCCCATTTCAAGCCTCTTTCACCCACCAAGTGGCCCCACATTGCCACGTGTCGAAAAACGTCCCTTTCACCCACCATTACACATGGCCTAATATGAAAATATCATGAAGACAATTTATGAAATTAAATTAATTAACTCTTTGTATATAAGAAAATCAAGTGATAATAGTAGTCTTAATCACGTTTGTTATTGTTGTATTTAGTTTGTATAATTGTATATGAAGACAATTTAGACGACCCAACATCAGTTAGCTCTATTTTTTCTCTCGACCCTCTCTTCCAGCTATATTAGGGCTGGCAATTCAGACATGAAAACAATAATTTGACACGAACCTACACGATTTTAACAGGTTTTGTGTCTATTACAGGTCAACACGTTAAGACCTGTTTATTTTCGTGTCGTGTTCGTGTTTACCTATTTCGTGTTCGTGTCTTAACAGGTCTTATCATGTCTTATCGTGTTTCTTATCGTGTCTTGTCGTGTCTTATCGTGTCTTGCCGTGTCTTGTCGTGCTAACCTATTTTACTAGGTGTTCCTTATCGTGTTAACCTGTTGTACGCAGGTTCGTGTTTGTGTTTGAAAAAAACGACACGATTAGATTTCGTGTCGTGTTCGTGTTTTAGCAGGTTCGTGTAACATGTTATGCCAGCCCCGCTATATGCCAACTAGATTTTCATTGTCATTTTATATGCACTCCCTATATCCTGTTGTTATGAGAGCATTCACAACCATCTCTCATCCCCAACCATATAATTTAAGGAAAAATCATAGTTTTCTAAATTTGTCACTCACTTTTGCAAAATCTCTCACATCCCATTCCCCATTCATATCCCATATAAGTTTTTTTTTTTATTATTATTTTATTTCTTTACAACCCATATTAATTCACTCCACCTTTCATTTGTATTATTTTATTATTATTAAATGATATGGAGGAAGGATGGAAGACCCCATATATGGGGGCTCAACATAGGTTTTTTGTAAATTTTAGAAATGGGATAACAATCTTGCTTTTTTTAGGACGTATTGCTTCATATACCATCTAAATTCCTGTATATCTTTAGTTACATTTGTAACATAACGAGAAATCTTTAAGAATCATATCAAATCATGTTTCAGAAACTTAGTAAAATGACATACACGATACAAGAAAATAGCTAGATGCATTGACTTAAAAATTGTGAAAAATTTGTGTTTTTGAATAAACGTTTTTGGTGCAATAAACGTTTCAAGTACATTAATTACAACCATCCATCCATTGTGAACCATTGGAAATTTATGTTTTAGATAAGACGATTTTGGTGTAATAGGCGTCTCAGTTACATTAATCATAGCCAACCTAACTTTATAGATATATCTAACCTAACCGCTATGAGTAATGAGCCCAAAGATAAACATGTTTAAGCCAATGTTTTAAAAACCGGTTTTTATGTCATACCGGATTTGACTTAAAAATGATTCAATCGGTTGAATTGGATTGTACCGGGTGGTTGAACTGGGTGCTTTGTAACCATAACCTATAGATGCTATTTTTTCTACCGCGGGTTGAAAATAAGGAGAATTACAACCATGTTCTACAAAACAATATTTTTTTTAACATATCTATATCCATTACGTCAACCATCATAACTATTACAAGTTATAACACTTCATTACATAATTATATTAGGCAAACAAAATAATATAGCAGCAACATTCAACGGATCAGAAAAAGGTAAACAAATGCAATGTAAATATGTAATCGATTACACAGCTACAGTACAGACAGTTAAATAAATTCACACGCCATATCTATTCAATATTGTAAAGAACTAAAACGGTTTATGCATGAAATTTCCGGTCAAAAAGAAAAACATCACGAAAAGCAATTAATATATCCATATCCATTATATCAAACTAAACAATCACTTATAGAGCATTCTCTTCACCGTGTTCAATGAGTAAGTATATTTATAAGCAAATCCATTTATGAACTAGTCTACATAAACGTCATATGCAATACAGTGCATTGATTTGTGAAACTCAAAATAATTTCATTAACACAACAATCTTGGGCCATAATTACTTTGGGCCGGTTTTGTCCGGTACGATATGTCGGTACGAACCGGTATCAACTAACTTACTGGTGGTATTATTCAGATACCGTTTTTCCAATTTACCGGCATGTTTTGTACCGGCTTCCCACTTGGTAACCGGTATCACCGTTAATACCGGTCGGTACGTATCGGTTTTTAAAATTATAACTTTCAAAAATAAAATTAAATTTTGGTTTGACTAGAGGTTAACCTCATTCCGGTAGTAAAATCCCTTTTGCACCAACAATAGGAGCATTTGCCCTAATGTGTTGTCGAGACTTGAGAGTGATCATATCTTATAATTGTGTTTACAAATTTAAGATTTGTTTTCTTGTAAGAACCAACTAAAAGTGACTAATATTTATATACAATCCATACCACTTAACTATCAACATAGTTGAACTTGATAGTATTTTAACATTCGACATCTGATTACGAGAAACTAATTTACCAGCATGTTTCGTACCGGCTTCAAAATCGGTAACCGGTATTACCGTTAATACCGGGCGGTACGTATCGGTTTTTAAAACATTGCATAAAGTAGATCTGCGTGATATAACTTTGGTCAAAGTGAGACGCTTTGCAATAAGAATGGACGTAAAGCCTGAGATTCCCTAGAAAATTTAACCCAAGCGCCTCGCTATGGTCAAAGCGAGGCGCTTCGGGTGGGGGGTTTAAATAGAAGCAAAGGAGTTTAATTAGGATGACCCTTTTAGATACATTTACGGTATGTAATTTTATTTTATTTTTTAATACTAAGCCTACACCAATAGACTACAGTATAGGCCATCCACTAGGACCCGCTAGGCATGGCCCAACGAAAAGTCATCCTGGAGTGCATGGGTCCGGAATATAGACTGGGACACCTGCTTTTTGCAATGAAAACGATAGGCTCCCAATGCGTTTTCGACATCTAATTGGTCCATCCTCTTTCTATAATCGTACTAACGATGTTGACACCTATTTTGTTGTACGGACCATATTTGTTTTCTATATACAATGCTACTGTACAACTACTTGTAATGTTCTTACCGTCTTTCCCAGTTTAGTAGGTAACATAAATAAACAATGTCATTTTGAAATTTGGACTCAAAACTTTAGATTTATTCTTATTCAACATTTATTGCATAGTGTACAAGTACTTAATATCTTCTCTAGATTTACTTGGGTAACTTGACAAACAGGAGATTTTAGCCTAACATATTTACATTGTATAAATTTTGGATGCTAGTGTACAACTACTTAATGCTTTCTCAAATATATTTTTACAGTGCTGTAATTTTTTAAATGGCATTATATAGTTTGTTATTAATTTAAAAGGTATAAAATTTTTGAAAAAATATGCAACTTATATTACTGTAATATTTTCTTTCCTTAATTAAAAGGACAAATTTACAGTACGATGACAGTTAGACAGACAACAAGTTGCATTGTCACCTCCTCATGTGGATTAATATGTTGCAAAATACGCACATTTTATGCATGTATTTCTATATGTGTTAAGCAAGTTATGCTGCAATTTCTTGAGGATTCGATAGTTATCTTGTTATTTTATATTAATTCTTAGGTTAATCGGTGACCGTCCGTAAGTCAATAGAGGTCGATTATTGAAAGTTTGCAGCATAGTGTCCACGTTTTGATATCCGGACTTATAACTTACAACATTGTGACCCATACACTTGTTGATTGTGTGTGTGTTTTAGTTAGTGATTCTCTTTTTAAACTTGTTTAAGATTTTATATATACATTTTCACACATCATGGGTCTTAAATTTAAATAACTATCAGCTATTAGCCGTCACCGATTCTAACTAATGAAATGTGTCCTGGCGGTCTCACTTTTTATCATATTGTCCACTAACAGACTATGATTAACATATTTTTCACCTTGTAACTATTAGATATTAGCTGCTATTGGTCCCAACTGATGTGAAATCCCTGCGTGTCAAATTTTCTCTTGTGTGTCAAATTCTCTCTTATTAATCTATTAGCTAGTAATGGTCCATTGGTGGACAATATGTTAAAAGGTGAGATCGCCAACACATGTTTCGTTAGTTATGACTGGTAGTGGCCAATAGCTAATAGTTGAGATTATTCATATTTAATACTCCAATTTTAAAATTCTAAAACTTTTAGATTGTCATAAATTAAGATAATGAAATAAACTTAGGTTAAGGCATTATTTTGCAGCAAAAGAGTAAACGAAACTAGAATTATAACTAAACAAATTGAAGTATTAAGTAGAAACTTCCAACAAGAACTTGTTGTTAAAGTTATAATATGATAATAAGTTAAGTCATATATGGTAATTTATCATCATTTGTGTATTGGTTGTTTATTGATTAAAGGTGTCATATTGCAACACATATGGCTTGGCTTCTTTGTTCTTTCTTTTAGATATTGTAATGTGCAGAAATCGTACCATTTTCTTATTTTGCGATGTGAATTTTGTGATTTAAGAACCGAATACCTAAGTTATCCCTATATTTTCTTTTAAGTTACACTGCCTTTTTAACCAAAAAAAGTCATGGAAAATGATGTTTATCTTTTTTTTTTGAACGGCTAGCTCAACTGCAAACTACCAAGCATATTGCAGGCGCTAGCCTGGTTCAAGACGGTGCCGAGGTGCTTCAACTGAAATACTAGGCCTGTAAATGAACTGAATGAACACGAACAAATGCATGTTCTTGCCTGTTTATTTAACTTTAACCGAACACGAACACATAATCGAACACAATTGTCGTGTTCGTTCAATAAGAAATCTGTCATGCTCGTGTTCGTTTATATTCGTTCATTTAAACGGACGTTCACGAACATAATATATGTAAACGATTTTGTATTATTAAAAAAAACCCAATTACTAATTGGTTATATTTATACAAGTTGCTAAAGCCCAATTTATGTTTAAATTTATATAAATATAACTACTTATGTAATTAATAAACTTAAACGAACATAAATAAACGAATATAAACGGGCGTTCACGAACATAAACGAACTTCTTGCCGAACAAGTTCACGAACAGTTCTTGAATATTCGATTTGTTTACAAGCCTATGAAATACCATCACAGACCCTTTGCCAAGAGAAAGTGGGCTTCTAGGAATTGAACCAGTGTCCTCTGATGGGCGAGAACCCACTTATAAAGTTAAACCCTCCCACCTCAACCATGTTAACATGACATCATTATCATGTCTATCTAGTCTAGCTATTAATATTACCGAGTTGTCACAAAATGAATCATAATTAAACATTCGAAACCCACTCTCTTCGAAACAAAAATAACATTATTTATGGATAGGTAAACATTACTTTATGACATTTTATAAAGACTTTTTAGGTAATTTCACATCCTATATTAAAATTGACATAATAAAAATCAAATTAGAAAACACTTCAACAATTCAATAAGAAATTTGTTAAGTTCGTGATATCGAAACACCCCTCTCAATCCTTATTTTGACACTCCTCAATATGCTTCATATTAGCTAATGTTGAGTATATTAGTTAATATGGAGTATATTGAGTGTGTTAAAAGACAAAAATTACAGGTTGAGTTGACTCTCAAGGACCACTGATATATTTCATATTAGTCAGTACGGAACATAAGCCAGTGAAGGGTGTTTAAATATATTTAAGGGGTGTCTGTATCCTCATTCACAACCAAACCTAACCTTTAATTAAGAAAAAAAATCAAGATTTCAACCCAACCTAACTCAACTTTTCACACTCTTAGAAACCAATCTTAACCATTTTTTTTACTAAATAAGATTTGGGTTTGAATTAGTTCTATACATTTTTTATGATTGAGGTTTTAATTATTTTTATAAATTTTTTATCATAAATAATAAAAATGCTTGTTGTTGGTTTGTAGGCATGTAATTTAGAAATTCAGATGTATCACAATAGTGAAGGTATATGTCTCGTTCATTCTCAACGAATATATTATAAATAATTTTTGCCATCAGATGTGGGTATGAACGTATGCTAGTTTTATTGGGGGGTTAAAAGACAAAAACTACAGGTTGGGCTGACTTATGCTGACCATTGATAAGTTTCCTATTGGTCGATATTAAGCTAGGGCTTGAGCTCACCTCATTTGAGCTTTTTACCAATCAAATCTTAAGTACCTCTCGAGTTATAGTGGATCTTTTACACCCCTACCATTTTGTTACCATAAAAAATGGGAAGTGATTAAATTCGGTGAGTTTGGTTTATACTTACTTTTCTTTTTTGTGGTACACATCCATGAAAGTGAACTCGAGCACCTATCAATCATTTCAAATCTACCTTAACCAATGGCAAATTTAGGCTACCCCTATCTCTCTAGGGTTACCTGTTGGCTAATTTTAGGGTTGCACTTCTCCAATCCTACAAATCCATAAACCAAGTTTAAATTACATGTCCCACTGCATAAATTACAAGTCTATAAAGAACTTGACTTTATAACTTAATTCATTGAAAAGTTCATTTACCCATTTTTCCCCTATTCCATACACTCCATCTTTGATTTTTCTTCACACATCTTTCCTCTCTCTCTCTCTCATCTAAACAAGAAAGAACAGCCTCTTTTGTAAGGTCAAGTTTCTCTTGAACAAATCTTCTTATAAGAGTTGATATATTTCTAAAAAACTTGTCTTGATTCAAGAATTGATATGGGTTTTTGAGTCTGGTGTTTGTTTGATAGATCTTGATGAGTTGATCACATAAAGATCGAGTCTTTATGTGATGGGTTCTCCTTCATATAATGGTTGACTTGAATGACAATAAAATGACTAACTTTTTCACAATATCTTACCCTCTACTTTATTTAATTTTTGTTGTATAATATATATAGGGTACTGAAAAGCTAAATTAGAATTTGAAGAGAAGTGATCAAGATGGTGAGAGGAAAGACTCAAATGAGAAGAATTGAGAATGCTACAAGTAGACAAGTGACGTTTTCTAAAAGAAGAAATGGTTTGCTTAAAAAAGCTTTTGAACTTTCTGTGCTTTGTGATGCTGAAGTTGCTTTGATCATCTTCTCTCCAAGAGGCAAACTTTATGAATTTGCAAGCTCAAGGTTCCATTTTTCTCACTCGATTTTCATCTTTTTTTTCTTGATAAAAAAAGTTAGTACTCAATGCATACACACATATACTATGGTTGATCAGATCTTAAAACAAACAAATGAAAAGAAAATCAAGATTTTGATCTTTTCTTGATTCTAATGTGCTCCTTTTTAGTGATTGAGTTACAGGTTTCAGTCTTTAACAATCTTATCTGCTCGTATATGAAGTTCGACACACAGTACAGTACATGTATGTGTATGTATGTATGTATATGTATGCATATGTGTGTATTTATACATATATAATATATAAATATATAATGATGAGCTTATAAACCGGATCTTGAAACAGACAACCTTAATAAGAGAATCAAGAGTTTGGGGGCAAAATTAAATAATAGAAGAAAGGTAGAATAATTTGTGGGTTCTAACGTCACCATACATATTTAAAGTAAACATAATCCTGAACAGATAATAACAATAGCTGTAAATTTATATTTAAAAATAAAGTATCATACTCATAACTGATTGATTCATGTCTGGCCTGTTTTGATCACATAACTTGAAATGGTTTGTTTAATATATCACACGAAGTATGTCACAGCTTTTGCTTTTCTCAGCTTACCCTAAAAAGCATCAATTTATGACTACTATATATTATATATTTTTTTACAACTTTTATGATGCAACGTTTATTATATTTTTATTCTACCAACCAATCATACAATTAGTAGTTGTAGTTCTATCATATGCTTTTGTTTTTTCTTTTAAAACCGTGAAAACTGTGCACAGGAAAACTCAGAGAGTAAAATTTAAACTGTTTTGTTTAGTTGGAAGTGTTGTGGTAAATTTATAAGACAAGCTTTTATTCTTTTACAGTTTTACTCCCCCAACTACCCCCTAACACAACACTTTTCAGTGGTTTGTACGTTGCTGACCATTCAAGGAACCTTGGTTATGTAGAGCATCAAGGAGACAAGACTTCATTTGGCTTCTTCTTGAGAAACTTTAAAAAAAAAGATGTTTTTAATTCAGGGTGGGAAACTTTTGATTTTTTATTCATTAACAAATTTCTTGTAAATTATTAAGCATTTTTTAGAGCGGAACTGGCCAAATGACAATAAAAAAACCTAACAAGGGAACTAGAAGATTACAAGTTACAAAAAGTTATAGGAGGGCGACACCACTTTGACGCCCTCTGGTTCCTCCCGAGTAAGCAAGCCACCACAATTCTTTAACCATTTCCGAATACTAATCGCGAAGCTCTGAGCAATCACAAATATATAGTCCAAAATCATGTCTAAACTTTGGATTAGTATAAATATTTATAGTTTGAACCACTTATTATAATTCAGTTATTTTTGTTAATTTGATTTACTCAAGACAAATAGACAATCACTCAAGGGACTCTTATTTGCACTATATGCATACATGCACCTTTGTATACAAACTTGCATATACATGAACACGTTCGCATATATACATAAGGATTATTAAATGCCTACATATATAAAGTTATATTTGTGCATATATTTAATCTCCAACACATTTTCATTGATCACAGATATAATACATGCATGTAAACACATAAACACACATTGTGATGGTTTAGAAAGGTCTACTTGGTGATATGCACAGATTCCCTTTTAATTAAAACGTTACATTATTGGATTATCACCTACAATACTTCTTTTCATATACGATATACTCTAAAAATACTATCAAGCTACAATTATTACTTATTGAGCATTTTGTATCCTTTCATTTGTACTTTTGAATTCAATCAGCATGAAGGAGACTATAGAACGATATAGAAGTCAAGTAAAAGATGTTCAAACAGATACTTCAAGCGTCGAAGATGTTCAGGTTCATAAATTTAACGACAAATAACCACAGTATTGTCTTCGTTTCTTGAAGCGGTTCTTTGACTTTCTTTTATTTAACTCAATTTGTAGCATTTGAAGAATGAAACAGCTATCATGGCAAAGAAGGTAGAGCTCCTAGAAGTTGCTAAAAGGTGCATTTTTTTTTAATTATTGAACATCGTTAAGTTGTATCATATATAGCAGCTTCTGATGAGCAGTAGCGTATGCAGGACGGATTTCCAGGGGGTTCCTTTCATAGATTTTCATTGATTTTCACTAATTTTTCGAAATTTTCCACTAAATTTTTCAATTTTTTCCAAACCGAGGGGGTAAGAACCCCCTAAAAGCCCCTAGATCCGCCCCTGCTGATGAGTACCATTAAATATAAAAGGTAAAACATATAGGTTGTTGATGTTACAATGATGCATTTTTTTTTCATGGCATCATGAAAACATCTTGATGAAAGAAAACTGACTTATGCAATTCACATTTCTATGATCGTTTGAAACTAATTAGCTACGTAGAAGCAGTATACTTATCTTACAATCCTAATGCAGGAAACTTTTGGGAGAAGGTTTAGGATCAAGCACAGTTGAAGATCTAGTTCGGATTGAACAGCAGCTGGAAAGGAGCGTACGCATTATTCGAGCACGAAAGGTTTAAACTATAGTTACCTGTTTCAAAAGAAATATTTTTTCATTCTTTTCAGATATCTATTTTAAGGTTTTTTTGTGGAATCAATCATTAACATTAACTTGTTTGGCAAAATTTCTATTTTTCAGATGCAAGTTTACAGTGAACAGATTGAGCAACTAAAGGCAAAGGTTGGTTTAATTTAATTACATAGAAATATTCAGGTTGTAATGTTCTTATGCATTAATTAGTCATGAAATAAATAATCTAATTGTCTTTGTATACATGGAAATATTCAGGAGAGGTTGCTAGCAGATGAAAATGCAATACTGACAGAGAAGGTCAGTAGTTTGTTTACTAAAATCATAATGATTTGAAATTCTAATTTCTCTAAAACATAACTTTTTAAAATAGTGCCAGAGCCAAAAAGACCAAGAAGCAGAAGAAATGCGGGCGGATTTACGTGTGGTTGAAAATGGAGAGATTTCGGATGTGGAAACCGAATTGTTCATTGGACCACCAGAGACAAGAACGAAGCAAAGATGGCTAAAGTAGTCGCGCACGTGGTTTATAAATATATACGCAGCACATATATCTATCTATCTACCTACCTATCGAGATTATGTTATGTTAACAATATTAAAACGGATGTGCATGCTTTATAAAGCTTGCAAATTGTTGCTTTGCAACAAAATTTTCAATCTGCCGAAAGTCTTGAATTGAATCAAACATTGTTAGCGGAAAGCACAAGCGCGCTACCTTTATTTCCTATTAAAAAGAGTTTGATTAGTTATTGTACATGTGACCCTTTGAAACCAATGAAAAACATTTATGGTCATGACCTTTGTTATTCTGATTAATTTGGTACATATCAACTTGCGTGTAGGAGACTACTTTTGCTTGAATACATCTTAATGGGGGTGTAGTACTGTCAATGTGTCGTTGTCCCTCCTCGCGGTCCATGGGGTTGTAGAAACTAATGAATTCTGATCAAGACTTGAAGAACCGATGACTCCAAAACATGAAGTAACAAATGAATTGATTGATAAGCATGATGGAAGATTGGGACTTACCCGATTTGTGACAAAATGCATATAAAAATTAAAAACTGTAGCGACCACATTGAAACATTTGTGGAACTTTGTTATTTTTTTTATGCTAGTGTTCCAAGAACAAATTCAATGCTTCTTAAAAAGCCCAAAATAAAATATAGCATTATACACTTTCTTGGACAAAAATACAAAATCGTCCTTTTGTTATATCGAAAACATTGAACATGGTTTTCAAACTTCATTTGTTACATATTTTGTCCCTACTATTCAAGTTTTGTACCACATATAAGTATCCAACCTAAAGTTCACCATATCAAATTTCAAACCACCCTCAAAACCTTCATTTTCCCACAACACCAAGCCTCAACAAACCTCTACCTTGAAAACCAACATTTTATATAAAATAATATTGTTTGTTTGTTTGTTTCTGTCTGGAGCCCACCCATGAAGTCCGCAAAAGGTTCACACTTCCAGACATTCAACCAAACTTGAGGGATCATACGAGGGCCTCATCGTTTGAACTCGGGTTGAGGTCCGGTCCTTAAATTCGGACACTTCCACATGAAAAACGTCGTGAATACCAAAAGAGCATCCACAATGGTTCAGCCGTCCAAAACTCAAAACCTACCACATCAGCATGTCATATCATTCTAAATCCATATTTTCCTACAACAATAAACCATACCAAACCTCCACTTCACACCCCACTTAAAAAAACAAATAAAATTATAATGTGTGTGTGTGTGTGTGTGTTGGATCCCATGTGACAGGTTTTAGACTAGTCTAGTATACCGAACGAAAGGGATGGTTTGGAATTCCAAATCTTTAGGTGTGGAATTCCAAACCGGTCCACTTTAAACCACCATAGTGGATGCCCTAAGATTCATAAAACATTTTTAATACATAGGCCCAAACCCAAAACATCTTTAACAATCTTAAGCCCATTAACTAATAAAAAAAGAGCCCAAATATAAGCTCTTGGCCAATCCATAAAACCCCATTATCCCAAAGAGACTAGTGTTTGTTTTGGTATTATTTTTCTAGAAACAGAGTTGCAGAGGCGTAGTAAAGAAGTGTTATAATCAATGGCAGCAAGAGGAGGAGATGGGCAAAGAAGAGGAGGAGGAAGACCACTACCTCCATCAGCAAGAGGAGGACCTCCTATGCACAATAAACCTGGACCTCGATTGGAACCCGTTGATCGGGAAAAGGTTAGGTTTTTCTAGGGTTTGGAATTATATAATTTAATATAATGTTTCTGGGGTGTTTTTATTTTATATGCACTTTAATCTTGTTTCTGTTTTTAGCATCTTTTTATGTTAAAAATGTTAAATTTGACTCTACATGGAGATCAAGATGGCAATTTAATTGGTGATGTGAAAAGTGCAAAATATTGTGTATTGTGGTATTATTTTTAAGCTGAAATTATAATCTGGGTTGAGTGAGGAAGGAAGATGTAAGGGAGATCATGGACCTATTACCTGCAAGTTTAGTATCGGATTAGTTCGTTTCGTCTCTAGACACTGCTTCTAGTTTTGTAGCCCTTAATTTTGAAAACACGTATTGTTCTTGAATCGTGATATGATATTTTACCTTTTGAGAGGAAATGGCTGTTGAACGCTATACGCACGTAGTCAAAGCAAGAGAGTATGGAAAAATGGAATGTTGCTAATGGATCATGTTTATGCTGTTGGTAGGAGATTTAGTGTTAAAAAACCATTTATCACTAACTGTTTGGAATAGAAATTATGCGGAGGTGAAGACCTGCCGTTTTACAAGTTGAGTTGAGACACCCTTCCATCACCTAATATGGTTGTGATGTTGGCATATTCAATTAGACAAACAGGAAAATATTCTAAAAAATCACCTTTTCTCTCACTACTTAAGTTAGTAGACAAACACGTACATGATAGCCACCTAGCCGTGAAATGTGTCACTCATTCACCTAGCAAATGATTGCAGAATTATGTGTTTCAAGTAGTTAACAGAGAATTAATCCTCTTTTCTCGGCTTGTGCTTTTTAAGCAAATGTCTCCGTGTTGAGGAGGCAATCTCTCAATTAGAAAAGCAGTTGTATTAACCAAAATATAGTTTCTCATATATCTACATAATCTATAATCATAGTTTGTGTATTGATATAAACTGTCCCTTAATAGATATTTTGGCACTAGAGGGCCGCTCAACTGCATAGCTCCACACTCCTGTGCTCTACTTAGTTCTTGTTTTGGCACTAATTAAAGCGCACATTAAGTATGTAAAATGCTAGACAAACAGACTATAACTTTATTGACTTAGGACATTCATGAATTCCATTCCACTTTTGTGGTTTCTGTCATTAATAAACTGCAAACATGTTAAAGGATCTTGTATTTTTGTTAGCCTTTACTCTTAACAAATGCATGTGTTTTAGATTATTCAAAATCTTCATCTTATGCAGTTTTGTTCATTTGTGAAAGTATTAGATTTAGACGACAGGGATAATTTTGTCACTCTTCACTAATTAGTATAACCATTTCATTACAATATTTTAGTTATTATTGATGAAGTGTTTTATTTGATATGCAGACTTGCCCGTTGCTACTTCGAGTTTTTACCAAGGTAAGAATGCTGTTTTAGATATTGGAAACTTTTTCTCGTAAAACTATTCAAAATAGTTATTGGTTAATGGTGCATTTAGTGATGACTTTTTATGTGTTCTTGATTTCAAGCAGGTTGGTGGTCATCACAGCCAGGCAGACTTCGCGGTTAGAGGCAAGGAGCCTAAAGATGAAGTCCAAATATACACTTGGATGGATGCTACACTTCGTGAGCTAACCGATTTGGTATGCCAAATGAGTCAAGTTTAAACATTTAATTTTGCCCCTTTCATCAGTTTCTGAATTATATGCTGTGAAAAGATTTTTGTTTTATATAATGTTTTGTGGTCAGAAGTGTACGCTATGTTCTGTTGGCATTCATTTTATCATTTGCTTTCCAGGTAAAGGAGGTAGCACCAGAAGCTAGAAGAAGAGATGCTTTGCTGTCATTTGCTTTTGTATATCCTACTAAAACTGGTCACTTTACTGTCAAAGAGGTATCCACTTTTCCTTTGTTGGTTTCTCAATTGTTGATGGCTTTTAATTTTGTAAATATGAATTACCGACTTACTATTGGGAATAATTAGAGGATTGAATCTGGGAACGAGATTTTTGTTTTGGGCATGATTCGAGAGTATTGTAAGCATTGCATTGTTTATGCTTGAAATGGACACATAGTTCTCAAGAAAAGAATTATTCCTCGTGTTGTTGCCTTGGTCGGGTAGGGTTTAACTAGGCACATCTGTTTACCTCAAGTCTTAAAGAAATAAACAAGTTTCTAATTGGTTTCTTTGTCCATTTTTCGGGTCGTATTTTTGTTTCCTCTTGAGTAAGTGATAGCAATTTATCTTTCATCTTTCCCTTTTTTCATTTAGTTAAATACTGCCTCACATTTTGTATACGGAACCCACAAAATAAAATAATCAAAATGTATGAAACTTAAGTTTTTTTTTTGTTTTGTTTTTTCCTGAGCTTGATAATCAAAATGTATGAAACTTAAGTTCCATATGATCACTTCACACAATCAAATTAACCAGATCTTTTGCATAGTGGCCATGCTTTGAATTTTTTATTAACTTTTTGTTGCATTTTTTGTCTACAAGGTTGGGAAAACTTTCTCCTATCCTAATGCAAGGCGACCAGACGATGGCAGCAAGGCCCTTGGCACCCTTAGCTTTGAGGTACGTTTTGTGTTTGACCATGGAAAAAGACCAAGTTTGACTCTCGTACCCTAAATATTTTTTTTTAATTTAAAAAAGAACACCCTGCTTATTAAAACGTCTATCTATGAACCTGTTTCTGACTACTGGCCAAATTTGCAGATTGGAGATTATCTGGATGTGGCAATTCTATAAACTTCTGTACCATCTTTAGCTCCCTGGTGCTTAGTAGTGCCTATGCTCCCATTTTGACTTTATTAAACCGTTATGTCCGTATTGTTTGTGTGCGCATTTGAGTTTGTGTATTAACTCACGATCAGATAATCGTAGCCCTTTGTTTTAGTAAACAAACTCTAAGTTTGAGCAAGGATAGTCATGCCTTTGCGTTGACCAAAATCGAATCAAACCAAAGTTATTCACCCTTAATGATTTAGATAGTTCACTTTTTATTTTTCTTAGGTTGTTTCCAACAGAGTACTTACAATTTGTTGTTATTTGTGCCTCTCAATTAGATTTGTCATTCCTTTGTGGATTCTATCCACACCCTACATCTAGATATTACTTATTTTGCTGAAATAATCAATATTTTAGTTACAGAAACATTTAGTCAGTTAAAACATTTGTTTGTGTTAAAATGTTTATTCTCTAATCTTGGAATGGTCACTTTTATCTGTTGCTAGACAGATAAATTAAGGTTAATGGGATTAAGATAACCAGTGAAATTTGATGTTTTAAGTTTCTGGCTTGGGGCTCATCCCCGGGGCGTTTTGCTACGTCAACGTCCATTCTAAAACGTTTTGACTGGCCACTTTAATCCATTTTTTAACATGGGGAGGCTTGTATTGGATAGTCTTCCATCTCCACACAGCCCCCTTGGGTAGTCTTCCTTCTTGATATTCCGTCCCCACTAGTCATCCCACCTCTTCCACACCCATTAGCCTAAAAACTAAAAAAGTGACTTGCCACGTTGGTACTTTGGTAAGCTTTTTACTCTCTTTTTCCTTAAAACTTAAAAGTGTGTGTTGGTTTCAAATAAAATGAAGTGTGTGCATGATTGGAAAAAAGTTGGACTTCATGTTCCCATCTCCTCTATGTGGGGGCCGATAATGTGATGACATGGCTTGTATGTTAGTGCATTACGTTCAAGGCTCATGTAATATTAGTATATTCCCTATGCTAGAAGGATGAGAGATGAACAAAATATGTAATCGTAACGTTTACCTTTGGGTAATTATCACTTCAAAAGAATATGTCCAGATTTTAACACAATGGGATAAAGGTTCTAAATATGAAATGACATGGTGAGAAGATTAAGTTGGCATTACGTGTTTACTCCTTAAATCAATCGAATCATGGAGTACTTGCTCAAAGTGAGGTAAGAAGAGTGACTGTTTAGTTGGTCAAACAAAATGCCGTTCAAAAATTAAAATTGAACTATGCATGGACTAGTAATTTTATATATAGATCTTTTGATGCTTAATACCATAAAACATTGAATGTGTTGCCAAATTATCTAGATGAGTTGAATGTGATTGTTTTCTCTATGAAATTTCATGAAAACGCAATGCCACTACTTATTAATACACGTTTATTATATGAACACAGGCCGTCTTCGAGATTAATAAAAAACTTTTGGGCCTCGAGCGAGACAAAAAAAATTGGGCCCTCTCTCTATAATATAAAGTTATCAATCATATATAAAAAAGCCACAATATGACAATGATTCTTATAAAATAAACAAAACAATAGTAGCGTAGCAAAATGATGGAACTTATATAAGCGAATCGTATGGGCTCTTTTAATGTTTTTAGAAGCAAATCTTTCGATCAAGTCCGACACTCAAACAAATTTACTTACTTTTACAACACGTTGAACCTTCCGCTATTGCCGCCATCGGTACTGGTACTATCCTCTTGGTTGCTTTTTTGGGATTTTATAGTGAAAATTCAAGACGAAAAGGCTGTGATGTACACAAAAATATTTTCGATAGGTGTTAGATTAGTACATAAATAACCCATAGTCTATTAGTTTTGTTCGCAAAGGTGGTTGATCTTATGGTTTAGCTTTCATTTGCTTTAATAAATTTTGTATTTTATACCTGTCTTTGTAAAGTTAAAACTAATCTAACAAAAAGTACATTTTTCTTTCGAGCACAAACTTCATGAATTACAATTAGCAATTAAAGGAAAATAATACATGTAACTTTAACTAAATGAGTCATTTTAAACTCAAAGATATATATTTGAATAACTCTATGCTTCTTATGTTGTGTTTTGCCTAAACACAAACCTTTTAAGATATTAAAGCACTCATTCTCCAAGTCACAATGCCTATCCAACAACTGCTTAAAAAAAAAGTCTAAAAACTGTCAGAAGCCAACTCGAACCTGGGATGTGTTCAACTTTTGAGTAGGCAACCAGTTGAGCTACAACATAAGGCGACAAATATTTTCTTATCTATATTTAATATATATAACTTAAAATGTAAATATATAACTTAAAAAAACTCGGGCCCTCTTAATGTTTGGGCCTCGGGCCGTCGCCCGGGCCGCCCAGCCCAATATTCCGGGCCTGTATGAACATCCCCAAAGTTCTTATCGCAATATGATGAGAGTCGTCGTCATCATCATTATACTCAGTTAATCCCACCAATAACAAAAGCTAAGGTAGGGTCTGAGGAAAGTAAGATGTAGACAACCTTACCTACGAAAATCGCAAATTGCACTACTATGCCAAAAAACGGGGGGGGGGGGGGGGGTGCCCTAAGAATCCTTCGCCCCTGGGTGCGCTGGTTCGACTTGGATGGCAGGCGATGTCTTACCGCTTATTCCACTGTCATGTCTTCAGGTGGGTGGAGGTTGGGTTTCCGTGCATCTGGAAGAACCAAGGGGCTGGCGGGGTTCGAGTAGTCGGCCTTAGCCACAGCGCTCGGTGTCACGGTGGTTGGTACGTTGTTCCTTACCGTTCAAAACGCTCGTTAATTTGGTGTAATTTTTTTCCAACGAGTACCATAGTGCTATATAAAAAACGAAGAAAAAAACGACTATTTTTTGTAACCCGACAGGTATTGTGTCAGGTTTGGGATTAGTTTAAAAAAATTGTGGGTTTGGGTCGGGCCTGGGATTAGGTGATACCCGACCCAATTACCCGAAACTACATAACCAAATACCAAAACTATATACCCGATCATATACCCATGAATTTTTTAACGCATCAAATAACCCTTAGATACCCGATCATATACCCATGAATTTTTTTAACGCATCACATAACCCTTAGATTAACGCGTTCGATTAGGCCTGTAAACGAACCGAACGTTCATGAACTGTTCGTGAACTGTTCGGCGGGAAGTTCGTTTATGTTCGTTTATTTAAATAAATGAACGAACACGAACACAATTTTTTGTTCGCTTAATTAAACGAACGAACATGAACACACGTTGTGTTCGTTCATTTATGTTCATGAACGTTCGTTTATGTTCGTTCATTTATGTTTGTTTATGTTCGTTTAATTAAACTTAACTTTAATTTTATTATTTATTTCCTTTTGTTAAGTAACCTTACTTAATATGTTCTAAAAACTTAACCCTAACCCTAACATTCTAAACATATCACTTATCAGCCACTCTCCACACTTCACAGCCGCTCTCCACCCTAACCCTGACATTTATGTTCGTTTATGTTCATTTATATTGATCATTTGTGTTCGTTTATGTTCATGAAGTGTTCGTTTAGGTTTAAATGAACGAACATAAACGAACAGGAACACGACAAATTTCTTAATGAACGAACACGAACACAAAAATGTGTTCGATTATGTGTTCGTGTTCGTGTTCGGTTAAAGTTAAATGAACAAACACGAACACGCCTGTGTTCGTGTTCGTTCGGTTCGTTTACAGGCTTACGTTCGATATTTCAATAAATAACTTTTTTTCCTTATTTCATGTTAGTTCTTTTTAGAATGATCGATTACAAACTTCCGAATTCATTTGACATTATATAATATTTTGTAATAGCATTAGATTTATACCCCGGCGCAAAGATTCGTTTTTTTTATATTAGAATATGATAACTTATGGCAGTGATTTGTTTAAAATAAATAATAATAATAATAATAATAATAATAATAATAATAATATTCATTAATCATATATTGGCAAGTCATTAATTATGTTGTCATATTAGATATTTCAACTCGGATATATATATATATATATATTTATATATATAGATGTATAAATTTTCGATGCTAGTGTACAACTACTTGTGCTTCTAATGCTTTCTCAAATATATTTTAACAGTGCTGTAATTTTTTAAATGGCATTATATAGTTTGTTATTAATTTAAAAGGTATAAAAATTTGAAAAAAAATATACAACTTATATTACTGTAATATTTTCTTTACTTAATTAAAAGGAAAATTTACAGTAGGATGACAGTTAGACAGACAACAAGTTGCATCGTCACCACCTCATGTGGATTCGATAGTTATCTTGTTATTTTATATTAATTCTTAGGTTAATCGGTGAGATCAAGAAAACGATGTGAAAAGCGAAATTGGATCGAAGAAACGAGTTTGGATTAAAAAAAAAGCAAAATTGTTCATCAACATAAAAGGTCAAAACTCGCATGCCGTCTTCCAAAAGCCCACAACCGGCTGTGAGTCAATAGAGGTCGATTATTGAAAGTTTGCAGTGTCTACGTTTTGATATCCGGACTTATAACTTACAACATTGTGATCCATACACTTGTTGATTGTGTGTGTGTGTTTTACTTAGTGATTCTCTATTTAAACTTGTTTTCTTATATATACATTTTCACACGTCATGCGTCTTAAATTTAAATAACTATCAGCTATTGCCCGTCACCAATTCTAGCTAATGAAATGTGTGCTAGCGGTCTCACTGTTTATCATATTGTCCACGAACGGACCATGATTAACATATTTTTTACCTTGTAACTATTTGCTATTGGCCGCCATTGGTCCCAACTGATGTGAAATCCTTGCGTGTCAAATTTTGTCTTGTGTGTCAAATTCTCTCTTATTAATCTATTAGCTAGTAATGGTCCATTGGTAGATAATATGTTAAAAGGTGGGATCACCAACACACGTTTCGTTAGTTATAGCTGGTACCGGCCAATAGCTAATAGTTGAGATTATTCATATTTAATACTCCAATTTTAAAACTTCAAAACTTTTAGATTGTTATAAATTAAGATAGTGAAATAAACTTAGGTTAAGACATTATTTTGCAGCAAAAGAGTAAACGAAACTAGAATTATAACTAAACAAATTGAAGTATTGAGTAGAAACTTCAAACAAGAACTTGTTGTTAAAGTTATAATATGATAATAAGTCATATATGGTAATTTATCATCATTTGTGTATTGGTTGTTTATTGATTAAAGGTGTCAAATTGCAACACATATGGGTTGGCTGCTTTGTTCTTTCTTTTAGATATTGTAATGTGCAGAAATCGTACCATTTTCTTCTTTTGGGATGTGAATTTTGTGATTTAAGAACCGAACACCTAAGTTATCCCTATATTTTCTTTTAAGTTACACTTTCTTTTTAATAAAAAATTACGGAAAATGATGTCTATCTTTTTTTTTGAACGGCTAGCTCAGCTGCAAACTACTCAACATATTGCAGACGCAAACCTGGTTAGACGGCGTAGAGGTGCTTCAACTGAAATACTAGGCATGTAAATGAACCGAATGATCACGAATAAACGCATGTTCTTACTTGTTTAATTATCTAACTTCATCCAAACACGAACACATAATTGAAAACATTTTTCTTGTTCGTTCAATAAGAAATTTGTCATGCTCGTGTTCGTTTATATTCGTTCATTTAAACGAACATAATATATGTGTATTATTACAAAAACCCAATTACTAATTAGTTATATTTATACAAGTTGCTAAAGCCCAATTTGTGTTTAAATTTATATAAATATAACTACTTATGTAATTAATAAACTTAAATGAACATAAATGAACAAACATTAAAGGGCGTTCACGAACATAAATGAATGAGCACAACGTTTGTTCATGTTCGCTTATTTAACTAAACGAACAAATTTTTATATTCAAGTTTATTCGTTTATTAAATAAATGAATATAAATGAACTTCCTGCCAAACAAATTCACGAACAGTTCATGAATATTCGATTCGTTTACAAGCCTATGAAATACCACCACAGACCGTTTGCCAAGAGAAAGTGGGCTTTCAGGAATCGAACCAGTGACCTCTAACCATGTTGACATGACATCATGTCTATCTAGCTATTAATATTACCGAGTTGTCACAAAATGAATCATAAATAAACATTTGAAACACACTCTCTCTTGGAAACAAAAATAACATTATTTATGGATAGGTAAACATTACATTTTGACATTTTATGGTAAGATTTTTTTAGGTAATGGCATATCCTATATTAAGACCAAAGGGTGTGGGGGCGGCATAGGGGGGGCATGGCTATGCCGGGCCTCTCTACACCACCCCCCTGGGGCGGCATAGAGCTAGGGACGGCATGGGAGGCAAAATTTTGCCGTTCATGCCGGGGCTAGCTTCTTGGAAATCGAGATTTATTAAAAAAAAAGCCACGTGGCGGCCCATCTTCTTCCAATGGGGCGGCACCACACCCTTTGGTCTAACAATGACATAATAAAAATCAAATTAGAAAATACTTCAACAATTCAATAAGAAATTTGTTAAGTTTGTGATATCGAAACACCCCTCCCAATCCTTATTTTGACACTCCTCAATATGCTTCATATTGGCTAATATTGAGTATATTAGTTAATATGGAGTATATTGAGTGTGTTAAAAGACAAAAATTGCGGGTTGAGTTGACTGTCGAGGACCACCGATATATTCCATATTAGTCAGTATGGAACATAAGCCAGTGGAGGGTGTTTAAATAGATTTAAGGGGTGTCTCTATCCTCATTCACAACCCAACCGAACCCTTAATTAAGAAAAAAAATCAAGATTTCAACCTAGCCTAACTCAACTTTTCACTCTCTTAGAAACCAATCTTAACCAATTTTTTACTAAATAAGATTTAGGTTTTAATTAATACTATACAATTTTTATGATTTAGGTTTTAATTCTTTTTTATAAAATTGTTATCATCATAAATAATAAACATGCTTGTTGTTGGTTTGTAGGCATGTAATTTAGAAATTCAGATGTATCACAATAGTGAAGGTATATGTCTCGTAATTCATTATCAAATAATACATTATAAAATAATTTTCGCCATCAGAAGTGGATATGAAAGTATGACAAAAACTGCAGGTTGATTAGTTGAATTATGGTGACCATTGATAAGTTTCCTATTGGTCGATATTAAGCTCGGGCTTGAGCTCACCTCATTTAAGCTTTTACCAATCAAATTTAAGTACCTCTTAACCCGTTGTGGATTGTATACACCCCCTACCATTTTGTTGCCATAAAAAAATGAAAAGTGGTTAACTTCGGTGAGTTTCGTTTACTCTTTCTTTTCTTTTTTGTGGTACACATTCATGAAAGTGAACTCGAGCACCTATCAATCATCTCAAATCTACCTTAACCAATGGCAAATTTAGGCTACCCCTATCTCTCTAGGGTTACCTGTTGGCTAATTTTAGGGTTGCACTTCTCCAATCCTACAAATCCATAAACCAAGTTTAAATTACATGTCCCACTGCATAAATTACAAGTCTATAAAGAAACATGACTTTATAACTTAATTCATTGAAAAGTTCATTTACCCATTTTTTCCCCTATTCCATACACTCCATCTTTGATTTTTCTTCACACATCTTCCTCTCTCTCTCTCTCTCTCATCTAAACAAGAAAGAACAGCCTCTTTTGTAAGGTCAAGTTTCTCTTGAACAAATCTTCCTGTAAGAGTTGATATATTTGTAAAAAACTTGTCTTGATTCAAGAATTGATATGGGTTTTTGTGTCTGGTGTTTGTTTGATAGATCTTGATGAGTTGATCACATAAGGATTGAGTCTTTATGTGATGGGTTCTCCTTCATATAATGGTTGACTTGAATGACAATAAAATGACTAACTTTTTCACAATATCTTACCCTCTACTTTATTAACCAACCTTTTGTTGTATAATATATATAGGGTACTGAAAAGCTAAATTAGAATTTGAAGAGAAGTGATCAAGATGGTGAGAGGAAAGACTCAAATGAGGAGAATTGAGAATGCTACAAGTAGACAAGTGACGTTTTCTAAAAGAAGAAATGGTTTGCTTAAAAAAGCTTTTGAACTTTCTGTGCTTTGTGATGCTGAAGTTGCTTTGATCATCTTCTCTCCAAGAGGCAAACTTTATGAATTTGCAAGCTCAAGGTTCCATTTTTCTCACTCGATTTTCATCTTTTTTTTTCTTGATTTCGATTCTTGGTTCCATTTTTTTTTATAAAAAAAAGTTAGTACTCAACGCATATATACACACATGTATACATACACAAACATGTATACTGTGGCTGATCAGATCTTAAAACAAACAAATGAAAAGAAAATCAAGATTTTGATCTTTTCTTGATTCTAATGTGCTCCTTTTTAGTGATATTGAGTTACAGGTTTCAGTCTTTAACAATCTTATCTACACGCATGTGAAGTTCGACACAGTACAGTACATGTATGTGTGTATGTATGTATTATGTATTATGTATTATGTATATATGTATGTATATGTGTGTATATGTGTGTATGTATACATATATAATATATAATGATGAGCTTATAAACCGGATCTTGAAACAGACAACCTTAATAAGAGAATCAAGAGTTTGGGGGCAAAATTAAATAATAATTTTTTTTTTCTTTATACGAGAAGAAAGGTAGAATAATTTGTGGGTTCTAACGTCACCATAAATATTTAAAGTAAACATAATCCTGAACAGATAATAACAATAGCTGTAAATTTATATTTAAAAATAAAGTATCATACTCATAACTGATTGATTCATGTCTGGCCTGTTTTGATCACATAACTTGAAATGGTTTGTTTAATATATCACACGAAGTATGTCACAGCTTTTGCTTTTCTCAGCTTACCCTAAAAAGCATCAATTTATGACACTATATTATATATATTTTTTTACAACTTTTATGATGCAACGTTTATTATATTTTTATTCTACCAACCAATCATACAATTAGTAGTTGTAGTTCTATCATATGCTTTTGTTTTTTCTTTTAAAACCGTGAAAACTGTGCACAGGAAAACTCAGAGAGTAAATTTTTTTTTTTTTTTTTTTTTTGAACGGCAAATTTCTACTCCTTGTGGGACTTGAACCCATAACCTCTCCCTTAAGTGTTCCTAGAAGCATTGCTCCCCAACTACCCCCTAACACAACACTTTTCAGTGGTTTGTACGTTGCTGACCATTCAAGGAACCTTTGTTATGTAGAGCATCAAGGAGACAAGACTTCATTTGGGTTCTTCTTGAGAAACTTTAAAAAAAGATGTTTTTAAATTCAGGGTGGGAAACTTTTGATTTTTTATTCATTAACAAATTTCTTGTAAATTATTAATATTTTTTTAGAGCGGAACCGGCCAAATGACAATAAAAAAACCTAACAAGGGAACTAGAAGATTACAAGTTACAAAAAGTTATAGGAGGGCGACACCACTTTGACGCCCTCTGGTTCCTCCCGAGTAAGCAAGCCACCACAATTCTTTAACCATTTCCGAATACTAATCGCGAAGCTCTGAGCAATCACAAATATATAGTCCAAAATCATGTCTAAACTTTGGATTAGTATAAATATTTATAGTTTGAACGGCTTACTAAAATTCAGTTATTTTTGTTAACTTGATTTACTCAAGACAATCATTAAAGTTATATTTGTGCATATATTTAATCACCAACACATATTCGTTGATCACAGATATAATACATGCATGTAAACACATAAACACACATTGTGATGGTTTAGAAAGGTTTACTTGGTGATACGCACAGATTCCCTTTTAATTAAAACTTTACATTATTGGATTATCTACCTACAATACTTCTTTTCATATACGATATACTCTAAAAATACTATCAAGCTACAATTATTACTTATTGAGCATTTTGTATCCATTCATGGGTACTTTTGAATTCAATCAGCATGAAGGAGACTATTGAAAGATATAGAAATCAAGTAAAAGATGTTCAAACAGATACTTCAAGCGTCGAAGATGTTCAGGTTCATAAATTTAACGACAAATATCCACTATTTAACCACAGTATTGTCTTCATTTCTTGAACCGGTTCTTTGACTTTCTTTTATTTAACTCAATTTGCGGCATTTGAAGAATGAAACAGCTATCATGGCAAAGAAGTAGAGCTCCTAGAAGTTGCTAAAAGGTGCAGTTATTTATTTTTATTTTTAAGTATTGAACATCGTTAAGTTGTATCATATATAGCAGCTTCTGATGAGTACCATTAAATATAATTAGCTACTTAGATGCAATATACTTATCTTACAAATCCTAATGCAGGAAACTTTTGGGAGAAGGTTTAGGGTCAAGCACAGTTGAAGATCTAGTTCGGATTGAACAGCAGCTGGAAAGGAGCGTACGCATTATTCGAGCACGAAAGGTTTAAACTATAGTTACCTGTTTCAAAAGAAATATTTTTTCATTCTTTTCAGATATCTATTTTAAGGTTTTTTTGTGGAATCAATCATTAACATTAACTTGTTTGGCAAAATTTCTATTTTTCAGATGCAAGTTTACACTGAACAGATTGAGCAACTAAAGGCAAAGGTTGGTTTAATTTAATTACATAGAAATATTCAGGTTGTCATGTTCTTATGCATTAATTAGTCATGAAATAAATAATCTAATTGTCTTTGTATACATGGAAATATTCAGGAGAGGTTGCTAGCAGATGAAAATGCAATACTGACAGAGAAGGTCAGTAGTTTGTTTACTAAAATCATAATGCATGATTTGAAATTCTAATTTCTCTAAAACATAACTTTTTAAAATAGTGTCAAAGCCAAAAAGACCAAGAAGCAGAAGAAATGCGGGCGGATTTACGTGTTGTTGAAAATGGAGAGATTTCGGATGTGGAAACCGAATTGTTCATTGGACCACCAGAGACAAGAACGAAGCAAAGATGGCTAAAGTAGTCGCGCACGTGGTTTATAAATATATACGCAGCACATATATCTATCTATCTATCTACCTATCGAGATTATGTTATGTTAACAATATCAAAACGGACGTGCATGCTTTATAAAGCTTGCAATTGTTGCTTTGCAACAAAATTTTCAATCTGCCGAAAGTCTTGAATTGAATCCAACATTGTTAGCGGAAAGCACAAGCGCGCTACCTTTATTTCCTATTAAAAAGAGTTTGATTAGTTATTGTACATGTGACACTTTGAAACCAATGAAAAACATTTATGGTCATGACCTTTGTTATTCTGATTAATTTGGTACATATCAACTTTTGTAGCCGGTTTAAACTAGATTCAAAAGTTGAGTGAATCAGGCCAAAGATGGCATCAATGTTGAAGCAAAATCGTATACGATTATTGCAGGGGACTTGCGTGTAGGAGACTACTGACTACTTTTGCTTGAATACATCTTAATGTGGGTGTAGTACTGTCAATGTGTCGTTGTCCCTCCTCGCGGTCCATGGGGTTGTAGAAACTAATGAATTCTGATCAAGACTTGAAGAACCGATGACTCCAAAACATGAAGTAACAAGTGAATTGATTGATAAGCATGATGGAAGATTGGGACTTACCCGATTTGTGACAAAATGCATATAAAAATTAAAAACTGTAGCGACCACCTTGAAACATTTGTGGAACTTTGTTATTTTTTTATGCTAGTGTTCCAAGAACAAATTTAATGTTTCATAAAAAGCTCAAAATAAAATATAGCATTATACACTTTCTTGGATAAAAATACAAAATCGTCCTTTTGTTATATCGAAAACATTGAACATGGTTTTTAAACTTCATTTGTTACATATTTTGTCCCTACTATTCAAGTTTTGTACCACATATAAGTATCCAACCTAAACTTCACCATATCAAATTTCAAACCACCCTCAAAACCTTCATTTTCCCACAACACCAAGCCTCAACAAACCTCTGCCTGAAAACCAACATTTTATATAAAATAATATTGTTTGTTTGTTTGTTTATGTCTGGAGCCCACCCATGAAGTCCGCAAAAGGGTCACACTTCCAGACATTCAACCAAACTTGAGGGATCGTACGAGGGCCACATCGTTTGAACTCGAGTTGAGGTCCGGTCCTTAAATTCGGACACTTCCACATGAAAAACGTTGTGAATACCAAAAGAGCATCCACAATGGTTCAGCCGTCCAAAACTCAAAACCTACCACATCAGCATGTAATATCATTCTAAACCCATATTTTCCTACAACAATAAACCATACCAAACCTCCACTTCACACCCCACTTAAAAAACAAATAAAATTATAATGTGTGTGTGTGTGGTGGATCCCATGTGACAGGTTTTAGACTAGTCTAGTATACCGAACGAAAGGGATGGTTTGGAATTCCAAATCTTTAGGTGTGGAATTCCAAACCGGTCCACTTTAAACCACCATAGTGGATGCCCTAAGATTCATAAAACATTTTTAATACATAGGCCCAAACCCAAAACATCTTTAACAATCTTAAGCCCATTAACTAATAAAAAAAGAGCCCAAATATAAGCTCTTGGCCAATCCATAAAACCCCATTATCTCAAACACTAGTGTCTGTTTTGGTATTTTTTTCTAGAAACAGAGTTGCAGAGGCGTAGTAAAGAAGTGTTCATCAATGGCAGCAAGAGGAGGAGATGGGCAAAGAAGAGGAGGAGGAAGACCACTACCTCCTTCAGCAAGAGGAGGACCTCCTATGCACAATAAACCTGGACCTCGATTGGAACCCGTTGATCGGGAAAAGGTTAGCTTTTTCTAGGGTTTGGAATTATCTATACTATCTTATAAAGCATTTCACAAGGACCTCTTAATTTTTAAGTAATACAACAATAAATGCTTAAAGTACAACACATAATGCATGTAGTAACTACTTTTTAAGGGCATTTATGTCTTTTCAAACATAACTTGCACTTATACCCCTTATTAGTTACAGTTTCCCCCCTTATCTATCTATACTATATTATAATTTTATACACTATTTACATATTTGTCCCATCAACTTTACTTAATTTCTGTTTATTTAAATAGTAATTACACTTTTATACCTTTATTTTAACCAACTACCCCGACGATTTTTAAACGTTAATAACTTTTTCAAATGATAATATTTTCTTGATATTATTACACCGTATAAAAAAGCATTTTATTCTCTTTAATTTGAGTATAGTATTGCTATAGTTTTTTAATTTTTAAAAAAATTATATGTTATGGTTAAGCAATAACCAAAACGAAAACAAAGGAAAAAAACGAAAACCAACTGAAATCATCTAAATTTTAATATAATACATTTCGCAATGATTTCTTAAAATTCAAGTTTTACAAGTATATTGATTAGAGTACAAAACACAATGCACATATTAACTATTTTTTTTAGCCAAACATGTATTTTAAAAAATACTTACACATGTGCCCCTCCATCTTTACTCAAATTTTTTTATTTAAATAATAATTACACTTTTGCACCCTTAATTTAACCAACTACCCTCATTATTTTTAAACGTCTATAACTTTTTCGTGCGTGAATATTTTCTTAATATTATTACACCATATGAACGGGTATTTTATTCTTTTTAATTTGAGTATAGTATTGGTGTAGTTTTTTTTTTTTATAAAAAATGATATGATAGCTTTAAGTAAAAATTGAAACAAAAACGAACCGAACTAGACGAAAAATAATAGTTACATGTTTTCCTTGTTTGAAGGAAACTACCCCCATGATTTTTAAATGGCCATAATTTTTTTATACGTCAATAATTTAAAAAAAAAATATATCATAAAAACAAGAATTTTATTCTCTTTAATTTGAGTAGTAATGCTAATATTTTTTTAATTTTAAAAAGTGGATGTATTATGTGATTTACCAAGGCCGACTCGACCAACGAATTTTAAATTTGAGGTTCTTTTATAATAACAGAGACCACTGTAAAAAAAGTCTTATCAATGAAGGGATAGGGTACCAAATCCTCACATCGATTGGCTTAACCTTAAACACTAAAAATAGATGATGTAAACAAAACAAAGAGTATATGACATCAAAAACATCTTAAATTTAAAACATAATATGAATATCGAAATTTTAATCATAATTTTTATTTACGATCTTTATTTTAATCATATATAAATATAAGTAAAGATATAGCATTTTATTTAAAACATGAATTAACATCCACATTATGTCATATTTTATCTGTATAATTCGTAAGCTGCAAAAATCAACAGTTGAGTAGTAAAAGTTATAGATTATCAATTTACCTTCAAGGGATGCGTAGCAAATTAACAATTTTGATTGTCGATTTGGAATTAACTAAGTCGCTAACTACAACACCTTAGATTTTGATTTTTATTTTAATTGTAAAAAGAATTAGAGCAAGAATGCAACAGATTATAGTTGGACTTTGATGATCGTGATTTTACGATTCAGGTGTACTACATTTCACCGTTACTACACGATTCGATTCGATTTTCATTCCACACTTTCCCGCTTTCATTTTTGACCTAACCGTGTTGCCTCTTTTTGGAACGAGCTATGATTCAATACTACATAAACAAGTTCGATACAAGTATAAAATAACATCATAGAATGGGGCCTAAAAAAGATGTGGCATTAGCCCATGCTTTAGTAGACTTATACTTTGGCCAAAGTTTAGTTTTGGTTATTAACAAAATTAACTTAACCGGACTGAAAAGCGACAATCTAATCAAATAAACCGAACCAGTTAATGGATCAATTAATAAGAATATTTAAAAATTGACTTTGGTTTTGGTTGAGGCCAATAACTTAATTGAACCGAATTATGCATACCCGTAAAAGTAGCAGTGTTCCCCGCCGCATCGCGCGGGCACACTACTAGTATAATATAATATAATGTTTCTGTGGTGTTTTTATTTTATATGCACTTTAATCTTTTTTCTGTTTTTAGCATCTTTTTATGTTAAAAATGTTAAATTTGACTCTACATGGAGATGAAGATGGCAAGTATATGGTTCATAAGTTTTCATTTGGGTATCTTTTACTGGGAATTGGAGCCTGTTTTAGAGTAATATAAGAATAGATTTCTTAAGCTGGTATTGAAATTGAATTGGTGATGTGAAAAGTGCAAAGTATTTGGTATTCTGGTATGGTTTTTAAGCTAACCAAGAAGAAATTAGTTATATTGGTTGAATGGGGAAGGAATTATGTAACGAAGATCGTGGGCCGATTACATGCAAGTTTAGTATCTGATTAGCTCGTCTCTAAACCCGTTTTTTTTTTGTTTGGTAGCTCTTAGTTTTATAGACGAATATTGTTCTTGTATTCGTAGTTGTTAATAGCGGTAATAACGACCACTATAGGGAATAGCATAGCGAAGCGACAGCATGTTGCTATATGATGGTTAGCGGGAAAATAGCGGATGTTGGTTTTTTTCCTGATACATGTAAATAGTTATTGAAAAAAGAGGCGTATTTAGGGTTTTTTTTTGTTTCATGGTTGAAAAAAGAAGTGTATTTATCGGATTTTTGAAAAAATGTACATGTAAAATATTTCTTAAATTTTCTTCTAGAGTTGCAGTGTATGTGTATCGCTAAACATGAAATAGCGCTCGTCATTTCATCACTATCACCACATAGCATATGGGTAGGTTGTTGCTATCGCCCGCTATTCGGTATTGACAACTTTGCTTTTGAGAGGAAATGGATAAGGAAAATCTTTAGTCAAAGCAAAAGAAAGTGGAATGTTACTAATGGATCATACTGATGCTGTTGGTAGGATATTCAGTGTTAAAAAACCATTTATCACAAACTGTTTGGGATAGAAATTATGTGGAGGTGAAGACCTGCAGTTTTGAGACACCCTTCCACCATTTAACATAGTCGTCACGCTATCATAGTGAAGTAGACAAACAGTACAATATTCTTAATATTCAAAGTTCCCCACACTGCCTCAGTTAGTAAACATGTACTGATGTACATGATAGGCCACCTAGGCGTGAAATGTGTATACTCATATATCTGCAGATATATCAAAGTGGTTTATTACCAAAGTTTAATTTCTCATATATCTGCATAATCTATAATAATAGTTTATGTATCGAAATAAACTGTCCTCTATTAGATATTTTGGCACTAGAGGGTCACTCAACTGCATAGCTCCAGACTCCAGTGCTCTACTTAGTTCTTGTTATGCCACTAATTAAAGTGCACATTAAGTATGTACGTAAATGCTTGGCAAACAGACTATAACTATATTGACTTGGGACATTCATGAGTTCCATTCCACTTTTGTGGTTTCTATCGTTAATAAACTATAAACATGTTAAAAAGATCTTGTTAGCCTTTACTCTTAACAAATGCACGTGTTTTAGTTTATTGCAATACTTTTTTGTTATTATTAATGAAGTGTTTTCTCTGATATACAGACTTGCCCGTTGCTACTTCGTGTTTTTACCAAGGTAACACTGGAAACTTTTTTCTCATAAAACTATTCTAACTAGTTGTTGGTCAATGGTAGTGACGACTTTTTGAGTGTCGTTGATTTCAAGCAGGTTGGCGGTCATCACAGCCAGGCAGATTTCGCGGTCAGAGGCAAGGAGCCTAAAGATGAAGTCCAAATATACACTTGGATGGATGCTACACTTCGTGAGCTAACCGACTTGGTATGCCAAATGATTCAAGATTCTTTTCATAAGATTCTGAATTATATTCCGTGAATTCGTGAAAAGATTTTTGTTTTATATAATGTTTTGTGGTCAGAAGTGTACGCTATGTTCTGTTGGCATTCATTTTATCATTTGCTTTCCAGGTAAAGGAGGTAGCACCAGAAGCTAGAAGAAGAGATGCTTTGCTGTCATTTGCTTTTGTATATCCTACTAAAACTGGTCACTTTACTGTCAAAGAGGTATCCACTTTTCCTTTGTTGGTGTCTCAAATGTTGATGGCTTTTAATTTTGTAAATATGAATTACCGATTTTCTACCGGGAATAATTAGAGGATCGAATCTGGCAACGAGATTTTTGTTTTGGGCATGATTCGAAAGTATTGTTAGCATTGCATTGTTTGTGTTAGAAATGGACACATAGTTCTCAAGAGAAAACTTATTCCTGGTGCTGTTGCCTTGGTGGGGTAGGGTTTAACTAGGCACATCTGTTTACCTCAAGTCTTAAAGAAATAAACAAGTTTCTAATCGGTTTCTTTGTCCATTTTTCGGGTCCTATTTTTGTTTCCCCTCGAGTAAGTGATAGCAATTTATCTTTCATCTTTCCTTTTTTTCATTTAGTTAAATACTGCCTCGCATTTTGTATACGGAACCCACAAAATAAAATAATCTAAATGTATGAAACTTAAGGGTTTTTTTTCCTGAGCTCGATAATCAAAATGTATGAAACTTAAGTTCCATATGATCACTTCACAATCAAATTAAACAGACCTTTTTAATAGTGGCCATGCTTTGAATTTTTTTATTAACTTTTTGTTGATTTTGTGTCTACAAGGTTGGGAAAACCTTCTCCTATCCTAATGCAAGGCGACCAGACGATGGCAGCAAGGCCCTGGGCACCCTTAGCTTTGAGGTACTTTTTGTGATTGACCATGTAAAAAGACCAAGTTTGACTCTTCTACCTTAAATATTTTTTTAATTTAAAAAAACACCCTGCTTATTTTTAAAACTTCTACTATGAGCCTGTTTCTGAATACTAGCGAAATTTGCAGATTGGAGATTATCTGGATGTGGCAATTCTGTAGACTTATGTACCATCTTTAGATCCGTGGTGCTTAATAGTGTCTATGCTCCCATTTCGGCTTTATTAAACGTTATGTCCTTATTGTTTGTTTGTGTGCGCATTTGAGTTTGTGTATTAACTCACGATCAGATAATCGTAGCCCTTTGTTTTAGTCAACAAACTCTAAGTTTGAGCAAGGATAGTCATGCCTTTGCGTTAACCAAAATCGAATCAAACCAAAGTTATTCACCCTTAATGATTTAGATAGTTCACTTTTTATTTTTCTTAGGTTGTTTCCAACAGAGTACTTACAATTTGGTGTTATTTGTGCCTCTCAATTAGATTTGTCATTCCTTTGTGGATTCTATCCACACCCTACATCTAGATATTAATTACTTATTTGCTGAAATCAATAATCAATATTTTAGTTACAGAAAACATTTAGTCAGTTAAAACATTTGTTTGCGTTAAAATGTTTATTCTCTAATCTTGGAATGGTCACTTTTATCTGTTGCTAGACCGGTGAAATTTGATGTTTTAAGTTTCTGGCTTGAGTACTTTGACCAAGTGTAACTGTTTCACTAAGGCTTCCGGGTGTGGGGCTCGTCCCCGGGGCGTTTTGCTGCGTGCCTGCGTCTGGACGGAGCCCCCCCCCCCCCCCCCCCCCCGGGCCGTCCTCCGTCTTCAATGTCCATTCTAAAACGTTTGGGACTGGTCACTTTAATCCTTTTTTATATGAGGAGGCTCGTCCATCTCCACACAGCCCCCTTGGGTAGTTTTCCTTCTTAAGATTCGGTCCCCACTAGTCATTCACGTCTTGCACACTCATTAGCCTAAAAACTGAAAAAGTGACTCGCCATGTTGGTACTTTGGTAGGCTTTTTACTCTCTTTTTTCCTTAAAACTTAAAAATGTGTATTGGTTTCAAATAAAAATGAAGTGTGTGCATGATTGGTGAAAAGTTGGACTTCATTCTCCCATCTCCTCTATGTGGGGGCCGATAATGCGATGACATGGCTTGTATGTTAGCGCATTATGTTCACCCTTATTGAGCTTCCAAGGCTCATGTAATGTTAGTATATTCCCTATGCTAGAAGGATGAGAGATGAACAAAATATGTATTCGTAACGTTTACCTTTGGGTATTTATCACTTCAAAAGAATATGTCCAGATTTTAACACAATGGGATAAAGGTTCTAAATATGAAATGACATGGTGAGAAGATTAAGTTGGCATTACGTATTTACTCCTTAAATCAATCGAATCATGGAGTACTTGCTCAAAGTGAGGTAAGAAGAGTGACTGTTTAGTAATTTTATATAGATCTTTTGATGCTTAATACCATAAAACATTGAATGCGTTACCAAATTATCTAGATGAGTTGAATGTGATTGTTTTCTTTATGAAATTTCATGAAACCGCAATGCCACTACTTATGAATACACGTTTATTATATGAACATCCCCAAAGCTCTTATCGCAATATGATGAGAGTCGTCGTCATCATCATTATACTCAGTTAATCCCACCAATAGCAAAAGCTAAGGTAGGGTCTGAGGAAGGTAAGATATAGACAACCTTACCTACGAAAATCGCAAATTGCACTACTACGCCAAAAGGGGGGGGGGGGGGGGGGAGGAGGGCCACCCCTGGCCCTAAGAATCCTTCTCGCCCCTGGGTGCGCTGGTTCGACTTGGATGGCAGGCGATTTTTACCGATTATTCCACTGTCGTGTCTTCGGGTGGGTGGAGGTTGGGTTTCCGCGCATCTGGGAGAACCAAGGGGCTGGCGGGGGTCGAGTAGTCGGCCTTAGCCACAGCACTCGGTGTCACGGTGGTTGGCACGTTGTTCCTTACCGTTCAAAAGAAAAAAAGTAGTGTGTGTGTGTATGTATGTATATTCAAATCTAGTGTACAAAACCCGTAGCGTGTGTGAGTTTTTATGTCTCTAACACTCTGAAATGATTTTCATGTTCTTGTCACATTTTCAGGTTTCTATTTGGATTTGATCCGCAAACACATCCCATTTAACATGTCAAAAACATGATATCAAAAGCTTCTAATCTTTATTAATAAAGAAACTGAACTGATTACAAACTAAAGAACTCAATAACAAATAAAAACAGATACTCTTTCTACCTCACAATCTCTCTGATCAACGACCACTATCACCTACACACGGATACAGATTACAGACTCAACGATCAGGAACAAGACGTTCTCTGATCTTAACCCAAACCCTAGATGATGAGAGAAAGTACAAAGGAAAATATCTAACAACTGTTATAACTCTCTGGACTCGTAACCAGAGAGAGAGACGAGATCAAAGCCTTTATATAGGCCAGCTAACGAGCAATCCCCGGGATCCGTGCAAGACTGATCTACACCGTTGAGAGAACACACAAATGATCTGAACCGTTGATAATAATATTCGTTGATGATTGGACTTGACACTGGGCTTTTATTAATAACTGATCAGGAATGTATTGGGCTTGGATTTCAACTAAATAACACATTACATTTAGTCCACAACTTATCATGTTAGCCCAATGTAAATACTTTGACATCTTGACATCTTGACTTGATTATAATCAGCAACAATCCAAGCATCAGCACATCTTCCATGTCCAGCTCAGCAACAATATTATCCAGTACTCAACCCTTAGTCACCAACAACCTGAAACAACTTATGCAACATGTTCAAACACTTGACAATATATTGACCCATCTTGGTTAATAAATTGAGATGTTATTATAACTTTTCAACACCCCCCCACAATTTAATAACCAAATGGGTCTTCTAACTTCAACAACTTACACATTTCTTCATGACTTCCAACACCAAGACCTTTAGTTAAAATATCAGCAACTTGCTGATCAGAGCTAATTTTGATAGTTTGAATAAAACCTTTGGTGATTAAATCTCTTAGAAAGAATAAATCCAATTCAAAATGTTTTGTTTTATCGAAAAACACAGGATTGGATGCAATAGACAATGCAGCACTATTGTCACAAAAGAGTTTAACAGGTAATTTTACTTCTATGTTTAACTCAAACAGTAAATTTTTAAGCCATAATATTTCACATGCAGCAGTGCACATTGCTCTAAACTCTGCTTCTGCAGATGATCTAGCAATTGTAGACTGCTTCTTACTTTTCCAGGAGATAAGAGATTCTCCTAGAAAGATACAGAATCCAGTCACTGACTTTCTGGTGATTGTACACTTAGCCCAATCAGAGTCTGAATAGGCTATGAGATCAAATTGTGAACTTTTCTTAAAAGAAATTCCTTTTCCAGGAGCCATCTTTAAATATCTTAACAGTCTCAAAGCTATCCTAGAATGACTAACAGTGGGACTGTGCATAAATTGACTCAAATAATGCACTGCATATGATATATCTGGTCTGGTATGAGACAGATAAATCAATTTCCCTACTAACTGCTGATAACCAGTTATGTTAGTCAGTTTCTCAGGATGATCTTTACTAGAGTTTGTTAAGATGTGATTTGGCTCTAAAGGATTACTAACTGGTTTGCACCCTAGCATACCATACTCAGTTAGTAAATCCATACAATACTTCCTTTGGGATAAACATAAGCTGTCCTTTACAGGAACAACTTCAAGACCCAAGAAGTATTTCAACTCTCCTAGATCCTTTATAAGAAATTTCTCTTTAAGACACAATTTCACTTCATTTATTTCATCTATACTATCACCAGTTAATACTATATCATCTACATACACAAGAAGTATCACAGAAGTAGACTTAGAAATTCTAACAAATAGAGAATAGTCACATTTGCTTTGACTAAAACCTAAGTCAACCAAAACACTTACAAGCTTCTCATTCCACATTCGAGGAGCTTGTTTTAGTCCATATAAAGACTTATTCAGTTTACACACTTTTGTTTCATGTTCAGAGAAATATCCCTCAGGTAAACTCATGTAAACATCCTCATTGAGGTCACCATATAAAAATGCATTGTTAATGTCCAATTGAAAAAGTTTCCAGCTGTTTTGCACAGAAATTGACATTACAGTTTTAACAGTTACAAATTTAACAACAGGGGAGAATGTTTCATCAAAATCAATTCCCTCCTTTTGACTGTAACCCTTAGCAACAAGCCTAGCCTTGAATCTTTCTATTTCACCACTAGACTTATACTTAATCTTATAGATCCACTTACACCCTACTAAACTTCTTCCTTTGGGAAGATCTACTAAAGACCAAGTATTGTTCCTATTCAAGGCTTCTATTTCTTCATTCATTGCATTGACCCAGTTTGGATCATGCACAGCTTGTTTAAAAGTTTTAGGTTCAACAGTTTTATTTAGCATACTAGCAAACACTTTACTTTCACAAGTTAGATTAGCATAATTAACTGATCTTTCTATACCATACTTAACTTTCCCTTCTATAATGAAATCATCTAGTTTTTTAGGCATAGAAGTTCCCCTAGAGCTTTTTCTAACACTTTGTAGTATAGAGTCATTGCCCTCAGAACTGGAAGTATGATCACCTTCAGTCCTCACATGACCAGCCTTGTCATTACTTCTGTTCTCAACAAGCCCTTGTGATTCATAAGAATCACTAGTCTCTGTATCAACAGAAGTTGACTGCTGTGATTCATGTGTCCCTGAATCACCACTACCTGAGCCCCTTCCTTCATCATTGGGCTCTTCAGGGTAATTGTGTATTTGTGCTTCAGACTCAAACTTATCAAAAAAATTTAAAGAATCTATACTAACAATATTATTATCATTAAATCTTTGAAAAACCTCTTTTTCTTTAAAGGGAAATATTGTTTCATAGAATTTAACATCTCTTGAATAAGAAATAGTTTTGGATTCTAAACTATAAACCTTATATCCCTTTTTCTCATTAGAGTATCCTATGAAAACACATTTTTCAGCCCTTTCACTTAACTTGTTAGACTCATTTAAAATAGTTGAGAAGCACAAACACCCAAATACTTTTAAGTGTCCTAGGAAGGGTTCAAAACCAAACATAAGCTCATAAGGGGTCTTGCCATCCAAAACTGAAGAAGGGGTCCTATTAATAAGGTATACAGCAGTTAATACACACTCAGACCAAAATCTAACAGGCAAATTGCTTTGAAAAAGTAAAGACCTAGTAACATTTAACAAGTGTCTATGTTTTCTTTCAGCTATCCCATTCTGCTGTGGGGTATAAGCACAAGTTGTTTGATGGAATATTCCAAGATTTTTACAAAAATTTGACATCTGATTATTAACAAATTCTAAACCATTGTCACTTCTAAAACATTTAACTGTTTTATTAAACTGGGTTTTAATTATGTTAACAAATTCTTGCACATTTTCAAACACTTCAGACTTATGCTTCATAAAACATACCCAAACAGTTCTGGAATAGTCATCAACTATGGTAAGGAAGTATTTAAATCCTTCCCTACTTGGAACCCTATAAGGTCCCCACACATCTAAATGAATTAAGTCTCCCACTGCAAGTGATTTATGATCACTTAAAGGGAAAGGCTCCCTATGTTGTTTTGCTTTGTGACACACATCACAAGGCACTTCAGAGCCTTTAGGACCAATGGTTCCTACTATAGACTCTAACTTATGAATAACAACATCAGCAGGATGACCTAACCTAGCATGCCAAAGATCAAATTGTTTATTTGAAAGACCAACCTTATTACACACATATGATCCTCCACAAAAATACAAACCCTCAAGCTGACTACCAGTCACCAGGGTTTTCTTTGTTGATAAATCCTGAATATAACAATTATGTTCATCAAACCCAACAAACAGATGATTATCTTTTACTAGTTTGTGAACAGATATTAAATTGACACAATATTCAGGGACAACAAACACATCTTGTAAAACAACATTATTGCCAAGTTTTAATGTTCCAATTTTAGTTACCAAGGCATTAGTTCCATTTGGATGTTTAACTTGAATATTTAAATCAGAAACATCAATGTAGTCAGACAAATCATGTTCACTAGTAACCATGTGTTGGTTAGCTCCTGAATCTATTATCCAACCCATTTTAACCCTATTCCCAGCAACATTAAAACAGAAGATAGGTTTAATATAGGTATTAGCACAAAAAGGATGAGTGAACATACTACCTGAGACATTGTGACTCTGAGGAGGGTCTACACTCTTATCAGAGATCAGACTTAAGAGTTTAGACACCTGCTCATTAGTCAAAGAGGAAAGCTGAAACTCAGTTTTATCACTACTAACATTATTACTAGTTCCTTTCCTATTGTGCATCCCCTTGGCTTTGGCCCAAGGAGGATACCCAATAAGCTGAAAACACTTATCAGCTGAATGACCAGACTTGTTACAATGTGTACATACACCTGTTTGTCCTACTGTTTTATCATTTCTTTTATTTGTGTCAGAAAATGGATTAGTTTTAGCAAAAAAACTCACAGATCCACTTTTCTTAGAGTTCCCAGTTGAATTCCTATGGGATTCCTCCCTTGACACTATTGCAAAAGCCTCTTTAACAGTTGGTAACACATCTTTGATTAAAAGACTTGTTCTAACAGGTTGGTACACATTGTCAAGCCCCATAAGGAACTGCATTAATTTGATCATGCTGCTAAAGTTATTAAAGTCTTTAGAAGCATTACAAGTGCAGGCAGGCAATTGTAAAATTTGATCAAGTTGTTTCCACATAATGTTTAGTTTATGATAGTATTCAGCCACAGACATACCACTTTGATTAAAACAGTTTATTTTCTGATACAAGTCAAATACAACAGAACCATCTACTTTGTCATATGTCTCTTTAAGTTCAGCCCATACATCACTGGCTGACTTAGAGAAGACATGACCCATATAAAGATCCTCACTAATGGAATTGAGGATCCAGGTTAAGACAATTGAGTTACATCTATCCCATTGCCTAGCTAGAATGTCATTAGTCTCAGATTTTATGCACGTTTTATCAATGAAACCCCATTTGTTTTTAACTTGTAAAGCAAGTGTTAAAGCATTAGACCATACTGAATAATTTTCTGATCCTTTAAGTTTGATAGTTATTATAGTTAAGTTGCTAGAGTCAGAAGGATGCAAGTATAATGGGTCACTTGCATCCAGTTTACTAATTAATGTCTCATTCGGGTTTATAATTGCTCCACCACCCCCACCACCAGTAGGGTCACCCCCACCAGTAACAGGAGCGTTGGGGTCCACATTATCACCCATACCTATCAGCAGATATTAAGAACAACAGTAAAACAGGCAAGAACAGCAACCACAATCAAACAACACCACACAGAACCAAGTAACCACAAACAGAATTCACAAAAAATTATAAAACTAATAAAACCACACAGATGACACCACACAGGCGAAGCCGAGCCAGTGATCCAGATCAGTGGTTCCTCTCAGGGGCCCCACCGCAGGTCTTAACTCGGGAGCCTCTAGACCTAGACACCAGACAAACAATGTAAACAAAAATAAAGGAACGATCTCACCAAGGGTTTTTCCCAAGTTAGGGTTCGCCACAACTCGTAATACTTAACCTTCACTTAGGGTTAAGTATCAGAGAGCAAGAAAACAAGCAATACAGTAATCCACAGATCACCAGCTACACACCAGATCCAAGAGTTCTTGAATATACCAGCGGAAGGTCAACCACAGATCTACAATCAGATCCAGCCAAGATCCCCAAATAATCACAATCAGGATCGAATCTAGAACCTATGGCTCTGATACCATGTCAAAAACATGATATCAAAAGCTTCTAATCTTTATTAATAAAGAAACTGAACTGATTACAAACTAAAGAACTCAATAACAAATAAAAACAGATACTCTTTCTACCTCACAATCTCTCTGATCAACGACCACTATCACCTACACACGGATACAGATTACAGACTCAACGATCAGGAACAAGACGTTCTCTGATCTTAACCCAAACCCTAGATGATGAGAGAAAGTACAAAGGAAAATATCTAACAACTGTTATAACTCTCTGGACTCGTAACCAGAGAGAGAGACGAGATCAAAGCCTTTATATAGGCCAGCTAACGAGCAATCCCCGGGATCCGTGCAAGACTGATCTACACCGTTGAGAGAAAACACAAATGATCTGAACCGTTGATAATAATATTCGTTGATGATTGGACTTGACACTGGGCTTTTATTAATAACTGATCAGGAATGTATTGGGCTTGGATTTCAACTAAATAACACATTACATTTAGTCCACAACTTATCATGTTAGCCCAATGTAAATACTTTGACATCTTGACATCTTGACTTGATTATAATCAGCAACAATCCAAGCATCAGCACATCTTCCATGTCCAGCTCAGCAACAATATTATCCAGTACTCAACCCTTAGTCACCAACAACCTGAAACAACTTATGCAACATGTTCAAACACTTGACAATATATTGACCCATCTTGGTTAATAAATTGAGATGTTATTATAACTTTTCAACATAACACGCATAAAATCCACTAGAAAAGAAAAAAGAGAAGTTTATTTAATTAATCTTGTTAAAACTTTATACAAAATGCCATTTTCATATATCTGGATTCATTTAGATTTTTAGACAAAAAGAATAGTTAATGATAACAATGATGATGTATATTCTTTTATAAATCAAATATAAACCTATTTTGTGTTTATATGACATAAGACAAGACAACCATCAATCCTACACCTATAAAGACAACCTTAAATAAACAAATAATATTGAATAATATCTAAAACTATTTTTTAATAAGGATAGCAACATAACATACGACTAAAAACACCAATATATAGCCTTGCGATTTTTGTCAGCATCAACATATACCATATCATAACAAATGAGCGTACAGATTGATAGACAGAAATCTTGGTTGAAATACAAATAGACGTGGCACACGTGACGGACTCAGAATTATGAAGTCTAGGCCGGTGCATGTTCAATTTACATTACAAATTCATTTCTGTGTATATATACATATAATTTTTTGCAGTTTGCTGATCATGTATTTATGTATTATTATACAAATTAAAGTGAATATCGAGTTCTAAATTCTAATACATGAATTATGAGGCCAATTGATGTAAAAACAAATTAGAAAAATGTACCAATACTTCGGCTTTTCATTCCTTGTTATGTATGTATGTATGTATGTATGTATGTATGATTTTAATTTATAAACATTTTAAAATCTACACATTATAAAAAGGGTCGTAAATTTCTGACACGACACAAAATTTAATATGAGATTCATGAGTTTCAAGAATTTAGCATAAACAGGGTTGGACCGCGATTAGGTAAACCAATCGTGTTTTGCTTGATTAACGGGTTTCTGGATTGACCTGTTTAACATAATTGGAAATATACACTGAAGCTTAAAATTCTAAAGAAAATAAGTATCAAGTTTTAGTTCTAAATGACAAAGCTTAAGTTTTAGTTCTAATATAATTAGTAATATTTTATGTCTATTTGTATAGTTATGTTGTACTCCATGCTTGAATGATAAAGGTTAAACTAACACTTCTAAATTATATTACCCCAAATTTACTTTTTGCTTGGGATTGAACCCAAGACCTCTCACTAAAAGTTAAGAGCCTCTACAAATTTCAACACATGAGCGTTGCGAATTTAACACTGCAAAATTTACTAGCAAAATATGTCGCTTAATTATTAACGGTTGAAGTAGAGTTCATAATCATCAACCGTTACAAAAAAATTATTCAATGTGATTTGAACCTAATTGTAGCTTAATTATATGGCATTCGCTCAACTGTATTCTTATATTATTGGACTGAGTGTTCACGTAACATTTTCCTAATTATCGATAGCAACTTAGTAAAAAACACTAATTGCTGCAACTAACTTTATTACAAGGTTTCGATTTACACGTATAATTGTTAATATTGAGTTAATTTTGATCAAAATGTTGATTTATAGTGTAAACTGTAAAGTAATGCAAGGTCACACGCAGGTTTTCATTGAGGTGTAATCTTATACGAATATAAGATTAATGAAGATAAATCCACAATGTAATCACATGCAACTTATAGGTAAGTTGACACGGCCAGTTCACATAATGTTAACTAGCATTGATCAAAATTATATCAATTGAGATATCAACTTAAAAAGAAAAGAAATAATATAAGTTTATATAGTGTAATATTATTTTTTTAACTGTTAAGTAAAATATTTAATTTTAAAACCAATATATGTTTGATTGGCATTTTACAGTTTAATAAAGGCATCTCTTATTTGCATCTGTTTAAAACTTATTTGTACCTGTCTACAGCTCGTAGAGGCCTCTACGAGCTGTAGAGATGTGGTCCATGATTGCCAATCATTGATAATCATTTAATGACACCTCTACTGCTTGTAAAGGCCTCTAAGAGCAGTAGAGTTTCACTTGAATTGTTTTCCCTTCGTTTTGGATGGCATGAACATAAAAAAACTGAACAAATATTACAAAAATAATTTTTATTATTATTATTTTGAATTATTACTATTATTTAAAAAAAATAACAATGTGTGTTCTTCTACAACTCGTTGCACATTTAGTTTTTAAATTTTTATGTGTAAGCGGTTTTTTATTTCAGTTGTCGTCTCGATAAGCGTGTAAGCGTATAACAAACATTTATATAAATAAACAGACAAATATAAGCAAGCATTTACAAACATAATATACGAAAATATAATAATAACATAATGTAAACAAGTGTACTAGCATACATCATATCAAAATAACACTACTGAGGGGGCGTCTGCTGCGTGGTGTCAACAGGCGGCGGCGGCGGCTGCAGCGAAGACGATCCAGGCTCCTGGGAGGACGACCCAGGCTGCTGGGAGGACGTCCCGGCATGGGTGCCTGCACCAGGCAGTGATAAAGGTCCCAAACCGTCACGCGCACGCCTCTCCTGCTCGCTCGCAAACAGCACACTGAGAGCCTTATCCATTCCCTGCCGCCACTGACGCGCCGCCGCAGGTGTAAATAACATCACCCTTAATAAAAGTATAAAACCACCAAGGAGATTAATTTGCACAAGTCTTTCCCTTGTTCGAACCGAATTAACAAATGAATGTGTGACACTTGACAATACTATCACCACTCATCAAATCCATGTATACAGTATACACTCCAGATAGTACATACAAACTCCAACAAGCCACTAATTAGAGCTCGACACGTTATCTACTTTGTCTTATACTTAAACAGTGATTTTTAGGAATCGGTGATCAACTATTTTTAAGTTCTGGATGCCTAAGAAATTATGAGCATAAATGAAATCGAGAGAATAAGTTCGACGTCAACGAATCGATACGTGTGCAGACCGAGAGATGTAAGAGGAATATATAACTACTTGAGAGTTTGATTAAGGTGTTACATATTTTGAAGTTATTAAGACTAATAACTTGCGTTAGTAATAGCATTGAAAAGCTAGTTATTTAGCCGGTCATATTTGTTTTTTCTTAACCTTTAACTTAGATTTGTAACAACTTTTTACTAACCAAAAGTCATGAATTAACCTTTCATTATTGTTACATTTATTTGAATTGTAAATAAAATTAAAGACGATTTAATCTTTATGTATAAAGTAAAAAAATAACTTTAGTTTTTTCAGCAAATATACATTTTAATATGTCTTGATGGTTTTGTGGCTTAGTTTTAAATAATAATCACAATTTTTGTAAAAATCAACTAAGCAAATGTTTTATATTATATATATATATATATATATAATTTAATTTTTTAATTTGATTATTGAACTTGGTAAAATGAAAGTTTCGGTTTTTATGTCATCAAAGAACAATATATATACTTGGTAAACAAAGGTTTTATGTCAATATTATTAAGTTTAATATTTTGTAACTACTTTTTACAAACTAAAAGTCACGAGTTAACTTTCATTATTGTTATACTAATTGAAATTTATAAAGGGAAAATGGATTTTAATACTCCCAACTATCGCCTGTTGGCGGATAATACTCCCAACTATCACTTTGGCCATTAGCACTCCCAACTTTCAACTTGTTGGATTTTATCACCCCCAAACTAACTGAGGTCTAACCCAGTTAGTGTTTGTGGTCAAAATATAAAAAACTAAACTTAAGGGACCATTTTGAAACTTTTTATTATTATTATTATATAAAGCAAAAGTCCACCTCCATTAATAACCATCTGATGAGAGAGAGAGAGAGAGGGAGAGAGAGAGAGAGAGAGAGAGTCACCACCACCTGCCGCCACCCCCACCACCACCACCGCCATCCCCAACCACCGCCTCCACCGCTCCCATATCTATCTGTTACAAGGTCCCTACACCCTCACCACTCCCAACCGCCAACTATCCCCAAATCTTCACACATCAAACCCTACACCTAATATATACATTTAAATCTATACTTTGAATCACAATAATATACCAATAATAATAATAATGGCAGAGAATGATTCAGAGAGGCTGGTATACTTACATGGCGAGTGGTGGTTAAGGTTGGTGGTGGTGGAGGTTTTTTCTGCTTCTGCTCTCTCTCGCAACTCTCTTTCTCTTTCTGGTTGCAGGTTTGGGTGGTGGTGGTGGTTTCCGGTGAAGGTGGGAAGAAGGCAGGGGGTTGGTTTGGGTTTTTATAATGGTTTGAATTTTAGGGCTTCAATTCAACAATTAAGGGTTCGATTGGAAGGTTGTAGAGGATAGAAGAGGAGGAAGAGGAGGGGTTATCGGGGAGGAGGGGTCACCGGACCGGTGGTGTTGTGTTGTCGTCGGAGTAGGGGTTGAAGACGCCGGAATCAGTTTTAAGGTCACCATCTCTCTCTCTAACTCGCGTCTCTCTCTCTCTCTCTCTCCTATTCTAAGATATTATTGGTTGAAGGGGGTGGGTGTGAGTGTTGTGTTGTCGTCGGAGCCACCGTATAAGGGTGGTGGTGGTGGTGGGCTGAGGCTGATGGCAGATGGTGATGGTGGTGGTGGTGGCCGGCGGCAGATGGTGGTCAGATGGTGGTGGTAGGTGGTGGTGGTTTTCGATGAAGGAGGTGGGGTGGATGAAGGTGAAGGGTGGTGGTAGGTGGATGAAGGTGAAGGGTGGTGGTAGGTGGTGGTGGTTTCCGGTGAAGGTGGTGGTGGTGGTTTAGAGAGAGAGAGAAGGGGGGTCTGTTGCAGAAATGAGGGGGGGGATTTTATAAGTTAAAGGTTTAATTTCAAAAATGGTCCCTTAAGTTTAGTTTTTTACATTTTGACCACAAACACTAACTGGGTTAGACCTCAGTTAGTTTGGGGGTGATAAAATCCAACAAGTTGAAAGTTGGGAGTGCTAATGGCCAAAGTGATAGTTTGGAGTATTATCCGCCAACAGGCGATAGTTGGGAGTATTAAAATCCATTTTCCCATTTATAAAAGTTGTTTGTTTAAATGAAATTTAATAAATCTAATTATTAGATTTGAAATACAATTTGATAAAGGTTAATTTTCCCAAGTTTTTGTTTTAAAACCTTAAATTACGGTTATTTTTCAGTATATACATACTACAATACCCTTTAAATGTTAAATAACAAACTGAACCGCTAAAAAACAAAATTTAGTTAATAGTATAATAGAGTAGGTTAGTTTTATAGAATATATATAAACTCACCTGCTTTTCAAAAAAAAAATATATAAACTCACCTAAACAAAATCTTGATTAGTGATCAATGGCTCCTATTATTCTCACTTCACCCTTAGAAACAAACCCTTTAGTCTTTGATGCTTCTATTTTTCAAAAGGAACCCAACATCCCTTCACAATTTGTGTGGCCCGACCACGAACAGCCCCGTCTTGAACCTTCACCACCACTTGACGTTCCAACGATTGACCTCAAAGCCTTTCTCTCCGGTGAGCCACTTTCGGTGTCTAATGCAACTCGTTTAGTCAACTCGGCGTGCCAACAACATGGGTTCTTTCAAGTGTTTAATCATGGTGTTGATTTAAGTTTGATAAATGAAGCACACAAGATTACCAATATGTTCTTTGGAATGCCGTTAATGGAGAAGCAAAAGGCTCAAAGAATGTTTGGTGAATATTGTGGCTATGCTAGTAGTTTCACTAATAGATTCTCCTCTAAACTTCCTTGGAAAGAAACACTTTCTTTTCGGTATTCTGCACATCCAAATTGCTCCAACATAGTTCAAGATTACTTTTTGAATGTAATGGGCCAAGATTTTAGCGATTTCGGGTAAGAAAAGTGACCACAATCTTGCAAATTTTTTAGATCTTGAATCTTAATTTGATTTTCCTTGTATAAATCAAGATTTCATTTTTTGATTTGTTTATAACAATTCAATTTGTTTTTTTTTTTTTCTTACGTTGGTTTAACATGTAATATATAACTAGTTTTTAACAATGTTGTTGATTTATATAGGAGGGTTTGCCAAGAATATTGCAATGCTATGAGCAAACTTTCTCTAGACATCATGGAGCTACTAGGAATGAGCCTTGGAATCGACCGATCTCATTTTAGGGATTATTACAAAGACAATGATTCGATTATGAGATTAAACTACTACCCACCTTGCCAAAAACCGGATCTAACTCTTGGAACAGGTCCTCATTGTGATCCGACGTCCCTAACCATTCTACATCAAGATCATGTTGGTGGGCTTGAAGTATACGTCGACGAAAAGTGGCACTCAATCCCTCCTTGCTCTGAAGCGTTTGTCGTCAATATTGGAGATACATTCATGGTTAGTACACAAATTATACAACATAATGTAGTTTTTTTGTTGTTGTTAGTTTGGGTTTTTAGGAGTGGGATATTATTTGGTACGTTTGTTTGTTTGTTACGTACTAATCTGTTTTAACCAACAGGCGCTCTCAAACGGATTATACAAGAGTTGCTTACATAGAGCGGTAGTGAATAACCAAACTCCTAGGAAATCTCTGGCATTCTTTCTCTCGCCGAACATGGATAAAGTGGTGACGCCACCTAAAGCATTAGTTTCCAACGACCAAAGGATGTGTCGCGATTTTACATGGTCTAGTTTCCTTGAGTTTACACAGAAACATTATAGAGCAGACATGAAAACCCTAGATGCATTCTCGAATTGGCTTGAAAATGAAAACAAGATTTAGATATTTGTTCGGTTTGTAATGATGATCATGAACACATGACTTCTGTTCATTGACTAGTTTCAGCTTTGTACGTGATTAATTAGTATTGTCAATGTATACTCAATATGTCATGATCTAATGTAGACTGGTTTTCAATTGTAAATCTAGAGTAAGTTCCAAAGCATATATTTGCGGACAAAATAATCAAATATGGAAAAATTTTGTCACACATGCGACAAAAAAAAACATATAACTAGATGATAAAAAGCTTGCGAAAATTAACATTTTTGTGACATTTGTCATAATCACATGATACGTGGATGAGTTGTTGAAGCCAACTCGTCATAATGGCATGAATTATTAGGATAATTGGAAAGGGAAATTAAATAATAATAAAAAGATGCATAATATATATTGGTCATAATTAATGACATGAAATACAAGAATAGTGGTAACTTACGTGGATGAGTCGTTGTTACACGTATGTGACAAGCGATTTCTGTCATATATGTAAAACTTCTTATTCCCATAAACAGGATTTTACTATATTCAACTTTCCATGATTTGGTTGCTTCTGTCTTATGTTATGATATTTCCACACTAGTTATAGAACTAGAAGTGACAACTTGAAAAGTGTTATACATCCAAATTTTTAGTGATATTGTTGTCGGTAAAAAGTTGTTTTATTTATACCTTTTAATATAAATATGGCAAAATATCAAAAATCTATTTCAGCATTCTTTTATTTACACATTAAGGTTGGGTGGTGCACAATGAAGGTAGTAGGGGTTCCATTCCACTACCTTCGCATCACGTATGCGTCACGTCAAGAGGGGTTTTATTCTTCTCTTTTAATAATTACCAGAAAATAGAACAACGCCCATTTAATTTAAAAAAGAGAAAAGAAAGAAAAAAAATGTGATTGGTTGAATAATGAGGCCCACCATACGAGCATATTAACACCCGTTATCGCATTCACAGTTGGTAAATGACACCCCCTGTAATGTCGCCCCAAAAATAAGTGAGGAACAAATTTTTTTTAAGAAAATTATGAGGTGACAGGGGATGGGTCGCATGCACCACCCACCCTAAGATGATGGCCACTTTGTGAATTATTATTTACTCAATATTAAAAAAAGATAACTAAATGAATCCTGATTTAATTAATTAATAGTAACAAAGATATATTTTAGCATTCTAAAACGTGAATAACTACTTACCTACCAAGTATGCTACATGTACGCATTCTTTATGGCATGTTCATGAACTCAACAATGTGTAAAACTTTATATTTTTACACTTTTAGTTAAACATTTATCATAATCTTTAATCTTTAACATATTATATAAGAATACATGCATAGTGTTTCATAAGGACGAAAAGGTGAGAGAATACAAAGGACAAACTATAAATCAGTAAGTATTTAAAAATTATGAAACTATTACGAAACTGATCGAATGTAAGTTATATATAGATCGACACTCAAAACAATTGATAATGCAGTTAAACAAAGGCACGGGGACAAGTTATAATTTAACAAAACAGACAATTTAAACAGCACCAAAAGTATTAAATATTTCTATGAATAATTGGATGTTTGGTTGAGAACGAAATAGTACCCTTGGCAACGACAATCCCTTTTATTCAATTTAAAGTATCATTTCCTTTCAATCTTCTTTTTAATCAGAAGAATGATTATTTTTGTTGTTTTCATTAGACTAATTAAAAATGAGGATATTTTTAATTGTAAATGAAATTTTTGGCCACACTATTCACTATTGTCGGATCTCCAATTTGAAACAACAAACAACACTATTCGATCTCCAATTTCGACAATATGTTTAAGAAGATGGCATGAGAGACAGTTCAATATCGAATGCTCAGATATTAAATTATCATCTGTATCTATACTTCTACACTACAGCATGGGTAAATATGTCCATATATTGTGGTGTCAAAGTTAATATGACATCCCAAGAGTCTCAAATGTAATCCCAAAATTTTTACATAATTTCTTCCATTTATACCCTTGTGTACCATCTTTGAGATTACATTTCTAAGGGGGGACGGGGCGCTACCAGAATTGGTCACGGGTACCCCACTACCAGCACGGTAACACCTCCGCCACCCATGCTGGTAGTGGTACCGTGAACCAAATTCGGGTTCTAATTACCGTGCTGGTTCACGGATGTGACACAAACTTTCACACAATTTTATTCTTTTTTATGTTTTAGTCTCTTCTTTCTCCCTCTCTATTCTTTAGTTGCAGAGTTTTTTTTGTTTTTTTTTAACTCTGTTGAGATGAAGATGGTGATTGAGATAAAGATGGAGATAGATATACTTGTGTATGTATAGATATGTGTACTGTGTGTGGAGCATATATAGAGAGAGAAAGAAAGATTAAAATATTTTTTTGTCCTCTTTTGTTTACAACAAGTTCACGTTTCTTCATTTCTTATTATTATTATTATTTTGTGTGAAAATTATTAATAGTTAGGTAAAGAATCAGTGGAGTGCTGCCTACAAAAAAAGTGTTGCAGTGAAGGAAATCAATGAAGTAATGTGGCAATGCAGGATTGGTAGAAATCAATGAAGTGAAAACAACTTCAGTTGAGCGCCCATTGTGCCCTAATGTTAAGTGAGATTAGTTTACATTTGATTCATTTGTTGTAGGACATTCAAATTCGAGGTGTTAATCGAAATGAGAAGAATATACGCATGGCCAATATGTACCCAAACTCTAGACATTATTTGACATATCGGCACTCACTGAGAGTAAGCTTTTCTACTTTATAGTTGCTAATAATTCTATCTAATGAATTTAGTTCATGTGGATTCTCTTGTTTATTATCACTAGAGATGGTAAAATGGGCTTCTTAGGTGTCGGGCGTGTGCAACGGGTCAAAACGGTTTGGCCAGAAAGGGTAATTTGTAAGGAGTTAAATTCCTTTTTTTTGAGTTTTAAAAATAATTCATGTATAAAATATCATTAAAATATAATTAGTTTGAATAAAGCGATTTAAGAGGTTGTAAGTACTTCTAACACCATTTTGTTGTTAAAAAACATATTATTTCAACTTCAATCTATTCATAAAATTGTTAGACTGGTTTTTCTACACTTTGTAGTTTAGATTTGTACATTAATATGTTACCGTAAAGTTGTACGATTTATAATAAATAGTTATAATTTTGTTTTATATTTCTTAGATTTTTAGGAAATTAATTCTTTAATTAACTCATGAATAACCGTTACTTATGAGTAATAAAATAACTCAAAAGATCATATTCTTTATAATACAATTCTTAAAAATTTGTGCACCTTGATAATGTTTTAATCATGCATCCTTTATACCTTTTCTTTCAGAGTTATGCATCAATTCTTTATCTAAGAATTCCTTCTGGATTCCGAATGATTCTTCGTGGAAAAGATATTCACCATCATAATATAGTAAATGATATGATGATAGTGAACGGGCTTACATATCGGCCTTAACCTGGTGCTGATAAGAGTTTCTCAGGATTCAAATGTGATGTCTTTATTAAGTTTGTTACTTATGTATTATTTTTAAATTTAATAATCATCTTTTAAGTATTTTAATTAACAGATAGTTGCAGTTATTACTATGGGATTCGTCGAGGATGCGAAAGCTCATATCGACATTCAAGGATACAATGTTTATCATAAAAATCGACTCATTAAGGTTTGAATGCTTTCTACATGGTGATCCTTGAGGCATTTTACTTGATGGGTCATTTTGGGTTATAATGTTTCCCTAATAGGTCAAAGGGGTTAAATAAAAAAAATTATTCAAGTGGGTCAAATGGGTTGGAAGTGCCCATGTTGTATCTTTAGTTCTTACAAGCTTATAGCCGCCTAAATCATTTTATTTATAAACTAAAATAGATTATTATTGTGATAACATAATTTTTGTAATCATATTTTGACATTGACTATTTGTAAAAGTATGGGGCGAGTAGGCCGACATGAACCACTTTGCCCGCACTAAAGACAACACGTTTTAACCCATTACCCAACATGTCCATTGACCATTTCCACTTATGACACATGAAGTTTTATTTTCCCGCTTGTTATTTGACGTATTCCTTTAATCAAATAGAGTTATGTCACTTCTTGCTTTGCAACCATTTTGGAGACTTTGGAATGTTGTATCATATGCAAACAATTTGAATTTGTCATGTTAATTAGTTTCATAGTTGACCATAAAAGTCAAATTATTTTAATTTTTACCTGCCACAACGCACGGTATAAAAACTGCTAGCGTATTACAAATTTTTTTGAATATCGCCGCAACGCGCGGGTAAACCCACTAGTATTATTGAAAAGCGGGTATTTTGAGGTAGGGTTTGATTAGTATATCTACGATCTTTATAATATTTAATATAATCTTTATAATATTCAATGTTTTAAAAACCAGTAAATACCGGCTGGTTATACATGTATTACCGTTTTCGGATGGAAATCCGGTACGAAACACTCCGGTAAATACGGGAAACAGTATCAATTTTATACCGCTGGTAAAATCCGGTATACCAGTTTGAAACACTATACCGGTACCGGCATAGGTTAGTTTTTGTGTTATTTTTAGATTATTTTTTTATTAAAGAAAAACTTTTAAAAAATTAAAAACTTTAGATTATCTTTTGGATTATTTTTTAATTATTGATTAACTTTTTATAGGACTTTAGTATGTACTTATGTACTTTTAGATTATGTTTTTGTGTTAGTGTTGTAGTTTATGAAATTATATAGTTAACTAATCAACCCGGTTGAACCGCCCGGTATAACACGGTTCAACCAGTTGAACCATTTTTTTAGCCAAATCCAATATAATTAAAAACCAGTTTTTAAAACATTGATAATATTTAATATAACGGCGTTGTACCAACAAAGGGTGTCATGTCAAATGCCCTATATGTTGTGTCAACCGGTTGTTCTAGGCTACGGTATGATCATCCATATAACACATGGATTGATCCAGTGACGGACCTAAGAAATGCTTTTCGGTGGTGCGATCGGAAGACCAATTGCAAACTTTTCAGGTGTGCGTTCAGGATTTTAGTATACAAATTACACTAATCTTTTTCTTTTCAAAGTGGGGGGGGGGGGGGGGGGGGTTGCTCCCCTTATGATGTATGTAGTTCCGCCACATCATGGATCTTGTACATTTTCTTGAATGGGCACGTTACCAATTTTGTAGTTTGAGAAAACATTAGTACGCCTTAACTTTAGGGCAGGCACTTTAAGACACGAACATGAATACCCGACACGAACCTATACGATTCTAACATGCATAGGTATGACCTTAACAAGTTTCGTGTTCTAAACATGTAGACACGAAATATATTTATTATTTTTCGTGTCTAAACAAGTTAAATACGTGTTTACCTGTTTAGTAGACGTTAAGACATGTTAATGATTTTTTAAGTATAGGTTGTGGGGGTGGAGTATTGGAGTTATACATTTTTATAGGTGGAATTATACCTTTTTAATGATTGATGGTACCCATTTAACGTGTCGGGTTTGGAAAACATGTTCGTGTATTATCGTATTAACCTGGTATAATCAGGTATTATCGTGTCTTATCGTGTTAACTTGGTATAAACTGGTATTATCGTGTGTAATCGTGTAAACAAGGTGTAAACAGGTTCGTGTTCACGTTTCGAAAAAAGTACACGATAAGTTATCGTGTCATGTTTGGGTATACATGTTCGTGTTCGTGTCTTAACAGGTCGGGTATATATGATTTGCTAGCCCTACTCAAGTTCTAGAGTCTCGAGCTCCGAATAATATATGCATGCCCATTAACCTATCCATATATATTTTTCAAAGATTGGCCCTTGCATTTGTCTGGACGAAAATTATCGTACTTTGTGAGTGCGGATGACACCATTGGAGGGCTTGTTCAAATTCAGCCATTTATGAACTCGGTTGGAACTCCAAACTTAATGGATACAACAATTTGTGTATATATATAATACTAAAAGATGTTTAAGATTTTTCGATATAGTATACTTTTCGGCTGCAAAACATACCTTTATTGTTTTATTAATAATGTTTGGAAAAAGTTATTCATTTTTATTTGTGATTGAATTTAAAGTACCTTTCAAGTCCAACTAATAGTTTTACAATAACATTTATATCAAAAATCAAAATATATAAAAGAAATTGATCAAAACAATACAATTAAATTTATATCAAATAGATATAAACAACCACATTGGTGACAAATATCCCTTTTCTCTTTTAATTGCTTATTTAATATACTATATATCTTTACTAGCTTTTATCCCGGGAGTGTCCCGAGGTTAAAAAATATAACCATTCTAATAATATTAATACTAATACTAATACTAATAATTATTACTCTTGTAATTAAATAAATAAAAAAAATAACCTTGCTATAAGGTGACACCATGTGTTGCAGTGTTGCGCGATTCTTTCTCCTAGCTTCTCTTGATGAAGTATACCCATCCATCTTTAGAAGAGTAAAATTCCAATGATAACATGGCGATTGGGCTAAATTTCAACATTGTATATAAGAACTTGGTTTAAAAGAAAAAACATGATTAATGAATAACCTGAACACTTTGTGTTTTTTTTCTGTATGAACGAAACCCCATAAAAATAGTCGTTTTTTTCTCCGTTTTTATATAGCACTATGGTACTCGTTGGAAACATAATAAAACGCTCGTTAATTTGGTGTAATTTTTTTCTTTAAAAAATCTCGTATATAAAAGATATTAACGTTTAAAAATGATGGGAGGAAACATTAGAGAGAAAAATCTAAATTTGTTTTTAAATTCTTAAAGAGATTAGGGTTAGATAAGTATAGGAGAATGGATAAAAACAAAATAAAAAAATAAATTAAAAACTCTCACATCAACGTGCCACGTGCCACATTCAAAGAAGGGTTGAGGCCTCCATTAAATGTCACATCATTAATATTCAATTCTTTTATTATAAGTTATTATAGATTATAGATTCTTATAATTTGTAATATCTTAATTTTAATAATTTCGAATATACTTTCTTTAATTTATTTACTATAGGACCAATAAAATATGAAAAGCACTCATCATAATTTCGGTGTAAATAGAATAGACTTTTCTAGTTTACACAAGAAGCTCATCAAGTTGCAAAGCTATAATTACTTTTTTAATATTTATAATGGAAAATAACAAAATCAGAATATAAAATTAGCATGTTGATGTTTTTCTTTGTATGAATATGGAAACAGTAAACTACACAAAAATTACTGAACGGTATGTAGTTTTTGTTGCATGTAGTTTTTTATTCGGATTGACATAGGGGCTGTTTGGTAAGCCTTTTAATGAGGCTCTAAATTATTCAGTGTTAAATGATTCAGTTATGAGTATTCAGTGCTGAATTCAGCATTCAGCGCGTTTGTTTCAGCTTCTAAATAGAATGGTTAAGGCTGAACCATTAAGACTTGGGATGTAGCTGAAACATTAAGCACTGAATTAGGCTAAACCTTAATGAGACTCTCCTGACAAGAAAACTAACCATTAAGAGGTCCAACTTACTGATTCAACACTTAATTATTCAGATCTTTTCATGATTTAGCACTTAATCAACTAAACAGCCACTGGATCTTTTTTTATCGGTTAAAAAAAATTAAACCTCTCTCTTTTAAGCAAGTTCACGGTCACTATTCAACTTATTGGACTTGCCATTTATGCTTTGGTCGGATGGTTAAAAATCTTTATTTTTGAGGTAAGAGACTCTAAATAGTAAAATGTCTAACTAAACTCGGTCTAACTAGTTGGTCATGGAGGAAGTGATGCTTGAATAGCCTGACACAGGTTATGAACATAGGTGAATCGTGAATGTATAAGAGGGTAAAATTTTTATTTAGCATTGTTTTAGAACTTTAATGAGTAAGAGACTTAAATAGTGATTCAGATGTGTGTTGGCAGTGAACCAAACACATTAATGTTGACTAATTAAGAGGTAGTCACCTAATAGAATTATTAAGAGATTACCAGACCGCTCCTAACACTTTTTAAAAAAAATTGGACATGTCTTTAAAGTGAGGCTGTTATATTATCATTAATTTTTATTTAGTTGCTAAGTGCTAACGACTTTTATTCTTGAATATTAGTGATTAAATTATGCTAAAGCATGTGATTAGATCAAGTTGAGGATCCGCACACCGAAGCATAGACATGTTGGTACATAGGGGTCATGTTCGAGAGTGATGCGGCTAAAGTCTTTTCTTTTATTTTGAAGGGTCAAATATTATACTAATGCCTTGCTCATATTTTAAAATCAGATTACAGAAACTATATTCCCGCAATATCAAACATAACAACAAAATAGACTTCACAATAAGCGCATGGGTTGCAATAGTTTTGTGAGTCGACTAGTGTGAAAACTAATTCATTAAATTAGAATATTAGGAGTCATTTGGTATAAGAGCTTTGATTGTTCAAATGGCTCACGTAAACATGAACTTTTTCCTATTTTGTAGTTCACAAATTCAACGGTAAGAGCCCTTTTCTATATTCTATGAACGGATTAAATGGAAAAGGCACGAGAATAAATACACAAGGTCAGAAGTTAGGGGGGACGGGGCGCCACCCGAATTGGCCACGGGTACCAACTACCAGCACGGTATCACCGCCGCCATACATGCTGGTAGTGGTCCCGTGGACTGTTTTGCTGGTGCTATCTAACGGGCTCGTACCGTTGTTTTATTTTATTTTTGACTTTTTTGTATTCCTTTTTTTATGTATTTAACCGTATGGTTTATTTTTTTATTTATTTTTATCATTTGTTTTATAAATATCTTTACCTTTTTTAAACGGTTTGTTTAAAATTTACTTAATAGGAACATTAAAGATAAATAAACATAAAAAACTAAAATTCATAAATATTAAACATAAAAAACTAAAAAAAATACATAAAAAGAAATAAAAAAAAACCTAGAGTTGGCGCAACAGTTGCCATGCCTCGACGTGGTCAAAGCTGCTATCATATCGAGCCGCATAGTCCACATGCGTGAGCTCGATAGCCAACTCCGGGTCAATGTCCGGCTCCTCCCTCAACGTGTTGTGGTACATGTTGGTCCACCTCTCACACTTATCGGTGAGATCGGTCCACTTCCGCTGCAGGCTGACGGTTGTCCGGCCGTTGATGCCAACGTGGAGGTTGAAATAAGCCAGTACACGTTCCCAAAAACCTTCCGGGTGGGAGCCCAAGCCCGAGGCCCTCAAACGTTGTCGTTGTTGAAGTGTCGGGTCGTTCGACGCGTCTTGGTAGCATATCACCAATGCAATCTCTTCTTCGGTGGTCCAACGAGTCATCTTCGTGTGTGTTTCTTTGTATAAACGGTGGTAAAAGTGTGTTTTAACCCCACCGTATGCTAACTTTATATATAAAAAATTTCGAACGGTTTGGTGGAACGGTATCAATGCCATTCAATTCGATTGAACGGTTTCCATACTGAATTCTGACCGTGAGGTTGGGGACGGTTGAAATAGTATGGTAATTAATTTTAAACCGTGTGAAATAATAATTATAAAATAAAAGGTTTAATGAAATTAAAAAAAAAATAAAAGAATCAGTGGAGTGCTGCCTACAAAAGGTGTTTCAGTGAAGAAAATCAGTGAAGTCATGTGGCAAAGCAGGATTGGTTAAAATCAATGAAAGGAAAAAAAAATCTAGTAGCACCCCTCTTCCCCTTATACATAGAAGTTACTAAACATATGGGCTAATAGAAAAGAATGATAAGAGGAAAATAAGGGTGAATATCTTGTATCCAATATTTCGCATCAAGTTGGAGCATGTACAGTGGCGAATCTTGACCCGAAACTTCGAGGGGTTGGAAGTCACTAGTTTTGGGGGTTCGAAAACCAGTTTTGGGTGGTTGAAACCTTATATACCAAAAAATTTCTATACGAATACTATATAATCGGAACTTCTGAGCGAAAATTCGGGGGGTCGACCGCCCCCTCCCGCCCCTTAAAAGGATCGCCCCTGAGCGTGTAAGTCTTTCATGCCCAACTTTACAACTAGAAACTTGGGTTGTTGTGTTTCTAGTCCCTTGGTGAGGAGGTCTGCAATCTGCATTTTAGTGTCAACTCTTTCTATGTGTTTAGTTATTTCAAGGAAGACGGATTTTTTAAGATATGTCTAGCCGTTTGGCTGTCATAAAACAAGGGGCCAGTCCGTTTTAAGTCATTTCTAACTCACTTAGAAGCCATCTTAGGCACAAGATTTCACTAACAGTAGATGTCATTGACCGGTATTCTGCTTTAGCGGAAGAGTGGGAAACTAGAAATTGTTTCTTGGTTTTTCAAGAGATTGGTGGCTCACAAAGTAAAACTAGGTATCCCATCCGTGAGTTTCTCGTTAAGGGGCATCCAAGCTAGTTCGAGTTGCCTACACCTCCTTCTTGAGAAAGAAACACGCCATGTCCTGATGTACCCTTCAGGTACTGCAAAATCCTATATACTTAATTGAGATGTTTTTTTCCTTGGATTGGCAACAAACTGACTCAAGAGTCAAAATATTAACACAGTAAGCAATCTCCGGTCTAGTGGCCTATAGGTAGAGAAGTATGCCCATTATACGTTTGTATTGGCTAGGATCATCTTTGGGTGCTTCAATGTCTTTGTCAAGTTTTAGGTTTTGTTGGCCATTGGAAAGGAACTCAGCCTGCATCCTTGTAGGCTGCAATCTTCCAAGATGTCTAAGGTATATTTTATTTGACTTAGAACTAGACCTTCGGAGGTGCATGCCACTTTAATACCAAAGGAAATGTTTTAACCTTCCCAAATCTTTAATGTTGAATTGCTTGTGGAGGCTTTCTTTAGTATCATGAATCTTGGAAGGATCATTGCTAACAACAATCAAGTCATCCACATAAATAAGCGCCGCCACAAATATGTCATTTTGTTTGAAAATTATAAGAGAGTGATTTGCTTTGTATTGATTGAATCCGAGACTGAGGAGAAATGTCGTGAATTTGTGGTACCAATTACGGGAGGCATGTTTCAGACCATACAGAGATTTCCTTAGTGTACATATTTTTGTCTCACCCTCCTTGGATATGCCTTATGAGATTTTCATGTATACTTCTTCATGTAGAAATGCATTATTGTCGTCCAATTGGTGAATCATCCTACTCCTTTTCCTGGCAACAACAATGAGTGTTCATATGGTGCAAGGGGTCATGGTAGTCTGCTCCTTCCATTCGGGTAAAACCTTTTGCAACGAGACGTTCCTCGTATAGTTCTACTTCTCCATTTGGATTATTTTTATATTTTAAACCCATTTTGAGTTAATAACATGTTTTCCATGAGGTAAGTTTTCATGGGTTTATGTCCTAGTTTCTTCGAGGGCCCATATCTCTTTTACCATGGCCTCCTTCCATTTTTCATCCTGCACATCTTGATTAAAACTTGCCGCCTCATCATTGTAATACAGCCCCTAATAAGGCTTTATGATTTTTTAGAAAATTTATTATAGAAAACAAAATTGGAAGAGGGATGTACCATCAAGGAACATTGAGTTGGGGTGGAATTGGTGTTGTCAACTGATGGAGGGAGACTAATGCCATAATCGGTAAGTGGAACTTATTGTATCTTGTTTCTCTTCTTCCTTGTTGCTTCCGCGCTTGGTTTAGGGCCTTCATTATTCTAGTTCATGGCTTATGTTTGTGGGCCTCCTTATTCTGGGTCGTTCGTATGTAATAAGTGGTTAGCCCAATGATCATTTACTTCATGTTGTGATTACTTGCCCATAAGTGGGATGTTACCATGGGCCGCAACTTCCTCACTTGGCCGAGTTTCATTTGTTGCTTCAACATTGGGTAATATTGAGATCTTATTAACACAGAAAAGTAAATCAAACACATCCGTCTCATCCTTTTATTGTTCAAGTTTGTTGAAAGGGTATTTTTCTTTACGAAGTCTTACATCTCTAGAGACTATAATATTCCCTATTTCGATGTCAATAATCTTATAACCATTGGTGCCTTGTAAATATCCTAAAAACACACTAGTCGTCTCCCTCATTTCCAACTTCTCTTCTTTTGTATCGGTGTTCCAATGGTATGTCAAACAACCAAAAACCTTTATAAATTCATAATTGGGGTTTTGATTGTTTAGTAACTTAAAAAGTTGTATTATCATTGGTAATTTTGGACAGAAGTCGGTTGATGATATAGGCCACTGTTAACATAAACTCCCCCCAAAATCGTTTGGTAAACTAAGTGCTTGTTTAATTTCAAGTAGGTGTCGATGCTTCCGCTCCACAACCCCATTTTGTTGAGGGGTGTGGAGGTAAGTGGCTTAGAGCAAAATCCCATTTTCTTTGTAAAATTGCGACATGTCGTTTGAGATGAACTCTCTTCCATTATGACACTGTATTTTCTTGATTCCTTTTCCAAATTATGTTATCCATTTTATGGATTAAATTTAACTAATTATTTGCTTCGTGTTTGAAATTTAACAAAACCATACACATATACTATAATCGTCCACAATAGTTGATGTGTCTGATTTTAGTAATTAGAAAAGATATCATTTTTCTCAGTGCCAAAAACTTGGTGTTTTAATTCCAAAACATTAGTTTTGGTAAAGATACTAATTTTTACTAAACCTTTAAACAAGTTTTAAATTTATAAGTAACCGATAAATACTTAGAAACTAAAACCAACACATAGGCAGAGAACCTGACGTGTATAGTATAGTTTTCTAGGGTAAATACCGAGTATCGTATTCCAGAGAACACACTTCTCCTACTTAACCTTTCATCACATTAACTAATCGGGTTTTGAAAAAGAAAATAAAACGGAGGGGCTCTAAAAGCAAAGTAGTTTTTGAAAAGGGTTTGCTTTTAAAATAAAAAGATAAAAATAGTAGGGATAACAAACATACACATCTCGAGTACCCTCCGTATAGGTAGTCAATTTTATTATAAAAGCAATACTAAGTTTAATTATCGGTGAGAAGAACATGGGTGAACGGTCCCTTCAGAGTTGGGGATGAGAAAAGAATGAACAAGGGATGACATTATGGCAACTCTATGGGTCATGCAAATGGGAAGTGTACGAGTCCCCATAAAGGTGTATTCGGACTGCTAGCCCGCAAGCCGGTTTTCTCATGATTGACAATGCAGTGTTACCTAACTCACACTACCATGTAGCTTTTTGGAAAGTTTGAGTCCTGTTTTTAAGGCACTTCCCAAACCACCGCCAAGCCACTCGTTTAAACACTGGGTTCTCTAATTTATCTCTCTAAATTTATGTAGAGGCTTAATTCTGACCGGGAATCCCTTCTGCCTCTCTCAACTCTCGCTTTCCGTACCGAAGGATCTCACATGCCATCAGCTTTTGTGACGGGGGATCCTATAAGAAGTTAACATACTAACGAGAGCTGGATAAAGTATCCTTGTTTAATTTATCTTTTAAAATTGACAACTTAATAGTTTATTGATCAGATAAATTTAAGTTTGGTTTAGTGGTTATGTGAGTTAACAAACCCAACCCATAACCTCCCGATATAAATGAAATCCTTAACAAAGGTGGAACATAATCCTAAGGGTGTGCAATCCGAAGATCACTGGTGCACCCGTAGGGAATCCTCTCCTTGCCAAGAAAATCACTCATACATCTGGTAAGAACCAGAAACGTTTCACTCGGATCTGGTCTACTTCAGAAGCCATTGCTTAGAACCTAGTTTGGATATCAGAAGCTCGAAGGATTTGTCTCATTACAAGTTTCCTTGCCTTGGATCTAGCTCGGGACTACCAGAAGCCGTACGAACCCCATGATAGTTTGTTTTATTATTTAAATTAGGGTTGATTTTAAAGGTTTATCAAGTTAACCACTGATTGAACCTGTCACAAAGATAAAAAAATAAGAATTAGTTAAGAAGATAAACACACCGAATAACTAAAAATAAACTACTACTAATAATAAAAGTCTACAAATCGAAATAGGTACGGAAGATACTCGATGGATACAACCATAAATGATAATCAACATAGGAACATGGATGCTTCCAACTCATAGACAAGACTTCCACCTCCTTGAGCCTATGTATCTAATATGATCCTCACGACCCTCGATGTTTTATTGCATGTAACTACTAACTACTTCTACGATTCCATTCTCGGTCAAGATAATCAAGGTAGGATGAGTCCTAACCTTCGTGGGATGTTAGGATGGCCCTAAGGCCTCCCACAAGACCCCAAGATCTCTGGAACAAGCTTGTAAGTCGACCCAAGAAGGCACAAGAAGGAATACCAAATGATTGAGTTGAGCTTGCTATTTATAGGCAAATCAGGCTATGCACGCCCATGCTCAAAGTGTGGCACGCCCATGCTTATGTCCAGGTACGTTCTGTTGCTGCAGGGTCAGTCCTGTCTGTCCTTTTTGTCAAGCACGGGCGTGCTAAGAGGTGTCACGGGCGTGCTTGCTGTCAGATGTTGTTTTCTTGTTCCCCAAGCATGTTTCTAGTGTGCGGGGCCTTGTACCGATGAGTGTGGCCGTGCTTGGTCAACTCCAGACTGATTTTATCATCGTTTAAGCCCCGAGAAGGTCTTTACACATTCTTGAAACATGCTTTGGGTCTCGTATCTTCAGGATTCTCCGGTTTTAGCTGTTTTTACCCGAAAATCACCTATTTTCGGGTAGGAGCTCCAATTTCCTGAAAAATACAAATAGGAACGATTAAGTAACTCTAATTATCAATTTAAGCCTAATTTTGCCCTATTATAATACTAATTATGCATGTTTTATATGTGTAAATGATGGCACATCAATAGTTAAAAAATATATTGCCCTAGAAGAAGAGGGCACATGATATCTTCCCCAAATATCACAATATACTCAATCAAATAAGTCATTTGATTTGTGGTACTTTTAGACTTTGGAACAGAAATCACAAACCTTATTGAAGGAAACATTTTTAATAAAATCAATCTTATTGAGTTTTTCATCAGAGGCATGCCCCAACCTTTTATGCCCACTACTCCCAGTCGTCAACATAGCTTTTCTTCCATTTTCATTCTTCTCCATTCGGTTTAGACCTCCTCTCCACTTACTCGCACCGATCAAGCTCCTCGTGTGAAGTTTCAGCATGATACAACATTGAGAGAAAAATGTTACGGAGCATTGGAGATACTCAGTTAAATGACCCATCAATAAAATGTTATAATTAATGTTTGGGACATAAGGACGTATTTTAACTCAAGAACTTCCCTTCGAGCCCTCAGGGTATGTTTAGTTGTTTTTTTAACGATAGGTTATTGCTAGAGATCTTGTGCAAGTTATAACTAGATGCAAAAGGTTAAATGCAAAACTATTATCGAGCTGGGTGTCTCATGGAAGCAACCTCTATATTTTGATAGGGTAGAGGTAAGTTTGTCTACATCTCTATTCTGACATGCAAAACTATTACATGTTAAATTGAGTTTTTTTTTTTATATCATATATTTAACATGTTAAATGTATGATTTTCTCGGTTTTCACTTTTTAGAGGTTCCCCGTTAAACCTCACTTTTTGAGGTTCCCATCTAGGTTTTAAAAAGCTCGCCTCAGGCGCGCCTAAGCGCGAGGCGACCTGAGACGCAGATCTATGCGCCTTATGTCACAAAAGATGCGCAGTGCACAAAAAGCACAAGAAAACCTCGTTTTTTTTTTTGGAAAAAAAGCCCCTGAGGAGCGCGCTTTTGGTACACAGGATGTTTTTATGCTTCAAAGTGTTATACATGTAATTAAAAAGGTTGTTCATTTAAGTTAAACATATATAAACCTTATTTATATCTATATTTTTTTGGGTAAATGATGCTAAAAACATTTAGGATATATCACGTACGAATAGCCCACCACTTTTGCCTCTATTTTAGACCTCGTCGCTTTTGTGCGCTTTGCGCCTTTAAACCAAGGTTTCCGTTCCCCATTGATGTTCTTCAATCTTCATCCTGATCCAAGCCCATATTGAAATCCAACAAAGGCCCAATTTTGTTTTTAAAGTAGATCTTGCCAAATACTTTACCCAGTATATGTTGTTCCTTTAAGACTCTTAAGTCCCAAGTAGTTTCCAGATCAATACATTTTGGCCCATTAAAAATAAAAAACTAGGAAGAATTAATATAGTAGTCGCAGATAAAATAAATAACAGTTCCAGCAACTAGAGATTGTACTGTACAACACTGAAATGCATCCCAAACCTGAAAACATCCTCTGAACCCATATTAGGGCCATTTAAAAAAAAAAACAATTTATTGAAATAAAAAAGGTAAAATAACCCTACAGATCTTTTAAAATTAGTTAGTGTAAATAACCAAATGTTTTATTGACTGGTGAACGGCAAGCGTGAAAACAAGCTGACATGTTAAACATATGGGTAATTTTTTTTAATGAAAATCATTAGTCATATATCATTTTTTTTAACAAGCTGACATGTAAATAATCAAATTTGTGATGCATTTTCAACAAAACCTTGATGTTAGAAAAACCCTCGTCGCAAACCAATTACTACACATTTGATACGCAATTTTCAACGCATTTCTTACGAAAACATGGTGTAGGAAATTTGTGACGCAATTCCTACGCATTTCTTACGCAATTTTCAAAGTACTGGTCGCTATTGTGTAGCACAAAAATAAGGGTGTTATTTTCATCAAAAATTAGTAGTAAATTTGTCAAAATTTGTGACGCATTTTTTTCCGTAAGAAATTTTGTAACAAAAAGCCACTTTTCTAGTAGTGTAGGCTAACAGGTCACACTTTGGCCAAGTATCCTACAAAGATACTCCCGAGAGCCAAAAGTATTAAAGAAATGACCATAGGAATGGGCGCATCATCATGACATCATAAGATGTCTCACCAAAATAAATTTGTTGGTCCACACCTGCCTCACACCACATATCATCGCAACATTACCACCTGCCACCCCACACCACATGAAACCTCCATCGACCAACGTAACCCTTCGCCGCCGCCACCTTCAACCAAGTGTGATCATTGAGTTAGAATAATTGTTCAACTTCCTCAGTTAAACGCTGACCAATTTATTCCTTTGGGTTTGATATTGATATAATATGATGGATTGAAAGAGAAACGAAGCACAAACTCTTGTAGTTTGATTTCTTAAAAAAAAAAATTTATTTGATAAGCACAATTTGCATGTAGTCATACAAATATTATAATATTTCTAAGTCCGTGGATTTTAAAACGAAGTAAACTTGACAAGGTGTGTTGGGTTGAAGACAAAGATATCTAAACAGAGGGTATGGATTTTAGATACATGGAGTGATTCAAGGATTTGTGTGTTAGGGTAGGTAGGAATGAAGAAGAAAGGGACAGTTCAGGGGAAAACTCCGATTTTTTTATAGGGTTTTGAGTGGAGAAAATGAGAAACTTACTGTTTTAGTCGGTATATTTGGAATTTTTGGAAAAACAGTCTTTTTTTTAAGAGTTAATTGCTAATTTAGTCTCTGAGGTTTGTTAAAAATTGTCACTTTTATCCAAATCTTTTTTTTTTATCATTTTAGTCCCTGTGGTTTCATTTTTTTTTGTCATTTTAGTCCCTGTGGACTAACATGATTTGGATGAAGGTAACAATTTTGACAAACCCCAGGGACTAAAATGACAAAAAATGAAACCAAAGGGACTAAATTGACAAAAAAAGATTTGGATGAAAGTAGCAATTTTTGATAAACCTTAGGGACTAAATTGTCAATTAACTCTTTTTTTAATATTGTTGAAAATGGTTGTGAGTAAAAGAGGAAAAAAAACTGTAACCATCGAATGGATTAGGGATGAAAAACCTATTGTGAATGCTCTTATGGGCTACTAGGGTTTATTTAGTCCAAAACTTTAAGTTAGTTACACAATTAATCCCTATAAGAGTAAAAAGACAAACTTACCCTCGTATTATCACTAAAATCTAACTAGGTTAGGGCCAAAGGATGAAACGTGCAACGGTGCAAGGTCTTGTAACATAAAGTACAAAACTCGTCAAATTTAAAGGCAAAGAACATTTGTTGAAATTTGATACAAAGATAAAGGACAAAATTTGTAATTAAGTGATATATAAAATTAGTGATATCAATTAAAAGTACTTGAGTAAATACATGTTTAACTTTTATTTTAATTTTTTTTTCACAACAGGCAAATTACATTAAGATGACAGGTAGACGGTTAACATGCGCCCGCACCCCTTTCTGGATCACACCTAATCTGCTAAAAACAAAACCTTGCCCATAGGGGGTCAAAATGTTGTTATAAATAACCCGTTGGACCCTAGTAAGGAAACGGATAACTTCCAGCGCCAAGGAACCAAATGTGTCAAAAGCGTGTTGATTTTCTTTACAATCTCTAGCACGCTTCTCGACTTTTTTCGACTTTGCCTCTTAATCGCTTGCCCAGCTACAAAACTATTGTCCTGAAGACCAACCAGACGGGACACACCCATAAGGTCAACACAAGTGTGTTTCCCGCTAGCCCAACAAAAAACAAGCACATCCGCTGGCCGTGCTAGATCTTACAGGAAGTTCACGTGTGTCTCCTTCTTGGCTGAAATACTTGCACGCCTTAAGATGTCACATAAGGTGTCCCGGACCAAGTCATGCCGATATTTAAAACACTGTGATTTTTTGCAATGGACCGCATGTTCTCCATATTTATCCAAACATGCTTTGCGGCAAATAGGACATGTTTCGTCATCCGGGAACATGAGAACCATCTAACAATATTAGAGGATCGCACTAACAATATTAGAGGATCGCACTGTATTCAACTGAAGATATACGTTGCCTAAATCATCAAGCGCAATAACTCTCAAAATAATCCTGAGCATATATGAGGAAGAGGAAGTAGTAGGAACAGGACCCTCCATGCAATCAATGAGTGCTTTTATTAATTAGTGCTATATATGGACCACGTCACAAGATGCGTGCCATAAAAATAAAATGATAAAATAGTTCACATCAATAATTGGATCAACACTCTTTACCACCAACCAATCTAAAGTTGCGTTCTTTTTATCTTCATGGATCCACAACACCACCAATCTCCGTCGTCAGAACTCCGGCAAGTACTTGTCCTCCGTCCGCCACCCGTATTCGCGGTCCACGAACAAGACTTCTCTTACAGATTTCACATCCTCAAAGCATACGAGTCACCATTACCTACTCACGACTTCCTCCAAGCCCATGCCCAGTCTGTGAAAGTCGTCCTATGCTCCGCCATTGGCCCGATCACAGCCGATGTGATACGGGCCCTTCCGGCTCTCCAACTCGTTGTCTCGGCCGCCACTGGTGTTAACCATATCGACATGGCTGAATGTAGGCGCCGTGGGATTAAAGTCACTAACGCCGGAGATGTGTTTTCTGATGATGTAGCTGACGCAGCCGTAGGGCTGTTGATCGATGTCTTGAGAAGAGTTACTAGTGGTGATAGGTTTGTTAGATGTGGACGTTGGGCTACTTCACAGGATGAGTATCCTCTTGGTTCCAAGGTAAGTAACAAAACAGTTATTTATATAAAAATGATATAATTTATATGACTTTGAATTATCATATGCAATAGTACCTAAGCTAGAGTAACAAAACAATTATTTATATAAAAATGATATAATTTATATGACTTTGAATTATCATATGCAATAGTACCTAAGCTAGAATATGTTATTGTTGGAAACTTTGTGGAAAATATGTTTTTCCAGACACAAATAATTATTTATTTTTAAGTTTAGTATAATTATTATTTAGGGACTTTGAGGATTACAACGAACTAATGGAACCAAGATGAACAAGATATCAAAACTCTAGGTTGTGTGGTTGAAACATTAAACTGTGGAAATTATGTCCCATGTCGGTTGAATGATAAACCATGATTAGTTTAAAAGTAAGATTGAAAGAATTTAGTAGGAATGCAATCCTATATAGCAAGGCACGCCATGTGGTAGTCAGGAGGGTATTGACGTGACCGGACATGGGATCAGGGCGAGGGCAATGGACATAACGTGACATTTTGATGGTGCACTTTACATTTCATGTTATCTTAACAATTATGGGAACAAATATCTTTGTTATCTAGCTTCATCATCATCATTGGGTAGTCTCGATCACCCAACATCTGACCGAGCTCAGGTAACCACAACCATCACTGCTAATCATAGGTACCGCAACGCTTCTTCTACGTGTATTCAATCCTCACTTACCAACTTTGGTTAGCTATCATTTAAGACATTCTCACATAGTGACAGCCAATTTCCCAGAGGGTTGAACACTTGAACCGCTTTGATACCACTTGACACAATAGTGTTTATTGAGGGCCCATGCGTCATTGTTCCTTTCTATTAAAGGCCAACTAATACTCTAGCTTATCAATATTAGTAACTGGTTTCATCTTTCCATGGATTCATCAAGGAAAGCGGCCCTAAATCCCAAGTAATGACACCCGAGAACCTTTAGCGCTTTGAAGGTAGACCCTTAATTGAACACTAAGACGCACTCTAAATATATGCTAAAGTAGTCGGAAACATATGTAGTTTGGCATAACTCGAATAGATGTGATCTTCAAACATGTGTTTTTGTTACAACTTTTAAAAGTGATAATCATTACGTGCAAAATAAGAATCACGGTTATATAGTAATGCTTTTTAATATCTTGTATTTTTGTCTTTAGGTCGTGGCCCTGTTAATAAAAATAAGGTTGTAGTAAAACCAATTAAACACTTTAAACAATTGGTCTACTTTTACACCCACATTCAATAACTTATTGATTAATCTTTCGATGTTATGGTTATCAAGTTAGCATGCAAAAGAGTTGGAATTGTTGGGCTTGGAAACATTGGATCCAGAGTTGCCACAAGACTAAAGGCCATGGGTTGCATAGTCTCATACACCTCAAGGCAGAAAAAACACTCTACACCCTTCCCTTTTTATCCAAATATCCTTCAACTCGCTTCTAACTCAGATGCGTTGGTCATATGTTGTGCTTGGACCAACGAAACACATCACATGATCGATGGCAAAGTCATGATGGCATTGGGAAAAAATGGGATTATTGTGAACATTTCTCGCGGGGCCCTCATTGACGAGGTGGAGTTGGTGAAGTGTTTGGTAAAGGGTGAAATCGCTGGTGCTGGTTTAGATGTTTTTGAAAATGAACCAAATGTACCTAACGAGTTGTTTGAATTGGATAACGTCGTTCTTTTGCCTCATAGAGCAGCTTTCACAAAGGAATCATTCTATGACGCCGCTCAAATTTTAATAGGTAATTTGGAAGCATTTTTCACGAACAAGCCCTTGCTAACTCTTGTCGCTAACGATTTCTAGTCATTTGAGTTGTACTTTTTTGATGAATTTCCCTGTATTATATAATGTTTATGATATCTATTTTAATAGTTATGTGACCTTTTGTTTGTGTACAATTGCAATTCATCCGTATTTTGTTAAGCAACTTTAAGCGATATTCCTAAGAGTGCTCAAGACGACACCAAGTTTAAGTTGAGAATCATTATAACATCACAAACTCTTATATTTATACATGAGATGATTATTTAATGAAGAGAAAGTATATGATATAAAGTTTCTGAACGTAAAAAGTGTAAGAAGTCATCAGAGATTGACACCTGTCAATTTAACCTAACCACAGTTAAACCACAAAAAAACCTATCTTCCCTGTTCTATACCTAACCCATCCTCATTTTGAAACAAACCGATCGAGATCTGACCACCACCACCACCGCCACCACCAGAACCGTATGATAACCCACCGCCCTCTCTCTCCGCCACCACCACCATGATGTCCTCTGTTTCCTCTCCAATTAGAATGACAACTACCGATTCCTCCAGATCCAGTAGACTGGTAACAAAAATAACATGAAGATGCTTTATGACCTGGCTTAGCACATATCTAACATATAATTTGAGAAGAAGAATCCACTGTGATGAGGAATAGAGGATTCGGTGAAGGTATGCATAACAGCTATAGGAACAGTTGTGGATTATCGTTGTTGTAAACGTTCTTCATGTGTCAACAATCTCGATCTTAATTGAGCAAATGATGGCCTTATGTCACCATTTTCAACGTTCATAACAAAGTTTTCATACTCGGATTAAGTCCTTGAAGAATTTGCAAGTATTTAACAAAGTTTTCATAACAAAGGTACCGTTTTGTTTTTTGTGAGTGAATGTGGAATGCGTTTGTTTTTTGTGAGTGAGTGTGGAGCGCGTTTGTTTTTTTGTGAGTGAATGTGATGAGTGCGTTTGTTTCTTTTGTTGGTGATGCTAAGGTGCGTTTGATTTTTGTTTGGGTTTTGATGAGTGCGTTCAAAATTTTCAATGTGTGGTCCCAAATTTTTTAATAAGTGCGTCCAAAATTTCAATGAGTGCGTTCAAATTTTCAATGAGTGGTTCCAAACATTTTAATGAGTGCATTTAAAATTTTGTAAGTGCGTTTAAATGTTGTACATGAGTGCGTCTAAAATTTGTTAGTGCGTTTAAAAGTATCTGTGTTCACCAACTTCATCTTCTTCCTCTGCAACTTTTTTTAACCTAATTTTTATGTTTAATCATACCTATTGAAACAAAATCAAAAGTATTTGACAACAATTACAAGCGTTTATTCATAATTGTATGTTTTTTCCTATGATTAAAATCGTTCCAGTGTAAATCTCTGTTTTTATAATTTTTTTCGTTTTCGTCATTTGTAATCGAATGTTTTATTTTGATTGTGTAATCATTCAGAATGGTTTAATCGATTTCAATTGTTGAAAATTTTTGTTTCGATTGTTTTTTGTTGTTACGATTGGAAAAAAAATAGACGTTTTTTCATAATTTACCCTTGGTTAGTTTAACCAAGTATGATTAGGGTTTTTAATGTGGATTCAGCCATCTTGTTAATCTAATGGCTAAGATTGCTTCTTACGTTAAGAAACTTTATACGTTATCTCTCCTCTTTAATGAATAACCCGTTCATCTTTCTCTCTTCCAAAACATCTTATCAACAATATTTACAAATGCATATCATGTACAAATGCATACTATGATTGCAACTAATCTCTTAAATCTATCTATATATATAAAAGAAATGCATGTTGCTGACGTGGCGTTCATTGGTACCTTCAACATCCCCTTTATAGTGCCACGTGGCATGCTAATTCAATGTTTTTAGTGTTTTTTAATTTATTCGTTTTTTTATTAAAAAAATAAGAGAAACCCTAATATTTCACCGAGCGCCCCTCTCTCCTCTCTCAATTAGTCTTTCTCCTTCTCCTTAAAAAAAAGTCTCTCATCTTTCTTTTCATTGAAAACCTAGGGGCAATCGTTTCCTTCTTTATTGTTGCTCAATCTTTCTTCTTCTTCTTTTATCATCCTCTCACTTTTTCATCTTCTTTTATTGTGGTTTGACTTGCTGTTGTTGTCTTAATAGCTTCATCATCTGTGTTTTGTTTCTACACTGATCACACAAGATTATGTTGCTGTATGTTTTACTCCATATTATCTTTTTTCACAATAATATCATCACTACCAATTTCTGTTTCTTTTTGCCTCTTTTTATTAGTTTCAATAATAATAATCGGATTGTGAATCGGTGCTCGAACATGGTGGCTGGTCGTTCAACCTTCTGTGCACTAATCAGGTAACATAACTCATATCCTAATCCTATACCTCTTTTTTCACTTCATACAAACCATAACAAGTTTTATCTATAAACCCTAGGAATCACATCAGGAAGACGAGAACTAACGGTTTACTGAGGTACTTATCTTCTTCTCCTCAGATGCTTCGAAACCGGAAATCATTTTCGGTTGCTGAGGTTGATAACATGTTAAAAGCACTCGCGATTCTGTGTTAACTAAAATCTTGCTAATATTAATTTCAGGTGGAGGATGAAAATGACTGTGTTAGCTTTGACCTTCGTCCTTCTGATGCCATCAATATTGCTGTGAGGTGCAAGGTATATGTTGTCACAATATCTTATTACTTCATATCAATTTTATCTAAATGCTAAAAATCTTATTTCTATGATTATTATTATTATGATTATATTATTATAGGTACCGATAATAGTGAACAAGTTCTTGGCACATAGTGATGGAATGAAGGTTGTTGAATCTGCAAAGGTTACAAACCAAAGTTCTCCAAACGGTTTAACCTATAAGGAACTCTATCGGTATAAAAATTCATTTACTTTTGCTAATTTTGTGTAAAATATATATGATAGCATAAATGTTGAGAATGATTGTAACATTTGTCAGACCAAGTGGGCAGCCGTGTGTTGAAACGAAGGAGTTTAACTGGTGAAGTTATCGAGGTCCATCTTGCCTCTAGAGATGGTCAATTTGCAGCTTATGGGCATGTTGAATTTGCCACCACTGATGCAGCTTAGAAGGTTTATTTTAATCCTATCTCTTCATTATTTTTTAAAGTGTAAGTAACAACAGGCACTCATTCAGGTTCAATCCTCATATAGTTGCATTTTTAGTAGTTTGTTAAAAATTGGTATACCCAATTAGTTTTAATACATTAAAACCTTATGTAAATGCATTTTGACCCATTTGTTAGAACTTGATATATACACTCTATAATTGTCTTTTGAGTAAGTATTGCATACTACTAAATCAATGATTAATTCTAAGTTTTCCACTTCTAGCTTTTAATAATGAAAAATCCAATATCAAAAGTCTGTTCCCCAATATAAAATATAAACCTAACCTTTTGTAAGGTACTGACATGTCAATAATTTATCTATCAAGGGAAATTTGAGGTTTATTTTGAGAGCAAAACTTGGTGTTTGCTTCGAATACATCAAGTTAATGTCTCTTGAATCCTTTCTCAACATTGTGACAGACCAACTGTTCCCATGATATAAAGTTCAGGGTCACTGCATAATTTATAATATTCCTGGACAAACCATTATCTATCATATAGTTTTGGTCAAACGTAGCTTTATTCAGCTGCAACAAACTTGATAACATTTTGGAAAACTATAATGGAAAGATTAGCTCAGTGCACCTAAATGAGTGTATCAATAGTTAGGTAACAAACATAAATGAATTAAAATTGTAGGGTATCAAAATGAGTCGAAACCAGTTGGAAACAACCAAAGTAGGTCGTGAGATTTTGGTCTACATAATTTTTTAAGTTTTTATTTGTGTTGCATATGTTTTTGAGTTTTTATTTGAGCTGCATAAGATATAAGTTACAAGTATAAAGGCTTTTGATTTTTTTTTTTGGATTTTAGTTATTTTTAAAAAGGCTCTACTATGCAGGCTTTTGCATAAGGTTTTAAACTTTATTTGGAATTTACTGATATCAAAACACACTTACGACAAACTGTAACTGTTTTTTCTAGAGTAGTAAATCAAAGATGAAGATCACTACAGATATGAATAATGTTGTCAATTTCGTAAGTAATAAGCACCAAAAGCAAATGGTATTAATGAAAGTCAAAGTTTTAAAAAAAAGCAAATGGTACACAACTTCTGGCATTAATGACCCATTTGACCCGTTTTAATTAGTTCATTTGCTTAGTTCCTTCCCAAACGATTTCTTTAACTTATTATTTTGGAGCACAATCAACAATACTCATATTCGACGAAATACAGATATCAATATTTTTTGTTTCGAAAAATGTTGAGAACTAGCTGAAAGGATCTCTGCAAAAGCTGCTATGGATCATCCTTATTTTGATAGCCTTGATAAATCACAGTCTAAAGCACACCTTTAGCTGCTGGTAGATTCAATGATTTCATCATCACTTAGGTAATTTTACTATGTGTTTTATCCAACAATTTTAGTGTTTTGTGTTTCGTGTTTGGTGTTTGGTGTTTGTGTAACATTCATCAAGAATCTTTGTTTAGGAGGGCTTTGGTAAGTAATGAAACAGTCTATGAAATCCCTTTTTCCTAAGACAATCCAACTAACACATATTGGACTTGACCAAAATGTTCTTTTGACTTTATCCATGCATTATGAAATTTAATGAATATGATATAAATCAAAATGAGGCTAGCAAGTCATGCGCTACTCGAGTTTGGCTTACTAGAGGCTAGAATTGACTCGAACTTAAACGATCTTAACATGGAGCTCAAGTCTGTATTCGCTTTCGCTTAGAAAACGAACCCGGGCACAAGTTTCATTTCTCAAGCTTCTTTTGGATCGCGAGTCAAAACGAGCCTCCTATGTATATAGTTTTTATTTAATATATTACGTAATACATATTATTATATATAACCTTATGGTGGCAAATAAAGAAATGATATATATTCTGTTATATAAATAAATACTATATAAGCTAAGAATGGATTAAAGCTAACCCATGAGGCCATGAGTACCATATTCTTTTGTGTAGCATCATGGCCTGTCTCAAAATACTAAACTTTAGGCGATTGTTCATTTTAATGATGTGTATTAGATTTTCCATATTCTGTATGCACGATTGGCGTGCTTTTGTTGATAATATAAAATTTGGTTTGATTATCTTTTTATGAATGCCATAATGAACTTATTATTATTAATTCTTTTGAGTACTGGTCATTTTAGACTCATCACAGTCAAGATGCATCATTGTTTGTGTTGTACTTATTTGTCTCTCCACGGTAGTTACAAAATTAGAGGTCCAATGCAAATGAAGATGAAATTGGGTTGTCGGATGTTTCTAAAATAAGGAAATAAATTAAATTGTTTTGTTTGTGTAGATGTGGTGTTGCTTTAGCTTTGTCAAGTTTATTGCTTCCATTGTTGCTTGAGGTATCTTATTATTTTGGAGAATTCTTTTGCTTTTCTGTCTAATCTTATTTTGTCTTTTTTTACCACTTTATTTTTATGGTATCTGTCTGACGTTTGTGATATGTATTGCTTAGTCAACTATTAGTGATTATCATTCATGACCCATTACAACCTGTTTTATCTTTTGGGAACCATGAGCTTTTAAAACATGTACATTCAATTGCGTCTTGATCATGAACAATAAAAAAAATATTTAAAGAAAAGCAGATGAAAATCTAACAAAAAAACCTACCCCACCAATGCACATTTAACCAATAAAGTCCTCGATGAAGCGCTCTTGGGTGTATTTCAGGATTACGCGATGTCCTTCTCTATAGGAGTCTAAAGAACTATGACAGCATAACATGGAATTGGGTAAATAGGTATGTTTAGATACGTCTGCTACTTTGCCTCAGTAATCACATCGGGCCAGGTTTTGGTAGTTTTTTACATTTAATCGGGTTTGGATATGTCACGAAATTCAGGTTTTTGTATGAGTTTCTTTTTTTCACTTTCTTTAACACGTTGATTTTTAACCGTAGTCAATTACCGAAACCGATTTGAAACTACCCAACCCGCAAAATGTTATTAGGCAACCATAAATATAAAGGAAAGTTTTTTTTGTTGTAACCAATCTACTTCATGGTTTTATTTCTTCTAATACATATAAACATCCGCCTAAAGTCACACGAGTGAAAACGAGAGGCGGGACGGGGCGTGCGGTAATGGTAGAAACACTAAAGTGGACCCTTGGTACCGTTAAAAGCCTTTCCTAAGCACAAGGTCGAATACAAGGTAACGCGAACCCAATAATTTAGGTTTTTGTGCTCACATTTGGAACATAATTCAGTTTTGTGTTGCGAATTGGATGTTTATTTGATGAATTGTGTGTTTTAGGATTATACTGATAACTTGCTATTCATTTGGCCTCAGATGTATGACATTCAAATTGAGCAGTATGCATTCTTGAAATGAAGGTAGTGTATGCAGTGTGTGTATGCTTTTTAAATATTGTTTACAACACCATTCGTAACTATCAACTTATCTATCAATGTGTATCATGAAAAACCTCTTCATTGACGGCAGAGCATAACTGAGTATGAGCAAACAATGATGTACTATATCATGAATTCAAGCTTAAAGGGAAAGGTTTTCAGAGGAAACATATAGATGTATCATTTGTTTATACAACTCTCCTGAAATTTGTAGGAAAATTGTAGGCTACACATTTAAGTTGCCTTTGAAAGTTTCGAATGTTATATCAGTTAATTTATTGCACAGATTCATGGGAAGAACATCTAATCACATAATCAAGTCAATGAAGCATTATCATTCGAATGTTACGTCTCGCTTTGGTACGTTAACATTAATTACATACTAAACTACTATAAATAATATGTAAATAATAACGAGTCTGTTTGATTGTGGCGTGTAAGAAATCATTTTGCGTATGACGCCGCCGCAACGCGCGGCGGGTCAGTGGTGGCAAATACAAGTTGTCTAAAATAGTACAAATTAAACGGTATCTTATTCATAACATGCTACAACTTCATTTGTCAATTTATTCATATAGTGTTATGTTTCTTTTGTGGCTAGCTTGCTTCACAACTGAATATTTTTCATGATGGTTTTTCCACCACTCCGGTTACATATAATGAAGGAGGTATGTTTTACTTCTTATGATGTGATTTGTACGATAAAGCTAAGCAAAGGCATCACCATAGATCAAAAAATGAACAACCATGAATCTTGATTTGACAAATCACAATTCACTTAATTGGTTGATATATGTATACATAAGATGTGTTCGTAATATTGATTGATTTTTTGTGTTTAGATTTGAAGGTGTGCTAGATAGGAAATTGGTACCGTAATAGAAAAAGTTTAGCTTGACGCAGTTCGGGATTGCGAAATCAATGACTGCAAGGTCTATGCGGATTGTTCTAGATGGTCTTAACAGGGAAACATAAGCTTATTTAGGGGCTGTTTGGTAGCCTCTCAATCAGCCTCTTAACCATTCAGGTCTGAGTCATTTAGCATTCAGACTGTTTGTTTCAGCATCTGAATGGAATGATTAAGTGCTGAACCATTAAGCTAATAAGGGATACTGAATGATTCAGCTCTTAATCATTCAGAGTCTCTTAACCATTCAGACCATCTTAATGATTCAGCACTTAATCAACCAAACAGCCCCTTAGTGATTTAGTTTTTGAAGTGTTAGTTTAACACACAATTTGCTGAGGGATTTCATAGTAGGTGTAGCAACTTGGTTAGGCTAATTTGAATGCAATTGTAGCCAATTACCTGGACACTTATGTGTTTCTATTGTTGTGTAGTTACTTTTAAATGGCTGCTTTCTGTTCTGTTCCTATACCTTATTATGTTTCCAATGTATTTTGTCCATTTGGAAATAGTGATAAATACTAACAGTTGTGTTTAACAATATATGTGTTATGCTTCAAGTGATTGGTTAAATTAATACATATTTAATGTCAAGATTTTGTTTTTGTGAACTTCTGTTAACTGATATTTGATTGGTTGAATTGATAGGGATGTTGCTCCGGTTGGCTTCTCGGCGAATAATCCATGGCTGACTATTGGCTTCTACTTCCTCATATGGTAGGTTACAACAATAAAAGCCCGTTAATGAATGCACATTAGATGTTAATAGTTTTCTATATACAGTTTAATGTCACTAGGAACCAAAATTTGATTACAACTTTGAGCGGGGCGTCGTCCGTTTCTAGAAGTGGCAACAACGTTCGACTCAGTCTGCTCACCAGTTTGTGGTTCCTCATCAGCACCTTCTTTTGGGAGATCAATGCCACCTTTGGTGGTTCATCAAGCCCAACCTATGTTGCTTCATCATCTTCTTTTGGTGGGAAGCATACTTATCAACATTATTTTAAGTTTAGCAATCTTATGTTAATAGTTGTTTAGTGGCCTAATATTTTGTACACCTTTTAGGCCTATCAATGTCTACAAAAAACTTATGTTTTGAACATTCTTAATGATAACTACTTCTGATGGTTTTATTTCTTCTAGCGATTCTATAAATAATTCCTTATTAAAACAGAATGTTCATATTATACCTCCCATACCAGCGTATCAACTTCGTTCCAGGTTTCATGATCATGATCAGTATGCTAGCGTATTTGGACTGGATTTGGAAACATAATAGGCTGGGTGTAGGCTTTTGTGTCGCAGATTTGGTATAAACAGGTCAGAAAGTGGGTCAGAAAATTGTCAGAAGGATCATACAAATGTCAGAAACTGGTCAGAAGCCCATCAGAATGTCCAGTTTCTTTTCCATAGCTCCTGGAATATGCAACCTGATACATACAACTGTCGTGTGTCATACATTGTTTAATGATTAAAGTTGTATTTGTGGAATAATAATCATCATTCAGAACTATCTTAGGTTTCTGATTCGCAAACTCTTCTGACCAAAAAACGACCAAACATACAATTCGACCATAACACTCCATCTATATTCACTCTTATTTGATCAACTTCATCGATACAATACAACTAACAAAGATCAACTTACAGACCAACAAACTGGTAACCACACAATTTGACCACAACATTGCACTTCAGTGCAATTTAATTATTTAAGTAATTTCATTTAGTTTTACAATTCATCAAAATTATAAATTTCAATTTAATCCTTTAAATAATGTCATTTTTTATAAATTACTTCAATATTATAAATTTCACCCCCGGGACGCTCCCGGGTAGTCAGCTAGTTAGTTATAAATTAAACACCTAACACCTACATTATACGTTCAAATAAACTTAAATAAACTGTTATTGATACCCATATCCCTGTGGCAAGACGCATGCAAATCTTATGGCATACGGAGGTGAGAGAGGGGATTGTGCGGACCCAAATGGGAATGCCGCCTGTGGCATTCGGCCCTCATAAAAAAAAGCTCCAAGAATGGGGTGGGATTCTCCATTTTCTTCCCGATTTGGTGACTACTTCCACACACTCGCTTACGTGTGTGTATCATTTGAGAGTTTGGGAATTTTGGTTGATACTCTCCAATTGAAGAGTTAAGGAAGTTTAGGAGAAAAGCTGATTTGGTATTTGAGGAGATATGGAAAATTTGGTGCATACACCTTGTGCTCTAATGTTGTCATGTAACTAGTATTCAATTAGATTTTGAAAAATACATCTCTTAAAAATGAGGGATTCTCAAAGCATGCGACTCACCTTTACCTACTCGCGGCTTCTTCCAAGCCAATGCTAGAACAGCTCGACGTCGATCCGATCATAACCGACATGCTATGGGACCTCGTCCCTCCAAACGACATAACAAATATTATACTTTATAAGTGTTTCATATAAAACAATTTGGTCAAAATGCAAGATAATTAGGCCTCTTTCTTGGGAATTAAAACTAAAACGAACGATTTACAAATACAATGATAATAACCTTAAAAAACGGCAACTTGTTTCTAAACACAATATTGGCTGATACATTAAAGATCCCTTTTTACTAAGGCTGTCCAAAAAGCTCGTGGCTCGGAGCTCGCTCGGATTTAGCTCGAAAAAAGCTCGCTCGATATGGCTCGGTTTGAAACTGAGCCGAGCCGGCTCGGATCGGTTGGAAAGTGAGCCTAGCTCGGCTCGGTTCGTAACGAGCCGAGCTGGCTCGGTTTGACTCAGATAGTTCTAATTTTGAATATATTTTGTTATAAACATATAATATACTATAAAAATGTTACATGTTACATTACATGTTTAATATTTGGTAATAACAGCATGGAGATTGTGTGCTTGGGATTGAAGTTACAACTAATCAAGTTATTTAAATAAACCATAGCATAATGATAATTGTCAAAGTTATCAAACTCAATGCTGCTTTTGATTTCGAATAGTTAAGAGTTCAATCAGACATATACTGCATATTTAGGGGGTTAGTTCGTATGCTGATGAACTTGTACTGTATTTTGTTGAAATTTAAGACTTATTTTGTATTTTTTGAACTTGATTATAGCTTGTAATGTATTAGGTTGAGCTTATTTTAATGTGTTATTGTTAACTATTGAATAATATTTTAGATTATTGAATTTTGAAATTCAATTTTTCTTTTTTCTTTTTAAATTCGAGCCAAACAAAGCCGAGCTGAGCCGGCTCGGTTTAAAACCAAGCCGAGCTTGAGCTTTGATTTTCAGCTCGGTTTTAAATCCGAGCCGAGCCGGCTCGGTTTAAAACCAAGCCGAGCGCGAGCTTGACCTAGCTCGGCTCGGTTTGGCTCATGAACAGCCCTACTTTTTACCATGTCGCAGGCCCATGAATAGCCCAACGATAAAAACTTTAAATGGTTTAGGCCCAAGGTCAGCAAACTCAATCTTTAACAAAGAATGTTGACTGTCGAGTGACCCAAAACAACCGCAGAGCATCACCCCAAACTAGAGGTGATAAAAAACCGATTTGCTAACTGGAACAAGAACCGGTTCATATCTGTTCGAGCCACAACCGGTTGGAGTTTCAAAATAACTAACGGGTTATAACCGGACCATTCCAAACAACCAGTTGTGGACTTGTGGGTGCTCTAAGTTTTGGTCAAGGGTAGTGGGGATCAGTGGCGGATCCAGACTTCTTTTTGACGGGGGGCACAAATTAGTTGTGTTAAAAGGTTCGTCACAATATGTCATGTAAAACGGATTCATATTTATCCACTTAATAATATTGTTAAAGTATTCAAACTTACTAACTTAATAATCGAAAATTTAAGAACATCTGGGAAAAAAAACACTTATAATAAAACACATCACTTACCTACTCAATTTAACATGTTATCATCAATACCTAATAAAGTAATATATAATGTTTAACTCTTTGTTTAAAATTCTAGCAAATTTTAAAATCAACAGTTTGAAAACAATTTAGAAGCAAGAATATAAATACCAAATGAGTAAATGCAAGCATAAAAACATATTATTTTTTACTACGACTGTGATTAAAATATTTGACTTTTCATTTTTCTTTATTTCACTTGAAAACTCATATAAGTTAATAATGTTTATTAGATGTTCTCAGATTGGGCTGCTCAAAAGCCCACTCCATCACATTACTAGTGTAAGGAAATGACCCATTAGTTACCTGTCTTCTTCCTGTTACAACTATACGCTTTTGCAAGCAGTTGCAGTCGCCGGATCCGATGCCGAACAAACAAAATCTAGTCATTTGAACTTCATTTTTCTATTCTCCAATGATCTCCATTTCTACCAATAGTAATTTGGAAGTGTCAAGGTATTAAATGGTTCGGAATAATATATCGATATCAACGGTCGCCGGAGTGATGTACGGTGGGCACATGCCCACCCTTAGGCCTTAGTGGATCCGCCTCTGGTGGGGATCCACATGGATGAAGTTGACCCAGGTTGTCAACCCACATGGATCAGCATGTAGATGCTATAATGATATAATTCATCTATTTCAACAACTTTTCATGCAAAATAGTCATGAAATGCATACGGCCGGTCCTGAGGATTTAAGTGTCTTAGCGGAGTCGGAAAAAAAAAATATGCCCTCATAAGTTTTAAATTGGTATTAGGCTTTTAAGTTTTAGGTTTTTATGTTTATATGAGTTTTATATTAAAAAAAAAAAAACTAGTGAGATTCTCTCTCGCTACCTAGCGGGCATTCAGTCTATTCCGGTGCCATTCATCATGCTACCACAATGAAAAGAGAAGCCCCGAAAAATTAAGTCGTGATATGTCTAGTTGTTATAAGAAGAGAGAAAATGCAACATAATGGTAACAATAACAGTGACTACGACTTTAGCTTTTGATCAAATATGAAAAAAAAAACTAATAATAATAAATAAATGTATCTAAATTGCTACTAATCTAGTAAGTAGAATGTATTTAATGGATAAATCATGACGGATGGGTGATAAGTAACTAAATAAAAAATTAGAACAAATATGCACTTTACAGTTTACATACAACATGAAATATGTATAAAGGCCAACAATCATGATAACTCCACCCAGAAAAAAAAAACGATTGATAAAAGATGGTGGCCGGCCATTTATTCCCTAATGTCAATTATAGCAAAGATGTAGATGACAAAATATGTTAACTAATATTCTTTTCATAAAAAGACACATTTGGATCTCTGGCCTCTGAGGCAGTACGGTTTCTGAAACGAGTGCAGAAAGTGGTTCATAGTGACTCGCAGAGCCCTAAGAACCAAGGATTTGTGTTTAGCAGGATAAGTTTTGCGATTCAAAAGGGGATACTAGCGCACCTTGTTGCCCACTTTCCCACCATCTAAATATAACTTGTTTTGTGTTGGTATCAAATAATATGTTAATCATGTAAAAAAGAAATAAAAATAAAAAGACCAAAATACTCATCCAACTGTAACAACATTTTTTTAAGGGAAAATGACCAAAATAGCTTGTTGACCGGGCGTTTTGCAAAAATAAACCTTTGACCCCTCTTTGGAGAGACGGGACACGGCTCCCAACGAGCCTGAACCGTCTCCAAGATCCTTTCCCTTTAAAGCCAATAGCCAACCGACACGTGGCGTCTCCCATCCCGAGGCTGTCCCGTCTCTCTCCAGACGGGTCAGAAGTCAACCGTCTCTCTCCCAGACGGGTCACATTTCCCTATGCCGTCTCAAGCCGTTTCGGGAACCGTCTGAACCGTCTCAGTAGTGTATATAAATACCCGAATTCACTTAACAAAATTTGCACCCACCACCCTCCCCAAACCTTTCATCTTCCAAACCAATGACGTTTTTTGGTTTCCAAACCGAAGCCTACCGGCTTACGAAAATATTGTCCGATTACTTGGATTGTTGTTTCATCTGCGTACGGCTACTTGGATTGTTGTTGCATCTGCGCGTGGGTTAACCCGTATAATTTGCATCTACAATGTGGTAGTCTATTTTATTTGCAAGAAGAGTTCTTTGTCTATGTAGCGCACATACACCATTCAAACAAAGTTCTTAGTTCTTAGCAAGTAAATTTAGGAAGTTTGTTGTAATAGTATAGTTTGGGAAGTTTGTTGTAATAGTATAGTTTGTTTATTGTTATTGTAATAGTATAGTTTGTTTATTGTTATTGTAATAATATTGTTATTGTAATATTAATGAAATATTTACTTTTATATAAAAAAACTAAAAAAAAACATAAATCAACATTAATATAAAAAACATAAATAAAATTCGATTACAAATAAACTAGTTAAGATAATCCCTCATCATTTGCCAGGCGGACAAATGTTTAAATTCTTTGCCCTCCCCGTTTTTATACTGTCTTTTGGAGTGTCTAATTGACGTGTCTTCGGGAAAGCCAGCGGGTACCAACTGAAGTGTCGCGTTGTGGTACCCGTTGAAGATTTGACACTTCGTGGTCAAATCGTTCAACTTCCGGCTAAGAGAGTCCGTTGTCCGGTCTGACCCTCCAACCAGCCGGTTGTACTCGTGCAGTATACGGAACCATTTGTTGGTTTGGTGGGTGCTTTCTTCGACGTGGCGCCATGCTGAAATAAGTGCAATCTCCTGTTCTTCGGTCCATCGTTGCGGTGCCATTTGTGTTAGACGGTGGTGGTGGACGGTGGTGGTGGACGGTGGTGGTGGTGTGGTGGTGCTGATACTGTTAGACGGTGGTGGTGGTGTGGATATTGCTTATAGTGTTAGACGGTGGTGGAGTGATTGTCTGACGGGAGACGGGACACGGTATTTATAGGTGGTGACCTGGACAACCGAAGCGACGGTCTAACCATCGGGACTCACCGGAGACGACGATACCCGATGTCTCGGGAGACGGCGAGTCCCCATTGTAAAATGTGACCCGTCTCCAGACGGTTCCCGAAATGGTTTGAGACGGTTTGAGACGGCATGGGGAAGTGTGACCCGTCTGGGAGAGAGACGGTTGACTTCTGACCCGTCTGGAGAGAGACGGGACAGCCTCGGGATTGGAGACGCCACGTGTCGGTTGGCTATTGGCTCTAAAGGGAAAGGATCTTGGAGACGGTTCAGGCTCGTTGGGAGCCGTGTCCCGTCTCTCCAAAGAGGGGTCAAAGGTTTATTTTTGCAAAACGCCCGGTCAACGGGCTATTTTGGTCATTTTCCTTTTTTTTAATCTAAATGATCCACCCCATCACCACTCATCTAAATTCTTAAGTATAGTTATCAATCAATCAATCATTAATTATTCTAAATCTAAAGTATACTTCTTCATGTATCTTAATGGATCCACAAGACCACCAATCTCCGTCGTTGAAACCTTCAGAATTCCAGCAAGTACTTGTCCTCCGTCCGCCACCCGTATTCGCGTTCCACGAACAAGACTTCTCTAACAGATTTCACATCCTTAAAGCATACGACTCATCATTACCTACACACGACTTCCTCAAGATCCATGCGCAGTCAGCTAAAGCCATCCTATGCTCTGGCTCGATTCCAATCACAGCCGACGTGATACGTGACCTTCCGGCTCTCAAACTCATTGTATCTAACGCCACTGGCGTTGATAACATCGACATGGCTGAACGTAGCCGTCGGGGTATTACAGTCACTAACGCTGGAGATGTGTATGCTGATGATGTAGCTGACGCTGCTGTTGGACTGTTGATCGATGTCATGAGGAGAATTACAAGCTGTAATAGGGTTTTTAAGGGTGGGCGTTGGCCAACTTCAAGTGAGTATCCTCTTGGTACCAAGGTAAGTTATAGCTAACCAACAAAACATTCACATGTTGTAGGAAATAGACTATTAGTATTGAAGATGAAAAAGTACCTCTAGATGGATACAATTAAAGGGATTAATTGAAGGTGATGTAGGGATGGTTATCAATGCTTAGATCTGGTCGAACCTGTAAGAAAGCACACCGTTAGGCTCGTCATTAGGGAGAGGGAAGGTCTCTTTGTGACCACCTTCCAGTGTGAGAATAAGAATATATTATGTGAGATAAAGTGGAGAGAGAGTATTTATACTTTTTCTCACTGGACTTTCGATGTTAAAGGCCCATGGGCATTTACTCTGAAGCTGGGGCATCAGAGCATCAGCTCGCCCATCTTAGATATTAGTTCGGCCTTCGGCCATATATCACATATTCTCTTCAATTATTAATACATCCATCTGCTTATTGTCCTTGAAACGGTACATATATCACAATTCACAACACTTTGAAGCTCAACAATCAGATCATCCAACTGCCTTGATTCAGTTCAGCTCCACCTCTTGGATGCCTTGCCACTTCCACAATTTTTCTAAACTTGTATCTAACTAAAGTATATTATTCAACAGAACGATTTTTCAAACATAAAACTAAATTCATGATTACTTTTTAAACATTTTCTTTATTATATAACCTAAAATATATTAGCTATTACAAAATTAATGGAATATAAGTGTATATATGTGCAGAAGGTGGTACACAGTGACTCGCAAAGCCCGAGGAACCAAGGGTTTATATTTAGTAGAATAGGCTTTGCGATTCAAAAAGGGATAGCGGCGCAGCTTGTTGCTTGCTTATCCATTATCCAGATGTAACTTTGTTTTTATCGTGATATGAATTAAATGTTATAAAAAAAAATATATATATATATATATATGTGCTTAAATATGTCTCAAGACATAAAAGCAAAATTTATCACAATGGTTCATTTCATTTCGCCTCTCATTTTTGCATATCAAACACTTCGTGATTGATTTAATCTTAGTTTTCTTATGCTATCTTTGTCTTCAAATTTTGGCTACATACTAAGTAAAAATGTTAAGAGGAAAACTCAATTCTATCACATTGTACAATTGATATTGTGACTTGAACTTATATATGCCATTCAATTTTGCTAACATATTCAAATTCGTTTTCGATAACTTATTGTTTAGTCATTTTATTTTATGGTTTTCAAGTTAGGAGGCAAACACGTTGGAATTGTTGGGCTTGGAAACATTGGATCTAGAGTTGCCACACGACTAGAGGCCATGGGTTGCATAGTCTCGTACACCTCAAGGAAGAAAAAGCAATCTAGCCCCTTTATTTTCTACCGAAGTATCCTCCAACTTGCTTTGGACTCTAATGCTCTTGTTCTTTGTTGTGCGTTAAACGACAACACGCGCCACATGATCAACAACAAAGTCATGGTGGCATTAGGAAAAAAGGGTATAATCGTGAACGTGGGCCGTGGAGCCCTGATTGATGAGGTGGAGTTAGTCAAGTGTTTGGTGAAAGGTGAAATTGGTGGCGTTGGGTTGGATGTTTTTGAAAACGAACCAAATGTACCTAGAGAGTTGTTCAACTTGAATAATGTCGTTTTTTTGCCTCATAGAGCGGCCTTCACAAATGAATCATTCTATGATGTCACTCAGGTTTTGATAGGTAACTTGGAGGCGTTTTTCACGAATAAACCCTTGCTTACTCCCGTTGACAACCAATTTTTGTTGTGATTTGTGCTTACTACTTGTAACCATGTAGAAAGAATCATTGTAATCGTATCATTAATTGGGTAGTGAACTCCTCTCACGGTTATACTATATGGGTTCATGAAAAATCTTTTATATACCTTTCTGCTATAAGTTTGAAACTGAGTGGTTTCGTCTGAAATCATTCCTGGGTACCTAAATCCACCCTTGGATGGTAGTGTGTGAACCATTGTTTTATACATTATTTTCAAGGAAGTACAACTTTTATCGGCCCTTTTTGATTTATCATTATTTTTGGTTTCGTTAAATATTTAAGTTTTAGGCTTCTTTTTCTTTATATTTACGTTATTTTTATCGCTTTGTCTTGTCTTGTCTTGTTTGACATCTAATGTGAAGCATGGATTTAAAAAAAAGGTCAAAATTGAGTGTTACAAATCTTAATACCTCATGGAGCGCGAGTATTTATGACTAGTTAGTACTATATGAACCATATCACAGCATTGGTATCATAAAGTTGAGTTCTTAAATATCCGAATGGATTGAGGGTACCTTAGGGTACCAAATACTTGATAGGTGGTTGAGGGTGTGTGTTTGTAGGTGAAAGATATAGAGAGCAGGTGGTGTAAAATAGCGGGACAAATGGTTTAGGATACCTTAATTAGGGTATCAATTTGCACAACACCCTCCATTTTTAGGTACGTTAGACTACCACATTAGTGATTTTAACATAGTTGGGTTGTCACTTGTAAAACTCATATTGGTTTCATTAAAATAAAGAAAATAAAAGCAATGACATGGTCGTTTGAACGACCAAGGTCATAACCAAGGAATCTTCATGACCGTTAAAGATTGCTAACCTACTGCCACTTGTCACAATTTGGTTGGCTCCTTAATTTGGTTTTGTTTTCTTTCTTAACTACTTCTTTCACCATAATTCAATTACTAAATAACTCTTTATATTTAAACTTTAAAAAATAAATAAATACACTGTATTTTTTGGTTTTTTTTATGAAGATTAAGATATAAATTTTGTAAAAAAATAGAGTTGGTTCAAAAAAAAGAAAGTATTGAGCATTTTATGAATGTTAATTTTTTTTTTTTATATTTAAAATAAGGGTATTGGATTTAAATAATTCAAAGTTTGGACCATTGTCCGATAATAATCCGAACTTTAACGTTGGATCAGGATAATCCCAAATGCACATGTAGGTGTCAACAATAAACCTCAGTTAACTCTGAACTAACTGGGTTAGTGAAAGATGACGTGACACACTGGCGTGTACACAAATGATGACATGGCACTTGAGTTGGCATGCTAACATGTTTTTTTAATTCCACATAATTGTTTTTTAAATCCACACCAGCTTTTTAATATCATCTTCATCTATCAACACTATCATCTACCCTCTTTTTAAATCTTCATCTAAACAAAACATCAGCAACAATAAAACATCATCTTCATCTATTAACACTATCATCTACCCTTCCCCCTGCCACTACCAGTCACCTCCTCGACGACCACCACCATCATTTTGTCAACTTCCTCTACAATCAATTTTGGGTAAACCAACATCGCAAACCAAAATCAAACTCTGTTCACCGGATGAAGACCTTAATAGCTTCGATTTGGTTACACGGATGATGGTGGTGGTTAAAGGGACGATAAATGGTGATGAGGGTTTGAATATTGGTGCTTGGTCCGATTGGCTTAGGGTTGAACGACGTTGGTCCGATAGGGTTGTGGTTGAACGACAAGACTTGTGTTAGGGTTAATCGTGGGGATGGGCCGATGACTGGAATTTTAATCTGGAAAATATTCAAGAACAGTTGCAGCAGGAAGAAAATAACAAGAACAGGGTGATTGAATCGATTCAAGAAACTAGGGGTTGTTGTGTTTGAGGTTTTGAGGGAGGAATGGATTTAGGGGTTGTTGTTGTTGAAAGAAGAAGAAAATGATGATGAAAGAAGATGATACGATTAAGATGAAAGAAGATGATGATGATATAATGAAGATGAAAGATGATGATGAAGAAAGAAGATGCTGATGATATTATAAAAAAAGTCATCATACACTTCAGTTGCCACGTCAGAAGTGTTGTACACGTTAACATGCCATCTCAACTGTCGTGTTACCTTTCACTAACCCAGTTAGTTCAGAGTTAACGGAGTTTCATTTTTGACACCCACATGTCCACTTGGGATTATACTGGTTCAACGTTAAGTTTGGATAATTATCGGTCGATGGCCTAAATTTTAGATTATTTAAATCCAATACCCCTTTAAAATATAAAACTTTTTGCTACAAAGTAAAAAAAATATATTTTTATTTTTTAATGACATAAAAATATTCTTAAGTTATATTTATTTAATAAAAAAAGGGTTGGATTGGGTTGCTAATGGGTGTGAAAGGTACTACCCACCATTTGGTGGAATGATACGGGAAAATGAAGATAAGAGCTTGAAGTCATTTGGTCGCAAGTTCGAATCCGATTCAGAGGGGCTTTACTGCAGTGGGCCTTAGGGCGGCGGGTTTTTCCCAAATTGAGGCTTGGTGAACGACTATTTATACAGTGTTAACCTACTGACAGTTCAAGTGATATTAGATTAAAAAAAATGGGTGTGAAAAGTTGGGTTATATGGGTGAAAAAGAGAGATTATTTTTCTATTATTGTAATTAGTGGGTGACAACCACACCCTCCACCCAAATAATTGTTGTTAATTACACCTAACCTCTACGGCAAGATGCATGCTTATAACATACATTTTGTAATTGAACTAGTTAATTAGTTTTTGAAGAATATTCGATCCCCTTTTATGGTGTGGCTATGCAATAAAACCAGAAGACTCAGATCATTACCCTAATGGATCCAGAAGATCATCATTCGCAATCGTCACAACCACAAGTGCTAGTTATCTGGCCGCCACCCGTCTTCGCTGTCCACGAACAATACATCTCGAACAAATTCCAGATCCTTAAAGCATACGACTCAGCTTTACCTACTCACGATTTCCTACAAGCCAATGCCAAGTCCGTAAAAGCAGTTTTATGCTCAGGCAATGGTCCGATAACAGCAGACGTGTTAAGGGACCTTCCGGCTCTACAACTCGTTGCAACCACGACCACTGGCGTCAACCACATCGACATGGCTGAGTGTCGCAGGCGAGGAATAAGGGTTACTAACGTCGTCGATACGTTTTCTGATGATGTAGCTGACGCTGCTGTAGGACTTTTAATTGACGTTATTAGAAGAATTAGTGGTGGTGATAAGTTTGTTCGCAGTGGACGTTGGCCGGTAATAGCGCAGTATCCTCTAGGTTCAAAGGTTAGTACTGTATTATTATACAACATATCGTATTGTGTTTCGCCTCTCGTTTTTCCATACCAAACCTCTTATTAGAGCAGCGTAACTCGTTAGGCGCTAGTCGGTCAGTGGGGTACTGAGTACTGACTAAGGATTAATTGCATTTGATTTTTATATATATTTTTCCAAATTCATACATACGGAGTATATGTTAATTTTATTCCTTATATGTATATTTAGAAGTTTAGGGGCCAAATATAAACAATTGAATATGGAGGGGGTTTAAATATTAAAATAACTAAGCTTAAATGACTTCGGTTCTAAATGATGGATTATCATCCGATTTTGAGGTAATAACTTGTTTTAATTCATCGATTCTAGTTTTGACCCGTTCGAATTCATTTTTGATATAATTTTGAGTTTTTAAGTTCCGACTAGTACTGATTTGGTCCGACTAATTGGTGATTAATCGTGTTTTTTACAACCCTGAACCGAAACCGAATAATTGAGTGATTAGCCCAAAATTAATCGGTAAAGTGAGAACTACAACCTTGGATTAGATTTTTGTTAGTTTTACTATTGTGTTTTCGCTTTCAACACTTGATTTTACATCAACAATAAATATTATTAGTGTCGATGGTTTGTTCTTCAGTTGGGAGGAAAGAGGATTGGGATTGTTGGGCTTGGAAACATTGGTTCAAAAGTTGCTACAAGACTAGATGCCTTGGGGTGCATAGTCTCATATACTTCAAGGCAAAAGAAAGATGCCAGCGCATTCGCTTTCTACCCAAATGTACTCCAACTTGCTTACCACTCCGATGCTCTTATTCTTTGTTGTGCGTTAACTAATGGTACTCGTCACATGATTAATAACAAAGTCATGACGGCGTTAGGGAAAAAAGGGATCATTATAAATGTGGCTCGTGGGGCTGTCATTGACGAGGCAGAATTAGTCAAGTGTTTGGTCAAAGGTGAAATTGGTGGCGTGGGATTGGATGTCTATGAAAATGAACCGAACGTCCCTAAAGAATTGTTTCGATTGGACAATGTTGTTATTTTGCCTCATAGTAGTGCCTGTACAAAGGAGTGCTTTCAAGATGCTGCTCAAGTTGTGGTTGGTAACTTAGAAGCTTTTTTTACAAACAAACCCTTGATTACTCCTGTTACAAATGATTTTTAGTAACAAACACAAACTGTACCTTTCTTTTTCATTATCATTGTTGTTCAATAGAACACAAACTTGTAAAATGTTGGCAATATTGGATCAGAAACACAAGAAACAATCAGTATTTTATAACCAAACTCGGCCATGTATTTTTCTCATCTTTATTCATCGAGTACCACAAACCAAACCAAACCAAACCACACGCAACACCACTATTTATATACTAACACTTACTTGGACACTAAGACTCATATTAAGACTCACCAAGAGTCCAAAACTAGATGAACACACTCGAAACAAATAAGCTAGATAATAAACTTTTGGACCTTTAGGATTAAACCAAATGGTCACAAAGTTGACATTTTGTTAATCAAAGTCCAAACTAATGAAAGCTTTGATATCATCATACAAGACTTGTGCTTTTTGTTGGTCGAAGATGTCTACACCATGGTACCCGTCATCAACAAACTTCTTTATCACGCGCACACCTTGTGCCTCCAACATATTAGCAAACGCCCTTTGTCTATCAACCATCGGATCGCCACCATAACCCCTAATCAAACATTTTGGCAACCGTTTGATCTTTTCAACACGTGATCCATTCAGATCTCGTAGTGGGTTACAAAACTCATGGTCTCTGTCACAACCTTCAGGGAGTGACAGAGACCACATTAGATCATTCACTACTAAAGGAACAATACGATCATTAACTAGTCGTAACTCCGATTCAGTACGCTCAACCCCACTAAAAAAAGGTTGGTTCATTATGAGCCCTACGATCTTGATCGGGTTAAGATCAAGATCAAGGGCTTGTAAACCCGTGTGGTAGATTATATTTCCTCCTGCACTACTTCCCATCAAGTACACTTTTGAAAAGTCTGCTAGCTCGGTTAACCACTCATCACAAGCGTTGATCCCTAACGCTTGATCACGCACCCATAACACCGCCTCCATGGCGTCCTCATAGGCCGCTGGGAGGCGGTGTTCGGGTGCAAGACGGTACTCGACAGAGATCACTATTGCTGGAGACTGAGCAGAAACATTATAGCATGTATTGTGAAGGGGGAGGGATGTGGCACTGAAGAGGATGAAGCCACCTCCATGGATGTAGATGACAATGGGGAGTTTTATTCCGATGGGTAGTGAGACTGGGCGGAAGAGTCGAAGGAAGGTGGCATTGGTGGAGTTGAGTTGGATGTCTTTGGAGAGACTGAGTTGGGAATCGGTAGTGAGTTCGGGTGTTGCTGGTAAGGTAGGAAACGAGCGGTGTCGGGTCAAAGATCCATCTGGGTTTTGTGTGATTTTGAGGAAGTCGTAAGGATCCAAATCAGATTTCGGATTGGCCATGATTGTTTACAGGAGACATATGCTAGGCTGCTTAGCTGTAGCTGTATATATGATTGTTTTGGATTGGCCATTATCTCTCTATCTGTTTTTTTTTCTTCCTTTTACTTTTTTTTTTAAGTCACGTTTTCCAGGAGACACCATTTTTTACGTAACGGTAGGTAACTCGTGTGTTACGGCTAGTGTTGCATGAATTTTGTGGAGGGTATACGGCAGGGCCGTCTCTCTGAACAGTGTAAAAATAATTTTAGCCTGGGCCACAACAATAAAATTATACCCATATAATTTAAACTCAATCATCATATATAAAAATTCGCTATAAAAAAACCGACTTCACTACCGAAAGTCTAAAGTGTTCGGCATCGGTTGTGTAAATTGTAAACACTTCTGCCTTCTGAACCCTCGTCCGTCCCTCACTTTCCCTTCCAAATTCTCCCGCCTTCACATATTAGGCTCACAAAATTCTTTTTTTAAGTTGTTTAAATTTTATTTTGGGTTAAGTTTGTTTGGTTGGGTTTAAAATACAATAATTTAAGTCTTATTAGATGGGCCGGGTGGTTACCGGCTCAGAGTCCGACCCTCAGGTAGGCCTGATTTTTTTTAATTAAGTAAATTAAAAAAATTTAATTATGCTCTTTGTGATTTCATATTTTGTAATTGTAGTTTATAACAGGCCCAATATTCCACTAACGTTATATTTGTTTGCAATTGAAATTAACCCAATATCTAAGCCCAATCCAAATTTTAAAGTTTAAACCCAATAAAAATTTTTAGGTTTAGTTTATTATATTGTGGGGATAAGGCCCGGTTTTTATTTCGCCAAGGACCCAAACATATTATAAAATTTTCGAAGATGGCACTCATTTGTGTTATGTTAGTTTTGTTTTTTGTATAGTATGCATGGTGTAGGTTTGTAAGTGGTAATGTTGATGTGATGTAAATGGTACCACACCTTTAAATAAGGGGGGATGGGGTACTCCGCGGCTACTGTCATTCGGCAATTGTTTCCGATCGGCAACACCGTCAATATGTTAGTCATGGTTCATTGGTGGCCAATATATTAAAAGTTGGGACTGGTGGCAACTAACTGCTAATAGTTGAGATTATTTATATCCAATACTTATTCTTTTATATGTAGAAATTTCATTTTTAGGGCCCATTTTTATAACTCGAACATGCCCCCAGGGGCCCTAGCATAAAGATTTAGTATAGTTACGTAAATCTTATTAGATGGTCCAATGAAATGTATCTTTGTTCCTCCCACTTTCTGTAAAGTCAACTAAGTGTTAAGGTATCACCCAATATAAAGTATAACTCATTAATATCTTAGCCATGCTTGTTATTCAAGTTTATCTATATTTTAGAACACACTCCATCGGAGTATTAATACAAATAGGAATTCATTTGATCTTCATCTTCATAAATGGTCGCCCCATTTTAAGCTTTTTTGGACAATTCCTCGTGTATCCTTTCATTTGAAGTCTTTCACTTTCTTTTGTCTAAACACATTTTAAAAACAACCTCATGTAATTTCCTCCATAATTGATTTTTAGTATTTCTCCATTTGCCAGATTATCTATTAATCAAGCGGAATATATGTCTTATGTGAAGGACATAAACCCTGAGATATGGAAGCAAGAAACAAACTCATGTGCGGCTTTTGCTATCACCTATATAGTGACGACGCTTTACCGAATGACAACTGACAAAAGTACCCTACAACTATTTCCACATGTTTTGTTAAAATTTCAGGGTGAAAAGGGTATTGGTAATCACATGGCGATGGTTATTCTTACAAATAAACAAAAGGGAGTTGAAGAGTTAAAGGAGAGTGAAATCTTGGAAGAAGTCCAATCATAAATTGAATACACAAGTCAATAAAGATACACCATAAAAAATGGAATTTACATGATAGGGAATATGAGATAATTAATTTTGGTCTTGGAGGGAAACGGTATACACTTGTCAGTAAGTGTTACCGTATTGGTATGTTTTAGGAAAACGAAGTAGCTGCGAAAGCGACTAAGGAAAATCCTTTTTTGGAGTGAGTTCTATAAGCGTAGTGACTTCTGCTATAGTGACGAGTCTCTTAAACTGTTACGTGTACCACCCACATAGTGTTGATAACGGGACTGTATACCCAGATTGATAACCCCAGGCCAAATGACTACAACATCAAAATAAAGAATTCTTATAGAACATATGGGGAAACAAGGCCATCGCTTGGGTCAATTGTTAATGTATCGCCTATTATAAAGTATAACTCATTAATATCTTAGCTATGCTTGCTATTTCTAGTTCTAAAAATACTCCGTCAATGTAGATCTATACCTTAGACAGCACTCCATCGGAGTATTAATACAAATGGATGAATGAATCCACCTTTGATCAGGGAAGTTATTTAGTAGCGAAAGCTTTAGACATGGAACATTAGTGAAAACACAAGTGTTTGTAGTATTTAATCACAAGCATGGCCAGTGTTGTAAAAATAAGGCTAGGTGGTCGCCTAGGTGCTAGGCGGACCACAATAGTGTAATTTCAAGCTAGGCGGGAAGGGGATTAGGCGGGAATTAGGCGAAACTAGACGATGGACTTTTTTTATGATTCCAGGCCCATTAAATCATTTACCAGCCCTAATTCCATTAAATAAGCCTCATGGTTAAAAAAACACACATGAATTTCTAAGTATTATTTCTTATAAATTTGTGTGTATATATAATACGCATAAAAATTCCAAAACGATTAATCCGCTTAATCTCGCCTGGTCCATAGGCTAAACCCCACAGCCTGCCTGGCGCCTAGCGCCTTTTACAACCTTGAACATACCAGTAAAATGTTTTTGTATTACTAAAAAGCTTTAAAAATGTTTGTTGTTTACAAGTATATGTGATATTTACAAATAATGCTAATCATCCCTATTTATAGTGCTAGGTAATGCTTTAGGCAGTTTTAAATCTAGTAGCTTCTATACAAAAGTTTATAAGGTATAATCTAGAGAAATCCAAATAAATATCTAGCATTTTTTGGTTGTTCTGGAATCTTCTAGGCAGCCCATGAAGCTTCTAAATTTAACCAGATAATTCTAGAACCCAACAATTAATTCCAAGCCCAAGCCAAATGAGGCTAAGGCTTTGGGCCCTCAAATCTATATTGCCACAATTTTTGTTTCTGAATATTGAACTGGGCTGTGCAACGATGGGCAAAGATCCAGATTTTAGGAACTGAGTTGTGCAAGAAACATTGAACCTATATACTGCCACCAAATTTTTATGAATATTGTGGTGATGGCGGCGTAAATCATTCAAGACGAGGAAGAAGAGGTCTCAAGTGGACCACGAACTAGGCAAGCAGCAATAAACATAGACCGGGAAGGTAACATTTTTTAAATTATTGAAAGTTTCATTTTTATGTTTACTTATTATATACATTTGCATTATATATTTATGTTTTAGTTGTTTATTTTTTACATAAATTTAGTTATTTAATACATTTACATTATATATTTATGTTTTACTTGTTTATTTTTTACATACATTTAGTTAAATTTTATAAATTATGCGTGTAGGTGCTCACGAAAGATTATGCAGGATTACTTTGGCGATGAACCGTTATACTCGATGTTACTTTCCAGCGCCAGTTTAGAATAAGTCGGCGACTATTTTTATGTATAGCCGATGACTTATCGAGTTGTGACCCATTTTTTACATTGCGGTACGATGCTAGAGGCAAGAGGGGGTTCACAACTATTCAAAAATGCACAGCTGCATTATGCCAACTAACTTACAGGATGGCAGCCGATAGTTGGGATGAATATTTAAAGATGTCTGATAGAACTGCAAGGGATTATTTGTACAAGTTTTGCAAGCGTGTTGTGAAGATCTACAGCAAAGTATATTTGCGAAAACCAACGAGGAACGACGTCCAAAAAATATATCAACACCATACCGAAAGACATTGTTTTCCAGGAATGCTCGGAAGCATTGATTGCATGCTTTGGCTGTGGCGGAATTGTTCAACAGCATGGCGGGGAATGTTCACTAGTGGTCAACACGGACATCCTGATATGCGTCAATTTATACATATAAAAGCCCCAATTTAACTCCCGTTTATATATGTTTTTGGCCTTATACATGATGAATTGGTACTTATTTGGTATCTTTATGAAAACAGGTCTTAAACGGTGTCCATAAAGCAAACCGGATAAAAAACGGACAGTTTCTGCACATTCTGCACAATCTGCAGGTGTTGCACCCCCGTGCGCCCTGGTGGCACTCCCGTGCAGACCAACTTGGCACCCCCGTGCGCCCTGGTGGCACTCCCGTGCAGACCAACTTGGCACTCCCGTGCGCCCTGGTGGCACTCCCGTGCAGACCAAATTGGTACTCCCGTGCGCCCTGGTGGCACTCCCGTGCAAGCTCCCAGATATTTTCAGGAACCAAGTAGCCACTTGCCCACTTGCACGTCACGTCAGAAAAGTTAAAGTGCACGGCCGTGCACTTTATGCGCACGGCCGTGCACAAAACCAAAATGTGTATAAAAACAGAGCAGAAGCTACTGGTCAAATATTGGGTGGTATTGGGTCAATTTGGGGCGATTTTTGACGATATTTAGGGCTCGTGAACTGCTGTAAAGGCGCGAAACAAGCTCGGGAAACAATCCAAGGCCATTATCATCATCCAATCCATCACCTATAACACTTTATGGTTTGATCTATAAACTTAATCTTGTTCAAATCAGTTTTGTTAGTGTTTATTTGTGATGTTTAGCTTAATATTTGTAACCTACGGGTAGGGATGAGCTCGGGACGGTATCGGTACCGAACCGATACCGATCCCGACAATACCGATACCGAAAAGTCCAAAAAACCAATACCGATACCGATACCGATTATACCGGTACGGTACCAGTGTGGTATCGGTATTTTACCTTAAAATACCGAACCGATACCGATCCCGTACTGATACCGATAATACCAAAACCGAAAACCTCTAAATGTGGGTACCGATACCGATACCGAACACCCTCGGTTCGGTATCGGTTCGGTACGGGATCGGTATTTTTTCGGTTCGGGATCGGTATTCGGGACCGGATGCTCATCCCTACCTACGGGTAAAAACAATAGTATTTAGTAGTTTAAACAACCTTTGTATGTTAATTGTATTTTGTATGAATTTGGCATTTTTCATGTTTGAATCTTGATGATCATAGCGCAACCTTGTTTCATTGTTGTTAGATTTGTAGTTGTGTTTGAATGACTTTGATGATTGTCGAATGTGTTAGGCGGATTACTTGTTGAAGAAACCGTCCGTTTAATCGTCCGGTAGTAGACTAGTTAACTTGTTAATAAAGTTTACACCATGAAACTGTAACCGGGTATTGGTTTGGTTAAAGTCACTCGGATAATGATTATAAATGTTTACCGGCACGTAAAAGAGTCTAAAAAGCTTAATGGTGTTGTTACTAATCTTTGACACGGTTAATGATCTTTGTTAGTTATTTTGGTGAAAATGGCGATCTTAGTAGATTTGTGTTCAAAGTTGGTAAAATGGAATAGGTTGTGAAATGCTCTACTTTATGCTAGTCTAGGTGGTCGTATTGTGTATTCGATATTGCTTTCCTTAACTAGTGCGGTTGAGGACTCCCGAAAGGTGATACTAACCTATCTTTAAAGATTCTCATGAGATCATATCAGTTGCGCGCTAATGAACAACTTGAAGTGGTTAACGTGTGTATTCGTGTTAGCTTTCTGTATAGTTGTCATGTTAGGATGCCCGAAAGGGAAACTAACTGTCGGAAAATGGGAATGTTGATCACGCCTTTATTTCTTATTATATGTAGATGACATGCTAGGATTGGCGTATTATAGTTTATATAGTTTTATTTTCTATTTGGAGTCGTAGTTAAGTTATTTACATGTTTTAGAATTAATCTAGTTATAAACAAACTCAAACTGTCTTTTCCTACTGGTGAATCGGGGATAGAGTTTTAGTACCATTGCTCCGCGCGCGTCCATGGATCGATATCTGGTTCTTATCTGTACATTACTACATATATGACAGGGTACACTTGCCCTATTGTGTGTGTTTTAATATTAAGGTCTAAACCTTTTTTATAAATATTAAAGCAGAAACGTGTGTTAAAATCATCGCTAAATTATGCGTACTAGCGCACACGTCACATCCTACTATAATCTTAGAGGCTGTTTGTTCCCAGGATTTGTGGATTTGGCATGCAATTTTTGGAGTTCCCGGTTCAAACAATGACATTAACGTCATCAATCAGTCTCTAATTTTCGAAGATGTTGTGCAAGGGACCGGTCCAAACACTAGCTTCACACTTTCTGGTGTGCAATACCAACGCGGGTATTATCTTGCTAATGGAATATACCCGAAATACTCCACAATAGTTAAAACCATTTCACACTCGGACGACGAAAAAAGAAAGAAATTTGCAAAATATCAAGAAGCAGCGAGAAAGGACATCGAACGTTGTTTCGGTGTTCTACAAGCAAAGTGGCATGTCATTGAAAACCCGGCAAGAATGTGGGCACCAAAAAAATTGCGGTATTGTATTTATGCTTGTATTATCTTGCATAACATGCATATCGAAGATGTAGGAAGGGCCATTTGTAATTTTCATGAAAACGAGCTCGAGGAGAATAGTGTTCCCGTTAGTCCGACTCAATAAGAACTTAACGAATTCTCATTACGCAACGAGGAACGACACCTACATCTACAATCGGATTTGGTCGATTATATTTGGGCAAACGGGGAAAACTAGACATGTTATTTATTTTAATTTTTAAGTTATTTTTATTTGTAACGTTTTTTTAGGCGTAATGTCATTTTTATTTGTAACCTTATTTTAAATATTATGTTATTTATTTTAATTATTTAGTTATTTAAAAATTAAAAAATAATAATTAATTAGTGACCAATAGGAGTAGAGGACTACCAAGAAGGACTGCCCCACACCCTTGGATAGTCCTCAAAATATCTAAAAACATGTGGAACCCACTTTTTAATGACGTGACGGGCTTCCCAAGCCTTGCCTCCACCACATCTTAGTGAGATATTATTAACTTCAAATCTATATCTTCTTTATATATAATAAAAGAAAACAATTTTAATTACATGGCACTTAAGGAGGCATTCTCTTCCTTGAGTGTGCCATGTGACAAATTAAAAAAAAAAACAAATAATAATATAAAACCTAATCTATTAAAATTAAATTGAGTTATTTTAGGAAAAAAGAATTTAAAAACAAATTTAAATTTTTCTCTCTGATGTTTCCTCCCATAATTTTTAAACGTTAATATATTTTATATACGAGATTTTTTAAAGAAAAAAATTGCACCAAATTAACGAGCGTTTTATTATCTTTCCAACGAGTATCATAATGCTATATAAAAAACGGAGAAAAAAACGACTATTTTTTGTGGGGTTTCGTTTATACAGGAAAAAAAAACACAAAGTGTTCAAGTTATTCATTAATCATGTTTTTTCTTTTAAACCAGGTTGTTATCTACGATGTTGAAATTCAGCCCAATCATCATGCTATCTTTGGGATTTTACTCTTCTAAAGATGCATAGGTATACTTCATCAAGAGAAGTTAGGAGAAAGAATCGCGCAGCACTGCAACACATGGTGTTACCTTATAGCAAGATTATTTTTTTTATTTATTTAATTACAAGAGTAATAATTATAACTATTAGTATTAGTATTAAATTGTTATATTTTTTAACCCCGAAACGCTCTCGGGATAAAAGCTAGTTCGGTTATGTTTGGTAATATAAGTGGGTGATTTTCTCTAATCATTCGATGTCCATCTTTTTTAACCTCCCTGAAGATATCATCTTCGACATCCTTTCTCGTGTTCCCACCAAAACCCTACTTCAGTTCCTATGTGTTTGCCGTTCATCACCACCGTTGATCTCCCACCCTTGTTTCATCAACCGCCACCTGTCCTCCGACAGTAGCGACCAAACCACCCCCGTTGTCTACTATGAATCCTTGGATAACAAGTCACACTTCTACTCCCTCATGTCTCCAGTCACCTTCCATGAAACCCTCAAACTTCAACCCCCCTGCGGAAGCATTCGTAAGGCCTACCGACATATTGTCGGATCCAACAAAGGTTTAATCTGTTTGTTCCTTACCAATTTCTGCCCAAGCGTCGGTACGCTCATTCTCTGGAACCCTAGCATTCATAAGTATAAGATTCTCGATGGCCCTCATAATGTTTTCCATGATTTTTCGCATTTTCTGTTGGCCTTTGGTTTTGTTTCGAGGACTTTAGACTTTAAGGTCGTTAATATTGTTTATCATTCCAAAACTAACAACGACAACACTGTCTTGGTTTACTCACTTAGCACCAACTCATGGGAGACAAAGCAACATTTGACTGCACCTTGTTATTTCCCTAGGATTTGGTCTGATAACGTCTTTGTCAATGGTTTTGTAAATTGGTTGGTACCTTACTCGCATGTTATCATGTCATTTGACTTAGACCATGAGAGGTTTCAACTTCTTGAATTACCCAAGAATATTGTCCCTGGTTATAGTCAACTAAGAATGCGTTCCTATGGGGACGATGCCATTGCTGCTTTATCTTTGTCATTGTGTGCTAGCTATTTTCATGAGCGTGGTGAAAAAAGCTGGGATGTTTGGGTGATGGAAGATTATGGATCAGTGGATTCTTGGAAGAAGCTTTTTGTCGTCTCACTGCCTAAACCTACAGGTCCACCATTGTTGATGAAAAGCCAACATGAAGTTTTGATTATGTTGAATGATGGAAGGCTTGTGTTGCTTGATGCAATCAAGAATGAGGTGCAAGATCTCAATATGCAAGGTTCACATAGGTTTGTTCATGCTATTAGCTATACAGCTAGTCTTGCTCTTCTTCTTGGTTGATCGAGGGCATACATTTCTTAACTTTTTGTTTGTTTTGTTATGCTTGTTCGGTTCTGATCAGTTTTATTTTTTTTATTTATTCTTTTATGGTTAAAGTAACATATATTCAATATAAAGTTGTTATCTTTTAATGGTTTTTATGTTTAGGTTCCAGTCGTTTTGGTTATTGTGGATGTTTGTATATCTTATCTTGTAAATGTAGTTAGTTAGTTAGTTATTTAGAATTTTAAATTAGAGGGTGACTAACTGGGATTGCTTATTGTAAATGTAGTGAAGAAACCAAAGTATATCATTGGATATACTCAAGTACTCAACTCTCTGGAGTTCTTTTCGCTCTCATCTTTAACTTTAACAGCTTGAACATATAATCTAACAAAGCACCAAGTGCAGCCTTTTTTAAAGAATCTTCTAATCCACCAAATTGAAGCAGGCGAATGAACCGAGGGAAAGAATAAGTGAACAGCTGGGTACCTACAGGGAAATACACAACAAAGGCTGCAACTGAAGTTGTTGTCATTATCTCCCAACCTGTTAATACAATGCCAAAAAATCACACATACTTTATAATTAAGAAAAGTGCAGAGATGGTGGGAAGTGAACATCCCATTCATCAAAAAAAAATTTTCGTTAATTGCCAAAATCGTCTCTGTGGTTTGTACCATCGAAACACTTTCTTTTACAATAAAAACCGACTTTTTGATATAGCCTGTTGTGACTTTTTAGTTATTTTTTTGATATTTCCTGACAAACTTATTGATTAGTTTTTTTTTTTTTTTTTTTTTTTTTTTTTTTTTTTTTTTTTTTTTTGCAAAATCAATCAGTTTAGTTGTTATTGTTTACAAATTGTTGTTTAGCTAAAAAAGCTGTTTGCCAACATGATGCGTCTGCTGTTACCACGAAGCTATCTTTTGAAAAACATGAGGAGATCTTCAACACGTGAATTGCTCTCAGAGCAAGTATTCTATTGGTGGAGCAAAAAGTTGGGGGATTTCACACCGTTTACCGCGTGAAAAAATTCACGCCCAAACCCATTTTAGAGCAAAAACGCCCCTGGGGGCGGTGTGAGGCGCGAATGAGGGCATTTAAGGCCCTTCACTTCTCCACTACGGGTGGTCTCAGAGAAGGAACGAGATTTTTAGTGCAAACGAAGTGTTGTTGTTTATGTAATGCTACTGATGAGTTTGTCAAAGTATTGCTTTTACTTTAAAAAGTACACTTGTAGCAACAATTGTTTCATTTTATATTCAAATTCAGTTGGAGTCCTTGGGGATCATCAACATGGAATGTGAGTGTTGGTTAATCTTCATGATCTGATGAACCAACTAATGTTTTATGACCTCTCCTGCATCTAAAAGATAATTGGTCTATCCATTGATGCATTTATTGGGTTGTTTTATGCATTTGATGAAAATTCAATCTTTCAGGTGTGTGTTATGAGTTCCATCACACATACATTTATGCTCTTAAATCAGTTTTTTTTATTATTAAATGTTGACTTTTGAGAGTCAAAACAGGCATCTGTAACTGCTCATGAATGAAGTCTGGATTATGTGGAAGTGTACAGTGATTCGAAGTAATATCATTTCGAGATCACGATGAAGTTTATAAGCATATGGTAGGTTATATTTCCTCCAGAACTACTTCCCATCAAGTACACTTTTGTAAAGTCAGCAAGCTCAGTCAACCACTCATCACAATTGTTGATCCCTAGAGCTTGATAACGCACCCATAACACCGCCTCCATGGCGTCCTCATAGGCCGCTGGGAGGCGGTGTTCGGGTGTGAGACGGTACTCGACAGAGATCACTATTGCTTGAGACTGAGCGGAAACATTATAGTAATAGATGCACCATTTTGTCCTATAATTAGAATTGGATCAGATTTATTAAAGTTCATAATATAAATATATTTTATATGAAAAATGTATTTATATTTAAAGAAAGTTTTTGTAATTAGATTAAACACTAACCATTTAAATGCGGCAGGGTTGTTAATCGTTGGTCATTTGGTAAGTTCGTCGACAATATAAGGCGCTTAATTAGTTAGTATTCTTCATTTTCACCGGTGTCAAATTATTAAGAAACTTTAATTTCATGACTTGTTTTTCCCTTATGGAATGGGTATTGCGGCTAAGTGTAGATATATGTGAAATTGTAAGCTATCTGGATCTTTAACTACCCTTATATGAAAGCAAAAATCTAGTGTCATAATGGTTTATTGCATAGTTTTTTAAATAGAGTTTAATAGTTATTATTGCCGTTAAATAACATACAGACTTAATAGAAAACCAACAAGTGATCATAAAGTTGACATTTTGTCAACAAAAGTCCAAATGAAACTCTTGACATCATCATACAAGACTTGTGCTTTTTGTTGGTCGAAAATCTCTACACCATGGTACCCTTCATCATCAAATTTCTTTATCACGTGCACACCATTGGCCTCTAACATCTTAGCAAACTCTTTTTGTCTATCCACCATAGGATCACCACCGTAACCCCTAATCAAACACTTTGGTAACCTTTTGATCTTTTCAATACGAGATCCATTCAGATCTCGTAGTGGGTTACAGTACTCGTGGTCTCTGTCACAATCTTCAGGCAGTGACAGAGACCACATTAAATCATTAGCCACCAAAGGAATAATACGATCGTTAACAAATCGTACCTCAGACTCAGTACGCTCAACCCCACTAAAAAAAGGCTGGTTCATTACGAGCCCTACGATCTTGATCGGGTTAAGATCAAGATCAAGGGCTCGTAAACCCGCATGGTAGGTTATATTTCCTCCAGAACTACTTCCCATCAAGTACACTTTTGTAAAGTCAGCAAGCTCAGTCAACCACTCATCACAACCGTTGATCCCTAGAGCTTGATCACGCACCCATAACACCGCCTCCATAGCGTCCTCATAGGCCGCTGGGAGGCGGTGTTCGGGTGCGAGACGATACTCGACAGAGATCACAATTGCTGGAGACTGAGCGGATACAACTGCACATGAATGATGGAATGGGAGTGACGTGGCACTGAAGAGAATAAAGCCGCCACCATGGAAATAGATAATAATGGGCAGTTTTATTCCAGTGGGTGGTGAGACTGGGCGGAAGAGGCGGAGAAAGGTGGCATTGGTGGAGTTGAGTTGTATGTCTTTGGAGAGACTGAGTTGGGACTCGGTGGTGAGTTCGGGTGACGCGGGTGAGGAAGGAAGCGGGCGGTGTCGGGTCAAGGATCCGTCTGGGTTTCGGGTGATTTTGAGGAAGTCGTAAGGATCCAAATCGGGTTTTGGATCGGCCATGATTGTTTACATAATAGTGATATGCAAGTTGTATGTATATAGATTATAGAGGGAGTGAGGGACACATGTTTGTGGTTTTAAAGAAATGGTGATAAGAGTAGTTGTATCTAATTCATTTAATGCTTAGAAAGTAAGATAATTTTATATATATTCTTTAGAAAATTAATATATATAATATATGGTATAATAAATATTTACCTAAAAATATTTATAACATCAATAATATTCATATGATCATGTTATGACATTTATACCATTTACTAATTAGAACATTTAATAAAATACAAATGTGAAATTTTCACACAAAATAAAATGAACTAAAACAAAATTAATGGTATGATTATTGGTATCTCGTACTCTCTTCAGTTTTTATATCCAAAATTTTTTAAATTAGGTAGAATAAAAGATTATTACTGTTTTTGCAATAAGTAGACAAATTGGAGTTGAAGAGAAAGTTAACCTAAAGGTTTATCATGAGTGTAAAAGTCATTTAGACTCATGGATAGCCCCATTTGTGTAGCTAGCTAACAAGATGATTGCTTGGGGAAAGTTTAATATGACTAGGTAAATTTGTAGGGGTGTTTGAGTTTATGTACTTGTGAGCATAGAGAATGGTTACAGTTCATTGTCACAAAATGTCCGTGTGAGAGGAAGCATATTTGTGTGATAGGCGGAGAAGAGAAAAAAAGTGTGCGGTTTGTGGGACAAGCAATGAACACTAGGCAGGCAGGCATGAGGTGCATGTTGGTTGTCGAATCCAGCAAATAAATAGATAATAAACCTACTAGTAAAAGTGAAAGTAAGGTTCGTGTCCTCAGGGATACAGATCAATTGATTAAACCAAAAACGATTTTCGCACAAATACGTCTGTATAAAAAAAGGGGGGGGGGGGGTTGGTGTAGTTTAAATTAATGAAAATAAAACTAAAATTAGTAAGACAAATGACTTAAAAAAAACGTTAATTAAATTTGTGAAATAAATTCAGATGTTAAGGCTAATTCCAACACTAAGGCAGTTTCTTAATTTGACCCGGACTTATGATCATTAACAATTATGGTGCAATGATCCTTTAATTAAACGGTTTGTATCAATACTAGACGTCACGCCGTTCGGACATCCACTCCATCTAAAGTCTAACCAAACGCCGTTCGTTGATTAGAGCCAACCCGCTACTCTAAGCTCACGCCGTTCGGATCTTAGCGTGCAGGTTGCAATGATAGAAGTATCGATTATAATCAAACACTCACGCCGTTCGGAGTGCTCAATTATATTGTTTAATTCTATAACGAATTTAAATTCATAGACAAACCTAAACCGTTATTTGTTCCTTTTTATCAAATATATAAAAACCGGTTAAAGTTTCATAAATTGATGAACTCTATTAGAATGATTAACAAAGTGGCCAATTTTATCAACCAACTAATATATTACCTAAAGGTATAAAATCAAGAACCAACCAAACAAACCATTCAAGAATTGGATCTCATAAGAGCTTCACATAAGTCTACGAATCATAATTAAGAAAACATACCAAAGTGCCGGAATTAAAAAGGTTCTAGCCGGACATGGCGGCTAGATTAATCCAAACAAATATAATACGAAACATAAAAATTAAAGCTTACGATACAAGAAAATAGAAATTGTCTTTATGCTTCAAACCATAAAAAAAATTATGCCAAAGTGTTCTTGCTTCCTCTTCGAAGCCCTCTGCAGCAGCCGTCAAGATATATATGATAATTCCCCTCATAATATCAATGATAATTATAATTATAATTTTGATATCTTGCTGTCTTCCAAAATCCCTTCCATAAAAAACTCAAAGTTTGTTAAAATTCTTTAAATCATATTTTCAATCCAGCCCCCTCTAGTTATGTCCATTCCACTTGCCAACTAAACTTCTTTTCAAAAACGCCAAGTCCAAGTAAGTCGCGAACTCGCCTCGTCACTGCTCTTGTCAATTCTTCACACCTACAAAATCAACCAAAACAGGCCAAAGTAGATTCCATTCCACCGAAACATGCATTTAACGAAATTGATGCAATATGTACAACCTAAATGCATAAAAACGCTAAAACTAGCTACTAAAAAGAGTATAAAATATGCCTAAAAATGCAACTAACAAATCTCCCCAAGCTTAAACCTTTCCTTGTCCTCAAGGAAGTCAAGAATAAAATTTAATCGAAGAGCGAACACGAAAACAAATAAAACACATATGCATGGTTGAAATAATTTTTTTTCTTTTTCTCCCTTGGCAAAACTTCATGCTAAACACATCCAGCACATTCCCAAGACATAGACGACTAACATCAAACGGAGTCGAATATAAGCCACAAACCGTAAGAGCGCTTTAATTCACAAGACTTACAACGATCAATAGATTTACGACCCAACAAGTCTAAATGGTGCCTTTTATAAAAACCATGGGCGTATCTATTCAAGCTTCGCCTCCCTTCAAGAATCTAACCATACATAGCATGTACCCCTCACAATAATCACTCAACACTCGGTTATATATATAATTTGGAGTGATTCTCTCAAAACCGGACAATAAAAACATCGTTATCATAAGCTTGTACATTAATCAAATCTACACCTAATTGTTAAAACCTAACATAGATCAAGAGGGCTTTTTGGGTTGGCAAGGGCTAAAGGTGGGAAGATATGGGGAAAATGGCGAAAACAAAAGAAACACAATCCGGTCTAATAAACGAACTTCTAACTCATAACCAAACATAGTCTTTTCGACTCAACAATTTATTCTATTTTTTTCTTCTTTTTTTTTCTGTTTTTTTTTTCTTTTTGTTTTTTTTTTTTTATACCAGATACTCATCTGTCTTATTTATACATATCAACAAAGTCACGATGTAAACACAATTTAAACCGGATGTAGTAAACGAATCATGGGTTAAAACAAAAGAAAAGGCCAAGGCTCAAAGGGGCTACTATTGGGAATGTTTCAATTGGGTTAATAACAAAATAGACGAAAATAAAGATGATGAAAAGGATGAACATGTGGGTAATCCTAATGCCTCTGTCACTTCTATGTCAAATCTCAACCTAAGGTCTCAAAATGTATGTAATGCACAAGTTCTAAAACGATGAATCATGTCGGTACACACACATCAAACGAAACAATGAATATATATGAAAATTTAAGGGCTCAAAACTCATTGAACGTATGGAATTGGGCTACCGATACAAGCCATGCATAGCTATCAACTATCCAGTCAACTACACCATCCTAAGTACCCCAAACATTTTATATTTTCAACAAAAAAATATTGACTATGTTGGGCCTACTTTATCCCGCAACTTAAAGAATTTGCGTCCTAAAGCGTGTAAGCCTACACCGACCCGCCATCAGCTTACGTTTTACAATGAATGAGAGGTGTTTTTTGTGTGCAATCAGAAAACCTTGGGATTTTTTTTCAATTTTTTTTTTTTTTTTAAAATATATGCAAAATGGCTACTAATGCAAGAAATATATACAAACTAAATGCATAAAACAAATAGAAAAATATGAAATTACCTCTCCCCAAGCTTGAATATAGCATTGTCCTCAATGCTCGGAGACGAAGGTGGAAGGCACCTACTGAGGCGGTGGAGGCTGCTGAGGTGGCGAAACGGTCGCGCTCCGTTTGTTTGTGAGACGCATCTTTACGCGACCTGGTATGTTAACTCAAAAACCCATGAGAATCGACAAACATCAATACAATCAATTAATTTCAATAGCATTAACCAACTCGAGTTGCCAATAAAAAAAATAATAATAATAACAATAGAATTCAGCAACAAAAGAAGATAGTAAAAAAAATTGGGCTGATAACATGGTTCGAAAACCATCATCCTTAAAGGGTCGGGTTTAGGGTGGGCGGCTGTTAGCGGGTGGTTGTGGTTAGCGACGGTGGTTACGGGGTGATTCAGGGTGGCTGTTGGTGGTTGGAGAGGTGGAACAAGGGTTCGACACCCCTGGACCTGTGCTCGTGTAGGGGTGGAAGGGACCTACTGTCAGGGGGCGGTGAAGGTGGGTGATCGAAGGCGGTTATGGAGTGGCGCTGGTTCGACACCCCTGACTTGGTCAGAGAACGAAAAGGGAGAAAGAGAAAAGAAGGAAAGAAAGACGTACCTGAGTCGAGGATGGTGGACGGCGGACTGTGGTAGGCTGACGGAGAGGGCGGCGGCCGACGGTGGCGGCGATAAGTGGCTGACGTGGTGGTGGTGTGTGGCTGGACTTGGTTATGGGTGTTGGTGTAGTGAAAGAAGGTTTTTATGAAGATTGTGTTTAAAGATAGAGGTGTAGAAGAAGATGATGATTGAGATGATGAATGAGATGATGAAAGTAGGTGATTTAGGGTTTTATGAAGATGATGATGATGTTGGGGAAAGAGATCAGTGTTATGAGGATTATTATTCTTATTAAATTTTTTTTTCTTTCAAACATTACCCGGCCATGTAAGGGGTTGACCCGCCCGGGTCAATTCTCGGGCCTTAGATTTTTTACTCAACCCGCCCGGGTCGTTGAGACACCCGCCCGGGTCAATGTTCAACAAAAAATAAGGTTCTTCAACCCGGCCGGGTGAACTCCTGACACGCCCGGGTCGTTTTTTTTTTTTTTGTTCTTTTTAATTTTTTTGTTTTTTTTTTGTTTTTTTTTGTTTTTTTTGTTTTTTTTTGTTTTTTTTTTTCAACATAAATAAAAATAACTAAATACAGAACCACGGGTTGCCTCCCGTGCAGCGCCTTTCTTTCACGTCTTTGGCTAGACTTAGACCGAGTCTAATTAATCTGGTGCTTGCTCAATAAACGGAAAAAACTTTTGGATGGTGCTTGATACTTTTACTTTTGGTGCCTTTTGCCTTTCTTTCTTCCATGTATCGACTTCCATCAACTCATCCCCAAGCTTGAACTTGTTAATGTATCTCTCTGTTGCAACCTTAGCGATACTTCTATCTGACACTAAATCTTGAACCTCATGGTTAGACAAGTCAAAACATTTATCGGTTAGTGGTTCAATGATATCAATATAATTCAAAGATAAGACATCACTCGGGTAACGCATAGCATCATCTATATTAAAATTGATTACCTCCCCATCAAATTCCATCGAAAGGGTGCCACTATAAACATCGATTTTTGTCCTTGCAGTTTTTAAAAATGGCCTCCCTAACAAAATTGAACTGGAATTTGAGGTGACCTCATCCTCCATGTCCAACACATAAAAATCAGCTGGAAAGACTAATCCATTCACTTGAACCAATACATCTTCTAATACACCTTTTGGGTGTACTATGGATCGATCGGCCAATTGAATGATTACCCCGGTCCTCTTTAAATGTCCTACATTAAGTGTTTTGAAAATCGAGTATGGTAGGACATTAATAGAGGCTCCAAGGTCCAGCATAGCTTTAGGGACAATGATATTCCCCAATTTACAAGGAACCGTGAAAACACCTAAGTCCTTGCACTTTGGAGGTAATCTCTTTTGTAGCACTGCTGAAATATTTTCACTTACCTTGATTGTTTCATTACCTTTAAGCTTCTTCTTTGATGTGCAAAGTTCTTTGAGGAATTTGGCATATCGTGGGACTTGTTTTATGGCATCAAGGAGCGGGATGTTTAGCTCAACCTTCCTAAATGTCCCCATGATCTCCTGCTCTTCCCTTTGCTTCTTTGTGCTTCGTAGCCTTGATGGGAATGGAGGTATGGGAGTGAATCTCACTTCACTTCTATTCGGTTCTTGTACTTTCTTCTCATCCTGGTCCTTCTTCTCAACAATAATTTCCTCTTCTTCTTGTACACTTGGACCATCATAGTTCTTTCCACTCCTCAAGGTAATGGCACAAACATTGTGCTTTGGGTTATTCTCGGTCTGTGCGGGTAATTTACCTTGAGATTCTAACTTACTCACCGAGCTAGCAAGTTGAGCCATTTGTTGTTCCAAGTTCTTGATGCTTGATCTAGTCTCCTGTTGGAACGTATGAGTACTAGTGGCTAAACTCTTCACAATGTCTACTAAAGATGGCCTTGAGCTCCCCGCTTGTTGTTGATTGCCTTGAGAGGATTGGCGTTGTTGAAATTGTGGCTGCCTCTGTTGGTAACCCATATTGGAAGGATGTCCCCAATTTTGATTGGCTCGTGGTTGTTCATATTGTCTCAAATTCTGTCCCGAGTAACCAATGGCATTGGCATCTGCAACATCATCTTGCAATGTAGGACACATATCCGTGGGGTGTCCATGTTGTAAGCATATCCCACAAGCTTTTGGTTTTTGTTCAACACCTTTCTCTTTGGTAAGTAGCATCACAGCTTTTGTCAATTCAGCGATTTGGCTTTCAAGAGGAGGAGTATTCACTTCTTTGACACCCCTTGGCGGATCGTCATACCATTCTTCCTCATGTGCTGAATGCTTTGAGTCTTCAGCAATTGATGTGATTAGAGCTCTAATTTGAGTAGGAGTTTTATCAAGGAGAGCTCCTCCACTAGAGGCATTTATCAAACGCCTCTCCATCGGTGCCAATCCTTCACAGAAGTACTGAAGGAGTTGATGCTCAGATATGCCATGTTGTGGGCATCGAGCACAAAGCTTCTTGAACCTGTCCCAATAGGTGTGCAATGCTTCTCTTTTGATCTGCTTGATCCCGATGATCTCTTTGCGGAGTATTGAAGCTTTGACTTCCGGGAAGTATTTGTCAAGGAATAGTGTTGCAAGTTCATTCCAAGTGGTGACCGACCCCGGTGGCAAGTAATATAACCATTCCTTCGCTGAATCTTGAAGAGAGAAGGGGAATGCCCTTAGTTTGATTTGGTCATCAGTAATGGTGTGTGGCTTCATACCTGAACACACAACATGAAACTCCTTGAGGAACTTATGTGGATCCTCATTCTCTAAACCTCGGAAAACGGGTAACAGATGGATCAACCCGGATTTTCAGTTCGAAGTTTTCCATTGCAGGGTAGTTGATGCAGAGTGGTTGTTGTGGGACATCACGATTCGCCCACTGTTTAAGGGTTTGTTCAGCTGCCATTGTTGGTTCAGGTGAATTTGGTTCTTGGTGGGTATGGGTGGGTGAGTGTGGTGGGGTAGTGAGTGTTTGTGGATGTGAGAGAGATTCGGTTTCTGGTTCAGATTCACTTGACAAGAGTACGTCTTGCCAAATGTTAGTGATCGGAGGTGAAGTGATAGAGGTTGAGGAGCTTGCTAACTTCTTTCGTTGTTATGCTTGCTTCCTTAATCTCCTTGCAGTTTTCTCTATTTCCGGATCAACTTCAAGTGGTGTACCTGTACGAGAAGATCTTGGCATAAAACAATTAGAATTGCCGTATCCCCGGCAACGGCGCCAATTTTGTTGGTTGTCGAATCCAGCAAATAAATAGATAATAAACCTACTAGTAAAAGTGAAAGTAAGGTTCGTGTCCTCAGGGATACAGATCAATTGATTAAACCAAAAACGATTTTCGCACAAATACGTCTGTATAAAAAAAGGGGGGGGGGGTTGGTGTAGTTTAAATTAATGAAAATAAAACTAAAATTAGTAAGACAAATGACTTAAAAAAAACGTTAATTAAATTTGTGAAATAAATTCAGATGTTAAGGCTAATTCCAACACTAAGGCAGTTTCTTAATTTGACCCGGACTTATGATCATTAACAATTATGGTGCAATGATCCTTTAATTAAACGGTTTGTATCAATACTAGACGTCACGCCGTTCGGACATCCACTCCATCTAAAGTCTAACCAAACGCCGTTCGTTGATTAGAGCCAACCCGCTACTCTAAGCTCACGCCGTTCGGATCTTAGCGTGCGGGTTGCAATGATAGAAGTATCGATTATAATCAAACACTCACGCCGTTCGGAGTGCTCAATTATATTGTTTAATTCTATAACGAATTTAAATTCATAGACAAACCTAAACCGTTATTTGTTCCTTTTTATCAAATATATAAAAACCGGTTAAAGTTTCATAAATTGATGAACTCTATTAGAATGATTAACAAAGTGGCCAATTTTATCAACCAACTAATATATTACCTAAAGGTATAAAATCAAGAACCAACCAAACAAACTATTCAATAATTGGATCTCATAAGAGCTTCACATAAGTCTACGAATCATAATTAAGAAAACATACCAAAGTGCCGGAATTAAAAAGGTTCTAGCCGGACATGGCGGCTAGATTAATCCAAACAAATATAATACGAAACATAAAAATTAAAGCTTACGATACAAGAAAATAGAAATTGTCTTTATGCTTCAAACCATAAAAAAAATTATGCCAAAGTGTTCTTGCTTCCTCTTCGAAGCCCTCTGCAGCAGCCGTCAAGATATATATGATAATTCCCCTCATAATATCAATGATAATTATAATTATAATTTTGATATCTTGCTGTCTTCCAAAATCCCTTCCATAAAAAACTCAAAGTTTGTTAAAATTCTTTAAATCATATTTTCAATCCAGCCCCCTCTAGTTATGTCCATTCCACTTGCCAACTAAACTTCTTTTCAAAAACGCCAAGTCCAAGTAAGTCGCGAACTCGCCTCGTCACTGCTCTTGTCAATTCTTCACACCTACAAAATCAACCAAAACAGGCCAAAGTAGATTCCATTCCACCGAAACATGCATTTAACGAAATTGATGCAATATGTACAACCTAAATGCATAAAAACGCTAAAACTAGCTACTAAAAAGAGTATAAAATATGCCTAAAAATGCAACTAACAGTGCATATGCGATCTTCTTGATCGGAGATGGTATTGGCTCCTGGTTGTATAGATGTCGGGTGCAACACAACATGAAGTGGGTAAAAATAGAAATTTATTTAACCTACATCACAAGTCCATTTTTGGGGTTTTTGATTGAACCAAAAATCATTTTTGGAGACAATGCCCAAATGACTACAAAAGGGTACGAAGGGAAATGGAACTATTACATTTGAGTGAGGGTTGTTTATGTTGAAAGAGAAGATATGCGAAGTGTTATCAAATTTGTGATCAGTGGCGAAGCTTAGTTTCGGAATCGGCGGGGGCCGAACTCAATTTTTTTCGATTTGTAGTGGAAAATCGGCGGGGGCCGGACTCAACCCAGACTCAATTTACCTATGAAAATCGCAAATTTCGACTACTGCACCAAAAACAGGGGGGCCAGGGCCACCCCTGGCCCCAACAATACTTCGCCTCTGTTTGTGATACATATTTAGACGTTTTACACCTATTGGGTACATATATGCCGGGGAAAATAACCAAAATAAATATTTGACATGTGTAAATTTAGATAGGTCATGCAAAACAAGTATGCTCAGAGGATGACACATGTATCAAATTTCTAAGTCTTAAATCTTTAAAAAGGTAAGGGACCTACGCTCTAAACCAATTACAATTGACATGTGAATCAATAGTCTAGCGCATCAGATTCTTAGATGTTTCGTTGGATTCTTATACGCAGGGGCGGACCCACGTGAAGTGGATCGGGGTCCTCGGACACCAATGTATTTTAAAATTGTAGTAGAACCGGTATATTAATTTTTGTGAGGACCCCATAAAAATAATAAGATGGAACCCATTAATCAAAATGAAGAATGGTGTGATTGTAAAACTCCGTAAAAATAACAAGTAGGTCTCAAGTTGGAGGCATCTAAGTTCCGTTTTTTGCTCTTTTTTATAATCGAATTAAAATTTAGAGTTTCTACACAAAATTATTAAAATAAACATTCCCAAATAACATAGCAGCAGCCACAGTCACATAAGTCATGTTCATAAGCTCATTCCTCTTACCATCTCCCTGTTCGAACCTACTACCAAGTGCCGCCTATTCCGGCCACAGCCACATAACTCATGTTAATTTTTAGTTGCTTAAGCATATGTGACTATGAATATGAGTTCATAAATCAGATTAACATGTAAGTCTTTGTTTGCTATGAATTTGCTTATTGAATTTTGGGACTTAGTTTGTTAAAACTTAAATATTAGAGTAAAACTTGAGGAATTTGATTGCTTAGAGTATAGTGTAAAAGCGGACGAAGTGTCTTGCTTGGTTCGTAGGAACAACATTTTTTTTCATTTCGAATGACATCGTATTTTTATTGTGTGTTTTTTCACGAGTAATAATTATAAGTTTTTGTTATAGCATTGTATTTTATTTTGTTCTCGCCCCGACCCGAACGATGGCCGAAGCGAAAATTCTAACGTTTGGTTGGGAAAATTTTGATACCAAAAAAAATGGACCCCAGTGGATATAAATTCTTGGTCCGCCACTGCTTAAACGTTTCATCATATTCTTAGACGTCTAATATTAGACGCTTCGTAGAACTCAAGACATTTAAGACACATGTAAAGTTGTTATTGGTTTTGCGTGAGAGTCTCATGCTTTTTTTAAAGGGTTAAAACTTAGATACTTCATGCACGTGGCATCGTCTTAACACTTTTGTTTACGTGACTTCTCTAGATTTAGATGTGTCAAATGTTCATTTTGATAATTTATGTTTTGATGAATTTCAATGTATCCAAATCTTGATATACGATTACTTAAATTGAATTTGAAACACAGGTGTTCATATGTGTTGGTAATTTATTAGATCCGGTCAAGATTCAAATCTTAAGAAATAGACATTGCTGGTCATAGATAATGCTTGTATAGTAATCGTATACAATTGGGTGTTATCATACAATTTCGAACTTATTTCTGTAAAACAAATACATATATGAACACCTGTGTTTCAAATTCAATTTAAGTAAGTAAAAAGGGTCGAACTTAAAATAGGGAAAGTTAAACTGGTTGACTTTTGGCAAAACTAGCTGGAGGCTGGTAGCTGGAAGCTTTTTAAATATATTTTTGTGTTTGGCAGAGTAGCTGGAGCTTTTAATAAAATGTATAAAATAACCAAAATAGGCATAATTAAAAGCTTGTAAAGAAGGTTTTTATTTTATTTTAAAATAAAATAGGTATTTGTGTCATTTACTAATTAAAAGCTTGTAGCTAGTAGAGTTTTTTCTTAAAAGCTACTACTAGTAGCTTTTCACTATAAAGCTTTTTCTCCAACCTAAAAGCTTCCAGTTCCTTCAACCAAACAAGGCTTTTTATTGAGTATAAGTTTTTTCTTAAAAACTTAAAACTTGAAGCTCTTAAAAGCTCTTAAAAGCTCTTAAAAGCTCCTTGCCAAACATACCCTTAATATCAATCAAATTGCGAGCGAAAATATGATATATGAGTGTCGGTCATGCATGACATGCATCTAAGCCTGAATTGTAAGGATTAAAGTTTGATATCGGAAACAGTTGTAGAGGTATAACACACACGAAAAATGTTACTTTATTATTTTTTTTCTATACAATTAAAAATAGTAAATAAGTGAATTTTCAATCACACTTCTTTTTGTACGTTTTCTTTAGATTTCACGTAAAGTAAACAAATCCTCACACAGTAGATACGGAGTTATTACTCCCCCTTTTCTAAGCAGTTAATGAGAATCAAAATCAATTTAAAGTATAAAGCAGTAAGCACAAGTATTGAATAATTCTCAGGTGTGAAATGGATAATAAGTTATAAAAGCTTTGAAGGATTTTCAATTAAAATCAATGTAAATCACATGTCTAAAATAGATGGATAAACCCATCTATTTATAGACGAATACAAGACTGTTGTACTAAGTAATACAAGATATTTTACTTAGGATAATGCTTACAACAGGCTGTAGCATTGAAACTTGTTCAAAGACTTTAACAAAACAATATTATATTAAACTACTGAAGTCTGAGTCAGTTAGAAGATAAGATCAACAAACTGCTGATGAGAAGACAAACTACTGATGAGTAGTTTTGTCTTCAGTAGTTCTGAAGTGAAGTGTCTGGTTAGACCTCAGAACTACTGATCAGTTTGCTCTTCAGTACTTTGTTTGTTTTCTTCTTCAGTAGTTCCTTCCATACTTAGCAGAATATGATTTGGACTAAGGTTATCAAAAAGTGGTTTCTTTAATCCTTTTTGTCCCTACACTTATGTTATATAATTGGCCAAATAATCACATTAACAATTATACATACACAATATGGGTTATAACTACTGTACTGGCTATTATATTACCACTGTACAACTGACACACTGATCCCCAGTAGTGTCACCACATCCATCATTTAGGCATGGATTCCATTACTGAACGCATGGTTGTCGCATACCGGACACCTCGACCCTATTTCAAATTTTTGTAACGTATTCATTAAGCAAACAATGATCCTTTATACCCCATAGATATTCACATATTGCAACATTCTCATAATTACCAGTGTAGATATGACAAGTATATTATCACAGTTTTATAAACAGACATGATAACTCACTTGGAGTTCCGTTGTAACGATGAGCGACACCGTCGCCACCATGTCACTTTTTGTGTGTAAAGTAGGCTTACATCATCATCATCGTCGTCATCATCATACATAGTTAATCTCGCCAATAGCAAGCCAAGGTAGGGTCTGAGGAGAGAAAGATGTAAAAAACCTTATCTCTACCCCGTAGGAATAGAGAGATTACTTCCAGTGAGACCTCCGCCTCGATAGTGGTTTTGCATAAAACCTTGGACATGTACACATGACACCTAGCAATCTGGACAAGCCCTATTGGTGCACGTACCTCATGTCTTTTGTATAGTAGGCTTAAATCGAATGTATCGTATTCTTCAAACGGAGGTGTCAGCGGTTACGACACAATCACTAATAAAATTTTCTCACCAACTGCCGACTCAATTTTAGCTAGTGAGCTAAATGGGCTGGCTTTATCTTAGCCGACAGACCAAAGGATCCGACTCTATTTTAACCGACACATTGAAATGGAGGCGTTTTATCCGCCAACTAAGATATAATTGAATCCTTTAACCGTCGACCATTTATACTTCTTATTAGTGTTTTTAGTATCGGCAAAAATTAATCCTCCTTAGCTAACTATGCTTATTTGATACAGTATTTTCTAATCGGTTGGTTTTGTATGTGTTTATTTTTATTCAAACAATTTTCCTTGTTAAAGATTGAATATTAAGAATGTGAAAAGTGAAAAGCGTAAAGCATAATAAACATAAACCTAGGATACGATTTCAAAAACCCAAAATCTCTTTTCCACTTTACTCTTTCAAAACCAGATCACACATTCCATCTCCTTCACTTCATCTCATTTCATTTCATTTACAGGGTTTTGTTAGTGAATCATCAATTCAATTCAATGGGACAACAGTCTTTGATCTACAGTTTTGTCTCCAGAGACTCCATCATCCTCGCCGAATACACAGAGTTCACCGGCAATTTCACCTCCATTGCTTCCCAGTGCCTTCAAAAGCTTCCAGCAACCAACAATAAGTTTACTTACAACTGCGACGGACACACCTTTAACTACCTCGTTCAAGATGGCTTCAGTAAGCATTCCCAAACTTATTATTATTATTTTTAAATGTGACTTATAGTTTCTGTTGTAGATGTAATTTTTAGGGCTTTTTAATTGTACCTTTATGTGTTGCTTAACTTAACTTAAGGTAAACACAAAGTTATGTGCGTTTCTTGAAATGCAAGATGTATGTAAATTTATAGTATCTTCGATGGTGTTCGTTTTGTGGAATCTTGGTTTAAAAAAGCGCGCCTCGCACAAAAGCGTCGAGGTCTAAGCCATAGTTATCGATAGCGAATAGCGGTAAATAGCGACGGGCTACCGATATGCTACGTAGCGGTAGCGATGAAATAGCGCCCGCTATTTCGTAAATAGCGGTAAGGTATTAAAAAAATTAAAAATATTTTTATGTACAAATTTACAAGTATAAGGACCAAATGTGTATATACACAAACTATTTTTATACTTTCTATGTAAAAATTTAGAAGTTTTGGCACTATATGTAAATAAATGGAAGATAGAGGGGTTAAACATGAAAATGTATAAAGTTATATAACCCTAAAAAGTCTAAAACACACAACCCCAGCCGTCATTCATCTTCTCTGCGTCTTCTCTTCATCTTCTCCGGCAAGAATTACAGGTCGTCGCCGGAATCGTCGCCGGAATCTTCGCCGGACTTCGCTAATTGCTTGATAGCAGGCCGATATGTACTGTGTAGCGGTAAATGGTCGATACGCGACGCTATTCGCTATCGCGCCCGCTACAGACGCGATTGACAACTATGGTCTAAGCGCAAAGCGTAAAAAGCGTGAGATTTTCGTACCCGAAGCGCACACTAACTATATAATTTTTTTATATATCCCATGAGTTTTTAGCTTCATTTATGTAAAATATAGCTATATATAAGGTTTTTATGTGATTTTACCTATATGTACAAGCCAAAAACGCCAAGGTACAACATTTTTATGCATAAAAATACATGGTGTGCGTGAGGCGTGCCTCAGGGTCAAAATCAACTGAAATTTTGCCAAAAAAGCGCCTGAGGTGCGCGCCTTTGGGAAATTGGGTAGGCGCAAAGCCCTGAGGCGTCCTACTGCCCTAGGCTGCGCCTTGATGTGCCTTGCGCCTAGGCACGCCTCAGGCGCGCTTTTTAAAACCCAGTGTGAAATGTTATGGAATTGGAATTCGCACGGGAACTGGAATTTGATTTGGAATGTAGGTGTGTTCGTTTCACTTAATGGAATGGAATCTGGATGGAATTACGTATGTTTTTTGTTTAGTTCCAAACTTCCAATTCCTTCTTTTGTTGAAAGGAACAATATACGAAATGAAATATGTATTCCGATTTCATTACATTCAATTATGTGAAACGAATGCTACCTTAGAGTATTCACTTCCCATCCACCATTTCTCTACCATACCACACCTCTATATTTTGAAAAATCGCTACAATACTTTTTCATATAGGAAAAGCTACTATTCATTATTCTTCATCAACTTATTGTGAGTGTATAAAAACGAGAAATATAATAAAATATGTGTCTGTGGGTAAGATAAAGATAAAAATGATGGATGGATGTGAGAGATTTTTTTTAATGAGAGATATACTTTGAAAAGCTTGAGTTTTAGTTAAACTATAGGGTAGAAAATGGCAGAGCGGATGTAGATGCTCAAACATAATATTTTGTATTGCATGGCTTCTTCATTTGGTAATAATAAAGGAGAAGGGGAGTTAAGGTATGGGGAACTGAAGATATTTTATCTTATGCTCTTTGTGTTGTTGTGAAGGAGACAAATGTTAAGAAAATATTAACAGAATGAACAAACAATAATTTTTATAAGTTTTGATACATTTTATTTTTATTCGTTTGGTTTTAAATCATGAAGCATACTGTGTTGTGGCTGCTGAATCGGCTGGCAGACAAGTCCCAATGGCTTTTCTTGAGCGGATAAAGGATGACTTTAACAAAAAATACGGTGGTGGGAAAGCTGATACGGCTGTTGCTAATAGTCTAAACAAAGAATTTGGGTAACCTGAATTTTCATTTCAACTAGAATATTTGTGTAATCTTTCTAGTTTAATTACATATTCACGGTTAAGCTTATTGTTACAAGACCCAAGCTGAAGGAGCAGATGCAGTATTGTGTGGATCATCCTGAAGAAATCAGCAAGCTTTCGAAGGTCAAGGCCCAGGTTTCAGAAGTCAAAGGTGTGATGATGGAGAACATTGAAAAGGTGATCCTTTTTTGGTGTGTTGGTTATCACATATATACTTCTTCAATGTTGGTTTTACTTTGATGTATTCATTGTTTTAATATATATAGGTTCTGGATCGTGGTGAGAAAATAGAACTTCTTGTGGATAAAACAGAGAATCTTCGCTCTCAGGTCAGTAAATTTAAGTCCTAATAGGGATAGCAGCTGTAAGTTAAAAAGTTTGACTTCAAATGCTAAGCAGAAATTTAAGAATTAATTTAAGCCACCATGACTCGAATAGGCTCTTTTTGACGCCTTTCCATCCTATCATCTTTCTTGAGCTAAGTTGGGCTTTTATAATAATACAAGAAATATTGGATCCATCCATCTACACTTCAATACAACTTTATGTTCATATCTGTATTTTAAAGTGTCATATATCCAGTGGCGAAGGATACTTGGGGCCAGGGGTGGCCCTGGCCTCCCCTGTTTTTTGGCGCTTAGTGGAAATTTACGATTTTTGTAGGTAAATTGAGTCCCGGTTGAGTCCGGCCCCTGCCGATTTTCCACTACCGATTGAAAAAAATCGAGTCTGGCCCCCGCCAATTCCAAAACCAAGCTTCGCCACTGCATATATCATTTCTTGGAACTTTATACACTTGCTTCACTAAGTTCATATCTTCTTACATAATTAGTTCATGTATTAATCAATAAATTCCTTTATTACTATCATGTTTGTTGTATCGTATATTCAGATAGTTTTACACATATTGACACGTCATATTAAAGACATATAATCTGTACAGGTTAGTGTAATGTTTAGAATTAAGTCTAATTATATTTCCTTTGGCAGAGTTTTATGCAGTATAATATATTAACCTTCGTATGTGTATGCCTTTTGTGTTATGAAATAGAATATTTTGATACTATGTTTTTAAAGGCTTGTACCACACAATTGATGTTGCGTTTTTTTGTCTTCTGAAACAAAGTTAAATAATTCCTCTTTAAATTGACAATTTTTTTCCATGGGGTCGTCGCAAAATAGTAGTTAAATATTTGTCCTTTTTCATAGGGTCCCAATCCAAAACGACCTTTTGTATCTATTAGTAATCATTATGAAATGTTGGTATCACTGATATGATATACCTGATTCCTTTGTTCCTTCTATTATTGAATGGTGCTTTTGTTATTTGGTGAGTTTGTGTACCAGTATTTTTTTAGGATGCCTACCCTTCCTAAATAGTAATGTTTTATACTGATAATTTAGCTTATGTAGCAACTGTTTATGAATTAGGATGAATCTCTATTTTAGATTCAAATGTGGATTTCGTTATTCTCATTTGTATTTCGTTCATATCTTTGCTGCCTTTTTATTATACGCCTGTGTTAGAAAGCATGCACCTCTATTATTGTTTGCTTAGTAGGCTGGACAAGTTGGGTAACTGTCCAAAACATGTAGTAATTTGTTTTGCAATGGGTCGGATTAGACTGACTTTAAACATTGTCCATAAGATTTATAAACTTTCAGTAATTCTTTGCAAAAATTGGTTTAAGAAGTTGTGTCTTTTACATTTATATAATAGTAATATATAATGGGTTTGTTGTAGGCACAAGATTTTAGGACACAAGGTACACAAATGAGAAGAAAAATGTGGCTGCAGAATATGAAGATAAAACTTATAGTTCTTGGTATTATTATTGCCTTGATTCTCATTATAGTTCTCTCGGTCTGTGGCGGTTTCAATTGTGGCAAATGAAGTATAATCTTCTACTTGTTTATTTGTATTTCCATGTTGCTACGCTGACTTGTATCTATCTAGACCATGAGAATTGTTTCACTGGTCTATAATTTCTAGTACAATTATTTTTATTATCTTTCTCGTCATCAATAACATATTATAATTGTGTAGTGAACTAAAATCTTTCTATATTAGTGATTTAGTGTATCAACTCTCTAAAGAGTGTAGGTATAAAAATGGCTAAGCTCTGATTAAAGTATGCATGTCAAGTTAGAATAGGTCCATTAATTTTACCACTACCCGATTAGCCTGAGCTGACTTTTACATGTACTCGATTAACCCAAGTCAAACATACCCGTTACCTGGAAACCAATTGTTTTCAGAGCCATGTATCGATTAGATCTTTAAGCATAAAACAACCCAATTAACCCAAACTGATTAACCTGAAACCCGAATAACATGAACTATATTGGTTCAACTTTTGGCCTGTTATCAATAGTTCCTAAAGACACACTAACATTCTATATAGCACGAGGTTATCTTATTACGACGGGATTGTAGGATTGGAGTCTTTCGGACAAACAATGTGTTATGTAAACCAATTCTCTTTCAAAAGTAAGAAATATGTCCAAACCTGAACCACTTGCCTTGACTAGCCCGATTACTTAACAACTTGAATCACTCGACCAAACGAACCTGATAACCGAACAACCCGGGACCTGCTTGTGATATGGGATGTTTATCGGATAAAATATTGTACTAACAAAATTTGAATAACCCGACCCAAACTAACTGAAACCTTAATAATAAACCCGATCAACACTCGTTTAAGTTGGATACATTTTGATATAATATAGAATGTTGTTAGTTCGCTACACAAGTGTAGTTATAATGCATGTCTTGTTATACAATACCCTCTTATTCAGGGTAAAATGCATCAAAATTCAATATGTGTTGAAATTTGACACATGAAGAGATAAGTTTTAAATCTTGGTCATTTGGAGCCAAAAACAATAATGTCCAAAAAAGCATTTTAGAATTATTATTACGTTGTGAAAATGTTGTTTTGTTTTCATCTAAGTTGTTATTTTCTTCATCATCATACGGAATAGGAATTTGTGAAGCCTGTTATAAAGTGGGTCCATGTGAAGTAAAATTTTGAGGCTATCCATTTGCAAGGTCTCACATCCACTAATGCATCAAGTGGAGAAAGATCACCGGACGGAATGAGCCATCAATTTTGTTGAAAATAAATTAAGGACCACTTATGGTTCATGGTTAGTTTAGGCTACGCTAGGGTGGAAACATATCGGTCTGGACCTGACCCTAGAATAAATGGTACTCAACCGATTACATGTGGTGTAAAAAATAGAACTCTGGGAGGCCTTAGTAAATTAAAATAAATGGGTTTAAGCATGGCGCAAAATAGGTGAAATGCTTAAACTCATCGCTATGTTGTCTATTAGATGACTTGAATTATCTTATAGAAACGTGTATTAATGACAATCTGAAGAAACAACGGGTATAACGATACTTAAAAGTAACACCGTTCGGTTTGATACTCGTGTTTGCTTAGGTTATAATCCTTCGCTCACACCAATAGTCGAAACCGAGACCTTAAGTGGTGATAAGAAAAGTGTACGTGTGTGGTAAGAGTAAGAACACAAGAATATAAGTGGTTCGGTCAAGATTGACCCACGTCCACTGTGAATAGAGAAATATTATTGCTTGGAATATTACAAGATGATTACAATTATTCTCCCTATGCTAATTCTTGTGCTAAATATTATTGCTTGGAATATTACAAGATGATTACAAGTATTGTCATCATGTCATTACACAAAATAAGTTTAAGTACCTATATTTTTTGGATTTTTTAACTTGCGGGAAAATGTTAGATTGTTAGATTGTCTTACTCAACACTTTCTTACTTATACCAAACAATTATTGGTTATTTTAGTGTAATTCGGATTGATTGGGTGACTAAAGTGAATTCTAATACACATCAAACAAGTTAGGAGGTGTAGGAGTGCACACTTGTTTGAGTTATTACAATTCTAAGCATTCGAAACCTTAAGTAACGGGGGTTCCAAGGGGGCAACGCCCCTTAGCAGGGGTCCCGGGGCAGTTTGCCCCCGGGAGCAGGGTCGAAGTGGCGGTACCCCTTGGCTGGAAAATAAGGTATTTTTGGCACTTAATTTTGAGATGGAAAATAAGGTATTTTTGGAGGCCGACAAATTTATTTTCAAAATAATAACAGCCAAAAGGCACTTACGAGCAGCTTTTCCTATAGGGTTGTATTATTTAAACCCCCCACCCTTCTATTTTAACCCCCTCAAAGCGCCTCGCTTAGGCCTAAGCGAGGCGCTTTGAGCTAAATTCGAGACGGTCGGTACGAGAATCAGAAAAAGCTGATTTTTAAATTCGAAGCGTCTCGCTTAGGCCTAAGCGAGGCGCTTCAAGGGGGTAATTTATTTTGGTAGTTGTTTTGATATTTTGAGTTGGTTTTTTTATTTTTATTTTTAATTTAATAATTATAAAAAGTTACAAAAATTTAAAAAACAAAGTAATAACCCTAATCATTGTCAATGACTTAAACTTGACATCATCAACCAACTTCAAAATTTCAACTTCCCGTTCAGGTGCTTAATACCAGATTGATGATACCTTGTTCCACCCAAATCAAGGGATCCGCTTGGAGTCTAAAGCTTCGTGTGTCATCTTGGTCGAACTCATGTTGCAACATTCGTCTTGTGTGTGTTAGGGTCCGAAATTTTAGGCTTTTTAGTGGATTTTTCCATCTTTGTGTTTCCAATTGTTTTTTAATTAGCTTAAATCTCTCTGATCCATGGTACCTTGAAGACTAGATTCGTTGCAGTCGACGAACATCATTCAAAATTTCAACTTCCCGTTCAGGTGCTTAAGTCCACCTTGAAGACTGGATTCGGTGCAATCAGACTCCGAATGCGGTATGCGCGTTAAATTTCATTAAATGCGGCAATCAAGGGATCCGCTTGGAGTCTAAAGCTTCGTGTGTCATCCTTGTGTTTTCAAGACACAGGCAAGTCCTCGTCTGATTAATATAGCCATTTTCCCCTGGGTTTACCAGGAATGGGTTGAAGGTGTGTGTTGCACCGGCTTGAGATATGAGTTTGATTAGCTTAAATCTCTCTGATCCATGGTATCCACTATCAGGTTGTCTTCATCGTTGACCGCTATCTGTCGGATAACAACTGAAAAAGTTGTAATTACAAGAAGATGATCAAAGATGCTACAACATAACTTGCACCGGCTTGAGATATGAGTTTGATTTGCTTGAATCTCTCTGATCCATGGTATCCACTTTTCAGGTTGTCTTCATCGTTGACCGCTATCTCTCGGATAACAACTGAAAAGTTGTCTTCAATGATTCTAAAAAACTTGAAAGTAATTACAAGAAGATGATTTTACTGTCTAGTTCTTTTGGCCACAGGTACAGAAAGGTTATAAATGTTCATGTAGTTTCATTTTGTATCCACTTTCAACTAAATCTCTCTCTGTTTTCAACAATCAACCGAAATTGAGTATCATCAATCTGGTATTAGTGGTTGGAACAAGGTATGGATATGGAGAACATGGAATGAGATGGTTTCGATTTTCGTACAAAGATTCCATAAGTAAAAGTCAGTTCTTAAAAGTATCAAGACTATGAAATTAGTAAAACAACTTGTCAGTTGTTTATCGGAGAGATAACTGTCAACGATGAAGGCAACCTGATAAAGGCTGAACACGAGTGTAATCAAACAAGGTGCTATGAAAACCACCAACGATCAATTATAATATAGTCTGGAAGTCAAACATATCAATTAAACATGCAAAAATTATGTTTTGAAAAAATATGGGTATCGAATGTATAGTCGGAGGACCACTTACAATGATTCATCAAAGTTGTACAAAGCTGGATGTTTTTACTGGAAAACCAAAACGAGCAATAAACGAAGCGAAACGGAGAGATATAATTTTCTTGGCTTGGAAACAACTTAAAAGAAGCAAAAATGAATTAAAATTATTTTTTGGTGATTAACAGATAATTTTAAAGAATTAAAAGAAATTCAAGTTTTAAAAAAAAAAGGCCAAAGCGCCTAGCTTTGGTCAAAGCGAGGCGCTTGGGTGCCTAGCTTTGGCCAAAGCTAGGCGCTTGACTGGTTTGATTAGACCACAAGCTCCTCGCTTTGACCAAAGCGAGGCGCTTTGGCCTTTTTTTTTTAAAACTTGAATTTCTTTTAATTCTTTAAAATTATCTGTTAATCACCAAAAAATAATTTTAATTCATTTTTGCTTCTTTTAAGTTGTTTCCAAGCCAAGAAAATTATATCTCTCCGTTTCGCTTCGTTTATTGCTCGTTTTGGTTTTCCAGTAAAAACATCTAGCTTTGTACAACTTTGATGAATCATTGTAAGTGGTCCTCGGACTAAACCTAACTCGCAACAATTGTTTTTAATTCATTTTTAAGTGTTTTTAATTACTTTTCGAGAAATGATAATTTTCAAATATTACAGAGGTGTTACCAAGCATGTCAAGAAATGATAATTTTCAAATATTGCAAGTCCAAATCATTGTACGGTGTCTTTTTCAGAGGACCTCGACTCTTGAGATGTTGCAGGTGTTTGAAAAGTTTGAACTGAAATTGAACTGTTATTTGGAATGTTCCTGTTTTCATATATTGCAGATCAAGGTGTTACCAAGCATGTCAAGAAATGATAATTTTCAAATATTGCAAGCCAAATCATTGTACGATGTCTTTTTCAGAGGACCTCGACTCTTGAGATGTTGCAGGTGTTTGAAAAGTTTGAACTGAAATAACTTTTCATGCAAGCAAGTAAAATTCAGTTGTTTTACTAATTTCATAGTCTTGATACTTTAAACAATCGGATCGGCATTAACGCGGAAACCTTCGTTTTTGCAAAAACCTTCCTTCCTTATTATTATTATTATTTACATTATTATCGTAAAGCAAATACGATAATAATGTAAATAATAATAATAATAATAATAATGTAAAGGTAGATCAAACCGATTAATGTCCTTTATATATGAATAGTGACCCTCTGGCAAACCTGCGTAAAGGACAGTGAGATTGATAACTGGACAGGTTAGCCAGGTGTTTGTCAAAAAGGTAGACCACACCACTAGAGCAAAAAGTTGTGTGTATGAATAGTGACCCTCTGGCAAACTGGACAGGTTAGCCAGGTGTTTGTCAAAAAGGTAGAGCACACCACTAGAGCAAAAGTTGTGTGTATGAATAGTGACCCTCTGGCAAACCTGCGTAAAGGACTAAACCCAGTGAGATTGATAACTGGACAGGTTAGCCAGGTGTTTGTCAAAAAGGTAGACCACACCACTAGAGCTAAAAGTTGTGTGTAAGTTTTATTTAGCGTAAAAAGTTCATTGTACATATACCTCCTTATCTAAAAACAAATCACATCATTTGTATGAATAGTGACCCTCTGGCAAACCTGCGTATGAATAGTGACCCTCTGGCACACCACTAGAACATTAATCGGTTTCATCTTTGTTTTCTTGAGTTGAACTTCCCATGATCTACCTTTATCATCTCAGAGAGATATCTGTCAACGATGAAAGGGAACCCGAAACAATAGAAGTGAGATTGATAACTTCTTCCATCATTGTACATATACCTCCTTATCTAAAAACAAATCACATCATTTGTATGAATAGTGACCCTCTGGCAAACCTGCGTATGAATAGTGACCCTCTGGCACGGTTCCATCAGTGAACAGTTATTTGGAATGTTCCTGATATTTACAGTTTTGCTTTTTTTGGTGAAATGAACTTGAAGAAATGATTTGGTTGAAGAAATTCAGTTTGTTGGACAGTGACTAATATAACTGGACAGTAAGATTGATAACTTCTCTATGGAAGTTGCTAAAATAGTTAAACAAAAGCTGAAATTGAACAGTTATTTGGAATGTTTCTGATCATTACAGTAAAATTCATTAGCCAGACGTTTGTCAAAACGAACAATTAAAATAAACTTTTCATGCAAGCAAGTAAAATTCAGTTGTTGGACAGTGAGATTGATAACTGGACAGGTTAGCCAGACGTTTGTCAAAACGAACAATTGAAATAAACTTTTCATGCAAGCAAGTAAAATTCAGTTGTTGGACAGTGAGATTGATAACTGGACAGGTTAGCCAGACGTTTGTCAAAACGAACAATTAAAATATACTTTTCATGCAAGCAAGTAAAATTCAGTTGTTCGGACAGTGAGATTGATAGGTGGCAGGAAAAAGCTGACATTTTGTTCCTTGTTGCAGAAGGAAATCAACAGTCGGATCGACGATTTTGTTTACCCTCCCATTGACATAAAAAATGTTTTTTTGAAAAACGTCTGACTGAAAAAAAAAAGACTAACTCAAAAGAAAAAAAAATGTTAAACCTTAAACTCAAAAGACCAAAAAAAAAAAAAAAAATTTATCCGAAGCGCCTCGCTTAGGCCTAAGCGAGGCGCTTCGGGTCAAAAATCAGCTTTTTCTGACCTCGTACCGAGGTAGTTAAAAAGCAAAGAAAGCGCCTCGCTTAGGCCTAAGCGAGGCGCTTTCAGGGGGGTGAAAATAGAAGTGGGGGGTTGAAATAGACCATGCCTTTCCTATATTTGAAATCACAAATGTTGGTCACAATCACTACATGTTCATGAATTCACTCTGAATCATCCTTATAACTTATAAGTTCTTATTTCTCAAAACTAAGTTGTTCAAGATTGGATTTTTTAGAGAACACCACCGAAATAATTTGATCTGAAATAATTACACGTGTCTCAAATCATCTGTTGAACATCTAATTTCCCAACTTTAATTACTCTCACGCTAAGGATTGGATGCGAAGAGAAATTCTTTTTCACTATGGTAAAAGCCAATGTTCTAGTTATACATATTACCCATCGTTATTCGATTCAAGCTACTGCCTCGTCCGATTGCCCTGGATTAAAAACAATCAAGAACCCTGTGGGTTGCGTTCTTACTCAAACAACGTACGAGCAACTTTTAGTCTCTGAGTAGTTGTCGTATTGTCTCAGCATTATATATTAACTAGGTTAGAGACCCGTGTTGACACACGGTGGATCCCCAAGGTAATGTTATAACTAATAATGTACATATACGCATATGATACGAAGATATTTACTGTTTGACTTTATATAAGACAAATTTAGGTTGCAAGTTCTTAACCTAAGTTTTACATAACTATCAAAGAGTTACTGTAGGAACTCGATCAAATAATAGTGTTCAACAAAAAAAGAAGAACATGAATGCTGAATTTTGAACAAATGATCAGTTTGCGGATCATGTGGCTGAGAGAAGAGGCGCAATGGTGAAAGTGGAAGACTCAAACGACTCTGAAAATGGATTTTTTTTTGGCAAAAAAACAACATTAAACTAATACTTTAAGTTTACATGTTAACTATTAAAGTAACTGATCTTTATGAATACTTTAAAACAATACAATAGTAGATGTCCTACACTTCATATGTGATGATTCACAAATCTTCGTTTGAAAAACAAATAGAAATACACAAAACACAATTTATATGTATATGTTTGTTGACATATCCATTAAAGATAGAAAAAAATAAATTACATAATTAGATACACATTATGGGGTAATATTCATGTTTATGACTTTATTCGGAGAAGACATACAATGTATACAAACACACACGTATCATCAACTTACATGTAGCCAATAACACAATAATATTATTATACAAAACACAATTCTAACAAAGTGATACTCAATTATGACTAAACGTTAAACTTTGACAAATATAGTACACTAATTCTAAACGAAATTGGCTTAGAATTCATTAACTGAGAAAACAATGTTTTATTTTATTTTTATATCAAAATATAGATAAATATGTTTATGCTTTTTATGTATTGGCTAAATATGTATTATATGTATCATAAGATTTAAAAAATCAACACAATTATGTAAGAATAAAACTGAGTTAACATATATATAAAGAACTTGTTTGTTTGATAAACTAAAACATAAATATACAAATTTAACCACAAAAAACATTGTGGCTTACAAAAACATGGAAACCCAAAATGGTTGATTAAATTTATTTGGGCTTGGGTTACACATCATAAAATTTATTTGGGCTTGGGTTAGACAATTGTGAAATATATAACAATGGTCATAAAAGTCTTAATAATATGGTTACTTATTAAATATAATACATATTAAACATAATGATAAGTATAACTAAATCATACATATAACAATATAAGAACATGTTATCTTAAGGTCACTCAAGATGATACGAAAATACCATATTAAGCACGCAAACATTACATAATACAATGTACTAAACAGCATTAAAAGTAAACTGTCATAGAATATTAACATTAGATAACACTAAGTCATCTAAATTACATAAACAAAAACTATTCAAAACATAATATTATCTGTTTAATATGGATAAGCAAAATATTGGAAAAGTCTTTAACACATCAACATACCCTACATGGAAGGTGAAATCAGTGATTCATAAAACAACATTCCTCGCATCCCACGAAAAGTATCTGCATGACAAAGGTAATCAAGTTGAACATTATCCATGAAAACCTCAATTATCTGTCCCCAGTCAGCCATCAAAATCCATGAATTGGATTGAATCAAAGCAGTTAAATCGTAAGCTAGACCCCATTGTAGTTGTCTAACATCTGGAAATGAAAATACCCTTGTCCAAGCATCAGATTCCCTCTTCCATAATTCAACAGAAAACTCAGCGAAGCCATTAGTAACAAATATGTGAAGCACATCAGAAACTCCTAAGAGATGACATTGTGGAACCCAAGATTCTTGAACAAAGGGAACAGATATTAAACTGAAAACATCTAGATTAACATCAAACTGAATAATAATGCTTTGAAAATCTGACCAATACTTAGACACGGTAAAAAACAATGCACCATTGCAAAACGTACCATTCGACCAAGCATAATCAGTGGTATTGTATTTAGTTTCATTCAAGAAAGATACAGATCTCCACAATCCAGATTTCCTCGAATACACATAAGGAACAATGACATTGTGCTGGCGTTTCAAATGTAAAATCTTAACATCACCAGTAGAATCCATATAAATCCCAGCCGTATCCAGTTGAAAGTTGTATGAGTTACCAAAAACAGCATGAGATAATACTTTAATAACATTTGTAGTTGGATTCCAAACAATCAAAGAGCTGATACTTTTATCAGAAAGCAGTATTAATCCACAAACACTTGAAATGACTCCTAAATCAGCAACGCTTATCTCATAAGGGAAATCTATAATTTTACTAAAAACAGCAGAAAGTTGACCATCTACTTTGTTAAAAAGAACCATTGATTCATCATGATAAGTAATAAATTTTTTCTGCTCATGCTTTGACATATGCCTCAGATGCATGGACGCAAATTGTTCGCTAGACAATTCGACATTAAATTTCTTAGACAATACCTTTAAACGACCAACCGTTTTTGCAGAAAGCCTTGTAAAAATCTCTGAAAGGATTAACTCAAAATGTAGCTCACCCATTATACTAATACCTACATTGATAAATAAAAAAAAATGATCTAGATTAACAATACATGCATAACAGTCAAAATGTAGATCACCCATTATCATAGTTTTAATTTTTGTCCCTAAAATTGACAAAACCTAAGATAAAACATATTCAGAAACAGAATAAATGATTAATAATTACTATATGTTGAATAATAAAAAATCTGTGAGCAGATTTCAGATGAGTATGGACATTTAAAGAGATAAAAGAGCCCATAAAGCATTTAGATGAACACTAACTTAACACTAAAATTTTGAAATATTATAAGAAAGGTAAAGAACAAACAACAACATTTCAAGTGAAGATGTGCTTACCGGTTGTAAAACTGAAAGATCAGAATGCCGAGGTCTTTGGAAAGCAGTTTCAGAGTTCAGTTAGTGAAGATGAAGAGGCCGGAGGTTGAATTTTAGAGAATGAGGATGGTGATTATTATTAAATGAGTTTTTATGGTAGTATAAAATATTATAGTGGTGTTTGAAAAAGTACTTATACAATTCCAACAACTATTGAAATGACATGCCATAATTAACACTTTTGTAAGAAGGTAATGATGGTTATAAACTAATATAGTGCACCAATGTTAGTTAAAGTAACTAAAGGTTTGTTACGCAAATTAACATACATTAAACGTAAGTGTATCAATTACCGTTTTTTATTTTGTTTTAAAAATATTTAAAAGTTACAGGATATAACTTATAATTATAACATTTTGGAACACAATTGACATTCAAAAGTTAAAAACATATCAATGATTTAATATAAGTTAACAATATACAACACTCATAGAAAATAATATAGACTACATATCATCAAAATATTTTCATAGTTAATACAGACAAAATAAAAATTAATAACCAAAAGCCATTAGCATTGTACTTAACAGTAACATTACAGAGAGAAACATTACATAACTGATAAAACATCCACCATAATAACATAAAACTAAACAAACGGTGAAATAAGCGATTCATAAAACAGAGCTCCCCTTACTCCACGAAAGGTATCTGCATCATCAAGATAGCCAAGTTGAACCGCATCCATAAAAACTTTAATCGTCTGTCCCCACTCTGCATTCAAGATCCATGTATGCTCGTTCAACACGTGTGCAACGTCGCACTGCTGAACATCCCCAGCTTGACGAACATGTTGGAAAGATAAGACCCTGGTCCAAATATCAGTGTCCAGTTTCCATAGATCAACACCGAAATTAGGGAATCCATTAGTAAGAAACATGTGAAGGACATTCGAAATTTTTAAAAGATGACCTTGGGCTATCCAAGACTTTTGAACATATGGAAAAGATATTTTGCTGAAAGTCTCTTGATCAACATCAAACTTCACAACAAAACTTTCACATTCGGACCAATATTTTGAAACTGTGAAAAACAAAGAAGATTTGCAAAAAGTACCACTTGACCAAACATAATCAGAGCCATTGTATTTGGTTTCAGTTAAGAAACCTATGCTTCTCCATGCCGCATATCTCCTTGAGTAGACAAAAGGACGCATAAGACCATGATCACGTTTTAGGAGTAAAATTTTGTAATCGTTGGATGAATCTACATACAATGAAGCAGCATCCAATTGGTAGTTGTAATAATTGCCAGAATGACAATCAGAAACTACCTTGTAAACTCTTGTAGTCGGATTCCACAGAATCAAAAGAGCAGTGTTTTTCTCACAAACCAATAGTAAACCATTCAAACTGGATAAAACTTGTATGTCAGAAAACATTGTTTGGATAGGAAAAGGTATGATGTTAATCAAGTAAGCATGATGTTGTCCAGAATTTGTGTTAAATATTGCAAATGATGACCCTTGATTAGTAAGAAACTTTTGCTTCTCAAACATGGACAACCGAGTAAAATGCATGGTAGCAAATTTTTGACTCGAGAGTTCGAAATACCATCTCTTGGATAAAACCTTCAATCGGCCAACATCTTTCGCTGAAAGTCTTGTAAAAATCTCATAGGCCACAATCTCAAAAGGTAAATTTGCCATTACGTAAATAACTACATTTCAAAAGATAACATATGTAAATATAGATTAGACATGGTAAATAAAAGAAATGTAAACAAAACAAACATGTTAGCAACATTGACTTACATTAAGAAATCTGCAGAAATAGAACTTCGTATTGGTGCAAGCAAGATGAATAAACACAGGATACGTTGCTAAATTTCGTAAAAGAAGAGGGAAAGAAACTGTCTTGCGGTTGTAGATTAAAGATGATGATTGTACAATTTATTAAAGGATTGTAATTAGAGTAAAGATACATTTTTTAATTGTGAATATAGGTTTATATATAGATAAAATTATAGGATATGAAACGGTTTACCTTCTCAATAACCGAGTATTGAAATCGTGCATGAAATCTAATTAATATTTAGAAACTAACTATCTTTAATGCACTCGGTTTATAATTAATATTAGATATTTATAGTTAGATTTACATATTTATGGTAAATATCAAATTTAATAAATAGATAAAATATATGCTCGAAATAGTGTAAAGGTGGGAAATATTCGAATTTATATTACATCACACGGTTAGAGTCCCGTGTGTACACATGGCAAATGCCCAAGTCAAATTACAAAAAAATTTTATAAACATTGTAGTATGCAAGTTTTAAGTATTGAAAGTTAGGTAATACAATTCGTATGAATTTTCATTGCATGCAAAATATCATAAATAGTAAAGCGTATGGAATCATGGTACTATAAAGTGAGGTAAGATATAATTATAGCAAAATTCTTCTTCTTTTGTTTCTTATTTATTTGAGCATTTGGTTGGTAAAAATATGACGAGCAGAATTTTCAAATGCAAGATTGTTATGGTTGTAATTTCTATGCCCATTATGTTCCTTGAATCAGTTATACTTCTTGTATCCTTATCATATGCCATAAGTTGGAATACCATTAACAGAAGCCACCAAAACCAAGACACACAAAAGCATATTATTCTCAATTTAAAGTGGATACAATAAAGAATAAAGAAACATACTATTTGATATCATTTCGTCACCCTAATAGTTAGAAATAGGAAGTCATCAAATATTAAAGATTTTAGAAATTCATATATGAGCTTATATCTTACCAAATCTATGAGCTTTGAATATGTTTTTTAACATTCATAGTATTTTGTTTTGATACATTTAACTTTGTATATAACAAAAAACTTAATATCCAATTCCATTTGGAACTGTGGTCCACGATTTCAAGAAACATATATTTACTTAATCACAAAATCGCTAACTCAGCCATAATATAATCAATCAAGCTTTCAGAAATCGTCATATTAATCCATAAACCACATAAATTAATTTCAACCATCTTAGTTAAACGATAAATATATACAACACTAAAATCATATACAAAATTGTGAAAACTAAAATCATCTCATGTCAAACAATTAATCAAGTTTGATTAAGTTTTTATAGATAATATAAATCAAAATTACATTACATTACAACTTTTAATAAAGTTGTTAATAACATGCATCATAAAGTACCAAATACATACCAAGAAAAACTATTAAAAGTTCATATAAAACATACTAAACTTAATCACCTTCCTCATCATCATCATCATCATCCATTTCAGAATCGGACTCCTCCTCTGGTTCCACCATTGCCGCTTCCTCTTCCAGATGGGTGATTCTTGGGCGAATCATTTGTTCCAGGTTCAAACTGGCAGTGGTTCTACGCTTGTTAGACATCGGTACATTATCGAGTTCCACAAGCAAGTCATAGTCATTGCAGTTCTCAATCTCATCTCTTGACATCAACCCATATTCACCACTGGAAAACAGAATACTTGCAACATTAAGATGTTCAGCAAAAAACCAACTTTGGACATGAAATACCTCCATAAGTTCATCAAACTCATCCAATTCAAAGATTTCTTCCAACTTAGCCACCAATCTGCTCTCTTCATTGCTCGGCAACCTGATGGTTCTTCCAAACTCATACACTTCTCTTTTAAAGTCTTCATCCATTTGCATAATCGCCTTTCTTGAACCAAAAACTAATAATGTAGTGTCACTCATGTTCACAAAATACCTACGCTTGATTCTGCAGAACCTCCAACTGACAACACTTACCATTGTTGAAATTTTTTTTTCCTTGGATTTGTGTGTGTTTAATTTGAAGAAAGTAAATATGTGATTTATATTTAGTGGTTATGATTATATAGAAATGTTAAAACGCGTGTAAGGAAACCGAAGTGACAACATCAATTTTCAACACTAATACTAATTAATATTTGATACCCTATTAATTGATGATCTTTTGAAAAGACTAATCGCTGCAGCCAATGCTCAAAAGTGGCGGTTATTTGAAGAAATGATATTTAGAATATTAAATATAAACTAAAAAAGTTAATGGTTTTTGTTACCATATTAATTAGTATAATAGATTTGTTGTAATATATAAGATTTTTAATATATACGAAAGTTTACCTTAAATATAATTATTAAATTTGTATGATTTTTAATAGTAATAGAATTTTGTGTTAAAAAAAAACAATCTATAAACATTTACATTTAATATGAAATCAAAGGTTGCCAAAAAATAACGAATATGTCTTGAATTGTTAAATAAAAACCATTACATATTATTGTGTTGGATATTTAACAAAATTTGAGTCAAATCAAAACATTTAAAAATCAACCAAATTTAATAAAAAGTCAAATGTTAACAAACATTAAAAGTTACACACCGAAAAATATTATGAGTATACAAAAACAGCACCACCAATAACCCCACTAATTACCATCACCCTTATTTCGAAATATATTTCATTAGAAATTATATTTTTTTTCTTATTCACCACCACCGGCTTATATTATTCGTTGTAATGATCAATCTAAATTTTCACACTAACAACATAACATGTAGATGTTGAAGCTAATTTGAAGCAAAACAAAAACATGGAGAACTTACAGTTTTGATTCTTGCAAGTTGTCGTCGAGCTTTTCTACCCATTCGAGACACTACCCATTTCTTGATAGCTTTTCAACACATTCGAGCCACTATCAATACAAAATCAACCCGAATCAATCCAGTTTCATATTGATCAGTTAAAACTTAAAAGTGTCATATATAAAGTTCAGGACTTGTGATATTAATAACCATATCAACCTATTGAATTAAAAACACATGTAGCGTCAAAATATATAAAATGAAAATGAAAAGGCATTATATTGTTAAAAATCTTTCCTCTTCAGCTAGTTTGCAGTGATCCGTACAAAATCTTTTTTGGTTCTAATCTTCAGAGTAGCCTATGATAATTTTGTATAGAATCTTGACACCATCCTCAAACTTTTTCCTCTTTAGCCTTTCATGTGACTTTGGGTGAGTCTATACTCTGCTTTAAATATATCTTTGATGAATCAAAGACCTATAAGAACAATAGTTTGATCAATAAAAATATAAGAAAAAGCACAGGTATCACAATGCAATCAAGAATTATTATATTAGTTTTTTCAAATTAAAACTCCATATGAAATTATAAAACTCCATATGAAATTATAAACACCCAACATTATTTCAATTAGTTAACTTGGTAGTTGTACTATCAGTTATTATACATATATTCATTACTTACAACCAGAGTGTCATCTACATAAAAATGAGACATGATTGATGAACTGAAAATACCTGATCATAGGAGAATATCTCAGAATGAGAAGACATGGATCCTCTGAGCATTCGGTCTGCGCAGGCTTATTTCCAATGAATTCAGCCTCCATAGCCAACTCTGGATATCCATTGTTCTGATGCATTCAACCACCATTGTTTCAAAATAGTCTAGACATGATTAGTGAAACAGTTAAATGAATTACAAATGATCCTGTCAGAATTTCCAATATGCTGCTAAATAAAAAAAAAAAGAAACTGCAACCAGACTTAAATTAGTCAAGAGATTACCCATTTATGTGCCACTACCAACACTAAAACATGTACAATATGGCATACAAAACCATTGAACATTAGGTGCAGAACAAAACATTAAATGTTCATACCATGAAGAGCAATATATGTTACCTGCAATGTATAAAAGTATGGTCTTGGATGAAGTTCAAGCGTCCACGTAATAAATGAAGGATGCACATAAACCAGAAAATTGAGCTAAAAGTGATGCAAAGTGCGAGTAAAACGTATGAAAACGAATCATGTAGTCATTGAAGCCTAAACATAAAAGACCGCTGAGCCGAGAAAGCGCATCAAAATAACACTATATATTTAACTATACTATTATCTTTTAACTGGTTCCGAAGAAAATTATTTATGCTCCAATATAACAGTCATGCCATCTACCACATTTCCTAATAATGTTAAGATTGAGAAGCCTTGCTCATTAACTTGAATTTAAGATCTACAACAATTCACAAACCAGTTTACAGTTTTTACATCTCCACTTGAAACATATGGCATTTTCATATTTATTTCTGTAAAAAACTTAACTGGTTTGCAGCTATTGCCACTTCAGAAAAGCAGCGCTGGAACAACACGACCGTCGACAGAGGCAAGCGGCGCTGGAACAAAACGATCGTCTCTTTCGTCTATCTTCCTTCTCTGTTTCGACAAATGAAAGTAAAAAACATAGCTCAATCGATTGACAACACAAATCAAAGGTTATGAAAAAAGACAATACAATTAGTAATTATACCTGAATCTTTTAACTATACTATTATCTTTTAACTGGTTCCGAAGAAAATTATTTATGCTCCAATATAACAGTCATGCCATCTACCACATTTCCTAATAATGTTAAGATTGAGAAGCCTTGCTCATTAACTTGAATTTAAGATCTACAACAATTCACAAACCAGTTTACAGTTTTTACATCTCCACTTGAAACATATATGTTGTAAAAGGCATCTTGCAATGGATAATGCAATGGAAAAAATATGGCATTTTCATATTTATTTCTGTAAAAAACTTAACTGGTTTGCAGCTATTGCCATTTCAGAAAAGCAGCGCTGGAACAACACGACCGTCGACAGAGGCAAGCGGCGCTGGAACAAAACGATCGTCTCTTTCGTCTATCTTCCTTCTCTGTTTCGACAAATGAAAGTAAAAAACATAGCTCAATCGATTGACAACACAAATCAAAGGTTATGAAAAAAGACAATACAATTAGTAATTATACCTGAATCATCGCCCAAACCCCTTTGTCGAACCCCTATGTCGAGGGAAAATACAAAATTTCATCAAAATATATTTCGCATTTTAGAAATTTGAAAGAAATAAAACACAATGAGGAACGATTGTACCTTCGGGACAAAACCCTAGCAGCCGCCACCCTTCGAAAAAATAACATAATCATTATGAAAACAAAAGACGCCATTCATACATAATACAGAATCATAAAACAAATCTGAGTAAAGGAGACGATAGAGGCAAAAAGAGATTATGTAAAGAAGATGGATAGATTACCTTACTTTGGAGCAAATCTGAGTTGAATGAGGAGGAGATAGGCATATGCAGATGATGTGAATCTGAGTTGAATGAAGAGGAAATGTGAATCTGAAACAAAATCATACAGGTTTGATTTAGGTTTTTGATTTTACCTGATCGATTAGGGAGGTTGGGTTTGGAGATTAGGGTTGAATCGAATTTTTGTAAAGGTAAAGCAGAATCCTTGGAGATTAGGGTTTAGAAGGAGGCGATTTAGGGTTTAGAAGGAGGATTGTATGAGTTGTGAAGAGATACGTATAATATAACGTTAGTGAGAAAAAAAAAAGACTATTTATATACGGGTTAGCGGGTACCGGATTGTGAGTTTGGAGCGGTTCGGGTCAACCGGATCCCTCTAAAATGGGTTGAAAATTGATGATGTGGACACCCTAGAATGGTGACACCTCACCCCTAGTTACTCCTTTATTATATGTATAGATATTAACGTTAACTATTACAACAATGTTTCTTTGTCTTTATATAAAGAGAAACATTTGTATAAAAAGGAGTTTTAATGTATAAAAAGGAGTTTTAACCCTGCATGCACCTTTTAAAAATAAAAATATAACGGAATAAGGGATATATAGCAGTCCTTTACGGGTAGCTCAGTTGATGAATGGACCAGGGATCTCTTTTGGAGGTTCTGGGTTCGATTCCCACAAGGGACAGAATGAGAAATAATGGATGACTCCTGGCCTATGGTCACGAGTTCGAGTCCTGATCTCGCCCGGGTTTTACCAATCCTTCACCGTCGTGCCTACGGGCGGGTGAGGGGTTGGGTTTCCCTGGTTTCGGGAACTGCATGGGCGGGCCTGACTACGCCAGCCGCCCGAGGTACGTATGGGCTCTCCATTGGGTTGGTCGTGGGGATCTGTCCATAGTGTAGGAACTCCCTTGGGTAGTCGAGCAGAAATGTTTGTTGACTCTTAAAAAAAAGGGGATATATAGCAACTAATTAATTTACTTTATAACTAACTATAATTCCAAAAAAACTAGAAATGAATCAAGTAGCCAATATTGTCGAAACCATGCTAGTCCACATGACATATGGGCCCAAAAAAAATCCCCATGAAAGAACGTTAACCAATCAGAAATCAGAGTCCAAGATCACCCAAATAACTCAACGAATCAGCATCCTGATAAGACCAATTTATGGGCCCACAAACCCTAATCTCCAAATTTCCTTCTTATCAGTGTTAACCCCACCACTCTTACACGCGACCACTCGAGCCTAGCTTAGCATTCACAAACGTGACTTTTGGGGACCAACAACCAATCACTTATTCTAATAATAATAATAATAACCACACTCTTCTCGTATATATATCCAATGCAACAAGCCCTTGCACTACACTTTGCCATTTTAATTACCTAGTCTTTTTTAGTTTTTTTTGTTCTTTCTATTTTGATCTCTTTCCTTTAGTTGTTTAATATAACCAAACCATGATGATTTCCACAAAGAAAACAGCTAATGCTGTTGGCGGCAAGACGGCTAGGGCTTGCGATAGCTGCGTACGAAAGCGTGCTCGTTGGTATTGCCCGGCAGACGACGCTTTCCTTTGTCAAAGTTGTGATGCCTCGGTGCACTCAGCTAACCAATTGGCTGGTCGGCATGAGAGGGTCCTTTTGGAGACCGGGTCCAAATCCTTTGGTTCAGGCGATGACTCGCCTGAACCAACTTGGCACCAAGGGTTTACCCGTCGTGCACGTACCCCACGACAAAGGGGTAAACATTCTCCCAAGATAGAAGGAAAGAACGAGGCAGCAAACTCCGCGGCTCCTTTAGTTCCTGAGATGGGCGTTTTAGAAGCATCATTGCTTGATGATGAGGAAGAAGAACAAGAACAAGAAGAACTATTGTATCGTGTTCCGGTTTATGATCCTTTCGAGACTGAGTTATGTAATGCTTCTAGTGAAGAAGGTAGGTGCTTGCCTTTTATAGAGGAAAACAAGAAAGAAGATGATGCATGTAATTTGGATGACCTTCAAGGGTTTGATCATCTTCCAAATGATGATTTGGAGCTCTTGGATTTTGCGGCCGATGTTGAAAGCTTATTAGGGAAGGGTTTTGATGATACATCTTGCAGGATTGAAGATTTGGGGTTGAATGATAACTATAAAGATGATGGCGAAAATTCTAACTATATAGGACTTTGCTTTGATGAAAATAGAGTGAAAGTTGAAGATAAAGAAGTAGAAGCAATGTTAGGTTTTGATTTGGATGCAACTAGGGAAACACTAGATCATTGGGACTTTGATTATAATAGTTCAATGATGATCAAAGAGGAGGAGAAGAAAGTAGTGGCAGGCATCACAATGGAGCATATGATGATGGCGTCGAATGACCAATGCGACAACTGGAAGGCGAGAACATCAAGCATAACTTTGAGGCTTAATTATGAAGATGTGATAAATGCTTGGGCTGATCAAGGCTCTCCTTGGACAAATGGAGTCCGACCCGAACTCAATCTTGATGGTTCTTGGCCTGATTTCATGGTTCTAACTCTCACCTTTTATTGTTATTATCTATTTATCAATTTATCTATTAAGAGCGTATTTATTTATCAAGTAGTAATCTATGTTTTAGGGCTTTCAATGGGGCGGGAACAACAATCATTCATATGGAGGAAACGATGGAGGACGAGAAGCAAGAGTGTCAAGGTATAGAGAAAAGAGAAGAACACGCTTGTTTTCGAAGAAGATAAGATACGAAGTGAGGAAGCTGAATGCCGAGAAGAGGCCAAGAATGAAAGGGAGATTTGTGAAAAGAAACCTTTGAAGTTAATTGCTCAACTAATATCATCAAGAGTAAAAAAACCAGTACAGTACTAGATCCATGAACAAATAGGCTTTGTTCATTAGTTTGTTGTTTTTCTACTGCATACCTTCAAAATTTGCTTGTTTACTTGGCAAGACTAGGAAGGGGGTAATTAGTACTTTGATTTTTCTAGTTTTATTTGGTAAATATGTGGTTTTGTTTCTTCTTTCATGTTATCTAGCTACTTTGTATATGATTATATAATGAAGCATATATAGTTGCAACTTGAGTTGAACTACTAATGCAAATTCAAGACAAAATGAGTGTTTTGTGGTGTAGTTTCGCACATGATTAAGAGTGACTTATTCTAACGGAAAGTGCTCGATCCCTACCCTATTCTATATACACCAAATTAATCTCAACTACGCATTTGACTAGGTTTGAATTTGAGACTTCACCTCTAACAAGCGTAAGCATGCATCTACGTCTAAAAAGGGCTAGCCTATGAGTGTTATCAATTTAGTTTGGTATTAATTGTTGCTAGAAATATCTAGCATAAAGCTAGGGAAAAATTTACACATTTATGTGACAACACAAAGCCGTCTAAAGCTTAAAAAGTAAAGATATGTGAAGTGGTGTTTTGTGTCATGGCACTAACTTACGTTATCTTACTTTGTTGGGTGTAAACATCTCAACAAGAAATCAATACAACTAAAACTAATAATAACATAAACAAAAATTAAAAGCCGAGACACCCAAGATTTAGATAGTTCAACCAATATTCAAAGTCTAATTCTTATAAAAACTCACTAATTAATTGAGTTTCTTGCGAGCAGTGATGTTATCCGCACTCATGATGCAAGTCATGTTCATGATCACATATATAATGCCTCAACTTTGTTGCTAATATTTTATTAACACTAATCCAACTTCTATATGAAAAAAACTTATGTAATTATACCCTTTTGATTATAAAATAGAAAATAAAATCTTGAAATAGCTAGTTTATAACCACACATTTGTCCTATAGGCTACGAGGTGTGAAGTAACACCTCAAGTCAAGAAAGCTAGGTGGCACCTCCAACAACACCCCGCCATAAGCAAAGGTTGCCAGTGAATTGCTCTACCATTGTGGTAGCGGGCGTGACTTTATTGTTAATAGTTAAGTGACTTTATTCCACAACACCTTAATTAAGGTTAGGGACAAGCCCTCTCTGTCTACATGACGCTAATGTGGCGTAAACGTGACGATTTAAAGTCCCATAAGGCTTTATTCCACACACCCAACCTAATAGTGCGTGGAATCACCCATCCCTGGGTGGTATATCAACTCTCGGTCCCTCTCTTTCAGGTGCAACTTGAACCGGGTCCATCGCTACTTCTTCTCTGATCGTAAGATCTCTAATCACCGGTACTCCCAATCCAACGGTCTTTGTTTTTATCAATTTGCCCTTGGAATTTTTTCATTTCTTTTTTTTGTAACGGCAAACAACTTTCATTCCATTTCACCCAATATATACAAAGGTTTGAAAACTAGCAAGTCACTAGTTCAAACTATATTACATCACCCAAAACACATTACTCCCCTATGCAACTAGTAGATTCATACTAAAAATTGAAAGAGACTCAACTCTCCCAACTTATTTCATTTTGTTTGGCCTTGTGCTTGATCCATAAAAATGTTGTCCCTTGAATTTCTCCAAAAATACCATCAACATTACCCCCCCCCCCCCCCCCCCCTCAAAAAAAAAAAAAAAAAAAGCGTAAAGATGACAATAGAGAGGATATAAACAACATGATGATCGAAAATGTGGGTTGGAAGTGGAACGAGGAGGCCAAGAGGCGTTAAAAGTTATGTCCAATTCTTCAAGCAAACTTTTCTATATTTATATTTTGTCATCTCCTTTTCTGTAGGTATTTGTTATCTACTTTGGAGGGGGTTTTATGGCATATGTGTTGTTGATATTTATAAAAGATATCTCATGTATGAATTCATCCCCAATTTCAAGCTTTCTAATTTCTTCTCTACAGCCCTCACACAGCGAGCATATCCATTTCAATAAGGTAGCGTTTGGTATGATGGAATGGAAGAGGGAATGGAAGAGGGAATGGAATGGACCATTACGAGGTAATGAAAAATAGTGTGTTTAGTTGGTTAAAGGAATGGAATCACCCATTTCACAAGGCATTCCATTCCCTCAAAACCATTCCATCCACCCCCCATGTTTTTTTTTCATTCCATCCCTCATTCACCCTTCACTAACAACACCATAACCCACCAACCACCACCACCCACCACCATTGTCACCACCCACCACCACCACCGTCGTCACCACCCAGCACCTACCACCGTCGCCCACCACCGCTGTCGCCGCCACCCACCACCGCTGTCGCCGCCACCCACCACCGTCGTCACCACCCACCACCGTCGTTGCCGCTACCCACTACCTTCACCCACCCACCACCATCGCCACCCACCACCGTCACCCACCCACCGCCGCCATCCAACACCACCACTGTCGACCACCACCGTCGCCCACCACCTACTACCGTCGCCCACGACCCATCATCGTCGCCCACCCTCGCCGTCACCACCCATCACTGTCGTCGCCGCCACCAACCACTACCACCCACTACATTCACCCACCCACCATCACCGCCATCCACCTCCACCTATCGCCATCTTCGCCACCACCCACCACCGCCGTCGTCACCCACCACCACGCTACCGCCACACACCACCACATACCATCACTGCCACCAACCACCACCACCGCCACTACTCACCGTCGTCGCCCACCCACCATCACGGCCATCCACCTCCACCTTCTACCGTCACCACCACTGCCGCCGCCACCCACCACCACCGCTACCGCCACATTTCACCACCCACCATCACCGCCACTGACCACCACTCACCACCGATGTTATTCCTTCGTATTTTCCTACCTATCCAATAACATAAAGTAATGTTTTGTTTCATTCCCACGTGGCAACCAAACAAGACATGGAATGGTAATGATCCATTCCATTACCTTGTCCATTCCATTACCTCGTCCATTCCATTCCCTCATCCATTCCATTACGCCATACCAAACAGACCCTAAGGAATTGTCCTTCTGCATATCAACTGGTAAAAGTATCTCTCGCTCCTGTTTCCTTCTTTTAATAACTTGAGTTAAAGCCCCTAGTTTGTAACCGTTTTGAGTATAAACCTTATGATCGATGACCCCTAACTAAAAAGTTCTAGTTCTACCATTGATATGTAATTTTTGTTCGTATGATTAATTATGTTAATATCAACAATCCATAAATCATTATAGATTGAGTCGTCCCAGAGAATCCCTAAAAATCCGGGAGCTTTGTGCGACTTGTAAAAATGGACCTCTACTATAACAATATTTTTATTGGCAAATATACACTAAAAATAGTGCGGCCTAAAACCCGAAAAGTAATACATCAAAACAAGTATATTGAACAACTTAACTGAAACATGCAATTCAAAAAAAAGAATTCGATTTGCTAACCTTTTAGGCCTGCTTGATTTGATAATTGCCAGAGGTTTCGAGTGGGCTTTATCGGTTTGCTTGGAATGAAATGAAATGGGCTGATGTTGTGCTGAGTTGATCAACTTATAATGAATGCTGATTGGGCTTCTGTTGCAGCTTGAATGTATAGACACGTCACGTGTGGGTAGTGACCGCTTCACCGATCCCACAACTCTCTTCGGTAGGCAATGTGTATTTACTCTCCCTTACTGTCACTCTTTCAGGTCCAACCTGAACCGGGTCCATCGCTATTTCTTCCCTTACCGTAAGATCTCTATTCACCACTCCCGATCCAACGATCTCTATTCACCTAGACAACTACATGCACTATTTGTTTCTAACATATATTCAATGTAACATCATTAAGACTATATATAATTGAATAACCACCAACACAAGCTAGCAGATTACATTGTGATAACATTATCTGAATAAAATATTCACAAGATATTTATATTCATATTAGAAATAATATTTCGATATGAGTCGGTAGCCTCACCCTCCCAATAAATTGAGGTTCGATCATCACTTATCTTAATAAAATATGTTCACAACATCCATGGATTATCTCACCTTTTCTTCCTTATTTGCTTTGTTTTTAACATTAGTCTATGCTATCACCTTCTCCAGTCGTCGTAGCTCACGGCTTCCACCAGGACCGTACCCTTTTCCTATCATCGGAAACCTTTTACACCTTAGTGACAAACCCCACCAATCGCTTGCCACACTCTCCAAGCGTTATGGTCCTTTAATGTCGCTTAAGCTTGGAACTAGAACAACCATAGTCGTTTCATCACCAGATGTTGCTAAAGAGTTCTTTCAAACACATGACCATTTGTTCTCTAGCCGATCAGTACCCGACATTGGCAGAGTTGTGGACCATGGAAAGTACTCCATAGTGTGGCTTCCAGCCGGAGAACAATGGCGAAGACTACGAAGAATAAGCAAAGAGTATATATTTTCAATGCAGCGTCTCGATGGTAGTGAACTTCTACGCCAAAGGAAGGTATGTGTCTAACTGTCTACTAGCAAATATTCCCACAAGTGTGAAGTTGTGGGTTTAAATCCTTGCAAGTGCAAAGTAAGGTGAAATTAAGGTGTAATAAAATTTGTCGTTAAAAAAAAAAAAGCAAATATTCCAAAACTTTTGACTACATCATTAATTTAAGCTGGCGAAGGCTTTTATAAGTAGGATAAGTAGGTCCCATATATATAAGTTATAAATAAGGGTATAGATCTTAAAGTTATGAATCATTATTCATGAAATTTGCTAGGAGATTTATGATTTGTAACTCTTTTTCTTACCGGAATCAGCCGATCATAAATGATTTATATCTGAAAGTTCTATGCCATAAGCTATATATGTGTTATGTGTTGTGGTGAATATTAAATGTGAAAAAAGGTGTCACATAGGTAGTGAAGATTTTAACATTTCACGCCCGGGTGTATATAACACATGGGATTATTATAACTTGTTCAATAGATGTTCGATACTACATTTATATTATTGCGTTTTTAATCAATCGACAGAACATGTATATCTGTGTGAATCTATAATTTTAGAAAAATTACTGAATTATAAAATTAATATATTATTTATTTAGTTTAAACGATAAAAGTTTTATTTATTTGTGTTTTTTTTCCAAATTTATTATTGATTGTTTTAATTGAAGAAAATATAGAGTGGTATATTATCTATTTGATGTCTCATTATGTTTTTAGGTAAAAGAACTCCTCGACCATGTTAATCGTTGTTGTACAAGTGAAAAGGCTATAAACATAGGAGGAGCGGCATTTACGACATCACTTAACGTTCTCTCAAACTTAATATTTTCTATGGATTTCGCTCAATATGATTCATCATCGTCACAAGAATTCAAGGATGACGTATGGGCTTTACTGGAAGTTGGAGGGAAGCCAAATATAGCAGACTTTTTTCCAATTTTTAGATGGTTTGATCCCCAAGGATTAGTGCGACGTGGAAATGTTTATGGTAACAAATTATTGGCTATCTTTGACAGGGTCATCGACCAACGATTGCAGACAAGATCAACTTCATCGACAAACAATGATGTGTTGGACTCGCTACTCTACCTCAATCAAATGGATGAATCCGTGTTTAGTCTTAACGACATGAGGCATTTGTTTTTCGTAAGTACAACTTTTTTAATATGTCACAAATTAGTAAAATCAATGGTTAGTTGAGGAATGAAAAAGTTAAAGTGAATTTGTATTTTCACCATGTAGGATAAGCCCAAGCGATTTTATCTTCTCTTACGACCTTGATCCTTGAAAATTTATCGTTTTTAAACGTTTTGCAGGCTTTATTTATTGCTGGAACAGATACAACATCAGGTACGTTGGAATGGGCCATGACTGAGCTTATTCACAACCCAGATAAATTAGAAACGACTAGATCAGAGATCAGCAAACTAATGGAAAACAAGAAGAATATGATACAAGAATCGGATATCCCTCGGCTCCCTTACCTACAAGCCGTTGTAAAAGAAACTTTGCGCTTACATCCTCCGGTCCCTTTTCTCATCCCTCGCCAAGCCATACATGACGTAGAGATCCAAGGCTTTATAGTGCCTAAAAATGCACAAATTCTTTGTAATGTGTGGGCGATGGGAAGGGACCCAAAAATTTGGTCACATCCAGAAATGTTTATGCCGGAAAGGTTTTTGGAGGTCAAGATTGACTATAGAGGCCAAGATTTTGAGCTCATTCCATTTGGTGCTGGGAGGAGGATGTGTCCAGGATTAAATATGGCACATAGAATGTTGCATGTAATGTTAGGTTCTTTGATCCATGATTTTGATTGGAAACTCGAAGGAAACATGAGAGCACAAGATATAGATATGAGCGAGAAGTTTGGGATCACATTACCAAAAAATGTACCACTCAAGGCAATCCCACTAAAAAATTAATGAATTTTAAATTGGGGTATTTGTATTAAATAAACACAACTAAATAATTGTATTTTGCTTACCTTTTAAATATTTCTCGAGTTGCATAACGTAACTAATGGTCTAATGTGCTTGTTTTCTTAGTTCCACGATATGCTTTTTGTTATAGATTGGTGTACCAATATTAATTGCATGGCGTAATCATGTACACGTGGCTTGAATCCAACTCAATCTCGTTAGTGAAACAATTACGATTCGTTTATGTAAATCTATAAACAATTATAATATATCCAACCATAGTGAGTTTAGGGTTTTGTACCTTTGACGAAAACCAAAAACGTGAGCGATGGATTTGACAAACGTCGTGTTAGTTGACGTAAAACATGAAATTCCAGAATCCTGGTTTGACACTCGAAACAATGAGAAGCACAACCGGGGGCACAAGGCAACGGGAGACACATGGCGGTGTAAGAAACCGCGTGTGGGGCAAAATGTAGACCAGCGACGACATGGCTTGGTCGACAGATGGAAACCGAGAGGAAGGAGGCGACAGTACGAGGGTGGTGGTGATTAGGGTTTAAACGTGTGTTTGGGTTTGATTAAAACTTATTTATCTATAAAAAAACATGTTAAATGAAAGTAGCAAATCCTTTAAATATACAAGAATGTTCTTTTTGGTAATTAAGTCACACACTTTTTAAGAAATAACTTATTGGCTTTTCCCACCACAAATGCTAATGTAAACACTTTTCTTAAAAACTCGTTTTAAAAAGTCATATGTTGATAAGTATTTTTTACAAAAAAAACACTTTTAACGTTAAATAAGCGATAAGGAACACCCTCTAAATATATATTAAGTATAACTATGATTTTCCCACCCCGCGTCGTGACTGGGAATCCGTGTACGAACCAAATGATAAAGACCATTATGAAGCTGCAAACTAGCCGAAAATGAAATACAACTTACAAACAGAAGACAATAAACCGGAAAAACCGAAAAATAAAGTCGTAACATAACCTAAACAATATCTACATGTTTATATTTTTTAACCAACTTTTAAACAATATGTATTTAGATGAAAATTTGCATTACATCAGCCTTTATGAAAATAAGTTGAAACTTTAAAATTAGACAAAGTTAACTTAGTTGGATGAATTGGCAATCAATTATTTAACTTGAATTACTTGAACCACACCAAATGATGACCAAGAGCAAGAAAAGGCAAATGGGTGGCAAATTTGTAATTAACATCATGTTTCTCGTATTTCTTATATGAACTAGTGTTTTAGTTACCCGCGCTTCGCTGCGGGGACGCTACCGAAATGTCTTGGCTAGTTATTTCCACCAATTGGCAATAGTGTCTTACCGCCATGTAGCAAATTTCTTCAATTACGTGGGTCAATAATCTTCAATTACGTTAGGCACTTTTCTTTCACTTATATGGGCCAATAATGTGGGCAAATAATCTTCTATATGCTACTAATGAAAGTGTGTAGTTCTTTCCTCATTGTGGGCTGTGGCAAGCAATGTAAAAAAAATGGTTGGCTACATTTAAAGAAAAGTACGCAGGGCAATATAATAAAAAAAAAGGTGGCAGCACATGACACTGTTAAAGTGTATATATAATACTTTAACAATAAATTTAACAATAAGTAATAAAATATGATGACACTGTTCAAGTGTCGTTACTTTTATATTATATATAATATAATTTTGCTTTTGATTTTGATTTTGTGTAGTCACAAGAAAGACATAAATGTTAACATGTTAACTCATAGCATATATGTGTTGCAATATTCAATATATATAGTGATAATATGATGCCATTATTGTAGATAAACTCAAAAGCAAGACCTTTGTAAGTACTATAGCATCATGTTGTTCTTTAACATTTAGGGTATGTTTGGCAAAACTAGCTGGTGGCTGGAAGCTGAAAGCTGGTGGCTGGAAGCTGTAGCTCTTTAGATATTTAGGTGTTTGGCAGAGTAGCTGGAGCTTTTAATAAAATGTATAAAATAACCAAAATGGGCATAACTAAAAAAACATAATATTAAACGTAATCAATTAAATAAAACATACTCATTGATAAATAGTCGAGAACATAATATAATACAATTAAATCATTAATGTCGTGCATTCCATATCAATAGCAATATTGTTGCGAACATGTTTCATCTCATTCGTTGTTCCTTCAAATAGACCGTTGGTGCTTGTGTCATTGTTATTCGAGGACTCTTTTTTTTTCAACGCTTGTATCAGGAGTGTTCAATAGTAGAGCTTTTACTAATTTGTTAGAAGCTTGAAGCCCCTCAACCAAACGAGGCTTTTTGTTGGTTAAGAGTTTTTTCTTAAAAGCTTAAAGCTTAAAGCCCCTAAAAGCTCCTAAAAGCCCCGCGCCAAACATACCCTTAATATATAGTATAATTAGCAGGGTGTTTGCGTAATGCATCGAGGAACACAAACATTTCTAAGGATGTGTATGATTCATTGAGTTCGGTTATCAGCCTCAACCGACAATGAAATCAAAATCATCGGTTAATTTGGTTCGGTTTATATTGTTAGATTGTCATTTTTCAATTCGGGTTAATTTTGGTTAATAATACAAACCAAACTTTAACTAATTTTTTTGCTTATAAGTACATAAAGTGGAGGTACAACAAATACATGAAATGGAATTATAAAAGCTAAAAATATATGAATATATATGAATGGTTCGGTTTCGGTTTGGTTGATTTTGGTGAACTAAGCGTACAAAAAACTGATAACTAATTAAAAGTTAATTTAGTTTTTGGTTTATTCAGCTTTTGATTAATTTTGATTTGGATCTGTTTGTTTTTTCGTTCGGTTTTCATTAACGGTTCAATTATTGATCACCCTATATATCTATGTCATATATAATATATTTGATATGGCAATTTTAAAATAGTCAAAAGTTAACAGTTTTTTAAAATGCAATGTATAAGATACAACCATAAATTGAAGGTAAATTATTAGTCTTTCAAACACTAATTACACTTTAATCCCCTCATTTTAATTACACTCTAATTCCCTGAAGTTTACTCAACTTGTATATATTTAAATAATAGTTACATTTTTTTCTCTTATTTTAAGCCAACTATCTTCACAAATAGTAAACGACTGCAATTTTTTCATACGTTAATACTTTTTGATAAAAAAACATCATAAAAACGGAATTTTATTATTTATAATTTGAGTATAGTATTGCTATATTTTTTATTAAAAAAATTGATGTGTCACATGATTAACAATATCTAGCGGTGTACAATAATTGAACCCTTAACTGAAATCGAACAAAAAACATATGAAACCGAACTGAAACCAATCGAAAATTGAATTAACCAAAAACCGAGTTCACCTATTATTAGTTTTTTTGTACCCACCAAACCGAAACTGAACCATTAATATATATTAACTTTTATACACCCATTTCATGTATTTATTACACCTCCATTTTCATGTACTTCTAAGTAAAAGTTTTAGCAAAAGTTTGGTTTTGATTATGAACCAAAATTAACTAAACCGAACTAAAAACGACAATTTAACCAAATAAACTAAACCAGTTAGTCGGTTAATTAATAAAATCAATTAACTGATAATGTTGAATTTTGTTTCAGTTGAGTCTAAGAACCAAACTGAACCGAATCCAGTCATGCACCATTAGAAGTGTTTGTGTTCCTTACTGCATCGCACGGGCACGCTCCTATGAATATATGCATGGTTCGGTTTTAGTTTATCTGATTCCGATTAACTAAGGGTACAAGAAAATTGATAACCAATTTTAAGGTAATTCGGGTTTTGATTAATTCAGTTTTCAATTGATTTTTGTTCTATTTTGTTTGTTTTTTGGCATGGCTTTGGTTAACGATTTACTTATTGCTTACTTTTAGATATTATTAATCACGTAACACGTAAAAAAAATTTAAATAGCAATATTATACTAAAACTAAAGATAATAAAATGCTCATTTTCAGGAAGTAATTTTTTAAAAGTATCAATGTATGAAAAAAAAATATGATCTGTTTAAAAATAATGGGGTAGTTTGCTTAAATTAAGGGGAAATGTTCAACTATATTTTAAATAAGCAAAAGTGAGTAAAACTCTGTTGTGAAAACTCATTCAAGCGCACGCCTAGACCCATTTTTCAGGCTAAGTGCAGCCTTCTCGCTTCGCTTCAAAAGCCTTACTTTCAGGCCCTTAGGCGTATTTTTCAGGCCAAGTTCTGACGGAATTTTGGCCAACAATTGTCTGAACAGGTCTGAAACAATTAGACCAGCCCTAAACAAGTCTATAATCAACCTAAAATAACCTAAACCAACCCTAAAGAATCCTAAAAATGTATTTTATATACGGTTTGTCTAGCTTAAAAAAAACTTTCTTTTTAAACGCATTGCACTGAGGCTCAATAGTCACCCTTGACACCTTGAGTTTGTCTTGCGTCTTTAACAATTATGGAGTAAAGTTGAGGAAATTAAAGTATGATTAACATAAGGTATTAAAATGTAAAACTGTTAAAAAGACTAATTTACCCACATTTTAAGATTGTACTCTATCTTAAATGTAAGTAATTTAGTATAGATTTACGGACATAGTAATAATTTAAAAGAAAAAAATGTCTATTCTTGGAGGGTTGAAATGAACATAAAAGTTAATGAAAAGAAAAAGGGCCAGAATGGGTAACCCTGCAAATAATACAGCCTCTTCTCCTACTCTCATATAATCAGGTATGAAACAATAATCGAAACTCCATTTGTGTAGCTTCTCAAGTATTTTGTATTTATCTCTTACCGTAAGTTTAAATTGTATCGTGTCTAATATTGGCTTCTTTATTTCTTGTTAATTTGTTTATAGTTTCTTGTTTATAATCTGAATATATAAATTTGATCATTTAGATGTCTCAAATATATATTGTTTCTAGGAGTAATTAGAGTTGTATTGTCTTCTTTTTTTTTAGATGATAGGAAGAATGATTGTTAACTGAAAGATAAATCATCTGATTGCACTAAGAATATAACTAATTGTTGGTTATACTCATTTATACTTGAATTCTTTTTTTTTTAAACGGCCAACGAATAAAAGCTGGCTACCCGGGGTAACCCAATGGAAAAATGCGACCCAATACGTCCACGCTCATAGACAGCGCGGATAGCCCCAGCCCACCATCTCCGGTTCTGGGGAAAACCTGCCGCCCGAAGGTCAAGTGCGGTAAAACCTGGTTGGGATTGGATTCAAGGTTGAGACTTGTGGCCTTTAGCCCAAATCTTGAATTCCCCTCCAATGACAGTTGAGTTAAAGCTCATTGGCCTTGAATTACAAGTAGGAATTGACGAATTGTGTTTGTTAGAATCTACTTGTTAACTGTTGGTTTTACTTACGCGTTTTTATAATCTTGTGAAGTAGTTTGATTTTATTTTGTTTTCTTTTTTACTGTTTTTACCGAGCCGTTTTGGGGTCACCCTTTTATCCCCACTCACAACAATTCCTGGATCTGCCACTGCTTGGAATTTGAAGGCGTAAAAGGTTGCAACTTTTTACATAGTTATTTAAGTTTGAAGTTACCATCAATCTACCATGTTAAACTATAGGAGTTTCATCATCAATGTTGTTAAGTTCACTATGATTTTTGATTGTTTCAGTTTTTTAATGTAAGTTTTAAATAGTTGAAATTCGAAGTGATGTATTAGTAGTACTTGTTGATTTCAATTCATGCTTTTGGGTATTGACTATTTGGTGTATTTTTCATGCTGCAGCTGATTGAAATTGCATTTGGTGCTAGGGTTTGTTCAAATGGCATTTAGAGGAAGGGGGCGTGGGCGAGGTGGTTTTGGTCAGGGTTCCGTTCGTTTTGCAAAAGAAGAGAAGTATGAAATATTTCCTGTAAGTCAAGTTTTGATATTGTTATCTCTGGTATCTGGCTATCTGCGATATTTTCATGTAACTAGATTCCAACAGTACACGATAGTCGCCTGACTATGTGATTAAAAACATGATAGCATCAGAGGAAAATGCTTTTTTTTTAATTCGATATATAATGCATATTTTAAATTAACACATAAACGCAAAAAATTACATCAAGATAGCGGGCAGGCGGGCAACAAGTTGCGCCGCAACCCCTTTCTGTACCGCAAACCCTAACCTACTAAAAACAAACCCATGCCCCCCCCCCCCCCCCCCCCCCCAGAGTTGAGACACTGCTATGAATAACCCGTTGGACTCTGGTTCCAAATTTTGTTTTACACACCGTCATTATCCCTGCCATAAAATAAATGGGCTCGGTATCAGTTATCAAAATATTTTGTTTGCAGGAAATCAAAGAATATCCAGATGTCAATCTTAAACAAGCAGAAGAATTCAGGAAATTAATATTAATGGAAAGTGCGTTGAAAAAGTTCTGGGCTTCCTCTGCTTATCATTTGGGGTCTTCCGGTCAAGATTCTGAAAGTAAGCATTCCATTTACTGAACCGTTTTTCCTCTTAAAACCGCTTAATTTGTAAGTTTTGATATAAGTTTTTTGAATCTTGTCCTGTTTATAGAAAAGTTGATGCCGTTTCTCTTTTAGTAAATGGAAACAACGGTGCCATGTCATACATGAAAAGTATCAGTTTACATTTTTCACTTGCTCACATAAATTCTGGGACTAGCTTATTCAAAATGTATGAGACCCATAAATCCTAGTAATTCGTTTTATTTCAGAAGCTAGATCATGGTAAAAATATAGTTTTTTGTCATATAAAAACTTTAGTAACTAAAACAGTCCAAGAAATATAAAAATTTATTTCTTTTTGGCCCATTCTGCAAGCTCTAGAATTTTTACATGGAAATTGTGGTGCCAGGAAATGTTGGTATGAGAAAGATTCCACTTTCAGAGTACATGAAGTTGACCGATGAATATGTTCCTGCAGAACTAGGTAAAACATTGTCTATTTAAGTTCCTTACATATATCATGATTATATTGTCACATTTTATACCTTATTCACCATTGCGATACCTGTTTTTGTTCCTCTCACGACAGTTGCAAAGAATGTGAAGCGCAGCCGTAAGAAGGTCCGATGGGATCCACAGTCAGGTTTGATAAATATTTGTAAATTATGAGTAACAAAAAGTGATAAGACAAATTACTCTTCTAATAGTGGATTCAAGTCACATCTTCAACCATGCTATCTTTTTCTGCGCAGACCTACAAAGATTGGATTTATTTGAGAAGCTAGATCAAGGGTCTCAGGTAATTTTCTATCATTTCAAACTCACTTTAAACAGCTCATTTGAACTTGTGTTTATTTCTTTTGTTTATATGTTTTCTAATCTTAACGTACCATGTTGTTATCTTGTTTGATATCCTAGGGTCAAGATGATGGTGAAAAGGAAAAGAAAGAAGATGAAGATGATGATGAGGATAACGAAAATATTGAAGATGAAGAAGACGAGAGCGGTGATGACTATGATCAGGTATATCTTATCTTTCTCCGATAATGAATACATTACCAATAGTTATTCTTGTTCATGAAAAACAATAAAATAAAAGAGAACTTATATTTAGTATGTACATGTGCATATAACATGGGTTCACCGCAAAATAAATAATTTTACGCGTGGGTCAAAAAAAAGTCTGGTTCATCTGACCGGCCAAGACCTTTCATCCTTTACTTCTTTTTAATATATAAATGTATTAACAATGATTACGATAACTGTTATGAATAATGTATCTCGTTATTAGTAAGACAACATCTGTAATATGTATGCATGTTAGGTGGATTTTTACCCATTTAACGTGTTTGACCCATTTGAAATGTTTCACTATTTTGTATTAAATATCGTTGACCCATTAACAATGATATAGTGATATACTACCCTAATTGACATGTTTTTCTATACAAAAGTTTTGAAATGACACTTCTTTGTTTGCATATCCTAAATTTGTGCCGTCTAGGAGGCATTATTCAAATAAAAACGCTTATTCATGGTTTTTGCAGAACATTGATTTTGATGACGATGAAGATGACTTCAATATGCATGATGATCACGGTGATGGTATGCAATCTTTCCATTAATTTACATCTGAGGAACACCATTATCAAACACCTTGAGTTGGCCGTTAAAAAATAAATAAATAACAACACATGCCATATGGGCTCTCTGTGGCTATCCATTAATCATTCTTTTGCGTCTGGGCTTTCCGATTATCCATTAATATACGTGTGTGCTTTTTGGTTATCCATTATTTACATCTAGGCGCTCTGATTATCAATTAATTTGCATCTGAGCTGACTCTGACTAACCGTTAATTTGTTGATTTCTGGTTGCAGATGAGGGTATTTATTAGAAGTTGCTTGCGCATCCGGACCTATTGAATAACTAGCCACTTATTGGTACAGATCATAATCTGCATATGAGGTTGCTAGTTGGTGAAGATGCAATACTAGTTTCGTAAGGTTGAGAATAGTACGAAAACATCCCGTGCTATGGTCGGGTATTATGGTCATTTTAGATCATTGTAAGACCTTTTTGTAGGTTATAAATTTTGGTTGATTTTTTTTATGTCATTATTTAAATATGTTGATGATGATTATTAAGCTTAAGTTGAAAATTAAATATACAGTTACACGTTAATCATTAGACGATTTATCATTTGGGATGTAGGGCCATGGGGGGCACTCATACATACAGGTGCACACTTTGGTTTTTTTAGAACCTGAACTGGGTTGGAACCGGTTTCGGTGTTGGATTCCTTTCCGAACCGGTTTCAGGTTGGAATTGATTCGTTTTTGCCCCGGTTGCAGATATCGGTTATGGTTCGGTTAAGGTCTATGAACCAATTCTTCCGCGCACTTTTTTATTAAAAAAAAAAGCACGACAAAAAATGTTTTATACATAAAGTTCAATTTTTATTGACTTTTACAATTTTTTAAGGTGTATGGGTAGATATTTATATATTAGTAACAGTTCCAATAGTGACCTATATTTTTCGATCAGATTTGACGTGATACAAATATCTGTTTAGTTAGTTATTGTAACAACACTCTGTATAGCAACCTAAAAAAACAAAAAGAATAGTTGTGATATGCACAAATAGATATCTACACATGTTTTAAATCAATCAAACATTATAAACATCAAACTAGTGTGTAGGTTCCTCGCGCTTCGCTGCGGGGACGCCTGTTTCGTTGACAGTTTAGTGGCGATTATAGATAACATTAGGTAACTATTGCTTGTAGAAATTGATCTAAAAAAAAAGCTTCTTTTAGATCATTGTTTTGATATTTGATATGTTTGATCATTCTAAAGGATCAACTTCAATTGTTTGTTGTTTTATTCTCTCTTTAAGTTTGACTCTTTACATGTGTTTTAAGTTTGAAAACATTGTTGTTTTCGCAATATAAATTTGCGTGTTACGTGTTACGCTAGCTCACAGCATAAGTTCGTGTTTATCTTTGCCTACATTATATGTCACCTAAAAAAAATGCCAAGTCATCATGCCACGTATGGAAAAAATGTCACGTCAACATACCACGTAGGAGAAAAACCACGTCATCAAAAGAACCGAGTTAGTGTTTGATTAGTTTGGGTGTGACACAAGAAAATAAGTGTAAAGCTGAGAGTGTTAATAGTCAAAGTGATAGTTGAGAGTGATATCGGTCAACGAGCAATATTTTAAAGTATTTAAATCCAATTTTCCTATATTTATCATGTTATTTTTGAACCAGTATAGATCTTTCTTATAGTTAAGGCAATAATTCACACCCTACATAAAATCGTATATTTTTACGTTTGTTTTCATTTAACATGACTCATCAACATGAAAAGCAAGCCAATGCACATAGAAATATGACATTTAGAGAATTAAATAAAAAATGAATATTATTCTGCAACTCTTATTGCTCAAACATTAAATGGATCAAAAGAAAAGGCAACAATCATAGAGAGATATAACGTGGCCTTTCTATGCTTTCCAAGAACCTTCCATGGCAGAATCGTAAATAAGATATATTTTTTGTCTAATTAATTTACTGTTCCTAAGATCTTTCAGCAAATGTTTATATACTAGTTATGAGACCCCGCGCGTTGCGGCGGGAGAGACTTAAGCGGTTTCGATGCATTCAATGAAGAAAATGAATGAGAAAATAAAAATCCATTTTAAAAAAGAACATCACTTGGTAATAATAAATGGGTTACACTTATACTGTGTAGGGATGGCAAAAAAAACCCGAGCCCGACGGGTATACCCGAAACCCGAAGCATTTGGGACGGGTATACCCGATACCCGACGGGTATGCGACGGGTTTGGTATTGGAAAAAAAATATTTCGCGGGTATGGGACGGGTATGGTATTAGGTGATACCCGACCCGATTACCCGAAATTAAATATCCGTCTACCCGAAACATATACCCGAATATTTTTAAGGTTTATATATATGTTTTCATAACTATTTTTTAGTAATGCTTCATTCTAATAGATTCATTATTTGAAGAATAAACTTTTCGTCTAAAATATATATTCTAATAACATTATTATTTATATTTCTATGCTATGAAATATATAAATAGTTTTCAAAATTCATACTATAATATATATTTACATATTAAATGTTTCAAAATTTACTATGGTGATGATAATATATATGTTACTTATTACAATTTCATATGCTCTAAATTTCTTAAAACATAAGACTATAAAAAAAAATAAAAATATTTATATACATGCAAATACCAATGGGTATACCCGATACCCGCTGGTATGCTCTATACCCGACGGGTAATACCCGACAAAAAACCGACGGGTAATGGGGCGGGTATGGTATGAGATTCTATAACCGGGTATGGGTATGGTATTAGCCAAACCCGACCCATACCCGACCCGTTGCCATCCCTAATACTGTGTTACCTGACCTTTTGCTGGGTGGGGGTCTGCTCAACTCCATCTTCAAAACAGACGTTCGTTAACCGGTTCCCAAACTGCAGCTGCACAAGCACCTCTAGCTGTAGGGAACATTGTCCTACACGAGCATTTAAAAGGAAAAATAGACATAATTATGTTAGACAAAGCCTTTAATAAAATGACTAAACGATGCAAACAGAAGTAAAATGATAACAACTTGAACATGTCGTTGCTCAATTAATTACAAAACTTGGGGGTTATGTATATTGTGTAGATTAATAAACCGTACAATTAACTGATAGCAGATTACAAGAGCCCGTTATTGTCTTTATCAATCTAGGTTTAGTGGGGTCATAGCCTCATAGGTAAAATCAAATTTAGGTTAAAACATGTCAATGTTTCAGTACTGGGTTAGAATGTTAGATTGGCCAACAAATGTTTGCTAAGATTTTCTATAAAAATAAATACAAATAACTTACAAAACTTCCTACACTACAGCTGTACATGTTACAATGTAAAAACTTACAAAATTCAACAATAATATGATATATGAAATGTAAGATCAAGTCAATAAATGACATCAGATGAGAAAGAACATGGTTCTCTACAGCTGGTATAGGACAATGTTTAATCATTTTATTAAAGGCTTTGCCACCACCGCTACCTTCATCACCGCAACCATTGTCTCTCTCTTCTCTTTAACAAATTCAAACCCAAACACAAGCACAACCTCCATCACCATTTATCCGGCTCTAGAAAATCATCGTCTCTGCTACCTATTCTCCGTCCCACCAACGCCCAAATCAAAGAACAGATCTGACCGGAAAAAGGCTACGGCGAGTAGTCAGAGGTTTTGATGGAGCGGGTGAAATTATGTGGTCAATGATGGTAGCAGTGAATGACCGATCGCTGTAAGTAAAGGGAACGTGGAAAATGGCAATAAGCAAAGCAAAAAAGAAACGCACATATGGTAGAACCGTAAATAACATGAAGAAGCTACCCAAATAGTGTATTGTTCCTAAGGACTTCAAGAAATGTTTATATACAAGTAAATCCGGCAGCTGTGTACGCTGATTCAACCGACGAAAGTAGGATTTAGCAACAGTATAGTCGACAGAGAGGGTGGCCGGAGGCGCTGTAACCAACAACCATCACCACGACCATACACACTCCATCTAATAAAGCGGCACAACCATCGACCCACGGGTAGGCAACGACGACTCAGCGAGGCCGATGGCGGTGGAGCAGCTAGCTGCCCCCCCTCTCTACCCAGATATCTATGAATGCATATGTCCAAGGAAATAAAAAGCGAACAGGAGACAAGAATGGCAAAAAAGAATTATCTCCCTTTCTAGCTCACTTTGATATTTGTGAATAGACTAAACAATTAAGAAAACCATGTACGTGGATTGAAAAGATACATTCGATCAAAAAGCAAGGGCCATGATGCATTAACTATTCATAAGGGTCGACAGATTTTGTTTATATATAGAATAGAATATAGAATATAGAATACCTGAGTCCTGACTGGTTCATATAATACGAGCTAAAGTAACAAATTTTTAATGAGCCCACTTCTCAATAAAATAAAAGGCCCAATTTTGTCATTAAAAAGCCCAGCAGACCTTCTTGCAACCAAACCCAATACTTTGGCCTTTTTTTTTCAGCCCATAGACACATCCTTCGAATTTGACGTCTTGGGTCAAACTTCTCGCAACCATAGGATAGGAGTTTTGTGTGTCCGTGTCACCATGTTAAGTTAATAAATAATTTAGAAATATATATTATGACTCTCCTACTTACACTACTAAAAGGTAATTGCAATAGCACTCTAAGGAGAAAGTTAATGATTATATCTTGATAGGCGGTATGAATTTTATTACACGACATAAAAGATACTAAATGAACCTCACACAATATTTGTGGGTTTGGGCTTAATCTAAACTTCTCAGGTCCATTGCAAGTCGAACCGAAAACTTGTATCATGTCAACCCTAGAGGAGTGTTTTTTTTCCTGTCAAATCTTAATCTTGTTGCATGATTTATATGAAAAAAAAAAATCACAAGGTAACTATAAATAAGCTCGGGTGGTCTTGTGATGTATTTTGGTGATTGAATAAAGTGGTCTCGTTTGATTGTTAAAAAAAAACTATAAATAAGCACTTATGTAAGTTCAGTATATAAGTGTTTAATATGTAGTTGTGGATTCTTTGTTGGTTCACATGCTACTTGCATGTTGTTTCTCCTTTTTTCTTAGTGTGTTTGAACCATTGCAGTTTTTTCTCTTTCTTACCTGTCAAAGTGTCCATATGTATTTGAAGTGGCCAATCATGCTAAGAAAGGTAGCAAGGTTCATGCTCATTATTTCAAGTATGTAATTACAAGTTTAATTAATACCACCTGATATTCTTTTAATATTACCTTTTGTTTTGAAAATATACTAAACTTGCAATCGCCAGCATGAAGAATCTCCGTTTTCTTATTAGCCTAAAAAGCTTAGGGATTGTTTGATAACCTCTTAATGATCATTCAGATGCTACCTCTTAATTGTCCATAACCTCTGAATGGTTAAGCGACAATCATTAAGATGTTCACTCTTAACCATTCATACTTAAGATTACACCTTAACCATTAAGAGACTATGAATCATTCAGATGTAACCTCTCAATGACCCTTCAGAGGCTACCAAACAGTCCATTAGCCTAATTCTACTTACCGCCATTTATTCATTGTAATCGATAAACTAAGGTGTTGTTTTCTTTTTTCAGAGGTAAAATGTCGCAGTCTGCGGATCACATCTACAGAAACAGGAGGTGGACCAAACCTCTGCAGTTTGCAAGGAGATGACTGTTTGTTTCTTAACGTTTGTAGACTACTAAAATAAACTGGTGGTAGTGTACGAACGATGCTGATGTGGTGTTGGTGGACGGTGGTGGACAGTGGTAGTGGTGCTTAACCTTCTGCATACCTTAGAAGATACTAGAAGTGGTGGGGCTAGGTCTGCACCACGAAGAGCTAGCGCAAACGTTTTTTTTTTAATAAAACATCCTCATAAAAACAAACAATCTGTAAATGACAATGTCTGCTTGTGGTCTGCGGCTCTGCGCAACGAAGACAAAAAAGTCTGTACAGACATTTTCTAGAAAAACAGACAACACCTAAGCAATCATTAACGATCTCACTAAGTTTTTATCTTACCGTTGAAAAACTAGATTGTAAATTTTTTAATATAATACAACATGATTTGCTTTTAATTTTCAGAATCTAAACGGATTAAAAATATACCGATAACGCGTATTCTGTTAAAAAAGTAATAAATAATAGAGAAAATTACACAGACTCTCATTTAGTTATACCTAAAATTGCATCCTATGTCCTTTTTTTCGAATTTTTGACTCCTTATGTCCTTTGTTTTATACAGTTGTTACATCCTACGTCCTTTAAGCCAAACCAAGTTAGAAAACTCGGTTAAGTAGCTCACGTGCCCCTCACGTGAAGGGCAAATCTGTCAATTCACCCTCGTATAAAGGACATAGGGTGTAACAAGTGTAACTAAAGGACATAGGATGCAATTTAATGTATAACTAAAGGACAATTTGTGTAATTCTCTCTAATAATAATAATAATAATAATAATAATAATAATAATAATAATAATAATCATAACTCTCTCTCTCCTCTCTCTTTATCACACAGCTCTCTCTCTCTCATTCTCTCTCTCTCTCTAACCGACCCCCTCACACTCTCTCTCTAAAACCACACAGAAACCATATATTTTGAGGGGTGAGGACGGTGGTGATGATGAAGACAGGGGTTTGCAGAGGTTCGGAGGGGGTCCGGTGATGGTGGTGGTTCGACAAGGGGGTGGATCTGAATCTGATTGTGTTTCAGATCTGAAGAACAGAGGGGGGAGGACGATGGTGGTTCACGGTGGTGGTGGGTTTTGCAGAGGGTAGGGCGTAGGTGGTGGGTTTTGCAGAAAGGTGGTGGTGGGTGGTGATGGTGTTGGGTTTTGCACACACCCGGTTCTCTCTCTCTAGCTAAAAAAACAGACGTAATGATGGTGGGTGGTTATGGTGGTCCGATGAAGGTGACACGAGGAGGATTGTGGTGATGGTGGTCCGATAGAGAGAGAGGAAAGAGAGAGAGAGTTATGATTATTATTATTATTATTAGAGAGAATTACACAGATTGTCCTTTAGTTATACATGAAATTGCATCCTATGTCCTTTAGTTACACCCTATGTCCTTTATACGAGGGTGAATTGACAGATTTGCCCCTCACGTGAGCTACTTAACCGAGTTTTTCTAACTTGGTTTGGCTTAAAAGACATAGGATGTAACAACTGTATAAAACAAAGGACATAAGGAGTCAAAAATTCAAAAAAAAGACATAGGATGCAATTTTAGGTATAACTAAAGGTGTGTAATCTTCTCTAAATAATAGTATTGAGTATACCGTGACCCTAATTAACCCCCGAGAGCATTACTACCGCCCTAAACACAATACACAGGCGGGGGTTGACAACGATCTAAACTCAGTCATCGTATCACATCGACCAAATCAGGTTATTATTATTATTCCTCCATTC